>CM032448.1:101908133-101913986 GCA_019049505.1 Pachyrhynchus sulphureomaculatus
TTAAAAAATATATATTTAAAAAAATTATTAATTTGCAATCTGATCTTAATAAAAAGAATACAGTACTAATAAAAGTAATAAAATATAAAAGTTGACCAAAAGTTAATGTTTTATTTTTTAAGTTTTTAGGTAGGTTATGATGGATATTTTTTGTACATATGCGTTTGTGTGTTCTTTTTTATTTGATTTTATTTTTAACGAGGAAATACGCTTTTTATCTTATTAATGACTATCGTCAGTTGCGATGAAGACTGGAATAAAAAACGCCTAAATTTCGTCGTGTAAAAACGTATCAGTTGATTTAGTTCTTGAAGTAAAAAGAGTTTTTCCTTAACGTACGCCTGATTAGTATTTATTGAAAAAGGGTGTTAAAATATTGTTATTTATTAATATTTTCTTGTACTTTTGTTACATAGTGTTACATGTTAGAATGTTGGATGGACTTTTTTTTCAATAGGGATAGCTCGCCAAAAAAAAAAGAGGATTTCGTAAGCGCATTACATTTAAATACTTGTAATTTTAAAAGGACTTAACTTCTTTTAATGAGGTTTTTCAAGTTTCTAAAGCTCGTTTTCCTTACAATGTTACTGATTAAAGTCCATAGTTTTAGCGAAAAGTTTTCAGCATTGTATAAGGTGAATCATGAATTAATGACATTTTTGGGACCCGTGGGAGGTTCACAGGTAAATCTTATACTATGTTCAAAAATTGAAGAGAGTGACTAAATAAAACATAATTTTTGTTAAGGGGAAATGTAAAAATTTTCAAAAAATATATTTTTTTCTTGGCTTAAATCAGCGGTCGGCAACCTTTTAGCAGGCAAGGGCCACATAGTGGCAAAATGAAATAAAGACGGACATAATTTTGTTAATAGGTTTTGTTAATCAAATTTTAATGTGATTTTTGAGGCTGTATTTGTAGAATGTTTGCTTTCATGTCTGTCGTAGAATGGCACTCAAATGCGGGACGAGAACAATATTTATTTTTTTTCTGTAATTGAGAATTGAAAAAGTTTGTTCGCATAAGTAAGTGCTGCCAAAAATTGTAATTAATTGCTGAGCAAAACCTTTTCAATTCGTCAAAATTAGATGGCAAAACTGCCATAAAATTTAACAAGATCATTGATTTCATAGAAGGAGTTTTTGACAGTGTCATTAGATTGAAGATCAATTACATTCATTTGTAAAATACTCGGTACGTCCTCAGTATCATACGAAAAAGGGTTTGCAAAAATCTTCAGTTTGCCAGAAACCTTCTCGAAGTTACAAAATCTATCGTTGAACTGATTTTGTAGCTGCATTAAATTGCATTTCATTTTATCATTTTTTCCAATGAAAGTTTATTCCAACTTTCTCGACAGCTTTTTTACCACTCGGCAATGTGTTTTTTTTGAAGAGCTTGTTTTTTCATTTGGAATGCCTTTACGTCTGTGTGCATATCAGATATTAATTTGTTTTTTCCTTGAGGCCTCATATTCAGCATATTTAACTTATGAGTTAACTCTGTCAAAAATTCAAGGTCTATTAACCATTGAGGATCTGTTAGTTTCTGAAACAGATTTGCCTTTTTCGATCATAATAGTGTCGATTTCTTTTCTGAGGTCAAAAAATCTTTTCAGTATTGCACCTCTATACATATAATACAGGACATCTCGGTGATCTGCTTCGATACCTGACAGAAACTGTTGAAATTGGCGATGCGTCAACCCATTTTTTTCTGATGTAGTTTACAATGGATGTCACGATGTCCATTACTTCTTTCCATGCAAGAACTTTGCAGCATAACGCTTCTTGGTGGACAATACAATGGAAAAATAGGCTGGCTTTCGCGGATCTCACAGATTTCAGTTTTGCCGCGAATTTAAAATAATTCCCAATAATAAGACCTTTATTTACAAAAGAGTCGCGGGCCGCAAGGAGGAGGTTCGCGGGCCGCGGGTTGCCGATCGCTGGCTTAAATGATTCTTTATGTTGTCTAGAATGTTAAATTACAACTAAAACTCGAAACGCGTTTTTCTCGAAAGTACGTTTTTTTTATCATACCGGTAACATAACTCAGAGTTTTCAATCAATCGACTAAAAATTTTGTACAGAGGTCATAACTCCGGGAATGACTTACAGATTTTACGATTAATGCAATTTTTTTTTATTAACAATTTAGTGCATAATTTTTCGGTATTTTTTTTTGTTCTGTTCATTTGCCTGCCAAATTAACAAAAATCAATATTTTTTCATTTATGTACGTCATTCGCTAGATTTTCACTTATAAAATAAGAACATGTTTGTTTTTTCATTCTAGGTTCATCCCTTTGTGAGAAACCTTTCTGTTAGTGCAAAAAAGGGATTTTTGTTTACCGATGGCTACAGGTGCCATTTTGTATTAAAACATTCTAAAAAAAATCATGTATGTTCTTTAATATTTGTACAATAAAATTTTTTTAATTGCAAGTCGATATCTTGTATAGTTTTTCGTAAAAAAATTCTTAAAGTTCACCTTTTTTTTGACCTCTACAATGGTGTTCACCCTTAATTCGTTTCATCTACAAAAATCCTAAACGAAACGAGCTTTCAAAATTTGGACACTACATTAAAGTCCGTTTAGCCGCTTCAATATTACAAGTATCCGTAAAAAATGCGGCATATTGTTTTTCCTACACAAATGTGATATTTTTTACATACAAAATCACATTTTTTATTTTTTTTTATTAAGTGAATGTCCACAGAGTGTGTCACCTTATTTTTAATATATTTTCTAGGTTAATAAAAGTGATATATGAGAGTTAGAACAACAGAAAATAGGATAGAGTGTTCAACGCTTTAAAAATTTATTAGACTTAAAAAAAATGTATTCGAAGATATTTATGATTACGAGAATTAAATTAGGGAAGCAATTTTGGCATTTCTAGAAGTTTATTGTATAATTTTATCATTTAAAAACTTTTTTTTTTAATATTTAGCCAGTTTTGTGTTTATTTTGTACATATATAAGTGCTGGAAAAAAATAGAAATTCCAAATGATTCCAATCTTAAAACCCTTAGTATGCCTAATAATTTCTAGGTGTAGTGGCCAGGCTGCATGTACTCCTTGTACTTAATGTTTTGCAAAATCTGGCAACATGGATTCGAGGCAGCCTTTCATGTGATTTTCTTCAAACAGTTGCTGGCAATTTAAATCTCAGTAACCCAATTTTACCGGACGTGATAGGATGTTTTTTGCGTCTTTTATTATGTGTAGATATTACTACGATCTAATAAAGAGTGACCCTATAAATAGGCCAAAAATCTCCCGTTTTGGCATTTACTCATGACGAAGTTTTATGTTGAGTATACTTTTGGTTTTTGAGGTATGAGGGATTAAAGTTATAATAATCGGGTGATATAAGCAAATATGCGTGATCAAATAAAGTTCTGTAGCTAGATTTTTACCCCACTAGATATCAGCACTTCGAAAAAACCCCCAATACTAAGTTTCGGAACAGACAGGACGTATTTTTGCCATTCCAATTTTACACCCCTTTCATCCCCCGTTTCACTAGACCCCTAGAAAATACGACTCGCTTTTGGCATCGCTATGTGTGTATGTGTGAAAATGTAAATGGGCAGTTTTGTTATACACCTAGGATATGTCTGCATCGCTTATTATAAGATTATTTGTGTAACATACATCCAAATTAGGTTTGATGGCAAAAATGGTAACTTCCATCAGTTTTACCTCAAAAAAATAAATGTATACTCAACTTGAAACTTTATCATAAGAAAGTCATCATGATTAACAATCATTTAGGATACAATTTGTATCAAAATTCAAGGGTGCCAAAATGGTCCCGTAATTTTATAAACCATTTTATCGCTTGCATGCTTTGAGAATATAAAAATTATATATTTTTCAGAATGTTTCCTAAGCAAAAGAAAAATTCAAAATTTGGGGGCTTATAGTCGTGTAAGGTTAAAACTATAAATCACCATTTTTTTGTTCGAAACTGAAAGAAGTTTATGAGAATTCTTAAAATTTTTTTTCACACCCTATTTTTCATTCATGGTTTTTAGCGAAAAACATGTGACCGAGCGTTGTCATGTTAAAAAATTACTTTGTCATATCTTTTGGTATATTGCGGTCATTATCCCTTCAACGCTCAGCTCAGTTGCATCAGTTGTTGTCGGTAACGTTCCCCAGTAATAATTTCATTGGGTTGGAGCAGCTCATAATACACTTCACCAAGCTTATCCCACCAAATACACAGCATAACCTTGGAGCCATGAATACTCGGCTTTGGCGAGGATGTTCATGGTTCACCGGACTTCACCCCATGATTTTTTGGGCTTTGGATTAACGTAACGTATCCATGTTTCATCACAACTTAGGATACCATGTAAAAAAAGCTTTCCAATTGTGTCTTTGAACCAGTTGTTCACAGCTGAAAAATCACCTTTCAACGTCTCTCGGTTTAATTTCGTATGGCACCCCAATTTCCTTGCTTTTGAATTATTCCCTGTGCAGCGCTTGGAAATGGCTGTGCGATCAACTCCTAATGATTCTGCAAGTTCTTTTTCCATTTGGTACGAATCTTTATCGAGTAATGCCTCCAATTCTTCATCTTTAAACTTTTTTCGGCTGGCCTGGACATTCTTTGTCTTCCGTGCCGAAATTACCACTTTTAAAGCGTCGAAACCAGTACGCACATGTTTTCATCGATGGAATATAATAACCGACGGCAATCGATGCGTTTCAGCAGCGCTTTTCTTAGAATTAAACAAGAAAAGTAACGCTTCCCGCAAACGGTGTTCTGTTGGCACGTAATTCGACATATTCAATACCTAAAAATTATGTTGTTTACACTTCGGCAAAATAACATATACTAAAAATTAAAGTGTAGTTATGGTTCTTCACCATGATAAAGCCCCGATGCGATATAATACAAGTTATGCCCTCTCTTAGAAATCCCTCAAAATTAATTCGCACTACAAACTACCTACAAATTGATGGAAGCGAAACCTGTGCCGAGGAAATATTCTCAAAGAATATAATTTTTACATTCTCAGAGCCTGCAAGAGATAAAGGTCCCTTAATAGAAAAATTTTACCTGGAATATTTACTTAAAAAATTAAATACTATGTAAATAAATTCTGACGACACTTGTTTACGCGATTCTCTTCTGCTCTTTTTTTTCCGTTGGCAGATAAACTCATTTTTTTTTTATGACGGTTCATAATCGAAGTCAAAGGGAAAGCACGTGTCCCGAGCACATCATACTCAACGTTACCAAGTTGCTTAGGAGTTTTTTTACGTAAAGAAGGTTTGCAAATAATGCTTTTTTTCTTATTAGTGTTCCGTACGGAACACTTATAAGATCACCTCGGTGTCTGTCTGTCTGTCCGTCTGTCTGTCTGTCTGTCTGTCTGTCTGTCTGTCTGTCTGTCTGTCACACCCGATTTTTTTTATTTTAATATGCACTGTGTTCTAAAATTACTTATCTTTTTTGAGTTGCTTCATTTTAAGGTATAATCTATTATGCACGACGGGGATTTTACGCTTCATAAAACAAAAAACAAACCCAATACTCTTACCAGGCTTGAAACGAAGATAATATTGGAATTTTTTCGTTCTCTTTCATACGCTTACCTCACAAACACGTGTCAGTAAAGGATTCCTTCTGAACGTTTAAATATACATTCTCTTCTTGCTTAGGACCGCTTTTTTTTCGATATATCAATAGTTTTATCGATATATCGAATAACAATAGGTGAATCCAAAATTATCGATAACTACCGATATATCGATCGTTATCAATAGTTTTGGATATATCTTATCCTTATCTTTCCTAGCCACCCCGGATTTCAATTTTAAAAGGTAATT
>CM032448.1:101914086-101959086 GCA_019049505.1 Pachyrhynchus sulphureomaculatus
CCCTTTATATAGACTTAATTCCCGGAGAGTGCATTGACTACAATGTAACAACAGACAAAAAAGTGAAGTGTAAGGCACGATACCTCGCCTTCGGGGATTTATAAGAATATTAAAATTTTAAAGTAACAACTACTGTTTAGGCTAGAATTTTTTGGTGAAACTGCAAAAGGTTAGAACTTTTAATTATTTTTAAAAAAACATGAATAAATTTTCATTTTGAATTAAAGCTAAGTGTATCACTGATATATTATTTTACACGTTTTCAGGATCAGTTTGTACTAGACTAATTCCTTTTAGTAATATTCCATAAACACACTTCAGTTTTTTCTCATTTTCTTAGCTGAAGAATAAATCCTTTCTATTTTAAAATGAGTGGTGCCCTTAAAAAACAAAAAGTCCGTATCAACTGAGGTTTCTTAAAAAAAAAATAGAAAATAATTCCAGAAAGACGTATAAAAAACTACTTCTCTTACCCATAATTTCTCTACCAAGGAAAACTCGAGGCTAGTGTTTTCTTTAATTTGCTTTAGTTCTTTTAATATCAGGTTTTCACTCAATTTCATTATCAGAAATTAAAGTCGGGGCTGCAAGAAAATTGTGCTCAAGCTTGGGGCGTCCCATATTTAAAAATGTTACAAAAAAGACGCAGTCTAAATGGAGCAAAAAAAATAAATAGCAAGAGAAGAAAGCTAACAAAAATTTTACGGCCCAAGCTTGGGGCCACATTTATTTTCACACGTTATACAAAAAATGAGGCGCTGTCAAACGCGGGGCTTTTTTGGAATTTTTATTTTTTTAAAAGGGTTCAGTTGTACTAGCTTTCGAACAAAAATAAAAGCTCTAAACTTTTGCAGATATTTTTATTACACAATATTTATTAAACGAAGCTACACTATAGCAATAAGACAAAAGCAGGAAATTTTGTAGAATCTTTTTATTTCAATTTGTCTGATATAGATATTTGAATCTTTTGTTGTTGACTCGTAAGATAAGAGATCCCTGTTTTTTTTTCCCTTAGAAGCTAACTTTATCCTTTAGATTAGGCAGATGTGCTGGTTTATTTTAATTTTAGTGAATAGATTTATTTAAACGGATAACCCTAACAAAAAAACTATTGTTTTTTCTCACCGAGGTTTTGGGGGGGGGCATAAAATATTAAAAATACTTTGCGGATATACGAAACGATATTTAGAGATTTGTTTTTATAGGAAATTCCTTAAGATATCTTAATAAAAGGATTTTAAGTACGAGGCAATACTTAGAAAATTTTTTATGAAATTGTTGAAGATTTTTTTTAAAGTTTGGTAAAGAAGTTTACATATTTTTAAGTGCCTTTACAGATTTTGTTATTTTTTTTTTGACTATTGGGAGCACAGGAGAAATTATTTTTACGATTTTTTAACAATTCTTTTTAAATTTTATAAGGTATTCATATTATAATGAAAGCCATTCAATTTTAAAGTTAATCACCTACTAGAATATGAATTACACTATGAACTGAAAATCCGTCGTACTTTCTCTCAGTAACGTCCGGTCGCGGATAAAAAAAGATTCTATCGAGGAATCTTAAGTAAAGAAATTAATGAGCCGGAAAAACCGATAAAAATAGGGGATGACATTCCCTGTCCTTTTAAAGAAGAAACGGCTGGTATCGAAAAGAAGTTTTAAATTCTAATCCAAAACTTAATCGATAGTTATGACGGCGAATCCAATTGATTCACTTGTACTTCCGGTTAAATCACGCTTATCCGCATGTATCGGCGGGTCGCGTACAAAGAATTCCCATGCCGGATGACGAAGAGGAAGCGTCCGAAATTTTCCAAATATGTTCAAGAAACAATAGCTACTGTGTTGTACTCATGAGAAGCAAACCTGCCGAAAAGAAGCGCCTGGTCCATAAGAGTTACCACAGCTGCCTATTACAACCCCAGTCATAAACGTACCAGCTCCAATCGTGAATTGCGCAGCCAGAAAATATTCCTGTCAGCGCGAATGGCAATTGAAATTTAATGGAGACTCAAGAGACTCTAATCCTTTTTTGGAGAGGCTAACTGAAATAGCTCAAGCTAGGAAAGTATCGGAAGATGAACTTTTCAGCTCTGCTGTTGAATTTTTTCAACTGGCGATGCCTTCATTTGGGTATAGAAGCATAAAATCAAGTTCAACGACTGCATTCCTTGGTAGGATAGGCTACAAAGAAGGACTTCTTGTCACTCGTGATGATGATTGAAGAATTGTCGGGTCAGAAATACAGAAGAGGCACAAAAGAAGGATGAGTCCACAGTGTGATTTTATTGCCCACATGGAATCTTTATTCTGTAAGGTTGTCCATCAAGCCTTTGGAATGTACCAAAGTTAAATTTATATACGTAGGATAATATTCTGCCTAGTATTCGTCGTCAATCGGTTTAGCTCTACTAGAATATAAATTCGGTAGGCCGAACTCGCCCGTGTTATGTAGCGAAAACTTGAAGAGTCCGATTATTTTGTTAGAAAAAGAGCAGACCAAAAAGCGAAACTAATATACATCAAGTAAGAGTATAATCCAAATGGGCCGAAGTGGAGTCTCGACAAATAAAAGTTGGGAATGTAAATCGGAACCCTCCAAGGAATGTAAGCCAGAAAAAAACGGGTAAAGCGAAAAAATAATGAACTCTAAAATTAGCGACACTGCAGCCAAAGTGAAAAACGACATCGCCGTTTTCAACCTAAGGCAATTTTCCACGTGTTTTGGAATTGCACAGGCCCGAATTCACACTTACCAAATTGTACAGCAAACCAAAGAGGGTATTTTTGTTTCAAATGTGGAACAACAGGTGTGAGACTAACATCATGCCCCCAAATGTACAAAAAACGAGTAAGGACGGTATATTACCGAGGCGGATATCCTAAGTCCAACAAAAAAGCCTCTAATCATTCGGCTAAGTCACAAGCTCATGTTCGCAGTAAAAGCCCCTAATCCAAAACGTTCTAGAAACACGGACGAACAAAAATATTCCAGTAGATCAGATTGGACTAAATGGTTACAAAAAGTTTCTGATTTTTTTAAGTCTAATAAAAATTCTCCTTCTCAAGTTAAAACTCCTGCTTCTCCAAATGGTCACATGTCTCCTCTATTCGTGCATAAATATTTAGATAACAGAACCGCATATCAAGATAAATCTATATAGGTTCCATTTTTTTCGGCTTTATTTGACTCTGGTGCAAATGCCTCCGTTGTAGGTCAGAATGGTAATTAAAATTTTAAGTCGTTTAAGTATAAAAAATATGCCATGTCAAGAATAGAAGTGTGTTACCACTGCAGATGGCAGCCGCCTAAAAGTTTTAGGTACGGTTGAGTTGCCGCTAGTCTGCAATGGTGGTCATTGATTTAGTAATCTCTGCTCTAGTAGTACCTTCTCTATCACATACTTTGGTTTTAGGATGTGATTTTGCACAAAAAAAATTCGGAATTTTAGTAAATTTTAAAGATAATTCGTGGTATCCCCAGTCCCTAGAAGACAATTCTCAAACAAGCTTTAAAAATTGTTATTCAAAAGTTCTTTTGAAAAACCTTTTCTCGCGTCTATGTACCCTAGATGATCTCTCGCGGACGGAACGCTTAAAAGCAGAAAAAGTAATAAGCTCTTTCAATGAAATAAGTAGTAAGATAGGTTAGGCCGAACGAATAAAATCAAGATGTCTATAGATACGGCTGATGCCAGTCCTGTAAAGACAAGGCCCTTCGCCATGTCTCCTTATATGTCAAAAGTATTAAATAAAGAGTTAGACGAAATGTTGAAACTCGGAGTGATTGAAGAATCAAACAGTCCTTGGTGTTCTCCAATCTTATTGGTGAAAAAGGCCGATGGACAGTATCGTCTATGCTTTGACGGAAGAAAGCTCAACGAGGTCAGCAAATTTGATAACTACCCATTACCGAACATCGACAGAATTTTGACATCACTCAGGAATGCTAAGTATGTATCCTCGATAGACCTTAGAAAGGCTTTCTGGCAAATTCCTTTAGACAAATCCTCTAAAGAAAAGACCGCTTTTGCAGTAGTAGGCCGAGGTCTATTTCAGTTCGTCACTATGCCGTTTGGTCTTAAGAACGCTGCTCAAACTCAGCAACGTTTAGTGGACGCCATATTTGGTCCGAAATATGAGCCACATATTTTTACCTATCTCGATGATATTTTAGTAACATCGGAAGACTTCGAATCGCATATTCGCTTACTTAAGGAAGTAAAAGATAAATTGAAAGAGGCCGGACTGACGATAAATTTGAGCAAATGTGATTTTTTCAAAACTTCTCTAAAGTTTTTAGGCTATATTGTAGGCTCAAATTCCTTGCGTACCGATCCGGATAAGGTAGCAAGCATGGTTAATTATGCAAGACCTACTAATACTACAGAAGTTAAGCGCTTCGTAGGAATGTGTTCATGGTACAGACTTTTTTATCGAGAATTTTTCTACCCTGTTTGTCGCCTATTAATGATCTTTTGAAAGGACGAAAAAAAGGACAATCGATAGATTGGACAAAGGCAGCCGAAGAATCTTTTATAAAGATTAAAGAGCTATTGGTTTCAGCTCCCATTTTATCCCAACCAGACTTTTCCCAACAGTTTTATATTTCTAGTGATGCTTCTAATACTGGTTTAGGGGGCGTCCTAACACAGAAAATCAATGGTGAGGAAAGGGTGATAGCGTATGCCAGTAGAACTTTATCAAAGGCTGAACGTAACTATTCGGTTGTTGAAAAAGAATGTTTAGCAGTACTCTTTAACATCGAAAAGTTTCGACCCTACATAGAAGGTGTTCCTTTCACGTCATAACAGATCATTATAGCTTATTGTGGCTTAATTCTATTAAAAACCCTAGTGGCAAACTAGCGCGTTGGGCGATTAGCTGAGACAACACACGTTTTACTTTAATTCATAGAAAAGGAGTCCACAAATGTTATTCCTGACGCTTTGTCAAGAATCCCAGATAATACAGCGGACGAAAACAGTCTAATGCACAGTTTGGCGTAAGAATTGATACAGTTGATGTAGATCGCATTGATCCATGGTACGACAATTTACGGCAGCAAATTAAAGAATTTCCCCAAAATTTTCCGCAGGTGGAAGGTGGAAAATGATTTCGTGTACAAATTTATCCCAAACCAGTTGCCTTTAAAAGTTAATGTACCCGAGTGGAAAATACTAGTTCCTAAACCACAGAGAGAGGAAGTTAATAGACATGTGTCACACTCCTCCTACTTCTGGTCATTTTGGCTTTTATAAAACTCTTCACAGGGTTCAGGAACAGTATTATTGGCCAAAAATGCGTTTTGACATCGTAAAGTTTGTGAGGACTTGTGAAGTATGTGGAGCACATAGAAATCTCCAAATGCACTACCTATGGGACTGATGGGAAAAGAGAAAACGTTAATTACCCTTTTCAAGTCATAGCAGCTGATCTAGTAGGCCCATTTCCACGTTCAAAAAGGAAATAAATGGCTTCTCGTGGTTTTCTTGCTGGTTTACAAAGTATACCATGCTATTTCCTTTGAAAAGCTCTAAGGCTGGATATATAGAGAGAATTTTGGAAAATAATGACTCTTTCTAATCCACGGTGTTCCATCGCTCTTGATATGCGATAACGGTACTCAGTTTACCTCTAGGAGTTTTAAGAGCTTAAGTGAAACATATGGTTTTAAACATCCGTTTCGTTTTAATCCCGTGTACTCTCCCCAATGTAATTTTGTGGAACGTAATAACCGAACAGTCGGACCGCATTTATTAAGAAGTTACGTGGATTCACATGAACACTTGGGATGACAATATTCCAAAATCCAACAAGCGATAAATACGGCAAGACACGAAGTAACAGGTTCACACCGTCTTTTCTTAGTTTACGGCAGACATATACCTCTATCTGGATCGTATTATAAAAATTTAGATTTGGATGTCAATATTGACAGCGAAATAATTCCGGGTAACAGGGGTGAGTACGCCGAAAATTTAAAGGGTTTAAAAGATATTTTCACCGACGTGCGTAGTAGGATACATAAGGCTTATGAACGGAACTGTAAGTCTTACAATCTTAGGAAAAGGGATTTTGCCTTTAATATAGGTGATCACGTTTGGCGAAAAAATAAAATTCTTTCCAGTGCAGCAGATAAATTCACATCTAAGTTGGTACCTAAGTATGTGCATTGCGTGATTAGAGAAAAAATTTCAGATTTAGTTTATGGTTTAGTTAATTTAGATGGGACTAAAGTAGGACGATGGCATATTAAAGACTTAAAACCATTCAATGAACCTAACCCTAATGAAAGTTTGTCAGAAGAAGAATAGTTTATATTTACAATATCTTAATTGCTTAAATTTTTTTTGATGTTGCTCTGTAGAGGTGACGACCTCGTCGTTTTCTTTGACTGTTATAAAAGTTGAGCAGAGAATAGCTTACTTTTATTGTTTTTTTGCTAAGGTTTTGGGTATTGGCCATATCCCAAACTTAGGTTGATTGTGGGTGATGTTTAGCATCGACTCAGCTGTTGCGAGCTTGCGAAAGAGTCACACTCAGGATATATCATAAGACTGGTATGTCGGTGGTCGCGGGATTTGATTTGCTTATGACCCCAAATAATATCCGGTTCTTGTCACTTGGAAGCGAAATTTTGATTAGAGGCAATCCAAGGTGATCTTGAGTTAGGACAAGCGCAAGATGTAGCTCGTGTAGGTGATGTAGAGTCAAAATTTTTAGGAGCAATTTCAAAGTTTGTTACCCGAGTGGGTGTATTTTTATTACCTTAATGGTATATTTTGGGTGCAATTAAGAGTAAATTGATTTTGGTTTATCCAGTAAGTCTAAGACTTGGATTATTTTGGTTTAGATCTTCTTCTGCATTGACAAACTGAGGGTATTTTCGATTTTTTTTCAGAGCCGTTTAAACGTTACCTTTGAGTCACTAATTTTTTTTAAAATTTTTTTTGCATGGACTCATAGGCGTATGTTGAGTTTTTTCGGTTTACTATCAGATTGATAGAAAATTGAAGTTCTGCAGGAGAACTAAAGGCTGATCATTTACAGGAGATGAGAGCAGAGTAAGACAGTAGTTTCACAAAGAAATGATCAAAATCTGATACCGAGATGAGAACCTTGTCAAGAGAGGCTAAGCGCAGTGAAGGAAGATTCCTAACCGAATTTTTAGATTTCCAAGAGGTAATCTAGAAGTTTGGGCTGACAGAAAACGGTTATGCCTGATACCTGTAGCAGTTTCTTCTAGAGGCTATTGTCTAGGGAGACGATTACCACCATGATCGAATATTTTAGCTGTCGACGATGTTTTCTTCTTGTTTTCTGATTAAGCTGGAAAAGCTCTTGTCGTCTTCAAAAGTTTTGTTGCGTTGCCACCAAAAAATTGAGCAATTTTTCTTCATGTAGCTTTTTTTAAGCTCATTTTCGTTTTTTAAAATTTTGTTAGAAGCTTGGTTAAGTCAACCTTGTAAACCTTTTAGGTTGTATCCCATGAGTTATCTGTTTTTACAGGCTGTGATGCACCGGGTGCTAACAGATGCCGTTACGACGTTTGGCAGGGAGTTAGTCTTCCTGAGGAACAGACTGATTGGAAGGGTAGTCTATGGGGTGAACGTTTGACCTTTGGGACCTTTAGGGGTTTTGTTACCCAATGGTTATTTCTATTTTGAACCAAAGGAGAGCCTAACTACTGTAGTCGACCTCAGCTCCAATTAGCCTATTAGTGGTGACAGGCTGTTGGCAGTAGTGTATTTCGGAACACCCTATTGATTAATTTTTTTTGACTTATGGTGGTGTGGTAGACACCGTTTTAGTTTAGTGGATGCTATAATCTACTCCCTTTTGTTGGTGGACTCCAGGGTCACCAATTCTGTATTTTTTTTGTCTCCACCTTTCAGTATATCGTGGTGAAGTGTTTGTCTCCTGTTATGTGGGATGGATTGAATGTTTTTCGTTGTTGTTCTAGGGCGAGACCAGTACACGAGGGTTCTTCATGCAACTTGAAGAGGCGCAATGCTGGTTAAGTTTTTATTTCTCTGTGTAGCCACCCTGAAGAATGACGGAGAGCGTTTTTTTTTTCTGGCTCATGTTTCTAGGCAGATTTGTCACTTTGGTGCGATGTGCCGAAGATTTGATTAGCTTTTGCTAAGAGCTTTCACCAAGCTCAGTATGGAGTTGTCATAACCAAAGGTTTGGGACTTGAACTCCTGTATAATATTTTGTATATATTACTGTACATATTTCTGTATATATTTCGGTGTATGTTGGTTGCCTGAGGGCATGTGCTCAAAATGCAAGATTTTGAGTCGTTTTGCTTATGGATTCCTATATAGGATTATGACTTTAGGGAGGTCCTATTTCGAGACTTGCCGTCTCATATAGTTATGTTGGGAATGTTTCCTTGAATGTTAGTTGTGCGCAGACTAATCATTCTGTTCTTTGTGAACATTGCTTTTTGAAGCAGGATCATTCAGTTTGGTGAATTTTAGCTTTTATAGCTATTCACTGTGTTAAGAGTGAATTTTAGCTTTTTTTGTAGCTATTCACTGCGCTTATAGTGATTTAGTTAGCTTTTATAGCTGCTCACTATGATCATGGCGAGTTTGTTCTTTTAGAACGCAGACTTTGTGTAGTCGAGGACTATTTACAGAGTGTTTTCTTGGCGAGGAGCCGAGCTTTTTCTGGCGATCAACCAGAGCGTTTTCCCTAGCGATTTTAGCATGTCTGGATGTCTTAGGACGTCGACATTGCGTTATAGAATGCGATTAGCGTTTTTTCCGAGTGCGACTAGTAGTGATACTAGATTTAGAATGTTTTCTTAGCAATGAGCTAGAGCATGGATAGCGATTTTTCCTGAGCGTTTGTCTGGATATTTATCCAGATATTATTTTTTTGGCCTTGTGCTAAATGGTCTGACAAGACTTTTTCTTTTTAGTGTAAGTGTTTGCACTAGAATCATTTTTTTTTTTTTTCTCCTTTATTTAAGAATTTTTATAAATTTCTTTTGCTGAAATAAAAAAATTTTCAGACAATCCTTAAAAGATTTTAAGGGGGGTGTTCATATTTTATTTCAGTTCACTTTTTTTGATTTAGACAAGAGTCTAGACAAAGTTATATTTTTTTGTTTTGGTAACAATAACAGAGCTGATTCTTTTATATAAGAAGACCGCGATTGTTATTTTGGAAAGGTATTTCCTATGTTCATGCAAGGATTTTTATTTACTTTTTGATGTACTTAACCTTAGTGTTTAATTAAGTTAAGTCTAATTATAAGATTTTTGTGTACTTGCAAAAATTTTCATTTGGTTTTCATTGTACTTAATATTAGTGCTTAATAGAATTAAGTCTAGTAGTAAGGACCGAAGTTTGTAATTTTGTTTTAAGTTCTGACCTTAGTATTAAGTGATAGTGTACCACTTTGTACCTTTTCATCAGTAGCCTTAGTTTAATAGACTAGTGTAGTCTATTTCTTTTTGGAAGGGGGTAAATGTAACATTCATTTTTTCCTGGATTTTAAGACTATGCAATGTTACTGTCCATTTCAAATTGTATTTATTTTTATTTTAAAATATCGACCGGTATATTAAACAGAAGTTTTTAGGACATGTGGTATATACTATATAGTTTATTGTGCGGGCTTTCGGACCGAATCTTTCGCCAGGCCACGATTGGTCAAATGTTTGACCCGGAGTTCAGATTGGAGCGACGTGATATGACCGGCAAAGGTCGCACGATTATTTAAACGTCCGAGAACCAGCCGGCGGAAGGACTTTTTCCATCGAAGTCGCCAGGCAGGGGAGTTCCATCGAACCGCAGACCAGTGAGCGGGTTTTGATCTAGCTGCCGACCATGTCGGTCGTCGTTTCCATCTAGCGCAACCAGGCAGTACCGTCTAGCCGAAAGTAGGCTAATCTTCACCAGAGTCGCTAAGTTTCGACAATAAAAGCTGTAGTGAGCTTTCTAAGTGTTAAAAAAAAAAAAGTGAAATCGGTCAAAGTCCATCACAGACAGGAATGAAACACTGTAAGTCAACCAAATCCCTTATATAGACTTATCCCGGAGAGTGCATTGACTACAATGTAACACAGACAAAAAAGTGAAGTGTAAGGCACGATACCTCGCCTTCGGGGATTTATAAGAATATAAAATTTTAAAGTAACAACTACTGTTTAGGCTAGAATTTTTGGTAAACTGCAAAGGTTAGAACTTTTATTATTTTTAAAAAAAACATGAATAAATTTTCTTTTTGATTAAAGCTAAGTGTATCACTGAATATTTATTTTCCTTTTCAGGATCAGTTGTACTAGACTAATTCCTTTTAGTAATATCCATAAAACACTTCAGTTTTTTCTCATTTTCTTAGCTGAAGTTAAATCCTTTCTATTTTAAAATGAGTGGTGCCCTTAAAAAACAAAAAGTCGTACAACTGAGGTTTCTTAAAAAAAAAATAGAAAATAATTTCCAGAAAGACGTATAAAAAACTATCTCTTACCCATATTTCTCTACCAAGGAAAACTGAGCTAGTGTTTCTTTAATTTCTTTAGTTCTTTTAATATCAGGTTTCACTCAATTCATTATCAGAAATTAAAGCGGGGCTGCAAGAAAATTGTGCTCAAGCTTGGGGCGTCCAGTATTTAAAAATGTTACAAAAAGACGCAGTCTAAATGGAGCAAAAAAAAAATAGCAAGAGAAGAAGCTACAAAAATTACGCCCAAGCTTGGGGCCACATTATTTTCACACGTTACATATATATTTATATATATATATATATATATATATATATATATATATATATATATATATATATATATATTATATATATATATTTATATATTTATATATATATATATATATATATATATATATATATATATATATATATATATATATATATGTATATAACATATATGCTGACATCCTAATATGTTACGGATTTTGCGAAGGAGTGTCGTCGCGTGCACGTGATGAATACATACTGCGATATCCTACTCGTCGTGTACCTGATGTTAGCGTATTTGATGGAACTTATCGAAGACTACGAGAAACTGGTTCCGTACAAAGACGGCGGACTGACATGGGACGACCACGTATCTTTGACGAAGACGAAGAAAAACGAAATACGACGTCTCTTTGAGGTGGACCCAACCACATCTACAAATGTTGTCGCACAACAGCTTGGTATTTCGCAGTGGAAGGTATTGGTTTGTAATACATACTGTTGGGCAACACCCTTACCACTATAATAACGCCCGTGCAAGTCATTGAAGAAGGGGATCCGTTGCGACGATTAGAATTCTGCAGATTTATGCTCAATACCGATGTCGAAGATGCATCTTTTTTTAAGAAAATACTATGGACTGACGAGTCGAAATTCGACAAAGACGGTCTTACAAACTACCACAATGCCCACTATTGGGCTTCTAAAGAGGAAGGCAACCCAAACAAAAAAAGAACGAAAGGATCACAAACAAGATTCAGCTTAAATGTGTGGATGGGTATAATTTCAAATTATTTGGTTGGGCCATTCTTCCTGCCAGATAATTTGAATGGCGAGGAATACGACAATTTTTTGCGTAACGATTTACCTAATTTGATGGAAGACCTACCTATTGGTTTGAGACAAAACATGTACTTTCAACACGATGGCTGCCCAGCTCACTACAGAGGAAGTGTTCGTGCATGGCTCAATGACAATTATCCCAACAAATGGATTGGAAGAGGCGGACCCATACCTTGACCGGCGAGAAGCCCAGACCTAACACCGATGGATTTTTATGTGTGGGGTCACATGAAAAGTCTCGTATACGACCAGATGACTCCTATCGAAAACGTGGATGTCCTAAGACAAAAAATAATTGATGCGGCTGGCGAAATGAGGCGGCACCTCACAACCAACGTTGTGAAAAGTAATTTAAGAAAAAGAATGAGAATTTGTGTTAGAAATAAGGGCGATCATATAGAACATGAATTATAATTAATAAAAAATATTAAATTGCAAGGTTTTTTGTTTTATTTGTGTATTTTTCGTATTTTTTACCTAGAACTAAAAATTTACCTTTTGCTACCCGAGCCCGCTTTAGGTGTCAGTTTTGTGTACAGTTTTCCTATCAAACTCCTAGTATTATACCTTTTTTGATAGCTAAAAAGATGTAAAAGTTTTTAAAATAATTTGCAGAATAACTTCCATACATTTTTTTTTCTCTTTATTGATTTAAAGTAGGAAACACTTGGTAAAAATTCGTAATTTAGAAACATTAACAAGCCGCCATTTGAAACTGTTAGTAACTAGTTCAAATTTTTTTGATGATTTTTGATATTTGACATACAGACTAACTAAAAATAACCAAAAAATCGCACTCGAGAACCTCTAATAAAAAAAAATCGATATAAAAGCAAAAAAAAAACATGTTTTTTTTTTAGAAAATCTTTAAACTTCAATATCTCGAAAACGGTTAAGTTTAGGACATCATGTCATAGAGTCAAATCGGTCAGAAACGACCTAAACTAAAACGTCCTTAATTATCTAGGACGACTTTCCCTGTAACCCTGTATACACACATACGATGGCTGCTTTTTTTCAAGCTCCGATGGTCCATAAAAAAAGACAAGTGTAAATAACAAAATGAATTTATTATCAAAAGTTGTGTATAATCACCGTGACGATTGTGGCATTTGTCATATCTGTGGACGAGCTTTCCAATCCCCTGTTCATAGAATGTTGCCGCCAGTGAGTTGAGATGGGTCTTAACGTTATTTTGAAGCTCCTCATTAATCTGAACAAAATACAAGAAGCACAAACTATGCTACACATGCTTCAGGAAGCTTCAGGAAAGCTTGGTCTAAAAATCAATCTATCCAAGACCCAGTTTATGACAAATCTTGTATTAAGCGACACTATAAAACTGAATAACGTAGAGATCGAGCAAGTGCACCAATATAAATACCTGGGACATGAAATCAGCATAGGACGAGATAACCAAACACATGAAATTCAGCGGAGAATAGATCTCTTCTGGGCTGCATATGGCAAGCTAGCCTATGTATTCAAGTCTAACCTTCTTATATGTTTAAAAAGAAAAGTATTTGACAGATGCATATTCCCCGTTCTTACGTACGGAGCCGATCCTGTCACAGTGACGAAGAAAAACATCAATAAAATATGTGTCATGCAACAAAGATGGAGAGGTCAATATTAGGCGTTACTCTTAGAGATCACATCCCAAATTACATTATCAGGAGAGAACAGGGGTACGAGACGCAGTTAAATTCATTCTACACCTGAAATGGAAACTGGGCAGGGCATGTTGCTAGGTTTAAGGATGGACGATAGACAAAGAGTGGCGACCAAGATCCGAAGCCTATCGGAGTAGACGTAGACCATCAAGTCGATGGATTGATTATCTGAAAAGAGTGGCTGGAAATTGGGTACAAGCGGCCCAGAACAGAAAAAGGTGGTAAGACTTGAAGGAGGATTTCGTCCAGCAGTGGGCAGTATAAGCTGATGATGCTCTTTTTCAGTTCCGGGAAGAGGTCTAAGTCGCTTGGCGCTAAGTCTGTGCTATACGCCGGGTGTTCAAAAACTTCCCATCGAAATTGTTCAAGAAGCTGTTGGGTTACAGCCCTGTGAGGGCAGGCGTTGTCATGAATGAAAAGAACTTCAGAAGTCAGCATGCCTCTTCTTTTGTTTTGAATGGCTCTCTGCAGTCATCGTAAAGTCTGACAATAAACAACTGCATTGATCGAAGCAATTCGCACTTGGCGAGAGAATTAATCGAAGCAGCCATATTTACGTGCCTGCAACTCAGCTCAAAATGACGTAATGACGTTGAAAGCGGCAGAAGTTATAGTGGGGGAGATGCGCAGTCGCCCTCCGGGTATCCCTGCCTTCTAGCACTTGATCGGCTGTTTACAGGCACGATCGGAGGTTGAAAAACAAATGGCCCTCGTATATAATAACACGTATTTTTACCTATTTTTTGTTCAGTTCAGTGCTGTTACAAAAAAAAAAAACCGGAAACTTATCACGAGGAAACAGGCTAATCTTTTTCCTATTTTGCAAGCTAAAATTTTAAACGGGTTTGCCACGTAAAATGATAAATTATAGGTTCTAATTTCGGAAAATATCCGCAAGGTAACTTTATTAATAATTACAAAATATGGGTGTTTAGTACAGCGCTGCCAACCGGTAGCAGCAGTTTCAAATTGACATCTAGTTCTAATGGATTCGGCGGCGAAAAATTTACCAGGTTAGAAAACTAAATAGCTTGTATAGCTAGAAAATTAATGGTTTTTAGTTAAAATGTGTTAGAAATAATGACAGGAAACTCATTAAATTTAAAACTTAAAAGACACTATACTATAAGCGTATTTAGTTTCTTGACAACAAAGAATAATGATCATTATGAAATATGGGTTTTTTGATAGTGGATTGAGAAGTTTTCGACCTAACTAAGAAGAAATACATTTTTTTGAAACAAAGAAAATTTATTTTTCAATATGCTCTAACTTTTAACTCGATACACTTGGTCCAGCGTTTCCCAAGACTCATTAGTATTCAGAATAAGACTTAAAAATTATGAAAATACTTGTTAAAAGAACATTTGAGCTTCCGTTAAAAATTTCTTTCAGATAGTCATTTTTTCAAATTTGAGAAGACAAAAAAGTCAAATAAGGCCAAATCTGGAAATTATAGTGGATGAGGAATCAATTTATGCAATCTCACCATCAAAACTGCTGTTTTGCGTGGCCATCCATTTTCGTGGTGAAAAGATTTTTTTGGCGCATTAAAAATAATAAACGAAAAAATCGTATTCTTAGAAGTTACCGAAGTGTTCTTCGCATTTGCTGAACAATCCCAGGACGCGTTTCGCCGTATCACGGCTCATCAGCTAGGCTAGGTTCAGCAAATACGAGAACACACTTTTAGTCCTTTATCCAAGTAACTAACGGAAAACTATAACAAATAGATGCTTTTACTGCACTCTACTGGCGACTTACTAAGTCATTCAAGCAAAGCGGCCAGCACTGCTGGCAACTTATTTGCAGAAGCGCACCTTTCTTAAGCTTACTGCTCGAAGGCATAGATGGCGCATTGGTATAACAATTAAAAATAAACGAAAAAATCGTATTCTTAGAAGTTACCGTATCCGTATCACGGCTCATCAGCTAGGCTAGGTTCAGCAAATACGAGAACACACTTTTAGTCCTTTATCCAAGTAACTAACGGAAAACTATAACAAATAGATGCTTTTACTGCTATTTGCGATAGTTTTCCGTTAGTTACTTGGATAAAGGACTAAAAGTGTGTTCTCGTATTTGCTGAACCTAGCCTAGCCGATGAGCCGTGATACGGCGAAACGCGTCCTGGGATGGTTCAGCAAATGCGAAGAACACTTTGGTAACTTCTAAGAATACGATTTTTTCGTTTATTTTTAATTGTTATACCAATGCGCCATCTATGCCTTCGAGCAGTAAGCTTGAGAAAGGTGCGCTTCTGCAAATAAGTTGCCAGCCGTGCTGGCCGCTCTGCTTGAATGACTTAGTAAGTCGCCGGTAGAGTGCAGTAAAAAGCATCTATTTGTTATAGTTTTCCGTTAGTTAAAAGATTTTTTCTTTATTTCCTCGTCCAAACCTAATAGTGATTCATAGTAATATTTTCTTATGTGAATAGGTGTTTCGGTTAATAATGTCGATTTTTTTGCAACATTTAAACGTTTATTTCCATCACAAAATGAATTACCTTCATAATCAAAGTATTGACCATCATTAGCTATTACTTTTTCCCATCTTTCTGTCAAAGAATGGATTCCACACCAGAACAACTTCTCATCTTTTAAGGCCAACCATTCATCAAGCCAAATTTTCACTTCTTCGTAAGAATGTAAGTGTTGTTCTGAAAGTCCGTGCAGCATCGATCGAAATAAATGGTAGTCTGAAGGGGCTAAATCCGGTGAATACAGCGGGTGGGGTAGAAGGTCCCATTTGATGTTTTCCAAATAGTTTTTTAACACTTTTTGCAACATTAGGCTGAGTTTTGTCGTGTTGAAAAATGACTTGATCGTGTTTTTGGGCGTATTCTGGTCGTTTTTCCTTTAATGCTCGGTCCAACTTTATCAATTATTGTCGGTATCGATCGCCAGAAATCGTTTCAAACCAAATTTCAGCAGTTCATAATACACAGCTCTATTACTATCCCACCAAATATACAGCAAAGCTTTCTTTCCCTGTATATTGCGCACTGGTTGTGATGTTGAAGACTGACCTGGGTCTACCCAAGTTTTTTAGGTTGGAGCATGTTCACCATAAGCTTCAACCAACAATCGATAACTTTTAGCAGCCGTTTTCTTCAAATGAAGGAACGTTATTAAACTTCCCTGCAAAACGTCTTTTTCTGGTACAAAACATGACATATTCAAAGCTATGAGGAACTGTGTTTTTCGCACAATGACAATTAATAACGAACTGGCTTTTGCTGGCGTATATTTACCTTCCAAAACACCACAGATGTCACTAGTCTATACCAACAAGTGTATTAGTAACGCCATCTCTTAGCAAAATCGACATTATTAACCTAAACACTTATTAGTTTTACCTTCTTTTCCAAGTAGTCGATAAGAATTATCTCATGACAATGTCGTGACCATCACCTTGACAGCTGAACGTTATGAGAAATGGAGGAAAGTTATTTTGGTTCCTCTGCATCACTACGCTCGTTTTTGGCCAACAATGTGCACACGCGACATCCAAGGCGCCCTCAACTTTTTCGTCTTCAGCGTTTCATGTACAATGCCGTGTGCTTCTTCGTATGAGAGACTAAGAGTCCCCGATATATCTCTCAAAGTTACCTGGTCCGCCGTAGCGATTTTTGGTCGTCCATAGCATTCCTCGTCGAAAACGCTCGTTCTTCCACGGCTAAACACAGCAAACCAGGCTTTAAAACAGTTGTAAAATGAATAATATTTCCGTACACTGAATATAATTAAGTTTGATTTCTGTTGGAGTTTTTTCTTTGAAATGAAGGAAATTTATAAGGGATGATATTCCAATTCATCTTCGGTTAACAAACTATCACTTTTCGTAGCTGCCAGAAACTTACTACTAATCGTCAGACTTAGTGTAGTTTACTACGATCTATCGAATAAGTATCGAATGCCTACTGAAATATTGCTCTTTGTTGGTCAAGTCGGAAACTTTTCAATCCATCGTCATATAATAAACATTGAACAAGGGCAGTCAAATTGCTAGGAAAAATACCTGATTATTCTCCTCTATACTTTCTTATAAACGAAGTAATCGATACGGCTTCGAACTTAATATCAGTAAAACAAAATAAATGGTAATCAGCAAGTCTCCGGTTCCTGCTAGCCGGTTGATGGTTAACAATCAACAAATACAAAGAACTCCACGATATTCATATCTAGGTACCATGATAAACGAACAGTGGGATTACTCGCAGGAAATTCGTTGCCATATCGAAAAAGCTAGTTCCTCAAAATGACATCACTTTTCAAAAGTTCAGCAATAAAATTAAGCACAAAAATAGGACTCCTAAGATGTTACGTCTTTAGTATCTTTCTTTACGGTGCGGACTCTTGGATGCTGACTGATGCCACTTCTCAGAAACTTGAAGCATTTGAATTAGGGCTATATCACAGAATTTTGCAAATTTCTTATACTGACCATATCAACGAGGATGTCTTACGTCGCATGAACTGGAAAATATGGAAACTGTTAAAGTAGGAAAATTGGAGTATTTAGGACACAGAATGAAAAATTTCCACAGATATGGATTACTACAGCAAATACTTCAAGGAAAGGTTTTGGAAAAAGGGGACCAGGACGCAGATGTATCTCCTGGCTAAACAATCTGCCAAATTAGTTCTCAACAAATATTACCGGTCTTTTCATAGCTACAGTGGATAAAGTAATAATAGCCAGAATGATTGGCAATATTCGAACCGAATAGGCACTTTAAGAAGAACAAGATACTTTTTTTCTTATCAAAAATTTAAATAAAAAATGGAAAGACTATCTTTGATTTTATCTTAAGCTATCTTTTATTTATCATAATTCCGTTCTAACGGACAGATATTTTTATTGCAAATAATTTTACTTTGATTTATGTACCTTCATTTTGATTAAACCAATTTACATTTCTAGAAATTTGTCCTTTGGCACTAGCGCGAACATGTTTAACATGAGAGATGACCTTACGACGCCGTCTCCTTACGAAGGGTGGCGATTCAGTTAGCTAAACGAACTTTAGAAACTGCTGCTCGAAAAATGTCTCTCGAAGCACATCCAGACCACCTTCTCATGTCCTTCAGCCAAGAATTCTGCCGTTTTCCGATCGATCGTTTGCCCTTTATTTTGCCTTAAATAATTAGACGTAGCAATTCGTTTTTGGGCCCGTCATTACATGTCCGGAGTATTGAGTTTTTCTTAGTTTTATGGTTGTTAGAAATTCCTTCATTTTGTTCATTCTTTCCAGTACCTCTGTGTGTTTTTTTTTTTTTTTTTTATTTTCTATATCCAGCTCTCACCATTCTCATTCGGAGTTCGAAACTAAGACTTGTACGATGCGAAAAATTTATTCCTATTAATGTACTACTGTGATCAAAAAATAGTAAGACTTTTAAATTTAAATCGCCCGGGCATTTCCAAATCGGATTAATTTTTTTTCGTTAGGTTGGTAGGACCTTAACTGCCATCTGTGTCAAATTTTAAGATCATAGCGTCAGTAGTTAATAAGATTCGCTTGCATTTGTTCAACAACAAAAGTGCGTTTTTTTTTTTTTTCGATTTTTAACATGATTGAAAAAATTCAGCAAAGGAGTTGCATTAAATTTTGTTTTAAAAATGGTTTTTCGTCTTCCCAAACATTCTAAAGAGGCCGGAATTATGGGCCGATAACTCTTGGTTTTTTCATCACGATAATGCACCTTCTCATACAGCATTGATTCTTCGCGACTTTTTCATCAAAAATTCAACTCATATCATTCCGCAATCGCCCTATTCGCCTAGCTCCGTCGGACTTCTGGCTATTCCCTAAACTCAAAAAACCGCTTCGAGGACATCGTTTTGAGTCGATTGAAGAGATTAAAACCGACTCGAAGAAGGCTTTAAAAGCCATTCCAGAAATCGAATTCAACAACTCTTTCGAAGACTGGAACTAACGTTGGCATAAATGCATTGTATCCAAGGGGGGATTACTTTGAAGGAGATGAAATAAATTTAGAAAAATTTATAACCTATTTAAAAGAGCTCTTAGAAATGCTCGCATAGACCACAGATACAGCGAACTGATAGCCAGAATATATGAACGAGCAACACTCAAAGTTATGGCAAACCAAGAACTGACAAACAAGGTCCCAGTGAACAGAGGAGTAAGGCAGGGCGATGTAATATCGCCTAAATTATTTACAATGATCTTGGAAGATGTATTCAAAGAACTGAATTGGGACAAAAATGGCTTTCTGATAGCTGGCGATCGGCTAAACAATCTGAGATTCGCAGATGACATTGTAATTATAGCAAACAATAAGAATGAAATGATCCAGATGATCACAGATCTCCACCACCAAGCAAAAAAAGTGAGACTTGACATAAATTTCTCTAAGACAAAGTACATGAGTAACGAAGACACCAATGATGGAAATTAGTAATTGAACATTCAACAATAGAAAAAGTAAAACACACACATCTATCTGGGCCAAATAATAACGATAGGAAGGAAAACCAGCAGCTTGAAATAGAAAGAAGGATACGTATGGGATGGGCAGCATATGGAAAATTGAAATATGTACTGAATATGAACATTCCTCAAAGATCAAAAAACCCAAATTTATAATCAATGTATCTTACCAGCTACAACGTATGGAGCCGAGACATGGGTTTTAACTAAAAAAACAATAGAAAAACTACAAGTTCACCAACGAGCAATGGAAAGGAAGATGTTGAGTGTTACTTTGAAGGACAAGAAAACTAATAAATGAATTAGACAACAAACAAAGGTGGATGATATCACCAAACGGATAACATCTCTGAAATGGAGCTAGGCCGGCCATGTAGCGAGAGCGACGTATAAGTGGAGGGCAAGATCACTAGGTAGAGACTATGGGGTGAAAAGCGAAGCATAGGAAGACCCCAACGGAGATGGAGCTACGATCTGAAGAGAATCGGAGGGCTTAACTGGTATCAACAAGCACAACATAGAGAAAAATGGAAAGATTTGAGAGAGGCCTATACCCAACAGTGGGTAGAGAGCGGCTGAAGAAAAAGAAGAAGAATAACCCGTTTTATTATTTTTATTTTTTGATCACAGTAGTATGTTACTCGGGCCTGTTCAATTCAGGAATATATTTCTTTTCTTGGGTGCCACTTGTCATTTATGTTTAAATGAGGGATTCTAGTGGTAGATTTTTCTTTGTTATTACCATCCACTTGGTTTTTCTCATCTGCATAGTTAAATCAAATCTTTCGCTGAGAGATGTCTGGCGTATAAATGATTTTTTTAAAGTTTCATGAAAAAAAGTCAAAGCTGAAAATAAAAATTTATATTTTATGTCAAATTGAGAATAACTTCTATCGTGTAAAGACAAATTTCTAGATCACTTGTATCGCCTTTCGGACAACTGGAAATTTGCTGCTAATTTGCTTCAACTTTGAGCAAAACGTTTTTGTAATACAACTTGTCGAACTTATTTCTGAAACTTATAATAAATTTACGTTTCATATTTTCTTTTCAGCAAAAACTAGCATGCTACCTCGAACGTTTCAGCCAAATCGCCGACAACTCGGTCAACTGCGGTCCGGTGCTGAATTGGTTGCAGATGGACAACAAAGGCCACAGACTTCTGGTGCCTAGTGAAGAAAGTAGAAGCATCAACACCCCTGCTGTTGCGGCTGCTTATAGTGTTCGGAGATATGTCTCGCAGGTAAATATATAATTCCAGGCCATTTTTTAATAAACAATACGCGACACGGTCTTACTTGATCGACTGTATATGCTTTCCTCCTGCACAACCATTCTGGGACTTGTTTCGCTCTTCAATGATCTTCAGTAAAGAGTATTGCTGTAGAAAAAAATTAAGGTCGGAAGTACTTATGGTTGTACTAATTACACTCTATCTATGAGTATCGTCATCTTGGCCAACAACTGCCAACTAAGAGCTTACCCAGCCATAAACTAGAATTCATGAGCTACAAAATAGTACATGACTTTTAAAGAAATATTCGTCATATTTACGGCTTTATACGCTAAGCCCGATATATTCGAGGACAGACAATCCATTCATACGCTATGCCTGTAGATTGAATTGTTAAAAAAATGACTAGTAGGTATAGTCTGTTAAGTAAGAACGTGACCGCTCGTATTTTTGAAAAAATGTGTTTCGAGAACATTTTTTGCCATCAATGTATTGTTTGGTGTGCTAACAACGGCAGAATTACCTTAGTAAGTTGTCCAATCGCCTCCTGCATCAATAATCGCCTGGCATCTTCAAGGCATGCTGTCGACGAGATTTTCTGCTTAGTCTGCAAATTTTTCGAATCTCGCGAGACAACCAAGTCAAAGTCCTCAGACTTTCCTCTGAGCTTTCTCTTTACAAGGGACCAAATGTTTTAAATAAGTTTGGGCGTCCGGCGATTGTGAGGGCCACTCTAGCATCTAATCGTGCCCAAGCGAGCCGTTCCGTGACGTGATTTTTGCTCAGCAAGGATTTCTTCTACGTGCTTCGGGATTTGATAACATGAGCACGAAGTTGTCGAATGGTCTCATTGGACACATTCACGACTGATTTTCTTAATTTTGCCGCTCCTTGACGCAACGTCAATTTTGGGTCCCGTGAAAACAAAGACACGATTCGTTTTTTCAACTCTTAGAGTGACTTTGCCTACCGAGCCACATTTTGGGAAGTCGTTGACATTTTTCGTCTCGTTAAAACGATTTACTCACTTCTTCACAAACGATACTGACTTTTTAATATATATAGCGGTCGCGGAATGTGTCATTTTAGGCCCCTTTGGACGGGAACAAAGAAAGACTCCCTCGAACAGACGCGCAAACAAGTGACTCAAAGTTTAGAATCGACTGATACTTTTAGTAAAATGCGTCGTAAACAAAGGTAGGTTTCCTCTACCGATTTTATTTTACATTGCATCTACCAGAAATGAATTATCGCGGACACGTCCTTTCTTGACAAACTATTATCCAACGTATTGTCAATACTGTAGACTTTTTATCTGTGTGTATATTTTTTTGTTCCTGTAGTACACAAACATTGAATGAATCGTGACGAAACTTTGATTGCAAAGAAAGGCCAAATATAGCAGTTTTGCTGCACTTTTAATGGGGCTTTTCGTTTTTAGGCTCGAGACGAACTGAACCTGGAAGTAGGCGATATGATATCTGTGATCGATATGGCTAGTCCGGGCGAATCAATGTGGTGGCGAGGCAAAAGAGGCTTTCAGGTCGGATTTTTTCCGCAACACTGCGTTCACATTATCGGCGACAAGGTGCCTAGGAATATGCCTTTACCGCCGCCTGTAGTCGGGTAAGTGGAATCACAGAAAGCCAATTTAAATTTTGAATTCGTCGAGACAAGTAGTAACTTCTATTTTGGAGTTATCGATAGTTGTATTTGGCTATGGTCTTGTTGTTTTGGTCACATTTTTTAATTATATGTATATATATATATATATATATATATATATATATATATATATATATATATATATATATATATATATATATATTTCTTTTTTTCTTACCGTTGGTAAATAAATTTAAGACCATTTTTGGGTCTTGCTCTTGCGGTCAATTTAATAAAACAAGTTTAGTTTTTGTTTACGTTTCGGTTTATTGGATTTAAACCATCGTCAGAACTACAAAAAAAATTTGTTTAATGTTAGTATTTAAGATGTAAAATAAATGTTTATTATTAATGTTGTTTTATAATTAATGTTTAGTTATAATTATCCTACCTTATGTCTAAATGGATCTTTTGACATTAAATTATTTACATTTTAACAGTTTTACAGTTTTCGTTATACTAAATTTATATTATTATTTTTGCAGGTAAAATGGGTAAATCCAAAGTTAACTTTGAATTTACCCATTTTTCGTTTTATATTGTCATTACTTAAACCAATAAAAATCAAAGTACATCATACATCTTAAATACTAACATTAAATAATTTTTTTTTTGTAGTTCTGATGATGGTTTAAATACAGTAAACCGAAACGTAAACCAAAACTAAACTTGTTTTTTTAAATTAACTCAAGACCAAGAACAAAAAATTGTGTTTAAATATATATATATATATATATATATATATATATATATATATATATATATATATATATATATATATATATATATATATATATATATATAAATTTATAATTTTTATAAAAAAATATTAATTCACTTTTTTTTAATTATTAATTCACTACTTCAAATGTCGCAAAATTTATGTATATTTGTCCTCCAATATCTATAAAACTACTGAACTGATTTTATTGAAACATTTTGTGTTGGATCAGACATTTTTTTCGACTTGGGTCACAGTGAAAGAACCACTCAGATTGGTTTCAAAAATTAAAAGTAGCGTCATTCAAACAGATATAATTCGTAGTAAACAAAATGGCATACAAATTTTACACGAATCTTCTGAGAGTTGACGCTAACTAAAATCATATGTTTTTGTTTGTGCTGCCGTCTCTCGAAAAGTCTCGGAACTTTTCACTCCATGTATTGTTTTAATTTGATCGTCATCATCTGGACGACCAGAGCCTTGTTTATCTTTGAGTGAAAAAATCACCGTAACGACATTTAGTAAAGCTTCTTCAAGATATACGGCACGTAACTTTTTTTAACCTTGCTATACATTTTTTCCTTTACGGAAATAAAAAAAAATAAAATATGCTGCGATACATTTTTTTACTGAAAACTATCACACAACAATATGAGTCATGAATACGTAAATTTACAATCGTCGGGTACAGCTACTTTTTTTTAAATACTCGTCTCGACCAGTACATTAAGGAAAAAATATTGTGACTGCTGAAAAATTGTGGCAACACCCTCTAAAATGGAGAATTGGCTTGTTTTTTTGGGTTTTTTTAGCGTAATTTTGCAATTTTATCATAAATTTATGGAACATAAACTAACAATTCTGACAGATTTTGATTCTGGATAAAAAAAAAAAAGAGAAATTTAAGGGGCTATGGATGTCATTTGAACCTTCTGCTCGGGAGAAATTGGCCGTTTTTATCTTTTGTTTATGATTACATAGGTGTACTTGCAAATTGTAAACTATTTTTTTTTTAGTTAACTCTGGAAATATTGGATATTACTTTAATTGATCCAAGCATAATTTTAGCCTTAACCTTTCATTTGAGGTACTTAAGAACTCATTTAAACAATTTAGGCCCGAGAAATTGTCCATTTTAGTCTCAAATTTAATTTTTTTTTAATACAAATTTACGATTTCTTTTTTTTAAAGTTATTTTTTCTTGAGTTTTATAATATTTTCAGTAACCAAAGTGATTTTTAATTATTATACGCAGGTTACTGTATAAGTTGCTTGGCTGAGGATGTTTATATCTAAGACCACACCGTTTCTGATTGGATGAATGTCGCTGAGTAACTAGACGTATAAGTAAAATAGAAGCAATAGCATTAAAAAATCTAGTTATGAAGCTACATTATACTAGTTAGTTTACTTTAAAAATATAAAAAAAAATGATCAAAATAAAACGGAGGAATAATTATGTTTTTAAATATAGTACTTATTAAATAATATAAATTGAATGAATATGTTATTAAAAATAAGTATTTACAAATTATTTAAAAATAATTAAAAATAAGCCTATGCTCATAGAACGGTAATAAAAAACTCCGCACATTTGTTATGGGAAGTGGCCCTCGGTGAAATTGTCTGAAATCGATATTCCAATCGTAAGAGGCACTGGGACTCACAGTAAACAAGCACTCTAAAGGGAACAGAAATCTACTACGTCCACGTCGTTGTTTCCGGGTAATGCTAAAAGTAGATAAAAAAAACATCTGATATATATTCTATAAATATTTTGTTGCAAGTGAAGCGAGTTGACATGTTGTTGGTAGCTGCCAAGTTTCAAATGTAATTTTTGGAAATTGGAATCAGGGCATTTTATTAGAAATGATGCGTGTTGACAGTTTTTGACAACTGCCAACTGTCAGATGTCATTTTTGACACCAGATTTGGAATCAATGACCGAAAAAACCCCCGTATGCCCCTGAAAACGGCGCATAAACAACCTCACGGCTTTACGCTATTGTCGGCAAGATCTCCGAAAATCGTCTTTTTACCCCCGACGTCTGAAAAACTGTCCATTTTCCGACTTTGCGCCCATGGGAACTTTTGATTAGGAGCTCGAGAGGAATAACATATATCGTTTTCAGACAATTTTACCGAGGACCACTTACCGTAAGAAATGTGCGGGACCCTTATGGTTTACTTCCTCGTAAAGGAGGAATGATGATTTGGATCACCAATTTAACAGTTTCACTTAGCCACTCAACATGTACAGGAACCTGTGTATAATAACACAGGTCTGCAACAAAAATGTTGTCTGGATGTTTTCAACTGATTTCTATGTATTTAGGTGTTCTGAAAACCAAAAAAATACTCAAAAAATTCCAGAACGTCAGGTTATTTTGCAAAACGCAACATTTTTATTATAAAAAAGGGTTTTTTTGGGCTAACTTGAAGTCATAAATAAATAGGTACAATTTTATTTTGATTACTGTTTTTAAATGTATACAGGCCATAACTATCATTACTTTCTAAATAAAGAACGCCCTGTGTGAGCTAAATTAACAAACATAAACGTTGTAACCAGAACGTGCGCGCTCGGATAGTGTAGAAAGTGGCGCGGTACAATTACGTGTTAACTCGTCATTGTTTTATAGATCTTGGTTCAATATAGTGCAATGTCATCTGTGCGGAAGTGTGTGAATTCGTCTGACAGTTTCTGTTATATTTGTGGCGAATATATGGTATTAAAACAACAACTTAATTGGACTTTGTAAAAAAAGTATACTTCACGTATTTTGGCTTAAAACTTGTAGATCAGGATAAAGTTTGGGCACCTCATAAAGTCTGCAAACGATGTGTTGAAGACCTTCTTCGAAATTGGTTTAAGGGCAAGAAAAAAAGCTTTCCGATATGCGATTCCTATGGTATGGCGCGAGCAAAAGAACCATAGTGATGATTGTTACTTTTGTTCGTGTAATATGAAAGGGTATAATTCAAAATGGAAGCAGTCCATTTCATATCCCAATCTGCAATGAGCTATTCGTCCCATCCCTCATGGGACCGAAATACCAGTGCCCAAGGCCCCTGCTACCTTGGAAGAGATTCTAAGTTCTGACGAAGATGGTTCTGTACCTGAACCCGATGACAAGTCAAGTTTTCAATTTGAAGATGACAGCAGTCCGAAAATTGTTTTCCCAAGGCGAGCTAAATGATGTGGTAAGAGACTTGAATCTTCCCAAAAACGCTGCAGAGTTGCTTGGATCAAGGCTCAAAAGCAGGAACTTACTTTTGCCGGAAGTGTCTTCCTCCTGGTTTAAATATCGTGAGAAGCAGTTCACTTCCTACTTTGCCCAAGAGGACGAGTTGGTTTATTGTACCAATATTGAAGGTTTGATGGATACATTTAAGATCTCATACGACCCAGCACAGTGGCGTATTTTCATAGATTCTTCAAAAAGAAGCCTTAAAGCAGTTCTGCTTCACAATGGCGGTTTCTATGCTTCCATTCCTGTCGGTCATTCCGTACACCTCAAGGAAATCTACAAGAACTTGGAATTGGTTCTTTGCAAATTAAAATATAAAGACCACGGTTGGTAAGTGTGCGGTGATTTAAAAATCTTGGGCATGTTGCTCGGTCAACAATCTGGGTTTACCAAATTCCCTTGCTTTTTGTGTCTATGGGATAGTAGAGACCGAGCAAATCACTGGACCAAAAAGTGTTGGCCTCCGAGGGAGCTTAAAGTTGACGAAAAGAACGTCCTGCATGAAACTTTGGTGCTTACCACCGCTTCACATAAAGCTGGGATTGATGAAGCAATTTGTAAAGTCACTTCCCAGAAATGGAAATTGCTTCAAATACTTAATATCAAAGTTTCCAGGCCTCTCGGAGGCATAATTGAAGGAAGGTGTTTTCGTTGGACCAGATATTAGACGGCTTATGGCTGATCCACAATTCATCACAACCATGACGGATCCTCAAAGAGAAGGGTGGATTGCCTTTAAAGAGGTCATAGAGAAATTTTTAGGCAATAACAAAGACCCTAACTACAAACAAATCGTCAAAAGGATGTTAAAAACATTTCAAGCTTTAGGTTGCCTAATGAGTTTAAAAGTACATTTTCTTCATTCCCACCTCGACTACTTTCCAGAAAATTTAGGAGATCTGAGTGAAGAGCAAGGTGAACGATTTCACCAAGATATTAAGGAGATGGAAAAAAGATACCAGGGAAGATGAAGCGTCTCAATGATGGCAGACTACTGTTGGACGCTTCAGACAGGACCTTCCAGATGCTTCCTACAAGCGAAAATGTACCAAAAGGAGTCTCACTGGGAAAAAGAAATGTGTTTAGTGCTTACTAATGAATGTATTTTAGATAAAAAAAAAAATAAGTTTTGTTACGCAATTATAAATTAAAAAAAATTTTTTTTTAGTCTTTTATCTTATATTTTAAAATGATAACTTGTTTAACATAGATACCTACATTGTCAGAAAAATGTGACGTTCTATGACAAAATGAAAGTCATTTTCGGATTCAGTACACCCAAAAATATAAGAATTACGCAAAAAAAAAAAACCCGAAACAGCTCTCAAATTTTTTTTTTTTTTGCAGACTTGTGTAATTAAAGATAACTTTGGTTACTGAAAATATTATAAAACTTAAGAAAAAAATAATTTTTAAAAATGAAATCGTAAATTTGCATAAAAAGAATTAAATATGACACTAAAATGGTCAATTTCTCGGGCCTAAATAGTTTAAATGAGTTCTTAAGTACCTCAGATGAAAGTTGAGGGACTAAGGAACATTTTCTGATATTTTAGATAAGGTAATAGTGAATTGAAAAAAAAGTCGTTTTAAAAAATTCGTCAAAAAGAAAAAAACATGAATCGGTAAAATTTATCAGTATTATGAGGAGTAAAAAATATATCCCCTTAGCCATAGCCCCTTAATTTTTTTTTTATCTAGAATCAAAGTCTCTCAGAATTTTTAATTTATCTTCCATAAATTTATAATAAAATTGCAAGAATACGCTAAAAACCCAAAAAAACGGGCCAATTCCCTCATTTTTGAGGGTGTTGCCCCAATTTCTCAGCTGTTGCAATATTTTTTCTATATTGTACTCGTCGAGACGAGTATTTTTTTTTTAAAATGTCTGTTTTTGGCCTGTTTTGGTCGTATTCTAACTGGACTAAAGTTACTGATGATGACATTCGTAACTACTTGTTTGTCAACCCAGTAAAATCTGCATCTTATTTTTTTTAACTCGAAATGGTGTAGATTTACTTTGCTAAAAGAAAGTGGATGCGTCATTCGTATTAAAAGGCAGTATTTTTCTATCTACCCGTAGGTCGTTAGCACTAACACCGATCAAGCCGGTGTTGCGGAAACACGGCAAGCTGATAACGTTCTTTAGGAGTTTTATTTTGAATAGGCCGTCGAGGAGGCGACTGAAGCAAAGCGGCATCCTGAAGGAGAGAGTGTTTCGGATGCGACCTGGGGGAACACCTGTTAAACTCCGGAAAGGATGTGCCGACGGTGCTGAGGAGTTGCGCGGAGTTTATAGAGGCTAATGGAATTGTCGACGGGATTTACAGGTAGGTTAGTGAGTTATTTTTTTTAGGGTAAGTTGCTGTTAGTCACGTAGGGTTTTGTAGAACTTTTGGGTCTTACAAAAAAGGTTTTGTTCTTAATGCACTAGTTTGTATTGAAAACTGGAATTGTGTGTAATGTAATTATTAATATTACGTTCTTTTTTTAGGCTTTCTGGTATAACTTCAAATATTCAAAAACTAAGGAACGCTTTCGACGAAGATAGGATTCCTGATTTGTATACCGAGGACATTCTTAAGGACATACATTCAGTTGCCTCCTTGCTTAAAATGTATTTTAGGTAAGTAGCAGTTTTAATTAATATAAGAAAACATACAGAATATTTCGTAAATTGGAGCATTTTTTTGGGTCTTGTTCAACCTCATTTATCACCAAACATCTCTATTGGGGATCTTAATTGAACCCTAAAACACTGTTAACATTCTTTTCCGTTTCTTTTTTGTTAATTTCTTTCTTCGTAAAAATTTTATAAAAGTTGCAACAAATGGAGCTGTCGTTGTTTTGTTGTTCTTATAACACGTAGGCTCCTTCAAACGATACGTGTCTAATTTTCATGACATTTCGACGATTAGCTTACAAGTTACAGTGGCTTTAGCGACGCTACTTTTGCTATTTTCCAAACAACGGAAGAAATTTAATTTCGTGTGTTGATTAAACACTGTTTTTTGATGGGAAAAAAATACCTTTCAAGCAAAGCAACGGCTTGATAAGTATTACGGGGCCCCTGGAAAATTACTCATCATTTACTGCTATGCTGAATTTAAACGCGGTCGTACAGATACAATTGATTCTGAACGCTCTGGACGCCCAAATGAGGTGGTTGGTTAAATCGGAAAACATCAAAGAAATCCACAAAATTGTTTTGGATGCCCATAAAGTGAAATTGCGTAAGATAGGTGACACCCTAAAGATATCAAAAGAACGTGTTGGTCATATTTTGCATGAACATTTGGGCATAAAAGCTCTGTTCGAAATGGGTACCGCGTTTGCTCATAGTGGACCAAAAACAACAACGTGTTGATGATTCTGAACGCTGTTTGGACCTGTTTAAGCTCAATAAAAAGGATTTTTTTTATGCGATATGTGACAATGGATGAAACATGGATCCATCACTACACACCGGAATCAAATCGGCAGTGAGCTGAGTGGACAGCAGCCGATGAAAGTCGCCTAAAGCGACCAAAGACACGACAGTCGGCTGGGAAGGTTTTGGCCTCTGACGATGGCAAAATTGCATGAAATGAAGTTCGAATTGCTTTCTCATCCACCGTATTCTCCAGATTTGGCCTCCAGCGACTATTATTTGCAGACCTCAGAAAAATGCTCTCGGGAAAGAGATTTGGCTCCAATGGAGAAGTTATCGCCGAAACTGAGGCCTAGTCTGAAGGCAAAGAGAAATCCTTCTACAAGAAAGGTATAGAAATGTTAGAAAAGCGTTGGACTGATTATATCGCTCTTGAAAGAGACTATGTTGATGAATAAAGTCGAATTTTGCACGAAAAATGTGTTTTAAGTAGCTAGACCAAAAAAATTTCAGCCTACATGTTACTTGTTCTAAATTTTGGTGGATGGCCGATGAGGTCACTAAATTTGTAGAGTCAGACCTAGATTCTCCGTTTAGTCTTTTGATCAGCTCTCACAAAGTCCTAAATTTATTATTTTTATTGTAATAATTAATATTATTATAATTACTAATGTTAATAAGCACCACACATTTCGTTGTCCCTCTACGGAGCAGATTGACTCATATTAAATATGCTTATGAGAGTTATGAAAACCGCTTAATATATTTAAACTGGTATATCTCTGTAGCAAAAGAGATTGTCAGAAAAATATTGACAAATATCGCTTCTCGATAATAACACGTAAAACTAACTTTGATCCAAAATCAACGCCGCCACCACCTAAAAAAATCTTAGAAAATTGATCACTTCCTACCCATACCTTTTTAAGGTTCCGTACAGAACACTTATCTGATCATTTCGGTTCCTGTCCGTTTGTCTGTCACCCAATTTTCTCCGACACTATTTGACAAAGAAAGTTGAAATTTTGCCCAAATATGGGAATTGATGGCCCAAAATTTTACTTTGGGGGTAAAATTGGAAGTGAAAAAAAAAATTACCAGGTCATCGAGTGTGGTGCCAAATAAAAGCTTGCGAAAATGCAAGTTTAGAAATATACAATGCTCCATATATATTGAATAATTATTCCACAGCATTTATTAATCAGTGTATAAAAAAATGTTTAAATAAAAGTTATAGGGTGTTATACGGCGCACATACTGACATTGACGATAAAATGTTTTGAATTGTCGCCATCTTATATTTTTTTAAATGGGAAGCCCTGTATATTATTTTATTTTTGAGTCCGACTAAAAATTCTAGATATTATTTGTCTAACATACCATCTGTCTAAACTGAACTGTTTTAGAATTATTGATGTTTGAAATTAAGGAGATCAAATTTAAAAAAATAAAAAAATTAAGCTTGCTTATGTCGAACATTTACTGTCAAGTAATGACTCGTCAAAAAATGATTTATTGACGAAAACGTTTATTGCTGCATTTTGTGAAACTGCAATTTGAGCATAATATCATAATGGTACATTTAATAGAAACTGAAAGAATCACTTTGTTAATGATGGTTGGTTACGGAGACCGTAGGAGAACACAACAGGAGGTGTGTGATCTTTTTAACGCGGAATATCCGAATCGAGAACCTATTACCCAATCCGTAGTTAGCAAAACATTAAAGCGATTTAGACAATCAGGTCATGTTAAGGATCGTTCTAAATCTGGACCTCCAAAAGTTAAAACAGGCGATAATAAAAAGTTGATGTTTTATTGGAAATTACAGAAAATCCTCATACAGCCATTCGACAGCTTTGCCTAGACCACAACATAAATAAAGGTACTTTAAGTCGTATACTGAATGAAGAAAAATTGTATCCGTACAAACCCAAGAATTATCTGAGATGACTACGATAGACGCGTTGAATTTTGCAAGGTCATGATGGAACGAATCAATAATGATCCTAACCTAATTCATAATATTCTTTTTCTGACGAGGCCACATTTTATCTTAACGGAAGAGTTAACAGGCATAACTGCCGTTATTGGTCTACTGAGAATCCCCACTGGATAATCGACAGTCGTTCTCAAAGACTACAAAAGATAAACATGTGGGCAGGGATTTGTGGACGTCATATCATTGGTCCCTTATTTATCGATGGAAATCTTACAGGACAGCGGCATTTACAGTTACTCCAAGAATAAGTTATTCCAACTTGTGCAGGTCTTTTTCCCGATGAAAATAATTTGGATATCCCTAACAGGAATCTGTGGTATTAACAGGACGGAGCGCCTCCTCATTATAAAATCAATGTTCGTAGATATTTGGATGCGATCTTTCCTAATCGATGGATAGGCAGAAGACGTACTATAGAAAGGCCTGCAAGGAGTTCCGACCTTACGCCACTCGATTTTTTTTATGGGGTCGTTTGATAACCAAAGTTTACCGAAGTCGACCTGAAACTGTAGAAGATTTACAACAAAGAATTCAATATGAAGGAGCACAGATCACCCCAGATTCTCTGCAAAACTCTGTTCATGATGTTTATGACAGATTGAGTCATTGCCTCGCTGTTAACGGTAGGCATTTTGAGCAATTGTCACCTTAAAAATAAACCTAGAGTATTTATTATAATAATGTTAGACGAATAATATCTAGAATTTTTAGTAGGACTCAAAAATAAAATAATATACAGGGCTTTCCACTTAAAAAAAAATCGAGATGGCGTATGTTCTTTGAAGTGACAGTTCAAAACATTTTATTGTCAACGTCAGCATGTGCGCCGTATAAGTTTTATTTAAACATTTTTTGATACACTGATTAATAAATGCTGTGTATGATGTAATACTTACGCAATTAAATTCATTTATAATAACGTAACAGCCAGTGTACGACTCCATGAATCCACAAGTAAATACTGAATGGAACGTGCTTTTAAGGACCTTAATGGGGATGGAATGGCATAAACATCGATGGGAAATACCTAAATCACCTGCGCTTTGCTGATGATATTGTCATAATAGCCGACAATCTAAGTGATGCCCAACAAATGCTTACCGAATTGCAAATAACATCAGCAAATATTGGTCTAAATATTAGCTTTTAGAAAACCAGATTTATAACTAAACTAGTTACGAACAGTAATATGAAATTTAACGAAAGCGAGGTGGAGCACGTCCAAAATTTTGCTGCGCTTATTTTGATCTTTTTTGTTATTTTTGCAGTCATGATCTTGGTTAGTAATTTACTAGTGCTATTTAACAGGGTAATGGATCTATAATTGTCGGGGTAGTTTTTATTTCCTTTTTTAAATATTGGGATCGTAATTCTGGCTTAAGATTATCTTTGTAAGTAAGGTTGTTAAAACTTTTTCTATTCTAATACCTCCATTTCCTTGGTGATGTCATGAGGTCCAGGAGCTTTTCTTTTTTTTTTAGTTTTTTTATTGCTTCATGTACTTCCTCCTGAGATATATTATCTTCTTCATCCAATAGTTCATATTTATCATTAACATAATTAACAGTTCGGTATTTCTTAGACATTGAATAGGTTTGGTACGAATTATCACTCTAGTCTGTTTGCTTGACCATAAGCCTTCCCAAGACATACCGGACCACAGGTCAAATATCGGAAATGATCATATTCTTAAAAAGAAGGTTGATTATCCTATTAATCCTTTTTATTGGATAATTTTTATAACTCTTCAATTTGGAAAACGTCTGTTATCAAAATAATTAAACAAAAAGAACATTTAAGTAGTTCGTGTTACAAAATTTATTATAGGCAATAAATCAAATTTGTGTCGCTATTTTTTCCGCTACCTTACCTCAACAACCTTTTGATTATCAATTACAGTAGAAATGAGATCGTTTTTAAACTATTTTTATAAATTACCTAATATTTTTATGGAAATTTTTAGTCATGTCCAAATGTAATGATTGATTGGAATTTTTTTATACTCCCTGATAATTAAAGTTTAATTAATCGAGAGATTAGCCTAGCCAGACAGATAATAACAATAATCCCGATTCAATTATTAAGTAAAAAATATTTGTCCCAATACTAGTTTGTATGAACAAAAATCCACTTTTTATGTAGATTTTTTTAAAGTAAGTGGTTTTCCATTAAGAGCGTCCTAACTTTAAAATTGAACAAAACAAGGAGTTTTTAAGCAAAATTCATTTTGAAACTTTTATTTAACGAGAAATTATATGCCATTTAATATTTAAACCAGATATCGGTCAAATAGCCGCCGCGGCTCTTTTTCCAGACACACCAATTTTCCATGACTCAGGCCAGCATTTCCGGCCTTACGCCGGCTATGGCACGACGAACGTTGGCATCAAGTGCATCAAGAGTTGCTGGTTTATTACTGTAAACTTGTGATTTAATGTGGCCCCAAGGAAAATAGTCCAAAGGCGTTAAATCGCACTATCTCGGCGGCCAAGCGGTAGGTCCATTTTGTGAAATTAATGACTCACCTAACTTGGCGCCCAGTAAAGCTGTGTTTGGGCCGGAAATATGGGGCGGTACGCCATCCTGTTGGAAATAAAACTCGTCTACGCCCATTTCGTCAAATTCTGGGAAGAAGTATTTCTGCAGCATCGAGTTATTTTGGAGTGATTTTGGAGTAATCAAGTAATTTTGGACAATTTCCAAGCGTTCTCTTAACGTGAAACGATTCATGAACATCAAACATCTGTCAACCAACATGGTTGCTATTCGGCCATCTTTATTTCCTAACAAAATTGGAATGAACGAACATGCATAAAACAGTTCTTTGACGTTGCCCGATGCTGAATTTTCACGTCTTTCTGTTGTTCCATTAGCCCTGTTTTAGTCCTCTTGTGCTTATTGCTCTAGAGGTTCCCTCTTTTCAGGTCTTTTTAGTGTTCCGTACTTCTGTTTGTTGTCGCACCCGATTTTCTCCGAATCTATTTGACATACAAAAGATGAAATTTGGCATAAATATGGGGATTGATAACTCAATCGGAGCCGCGTAGTTTTGAAAGTTAAATTTTGACTTAAGGGGTTAGTTTTAGGGGGTGGAATCGGCAGTGAAAAAAATTTTTTTTTTTACCAGGTCATCGAGTGTGGAGTCAAATGAAAGCTTGTGAAAACACGAGGTCAAAAATATATGATATAATACTTGCGCACACTTTTCTTTATATTATTTTAAAAAAGTGGCCAAAATCACTGCCCCACCCTATCCCGAAAAGTACTGATATAATTTATCTGGTATATTAAAAAATCTATTTGGCTTGACAATATGGTGGAGGTTTTTCTAAAATACTTTTCGGTACAAACCAACGGATAGATACCGAGACAAAATAATTTTATTTTATTTGTTTTACACTTTTATTACTAGATTCTAGATTGAGCTAGATTGATTTATTGGCTGTTAGGTAGCTAAGATTATTATATATATGATACATTATTGACTAAGAAAAAACGTGAAAATACATATTGGATCTTAGAATATATACATGTCAGGGACCTAATTAACTTAGCCTAGGTAAGGATTTTATTTTATATTAAAAGCAATCACCGTACGGAATACTGATGGCACAAGTCCTACTTGCCCTTGGTCGGTTTTTTTGATCTTCAAAGTTGCTCACGATTTGGTGCTTGACCGTATCACCTTAGTTGCTTGGTTTTAATATCTCCCTTCATTTCGAATTCTATTCTTTCTAGATATTCCCAATGGTCGTCTAAACACATCGATTTCCGTTGACTCGAGCTTTCTTCGGCTGTTTTCCTTTAGCCCTCATGTTTTTATCCCATAAATCAGGTAGCTCCAGACGATTCCAGTTATCCAGCTTATTGTGTAATAAAAGTAAATATAAGAAACGACAACCACTGCCGATGAAAACAGATAATTTTTTATTAGTTAAAATAATTGCAATACCAATATTAAATAAAAGGAGTTGATAAATAGGTGATCTTTATAATAAAAAACATTCATTCTTATTGGTTAAAATCAAGGCAACATCAAATTAAAGTAAACTGGACAATATGACGGATAAGACAAGAGTTGTTCTCATTGATTAAAATTGTAACTAAACCAATATGAAATCAAAACGACTCCATTTTTACTGATTGGGAGCACTTTCCAATGGTTTTAGTCTGCACCGCCCCAATTTCCACTGTCTTCACCACAAGGGACCTGGACAATGCAGTCAATAAATTACCTATAGGCATCCAGATAGCCCTCGCCCAGACCACCGTCACCAGGGTCGAGCCCGCCACAACCCAAAGCAAACTTCTCCCCTACTCCAAAGAGCAGATACGGGAGAAAAACCATCCGCACCGGCGACCTCTACCTTAAAAGGCTCGTTGAACAAGTTAGGGAAACCCTTTTCCAATACCACAATAGTAGATGGAGTTCTAAGCTTGAGTCTCTTCGTACCCAAGACAATTCCTTTTGGAAAATTAGCGCAGTTCTTTCCAATGACACCCCCCGTTCAATTCCCTCCATTTCCCACGCAGGAACCACTGCTGTCACCCCTCAAGAAAAAGCTGTTCTTTTAGCAGAAAAGCTAGAAGACCAATTTCGCCCCAATCCCCAGCTCTCTCCAATCTTGCCTGAGACCAGAGGGTCACCCAAACCATTATCAATTCATGTTCAGTCTGTAAAGCCCCAGGGCAGGACAAAATCAGCGTCATAGCCTTGAAAAAATTCCTCAAAAAGCAGGTTATGTTTCTTGAGACTCAGCTACTTCCCATCCTTCTGGAAGAAAGCTGAGATCATCCTAACCAGGAAACCCGGCACCTCCCTCTCACGAGGCTAGCAACTATCGGTCAATTAGCCTACTGCCTTGCATAGACAAAGTAGTTGAGAGAGTTATCCTCGAGATCATCCAAGCCAAAACGTCAGAGCTCAGAGGCATCTCAAACGAACAGTTTAAGTTTCGACCGTCCCACGGCACCGTGCACCATTCCACAGTTCTCTCCCAACACATTGTCCACAGCTTCAATCGTAAACACTAGGTTTGCGTTGTCTTTCTTGACATAACCAAAGTCTTCGACCGAATTTGGCCGTTATTTAGGTTTATGTAAATATTTTAGGACACAAATGTATAATCATGATTACTTCACCTCGTTGTATAATAGTCATAGGTTTAACCTTTCTAATTCTAAATTCTAGAAAAACGACAGTCCAAACTAATAAACAAAAATAACTCTTATTGTCTAAAATGTTAAAGTTATAAATTTCATTGGTTAAACTTTTAATTTAAAACTTTTAATCAATGAGAATGATTTTTCATTCAGTGCAGCTGTCATTTTTCTTCATTTACGTTGTCATTAGGCCTGATAGGATATATGATTATATCAGCTATGTAAAATGGGTTTTACATGATTTACCATACTTTAGTTCTAATGTAGTGTTCATCTGTCTGTTTGTTTGTTCGTTTATCTAGCCCTCTATCCTCTTTCTCATCTCGTACAGCCTTGTTTCTTAGACTACTTGCGGTAAAGAATTTATTTCTGGAACATTTACAGTTCAGTGCCTGAGTCTTGGTCCCTGGCGGGTCAGGATATTTAGATACTTAAGTATGCCTTAGACATTGGCGAACTGTTAAGCCTACATTGCTGAAAAAAACGACAAATTTCGTTGACGTTTGTAGCCAGACGATAGGCTTGGCGGTAGTCGATGACTGTATTGTACGGTAATAATGTAAACAGTGATTTTCTTATTTTGAAGTCGGATTTAATTGATTAAGTGTGACCTTTTCGACAAAAACGTACTTCTCTGTAATGCCATGAAGGCGTTCATAGGTAGTAAGTTGTCATCATCTTTCTACCAATTATGGAGAGCCATCTCAGTGGGACGTAAAAATGGAGTCCTCGTATTCCCCCGTAGACATAAACACGCGCGGACTTTTTCAGTAGAGTAGTATGTTTTTATATCTATGAAATCAAATAAATCTGAATTCTTTATTTCCTATTATGCTGTCAATACGTTGATTTAAGTAACAGGAAGTAAATGAAAACTATAATTTTATTTCTTAACTCTTTAATGATATTATTTGTCATCGACATTTAAAATGCCAGATATAAATCGCTTCATTTTTTTAAATATAAAAAATAGTTTTTCCTTTAAGCTGTCCCTCTATTTAGTATAGACAACAAAGCTACTTTTGGTTACTTTTTTCTCTTTAAGACCTGTTATATTAACAAATGACACTTATCACATTAATACTCGAGAGGTTCCAATCTCTCGATTATATCACAAATCACACTGACAACTAAGAACTGCTTTATTCAATACCCCAGGGCCGAGCACATATTTCCATATCAATACTAAAAACTAACCCTTCTTCACAATATAAAAGCTTTTTTCTCGCCATTTTCAATTTTATAGTATGCCCTTGGATCGTTTTCGTGAGGAATATAGACGAATTTAGCCGTGGTGCTGTCGGTGGATTTGGTATTTCTGTCTTCCAAAATGCTGGGATCGTCCAAATCTAAATTGGAGTTGCCATTCTTCTTTTTCTTGATAAAATTCTTCCCGGTAAGATGTTCAATAGCTTCTTCCAAGTTTTGTAGGTAATCGACTTCGTCTTCATACATTTTCCCCTCGCTAGGGCATTCGACATTATAGTACAAATCGCAGTTGCCTATTTGAGGATTGAAAAGCATCTTTTCCGGGCATATTTTGGGCACTTTTTTCCCGTAGACACATCGGTAGTATTTCGAGCAGTCTGATTCGTGTGGCAGGTTCTGATCTTCTAGGCTGCTGTCGCAATGAGTCAGATCGGTGATTATTATCTTGGGGCTCTGGGCTGGGGAGGCTTCTGAAAAGAAAAGAGATAGTTATTAGTGAAGAGTGTGCCTAAATTCTAAGTTTTTAAAACAGTTTTGTTGATGTCAATGACTTTTTATTTAATTTTTGTTGAAATAAAATAAGTATTCTGAGGATTATGGTTAGAAAATTAAAAAAATTTATAATAAAAATGTGTCTGATAATGGCCATTGATTTTTAGAGATCGGTATTAAGTAATAAATCACTTATTTAGAGATTAGTGAATAAAATTTATTGTCTCGTAAAATTTGGATCTTCCTAGCACGTTTTGTTCTTGTTAATGATTTTATTACTTTACTTTAAAAATGTTTATATATATATATATATATATATATATATATATATATATATATATATATATATATATATATATATATATATCGAGAGAGAGAGAGAGAACTCCAAAAAATCATTAAAAATGGTTCGCTATATCCGAAGTTCGTTACAAACAGTAAACAAAATCTAATATCATTTTTCACTACTTTTTTTATTTAGATAGGGGCTAATGCTTAGAAACATGAATAATATTAATAATTATTAAATTAAAAGAAAACGTTCAAAGGAATGTGGGTACATATACGAGTATAAACGAAAACATTAAAATACGTAGTTTGTATAATAAAATCAGTAATTTTCGTTTGTACAATTTTAGTTGAAAAAGAAATGGTGTTTATATAATTGTCGAGGTCACAAAAATTACTCCATATATGATCAGGAACTTCACGAGATTCCAAAAAATTGCGAGTTTCATTCATTTTCTTAGTCATTTCTGAAATGTATGGAACATAAATATTATCTCCTTCTCCAAGCTCGTCTTCGTCGTCATTATCGCTTAAAATCTTTCCAGAAGTCACCGATGTCATAATTTGATCATCAATTAATATTTCTCTCCTCATTAATTCATTATCAGCACATACATATTCTTCAAAATTAAAGTGATTAAACATCTTTTTACTCTGTAATTTGTTGAATGTCAGCATCGTAAACAAATTCTAACAATTAGTAGGATCTTCTCAATGTTTTTCAATCCACTGAGTCAACGGTAGCTCATCATCTGAGTCATATCTACATTGCTTCCTTAAACATCCACCATGCTTAAAATAGTTTGCAATGGTTTCTCTACTGACTCTTTGCCAAGCCATATGGATAAAGTTTATAGCGTCCAAGAGAGTTACAGAAAAAATGTTACCTGTATCGATCATCTCTAACATTTTCATAAGTAAAATCTTTCTATAGTGACATTTAAAAAATGTATCACAGCTTGATCCATAGGCTGGAGCTTTACACTTGTGTTTGGAGGCATAAAAACCAATTTTATTTGCAGTAGATCAACTTCGGGGTGCGCTGGACAGTTGTCAATCAAAAGTAATATTTTTCTGTTTGTGAATTTTAATTCTTTGTCCCAATCGATCAGTTCGTTTTTTAAAATTTTCTGATGTCATCCAGGCTTTACTGTTTGATTTGTACTTTACTGGTAAATGTTTGGTTTTAAGACACCTGGGATTGGCGGACTTTCCTATCACCAACAATTTTCTCTGTTCCAGACATATTTGCAGTTACTGACACAGTAATCCTTACTGATAATTTTTCACCAGCCCAATTCTCTCTGACAAGCTTTAACGTCTTATCAGGCGTCATCTTGTAAAACAAACCCATTTCGTCCGCATTAAAAATGTCCACATATTCAAAACTTTCTCGAATTTCCGGCTATACATTGGCCAACCACTGATCAACAACAGTCCTGCAGTTTCTTCTTCTATCTTACCTCCACTAATATTGTGTCGCTTTTTAAATCGTTCAATCCAATTTCTAGAACAGTTAAACTCGGTGTTCTCTATTTTCCTTCCCAATTTACTAGCTTTCTCTTGTAAAGTATAGCCGGTAATAGGAACATGTTCATGTCGTTTTTGACTAAACCATTTAAGGAGTTCTTTATCCTCTTGGTTATGTGCAGATTTTCTTACTTTTTTACAACTAAAGTTTCTTCTATCATAGATTGATAAGATTTCTTGCCTCTTCTTCCATATGGTAGAAACCATAGATTTAGTTAAATTCAACTGTTCGTTTTAACCGGAAATTCACTATAAACGGGTTCGTTATAAGCAGACTTCACTGTATATATAATATATATATATATATATATATATATATATATATATATATATATATATATATATATATATATATATATATATATATATATATGTATATATATATATGTATATATATATATATATATATATATATATATATGTATATATATATATATATATATATATATATATATATATATATATATATATATATATATATATATATATATGTATATATATATATATATATATATATATATATATATATATATATATATATATATATATATATATATATATATATATATAGCTAACTCATAAATCATCAGAATATGTAAATATGACAGGGAAAAATAGTTAAATTTCGAGATATTGATACTATTCGGATAATCTCCGTATTCTAAGATTCTAATTATTGTTACGTAATCCTGAATAACCCTGCTGTTGATCACAGTTTAAAATAAAACTAATTTTGCTAAGCCTGTGGAAAAAATTATTTTTTGGCAAGTAAAAACTGAAAAAAAAAAAACGAAATCTAACGATTTTTCACTAAGCTGGTGCTGGTGAGTTATGAGCTGGCCTATCCGTTCTTGAAATGAATACGTTGGTTTTTGGGACACCCTGTATATACGTAAATTGTACATTTTTGATGCATTAAAAATGGCGGGTTTTAGACTAAATCTAATTAAAGGATTAAATTAATAGGTACAGCATTAAGTCGGCTTAAGTTCGTTTGTGTGAAAATTACAATAGCATTCTATAACCTGATTAAACCTGTACTTACTGTTAAACGTAAAAGCATTAAAACACAAGTACCATATTATTGAAACACAAATATTGTCCAGAATTATGTCGAACAAAGCAAAATCGAATGGATGACGTTAAAAACAATTACACACCAATATAAAAAAAAAATGTGAATTTAGAGATGTAACCAAAAATCGGAAATTAAGAAGGTATTAAGAGAGTTGAAAAAATAATATAGCGCCTGACATAAACGGCATACCCAAATGTTGAAAAATGCAGGAAAAATCATTGTTATCAACTTGTACATTCTCACGATCCAAATATTCCAAAAAAGTATTCCTAGAAACTGTAATAAATCTATCACAATATTTCTACATAAACAAGGGATACAGATACAGAACAGACTAACAAAAACTATCGTCCTATAACAGGTCTTAGCGTACTCTACAAACTCTTTACTAAAATTCTAATCAGCAGACTAACGCCAAAATTTGACGGATATCGGCGAAAGGAACAAGCCAGGTTCAGAAGAGGCTTTAGTCCTAGTGACCATCTATTTACTGAAAATTCTAATAGAACGAGCGAATCCGTACCACGTACCACTCTTTGTAGCTTTCGTTGATTTTGAAAGAACATTCATTTGTGTGTCGAACACGGGACTGTAAAAAACTCCCCACAGAGCAGCCGAATTGACTATTGTTTAGCTTTAACTAGCATGTGGTTTAATGTAAAACTACTGAAAACAGACAAAGTCCATATTTCAGCAGTCTACCCACTGTTCTCTTATTTGCCAATCCACCGCGAAACGCATTTCGCCGCATCACGGCTCATCAGTCGGACTAGGATCGAGAAACAAGAGAACAAAATTTACTAGTCCTTATCCAGGTATTTACGGAACTTAATGGTACAACTAATTGTACCAAGTACGAACACCTATGCTTGAGGAGAATCCCGTGAAAACCGCGCTGTCTGCGGTGGACTTTGGGAAACACTCTGTCGGCTTGTCGCTGCTCTGTCAGCCTACGATGGAATATTAGGTGTGCGTACTTAGTACAATTCAATGTATCTTACCTTTAACTAACGTATTTAAAAAGAGCCACGACAAGACTCAATATGCTATATATTTGAGGGCATGAAGTCAGTATACTAGGGACGAGGTATTAGACAAGGAGACGTAAAACAGACCAAAACCATTCGGTAAAGCGCTGGAACAACCAGATAATATACTGGTAAACATGAGAACACAAAAGCGGAAGACGCAGACCCCCAGATGAGGTGGGATGATGTTCATAAAATCTAAAAGCTGGGCCTAAATGGATAAGAGTAGTATCGGGCCGAGAAGAATGGAAATCACAATGGGAAGCCTATGTCCAAATATGGATAGCATAGGGCTAGTTCCACGATATAATTTTCCAAAAATTGTAGTGTGATCTACAAAGGATTTTTTTTTTTATTTTTCAGTTTTAATTTTGTTACTTAAATATTTTTGAGTTGATCTTTTTAGTGGAAACATTGTATATTATAGTTTGTAATGTACCCCCTCTAACGCCCGGAAATCTTTATTAAAGAAAATAATTAATAACTATTTAAAATAACCCGAGAATTAATAAAAAAAAAATGGCCCCATAAGTTTTCTTTCCAATTCTGTTTGTATTATTCGCATATTACAATTTTTAGCATAAACGCCCCAATATGTTGTTAAATCAATTTAAACATCTTAGAATATGGAAGTCATGGAGTTATTAAAAAAATATTTTTCTGAGTCATACCGTCGGGGGTTTTTAATAATCATTTTACCCACTTTACGTGGGTATAGATTAGTTAGTGTAAGTGTTTTTAACTTCGAAACTATATAAAAACAATGGCCTACTTAACCTAAATAAAAACTTATTATCAGCTTTAAACAAAAAAAAAATAACCGGTCAAGTGCAAGTTGAACTTGCGCAATTAGTGTTCCGTACGTTGATGGCTTTTAAAATAAAAAATGTTGTAACGGAAGTATAAAATGATCAGTGACTTCAGAAAACACACCCCAAATGAGTTTTTAACAAAGTTTATTTCCAATCTTTACTGAAAATTGATGACCTTGAAATTTCTGTTTTTTTATATACCAGATAAATTATTACTGGTAATGCACTCGTGATAATTTTCGTTCAATCTACACCCCGTGGAGAATATTCCAGAATTTTTTCAAAATTTTTTGATAAGTACTTATCGAGATAAGGACAGCGATTTTTTAAAAATAATACAAAGAAAAGTGCGCGCAAGTATTACATTATATATGTATTTTTTTACTCGTGTTTTCACAAGCTTTCATTTGCCACCACACTCGATTACCTAGTAAAAAAAAAATTTTTTTTTACTTCCGATTTCACCCCCAAAACTAACCCCTTAAGTCAAAATTTAACTTTCAAAACTACATGGCTCTGATGAGGAGGTCAATTCCTATATTATTACCAAATTTCAACTTTCTATGACAAATAGTTTCGGAGAAAATCGGGTGTGACAGACGGACATACAGACAGACAGACAGACAGACGGACAGACACCGAAGTGATCTTATAAGTGTTCCGTACGGAATACTAAAAAATAAAAATTATTAACGAATACGTGCACAACTCTCTAAATACATGATGCTCTCTAAGTTGGGGCATTTTTTACCAAGTTAGTTTAACATAAGTCACCTCAATAACTATATATTGTTGAATAATTAAGAACCTTTTAAAATTCCAATCGCTGTTCCGTGCAACCTCATTCATTCTCATTCTACCTGGCTACCTTTTTAGTGCTATCAATATTATCAGTATATATATATATATATATATATATATATATATATATATATATATATATATATATATATATATATATTAGTCGAAACAATATTGAACCTGTTTTTCGTTAGTTAGCTTTAGTGCCATATAACTCAGGCATTCTAAGTCGCATCAGATTATACTTAGTGTCAGTTCAAAGCTGATTTTTGACAGTAGTAGATGTGAAAACAGTATTGAAATTCGTTTATTTTTCGAACTTAATTTAGAGCGCCTTGAAGGTTAGTGAAATTTCTGCCAAAGTTCACTAATATCTTACAATTTTATTTTGATAAAGGCACAAATGCTGCGCAGGCCTATGAAGAAATTTGTGCGTGTATTATGGTCATGATCGTTATCAAATTCAACAGCCAAGAGATGCTTCAGTCGCTTTCGTTCTGGAAATTTCGAAGTCAAAGATGCTCCGGCAGCGGTTGACCAATGACAGAAAAAATTGATAGAATTTTGGCAAATATTGAGGAAGATCGGCATGTAAGTAGCCAAGGAACATCCATCACCAAACAGTTTAAACCATTTGGAGAAAATTGGCTACAA
>CM032448.1:101964086-102024086 GCA_019049505.1 Pachyrhynchus sulphureomaculatus
GCTCGTCAAGATGTGAACTGGAACGCGCTGCTGGCTGTGCTGTCTACTTTAGATTGTTATGCTTAGGTTAGCCTTCTAAATATCGTATTAACTTGGAAATATTGAAGAAAGTGATGGAAATCTTCTAAATACAACTTTAATTTAGGAGCTTTTTGTGTTTACTCATCAAATACTAGTAACTGGGGTGCCAACCATTCATATTTGAGATATCGGCGGGTTGGGTGGTGAATTAAAAAAAATCCGCCGTTTATAGAAAATGTACACTGACGTAATTCAACTTTTTTTTTGAATGGAATGCTACCACATACTATAAAAGGTCTGGAATTTAAGATATTGTGCATATTTTTGATGATAAGTATAAGTAAATTTGTTATTTATATCAACTGCATAATTTTTGTCATCCTGAATGGCAGATGTGTAGGTATTTTTTTAAAAATTCTTAATTTTTTCCAGTCGGGTAAATGCACGTAAAAGATATGATTTTATTTTTTTATAAAGAATAATATCCCGTATTAAATTATGGTCCACCCCATTTTAAATATGTCGATTTATTTTTAAAACAAAAAAAGAAAAATAACACAAAAACGAAACTAGAAAAAAAAAACGAGTCAAGTGCAAGTTGGACTTGCACAATTAGTGTTCCGTACGTTGATAGAAATTCGTGTTATGGAGGAATAAAATGATCGATGATTCAAAAAACACACTCCGAATGAGTTTTCAACAAAGTTTTTTTTCCGACCTTTACTGAAAACTAATGACCTTTAATTTTTTTTTATGTACCAGATAAATTATTAAAGGTAATGCACTCGTGGTAATTTTCGATCAATCTACATCCTGTGGAGAAATTCCCGATTTTTTTTTTTAATTTTTTGATCAGTACTTTTCGAGATAAGGGGGACAGCGATTTTTTTTAAAAATAATACGAAGAAAAATGTGCGCGAGTATTACATTATATATATTTTTGAACTCGTGTTTTTACAAGCTTTCATTTGATACCCCACTCGATGACCTGGTAATTTCTTTTTCACTCCCGAATTCACCCCCAGAACTAAACCCTTAGGTCAAAATTTTACTTTCAGAACTACACGGCTCTGATTGGGACATTAATTCCTATATTAGTACCAACTTTCATCTTTCTATATCAAATAGTTTCGAAGAAAATCAGGTTTGACACACAGACGGACGGGCACCGAAGTGACCTTATAAGTGTTCCGTACGGAACAATAAAAACAAGTTATGTTCATTTTTCCACTTTGTTAACATATAAACACATAATAAGGAAGTGCTTATTTTAAGAGAACAAAATCTTTTTTTATGTGCAATTCGTTCGCCTTTATATTGCGCATGCTTTTAAAAAGTATAACAATAAAGGCATATTGAAAACAAGCGTTGCAAAATCTTTCTAATTATTTAAAAAAATATAAATTTTACAATAAAAACCCTGGATGACGTGTGACACTCGCTTACAGCCATATTCGTGTAAAAATTGCTATATTTAACACAACATACTATTTAATATATGCTACGTCGCACAGTCGGATGAAGTAACTTGAACAAAATTCTGTCTGCCTTTTAATTTTCATCGTTTTGTAATAATTTTCTTTTTAAAATGCTCGCAATGAATGGTACTCTAAAATGTACCTGCAAGTGTTTTAATTTTTTTATTTTTTTTTTAATATACTCGTAAATCGATTTTTTATGAAAAAAATTATAAATTTTCCGTAAAATAGATATTTGAATAGTTAACGGATCCTGAACATTTTCGTGGACATGAATTTTCCAAAGTTATAATCGGGTTTTAGGGTCACAGATTACTATAAAATAACCGGTCAAGTGCAAGTTGAACTTGCGCAATTAGTGTTCCGTACATTGATTGCTTTTAAAATAAAAAATTTTGTTACAGAGCTATAAAATGATCAGTGACTTCACAAAACACACCCCAAATGAGTTTTCAACAAAGTTTGTTTCCAATCTTTACTGAAATCTGATGACCTTGAAATTTCTGTTTTTTTTTTTTTAAATACCAGAAAAAATTATTAAAGGTAATGCACTCGTGATAATTTTCGTTCAATCTACACTCCGTGGAGAATATTTCGAAATTTTTTCAAAATTTTTTGATAAGTACTTTTCGAGATAAGGCGCGGGACAGCGATTTTTCGCGATTTTTTAAAAATAATACAAAAAAAAGTGCGGGCAAGTATTACATTATATATACATTTTTTACTCGTGTTTTCACAAGCTTTCATTTGACACCACACTCCATGACCTAGTAAAAATTTTTTTTTTCACTTCCGATTTCACCCCCCAAAACTACACGGCTCTGATGAGGCCATCAATTCCTATATTTATTACCAAATTTCAACTTTCTATGTCAAATAGTTTCGGAGAAAATCGGGTGTGACAGACGGACATACAGACAGACAGACAGACAGACGGACAGACACCGAAGTGATCTTATAAGTGTTCACACTTATAAGATCTAACACTAAAAATAACAGTTTTTTTTAATATGTAATATGTTCAAATATTTACCATTTTGGCCATTTTTCGTCTTTTTCGAGATCTTTTAGTGAATATGAAAATAAACATTACATTTGAGATTTTTTGCCAATTATTTGGAGTTTTAAAAATCATCAACTTTACCATAAACGTAACCTCAAAATGGTCGGTTCTGAAAAATTGACCATTTTACATTTGTCAACATTTTTCGAATTCTTCTAGTGAATATATGAATTTACTATACTTTTTAGCTATTACCCTATCTTCTTAAGAATGTAAACCAAAAATGTAAAAAGAATGTTGACCTGAAATGGTCTAATCTATAAAATCAGGTCAATTTCGGCCATTTCTCATTTTTTTCTACTGCTATGTTCTAGTCAATACATGTAAATTTCGCATTACTTTTGTGATATTGGAAAATTATTTAAATTTAACATTATCTTATGAACGAACTAATTTCAATTACCCCCAACTTAACATAACCTAATGGAGGAACTTTGCACCAAGAACTCCAAATCGAATATGAAAAATTCTGTATTATTTAACATAAATTTAAAGATTACGTATTTTTAACACAAGCTTAATGAAAAAAGTAAAACACTAACTGAAAACATGCAGAATTATCCAAATTTTCTTAGAAAACTACTATTTCTACTATCAAGTATCTCAAAAATATATATTATTGATGGAAAAGTCCCTAAAACTTTAATAAAATTTGAAGAAGTGTATATAATGAATTGAAATTCTTGGTGTAAACTTGGATTAGTTTATAATAGGTTTTAGAGATCTTTATGGAAAGTTCTTCGGAGTTTTTGGTGCAAAGTTCCTACATTAGGTTATGTTAGGTTAGGGGTAATTGAAATTAGTTCATCATAAGCAGTAGAAAAAGGTGGAAATGGCCGAAATCAGCCTGATTTTTGAGATTAGACCATTTCGGATTTGTTACATTTTTGGTTTACATTCTTGAGATGATATGGGAGTAGCTAAAAAGTAGAGTAAATTCATATATTCACTTGAAAACTCGAAAAAATGTCCAATTTTAGTCAATTTTTTCAGGTCCGACTATTTTGAGTTCAGGTTTATGGTAGAGTTGGTGAATTTAATCTTTAAATAATTGTCAAACATATCAAATGTAATATTCATTCCCATATCAACAACAATCTTGAAAAAGGCGAAAAATGGCCAAAATTGGTATATATTTAAAATCCTACACATTTTTTTTTTAAAAAAAAAACAGTTACTTTTATCGTAATGTGCGACCCTAAAAACCTATTATAACGTTAGAAAATTTCCAAGTAAATGTACAGGATCCGTAACTATCCAGATATCTATTTTAACGGAAAATTTATAATTTTTTCATAAAAACTAGGTTTTTATTAAGAAATAAATAAAAAAATCAAAAAACTTGCAGGTACATTTTAAAGTACGATTCATCGTGAGCATTAAAACAAAATGATTACAAAACGGTGAAAATTAAAGGGCAGAGAGAATTTTGTCCAAGTTAGTAGTACTTTATCCGACTGTGCGCCGTGTTAATTTTAGGGAATTTTATTGTCTATCATATTAATGTGTCCGTGACATTCTAAACATAAACATTTGTTAAATTCTACTCACCAGTATTTTATCCCAATTAATAAATGATAAAATTAATATTCCTTCAAAATTTAAATGCACTTTTGTGTGAAAAATATCACTTTATTTTTTTAGCGTCTTCGTTACGAGTCAGTTTTTCACAAAAAACTATCTTTTTGCAAAATTCTACTCGAGCAAGGACAACTGTAGATTTATGTAATTCACGAGATATCAGTTCTCGCTCTGCTGCAAAACTAGCCGAAACCAACATTTTTTATAACAATTTTCTTATCATTTCATACAGAGCTGTATTAGGCGAACTTGGTCGCGATTCGAGAGGCATTATTAAGACACAATGCTAAAATACAAGATATCTCAAAAAAGTTTAATTTTAAATTATCTATTGTAAAAAAAAGGAAAAACCAAATTGTTAAATGGAAACACTTCGATTGCATATTAAACTAGAGGCCTTGGATAATGAGTTTTTAGAATAATTTTATCCGGATGGGAACAGTTAAATTTTCGACAGTCTGCTATTCGAGCGGTGGGATTGCTATCCTTTCTCGCCCAATACATATTTTTTTGGAAGATCCCTACAATAAAAAATCATTAGGGCTACGTGGTGACCAACTTATGTCTCTGTGTTCCATCTTATCTCTCTCACCCGTTATCTGATCAATAATGGTGGACTAAATATATCTATATTAGAATTTCTTATTTTCTCATCGTCGGATTTAAACTATAAGCGTAAGAAATCTTAAGCCAGCCCTGGTTTAAGTTTGTAGATGGCTTATGACATAATGAGAATAACAATATGTGTTGTTATGACGCGCATTTAAATTCTCTTTAAAAAAATGTGTTAGTACGTGATCGAGGATCTGGCATTAAGCCCTATTACCTGAATAAAGTTTATATTAATATTTAAGTTGCAATTTTGGTATTATTTATGTATATATTTGCTTAAAGATCTAACTTCCTAGAAATTATTTAAATTAAAATAAATAGCCAGCATTCTGTTAGTTACTGCAGTATCCAGACGCAAATAATAATAATACTGGAAATGTAACTACTCAGTGACGAAGATCTATATGATGCTGGATGGTGGCTTGCTGGATCGCCTTCTACATAGTATATTGTTTCGTCAGAGCCTCTCAATAGTAGCAAGGGGGATTAGATATTGTTAAAGACGTTGAAGCTTATTCTAGCAGTTCATTCCCAAGCATACAGTAGGTAATCAAAAGAGGTACTTTAGACTGACCACAAAAAAAAATGTATTTGACTGTGCTACCAGCTAAAACCCTTCTATTATGTGTAAACCGAGATCTCTGAAATTTTGGTCTAAAAATATTAAGGTTTAAAGGGTGCTAAAGTCGATTTTATTGGTAACACCAGTGTATTGTATATTTTACAGGATAAAAACATAATTGTACATTGAAAACGTTTCTTTTTTGAGGTTTCAATTGCATAAATATGTAGAACTGACGATTACGTACAAATTTAGGCCACGTGCTGCCCAATTTTACACTTAATGGTTACTTTACGTTGCATACATTATTTTTTTGAGGAATAAATTGCATAGATATTCAGGAATGACAATTTCAAATAATCTCAGGTCACGTGTAACTATGGACGATCAAGTCAACTCAAGTTATGAGCAATTAAAAGACGTTTAGCAATAAGGTGATTTTAAACATTTTATAGATTTTTGTATATAACTAAACTACTTAATCGTAATACTTATTTACGAAAACAATGTAATGATTATTTTTTTAAAACTATTGATTATTGATTACAACTTGATAATTATTTCATTATTGTATTCGAAAAATTACGAAATATGCAACCGTTAAATATGAAATTTGGTATATTTGTGCGGTTTCTTACGTTTTTTAATTGCTCATAACTTTAGTTTACTTGGTTTAATTAAATTTTAATTCTAAGTTTAATCGAAATTGTCAATCCTGAATATGTAGGCAATTTATATATAAAAAAAATAAGGTGCGCAAAGTAAAGTAACCAATAAATACGAAATTTTACCCATTTGTGCATTTTATACGTCTTTAGTTGCTCATAACTTGAGTTTGAGGTGCCGTGAAATACAAAAATGTATGTTTCGGCACTTGGACAACGTTGACGGGTATTACGACATCCTCGCCGATATCCTTGGGTTATTGAAAAAGGGTAAAATCCCTACTGAGGCGGGGAGGTGAGCGATAAAAAAAAAACTTGAGTTTACTTAGTCGCCCATGGTTGCACCTGGTCTAAGAATATTCAGAATTGTCATTTCTGGATATCTGTATAATTTATATCTCAAAAAAATTAAGTGCACAACGTAAGGGAACCATTAAATGTAAAATTTGTCCTATTTGTGCATTTCATACGTCTTTAAACTGCATTGTCGAACATGGTCTTATATAGTCTAAGATTGTTCGAAATTGTTAGTCATGAATATCTATGCCATTTATACGTCAAAAAAATAAGGTGTACAACAAAAAGTAACCATTAAATTCAAAATTTGGCCTCTTAGTTGTTCATAACTTGACATTACTTGGTAATCCATGTATCACGTGGTCTAAATTTGCTCATATTTGTCAGTTCAGAATATAACCAAAGTAACCATTAATTTCGAAATTTGTCCTCTTTGTGCATTTTAAACGTCTTTTAATTGCTCATGGCCTGAGTTTACTTGTCTCCCGTGGTGGCATGTGATCTAAGTTTGTACATAATTGTCAGTTCTACATATCTACAACATCAAAAAAGTAATGTTTTCAGCGTCCAGTTATGTCTTTATCCTGTAAAATATACAATACACTGATGTTACCAATAAAATGGACTTTTGTACCCTCTAAACCAGGGGCCGCATCCGGCCCCCGGGACGTATCAATAAGGCCCGCGATCGCAATGTGTCACAGAAAGAAGAATCATGTTTTTTAGAGCTTTTAGACTTCACTCGATTCCTCTACGGAAGTTTTAAAATGCGCACACTACATTTATAAGTAATTTCAAGGGCAGCGCGTGCCTTGACAAGCGAGAGAGATAGACAGTAACGCCATCTCTTAGCAACAAGCGGAAATACCCTATTATTTTTGTTGAGAACAATAGAATCTTCCACGCGCTTCGAGTCTAGACTAGAACCTTCCTTATCGATATTATAAAAGGAGTGCGTCGGCGCGACGTGAGTCAGTTGAGTGTGAGTCGAGTAATCGAAGCGATACGGTCGGAGAAGGATTTTAGTTGTACTGCGAAGTAGTGATTGTGAAGGTATTGTGCATTTGTTTGTGTCGTGCGCGTGCGATATCCATAATTGTTGTGTCGAGTTCCATAATTGTTACGATTTTGGCATAATGTCACAAAAACGTAAAGTTGATAGTGAGTGCAGAGTTTTTCAGTCTAAATGGGAAATTGCATATTTTTTCATAGAATGGAAAGGTAAACCACTGTGTTTGATTTGCAATCAAACAGTTGCTGTTTGTAAGGAGTTTAACTTGAAGAGACACTATGATACGAATCATAAATCAAAATTCGATTGTTACACTGAAAAAATAAGAATGGACACATTGTCATCTTTAAAATCTAAACTTCAAGGTCAACAATCGATGTTTACTAAAGCTAATACTGAGAGCGAAGATGCCCTGAAATCAAGTTTTATTATTGCATTAGAAATCGCGAAGAGATCAAAACCTTTCACTGATGGTGATTTTATTAAAGACTGTATGTTGAAAGTTGCCGATGTTTCATTTCCATTTCAAAAGTCAATAATTCAAAATATTTCGCTGTCAAGAAACACTGTTGCTTCAAGAATAAATGATTTATCTCAAAATTTGGTTCTTCAACTGAAGGAGAAAATTAAGGAATTTACAAACTTTTCACTGGCTGTTGACGAGAGCACTGATACTGTTGATACAGCTCAACTTGCTGTTTTTATACGAGGTATTAACAGTAACTTTGAAATAACTGAAGAACTATTAAAGTGCGTTCCATTGACAGGTACTACAACAGCAAATGATACTTATTCTGCAATTGAGCATTTGATAGCAGAATATGAACTCGACTGGAATATACTTAGCAGCACAACTCCGGATGGCGCTCCTGCCATGGCTGGCAAACATTCGGGCGTTGTAACTAAATTAAAACAGAAAACATCAGGAAATTTTGTGGGATTTCACTGTATAATTCATCAGGAATCATTGGCATCCAAACATTTAAAAATGGGCCATGTCATGCAACCTATAATTAAAACAGTAAATTTTATAAGGAGCAGAGGACTAAATCACCAACAGTTTAGGCAGTTTTTACAAGATTTGGACGAAAAGTTCACCGAAGTTCGATGGCTCAGTCGAGGAGTAGTTTTAGAAAAATTTTTTGCATTACGGGACCCTATTCAATCTTTCATGTTAGAAAAAGGCAACCCAATTGATTATGACAATGACTGGTGGGTTGATTGTGCCTTTTTGGTAGATATGAATAAACACTTGACTGATCTGAATGTAAAGTTACAGGGTAAAAATCTGATTGTCACTCAAATGTATTCATGTATTCAAGCCTTTGAAACAAAGTTGAGGCTGTGGGAAAATCAGGTAAAAAATCAAACTTTGGATCATTTCCCTCATTTAAAATCATTTGGCACAGTGAACCAAAAAAAATTGGATCAATATTCTCAACTTCTGCAAAATTTGATCACGGAATTCAACAATCGTTTTGAAGACTTTCACAAAATGAATGAAATGGAATTCCTAATTTTCAACAATCCATTCAATTTTGAAGCTTCACAGGCACCAGTTCATTTGCAAATGGAGTTGATAGATCTTCAATCGGACAGTATTTTGAAAGAAAAATTTAAAGAGATTAACGCTCTTACATTTTATACACAATATTTCAAGAGTTTGGATAACTACCGGAATTAAAAAAGTATGCAGCACGCATTCTCTGCATGTTTGGTAGCACCTATTTATGTGAGCAGATGTTTTCCGTCATGAAAATAATTAAGAACAAACATCGCACAAGACTTTCGAATGAACATCTCCAGTCAATTCTTAAAATAACTACAACGAATATGATACCTGACATCAATGAGCTTGTCAAAAACAAGAGAAGTCAGGTATCTGGATCCTCGAGCTCAAAATAATTACCCTCTTTTATAACTTTGATATAATTTTTAACAACCGTATATTATATACTATATAATTAAATAAATAAAATGTTATAATAATTCAGTACATTTTTTTTTATTTGAATCTGGCCCGCCTACACATTCTAAATTTAATATATGGCCCTCTGCAAAATTGAGTTTGACACCTTTGCTCTATCTAAACCTTAATATTTTTGGACCAAAATTTCAGAGATCTCTGTTTACACATAATAGAAGGTTTTTAGGTGGTAGCACAGCCAAATATAATTTTTTTTTTTGTGGCCAGTCTAATGTACAGGGTGAGTCAATGATAGAGTAAAGTTCAAGTTAGTTTAGACCCCCTGTATCAAATTCGAACAAGTGCAGGGTGAGTCAACGATAGAGTAAAGTTCGGTATCTCATTTGTTTCGGGAATGACGAAAAAATGTTAAATACAATAGTTTTAGGGAATGTCAAGGTGCACAGTTTAAAATTATTTTTGAGTATACAGGGTACTTCAAAAAAGTGTGGCCGATATAACATATATTTTTTTAAACGGAACATTCTATTTTCTGTTTATTTTTAAATTCTGCGAAAAATTTTATAACTTTTTTATTAATAATGTTATATACCTAAACCTATTAGTTTTTCTAATATTTCATTTTTTTTTTTTAAAAATACTAGTTTTTAGTTTTGTAAAAATTGCCAGTAGCGCCATTGTTTCTGAAAGTGGAATACTCATAATTGGTACGAGCGTTCTATAGAGATGAAAAAAAAGATATATGTAAAGAAATTTGAATTAGATGCTACAGAGTGTTCAAAATAAATTTATGCATTTCGAATATTTTAAACTGAAAAATCTCAAATTTTTTAAATGTTTCTGAAGGTGGAATACTCATAATTGGTACGAGCGTTCTCTAGAGATGAAAAAAGATATATGTAAAGAAATTTGAGTTAGATGCTACAGGGTGTTCAAAATAAATTTATGCATTTCGACTATTTTGAATTAAAAAATCACAAATTTTTTAAATGGCACACCTTATATATTATTATTTTTTCTGATAGATTTTACAAAACCCTCCAACTTTTATTAAGTATGTCATATACCTATTTCTAACAGTTTTCGATTTATTTTGAATTTTTCAATTTTTACCCTTGTTTTTAATACATTTACGCCTTAAAATCACAGTTGCCAAGACAAAACAAAAATATAGGCATTGTCAAATTTTGACATGTCTATTAAGCAAGTAAAAATAGTTTAATTTGTTGTAGTAAGTAACGTATAAAGGTAATAGTTATGGATTTTCCTAAAAATGACACACCCCAATCTACGGCTAATCGCACCACGAGCAAATACAAGTATCACCCCTTTCATATGGAACTACCCCAAGAACTTCAAGGCCGTGATTTTTGAACTACGAGTAAACTTTTGTACCACCTTGAATGGAGCAATAGAGGCCGATTCAAATTTTTTATCCTTGATAACCTCCTGTAACCCTTTTGTCATGCTTGCAACCAGCTTTCTAGTAACTTCTTCTGGCATGTTCTCCCATTCGTTCAATATTCTGTTTTTTAATTCTTCTCTATTCTAAACATTATGTTTGCGACCGCGCCGTTTAAGTTCCTTCCATAAATGCTCTATGGGGTTAACATCGGGTGATTGCGGAGGTGTATGAAGCTGCTGTCGCACATTATGGATCATCCATTCTCGCACGAAGTTTACAGCATGTTTTGTATCATTGTCCTGTCGGAAAATGTATTATTTTTCAAGTACTAATGTTTGGACACTTTCTCTTAAATTATCTCCCAATATGTTCAGATAAACATGCTGAGCCATGGTACCATTAATAAAATGTAAATTTCGAACCCCTCCAGCGGACATGCATCCCCAAAGCAGAACACTCCCACCCCCTTGTCTCACCGTGAAACAAATGTTTTTAATATCTTTCTTCTACCAGGTGTACAAGTATGAAATGCGGATTTTCTTTCTAAAAAAACATGTTAAATTCGGAAGAATGATAAAAAGTGCTTTATTCAAAGTATGCTCTATCGTTTGTTATACATTTTTCCCATCTTTCGGGCAATTTGTGAATACCGCGCCAGTAAAAATCTTCCCCTTTTGCTGCGAACCATTCATCGAGCCATTTTTTCACATCTTTGTTCGAACCAAAGCGATGCTCAGCAAGTGCGTGACCCATCGATGCAAACAAGTGGTAATCGGAAGGGGCCAAGTCTGATGAGTAAGCCGCATGGGGTAGAATTTCCCAGCTGAGTGCGTCCAACGTGTCGCGAACTGATTTTTACCGTATGTGATGGAGCATTGTCATGAAGAAAAATGACTTTGTGTTGCCTCTTTCCGTATTCTGGCCTTTTTTTGAGCAGCGAACGGTTCAAATCCGTCAATTGTTGTCGGTAACACTTAGTATTAACCGTTTCCTCAGGTTTTAATAGCTCATAATAGACCACGCCTCTCCGGTCCCACCAAACGCAGAGCATCGTCTTTCTGCCAATGCGATTCGGTCTTGCGGCCGATGTGGATAGTGCGCCTGGGTCTACCCATGATTTTTTGCGCTTGGGATCCTCAAAATAAATCCACTTTTCATCCCCTGTAACTATACGATGCAAAAACGACTTCCTTTTGTACCGAGCGAGCAAAATGTCACACGTGTTTTTGCGCTTTTCCATTTGCCTGTCGTTCAACTCATGTGGTACCCAGAGAAGATCGGTAGAGTCTTCTGAATCTTTCCCATCTCTCGTAGCCGATTGGAAACAGCTTGTTGACTAACGCCCAATTGCTCGGCTTCGTATTTTTTGGGCGGTTTTCCACGTTTCTTGTCTGCAACATCGAAGTCACCACTTTTGAAACGCCAAAACCATCGTTCACACGTATCTTGCGATGGAGCATGTTCACCATAAACTTCTCGAAGTAATCGGTATGATTCAACAGCAGTTTTTTCTTCAAATGAAAACAAAAAATTAATGCTGTCCGCGAATGCCCTTTGTTCGGTATAAATTTCGACATATTGAACACAACACAACACTATGCACACACTTTTCCAATTTATCACTCGTGCGCATCTGACACTTGTTGATGACACAACAAAATGGCGCAGTGTCAAATCTTTATAGCAGAAACTGCATTGGTGCACCATCTGTTGTCTGAAATCCGCCTTGCATACTTGTACACCTGGTATAATATCTTTCTCCAAACTTCAGTTCTCCCATCAGACCCAAAAAGGTTAATTTTAGTTTCATCACTAAAGATCACGGATTCCCAAAATACAGGTTTAGTAACGTATTCCCTAGCAAAAAGCTAACCGCGTTTTGCGTTTAGCTTCTGAAATTAACGGCTTCTTCCTGGCTGCACACCCTTTATAGCCGGCCCTGTGTAAACAATTTCTCACTGTTTGTGAACAAACATTTTTCGAAAATAGTTCCCGTACTTCTTTTAATTTTGGTGCACTTTTCTTGGAATCTATAATTATTTATCTTCTCTTCACGTGGAGTCAGTTTCTTGGGACGGAGCGTGGTCGAATTTTATAGGAACCCGTCGATTTATACTGGTTTACAATGTAGTGAACAGTAGCATGCGACTTTTTAATTATTTTTCCTATATTTCTGTACAATTTTCCATCTTTCCACAAATTAATTATGATCTTTCGAACCTGAAATGGAATTTTGCAATTTCTCTCGCTCATTTTTAATACTACTTTGAAAACCCACCGCAAAATTACTAGCAATTAGTGACAGATCATAAAGTATGGCCGAAAATTATTTATTTTCTTTCAGTTTAGCGAGCAAGAGATATCTTGATAAAATGCGGCTGATTATAACGTGTTTTTTTCAATGCAACTCTTGAGTGTATGGAGACTGACATTAATTTTGTTTACATTTTTATAACAATGATGTAACTTCTAAATAAAATGTTCCGTATAATAATTTCAAATATTAATTTAAACATGTTTTCTCATAGTTCCAATTAATTAGTTAAACATAACAGAAAAATAGTATAGAGAGCAGATGGTGTACGGAGACTTTTTGGACCACAATTGGGCCATTAATTCCTATATTAGTACCAACTTTCATCTTTCTATATCAAATAGTTTCGATGATCGGGTGTGACACACAGACGGACAGGCACCGAAGTGACCTTATAAGTGTTCCGTACGGAACAATAAAAACAAGTTATGTTCACTTTTCCACTTTGTTAACCTATAAATACACAATAAGGAAGTGCTTATTTTAAGAGAACAAAATATTTTTTTATGTGCAATTCGTGGAGGAACTTTGCATCAAGAACTCCAAATCGAATATGAAAAATTCTGTATTATTTAACATAAATTTAAAGATTACGTATTTTTAACACAAGCTTAATACTTTGAAAACCCACTGCAAAATTACTAACAACTAGTGACAGATCATACAGTATGGCCGAAAAGTATTCATTTTCTTTCAGTTTAGCGAGTTAATAGTTCCAATTAATTAGTTAAATATAACAGAAAAATAGTATAGAGAGCAGATGGTGTACGGAGACTTTTTGGACTGACTGTATATACTTGGATCATAAGATTAGATCGAATAAGGGCAATCAAACAACGGAAATACCAAGGCGAATTCGTCTCAGCTGAACTTCATTTCAAAAACTGGAATTCATCCTAAAAAACAAACATATCCCCATGACCTTAAAAAGAAAAGTGTACGGGAACTGTATACTTACAGTATGTACGTATGGGCTGGAAACCTTGACCCTTACAAAAAATAGTCTGTCGACTCCAACACACTCAAGGGGTCATGGAAAGACAGATGTTAGGTGTTAGTTTACGAGGACACATTAAAAGCAAAGATATCAGACGAACAACAAGAATTACAGATGGCGAGACATGTGGCTAAAACGAATGATAGTAGATGAACAACAAAATTACTTGAATGAAGATCTTAGAAGAGCAAACGAAGTGTCGGAAGATCAAAGAAAAGATGAATTGATGATATCAGGTTGATAGCAGAAAGTAGAGGGCTCCATCTTGCACAGATAGAGACAATTGGAAGAAACTTGAAGAGGCTTATCGCCTGCAGTGGAGAGGTAGTGGCTTATAAAGAGAGAAGAAGATAGAGAACTTTTGTGTCACCGAATGACAAGTTTAGTCTTATATTTTTTAATATTATACGTGCAAAGATGAGAGAATAAATTATTAAATAGTGGCCCAAGTACCACTAGAGCGTACAAGAAACTTGGGAAAGTTTCTATACCGCTACTGTTGTTCCAAAAATAAAAATAATTAGTGAATTCTTACAATATTTAGGAACAAAATGCGTTAAATTATTTTTTTTTCAAAATATTTGGATTAGCTTTTGACAGCACGCACAATTCTTTGAATACTTTGAATTAAGATAAAATTTTAATTCGTTAGGTATAACGTGAAACCTACTATCACTAATCCTTTTATTTATATAAGGATTTTTGTGACTTTGGCTACATGTAAAAGTGGTCTGACGTCGGAAATTTGTTAAAATTTAAAATACGCAAATAAAATCTATATTTTGGATAGTTTTCTTGGGAACTATTTCACAGAATAGCAAAGTTTTACTAAAGTAAGTACAGGAGGACTGTTTAAAACGAAACAATTCAAGTTTTTTTTATAGTTGACGTAGTGTTTATGTTTGAGTTATCACTAGCCGTGCCTGCGGCTCCGCTCGCGTGGACTTGATTCACTATTATCGTCACTGCTTATCCCTTATGTTATCTATGTTAACATAATAAAATATATCCTATAACCTGGCCAAAGAACATATGTATTTAAAAAAAAAAATACGTAAATCGGATAAGTGGTTCTTGAGTGCTAAGCGCACTGACGGACAGACAGACAGAGAAACAGAGAGAAGTTGCGTTTTATATATTATAGATTTTTTTTGATAAATATTAAATTAAGAATTAAAAAAAAAACACGTAAATCGGATAAGTGGTTCTCGAATGATAAGTTTACTAACGGACAGACATATAGACAGAGAGACTTTGCGTTTTATATATATTATATATAGATCATTATTATTATATAACCTGGCCAGAGAACATATGTATGAATTAAGAAAAAAAAGTAAATAGACAGACAGACAAAGAGATGTTGCATATATATATATATATATATATATATATATATATATATATATATATATATATATATATATATATATATATATATATATATATAAAGAGAGAGAAAGCAAAAGTTGCCGTATCTAACAAAATCCTAAAATATGAAAATAGTTGGGGAACTCGGCAAAAGGGCACAAACGGATGTTCACACAATATTCATTTAGTCAATATTTCAGTCCTAGGATGGAACCTTCATCAGGGCACAAACTGAAAAAGAGATAATGAAGCAACTAATAAGGAAAGTCGGGCGTAGAAAATTATTATTTTTAAGTTTAATGTTTATTTTTTTAGTTTATAATTATTAATCAATTCTTATTATTGTTTATAAAGGAGTATACATTATTATTATTATTATTATTATAGAGAAGTACCAAAGTAAAAGTTGCAAGTGACTCACATGCAGTGTGCGAATTAATCTAACAAGAATGACCATAAATAACAATTGTCACAACAAAGACCGACACTGAAACAAAACAGCCACTATTCACTAACATATTAATTTAAAAATATGGCATTAGAAACCTTGGATGCTGAAAAATCAAAATACTCATTTATAATTAATTAACCACCTGTGATCTGAAAAGAAATGACAAGTATGACAAGGCGCTGACAAAGGACAACTATTTGATAGAAGTAAGGGATCACTCAAAACAAAAGGGAAAAAAGGTTGAACAACCAGGAAAGAACCGTTGAATACAAATTAGGTACTATGTCATTAGATTGGAATGTTGATATAACAGGAAAAGTACCCATTGGGAACGCTATTTTTAAACGGTATGGAGATTGAAGTGGCGTAAAAGAAATAGGATTTTTTCATCTTGAGAAAAGAGAGGGATTGGAGAAGTAACTGAAGAGTGAAGAGGGTTTATTTATTCGTTATATACTAAGCAATTTTAGTTCTTTCCCGCTACTTATTTGATCTTTGGGTGTACTCTCTTTAGGTATATATTTTCATGGTTCCCGTAAATTTCTTTACAATTACATTCCCATTTTTATTAAAATTGCTTAGTATATAACGAATAGATAAACCCTCTTCACACTTCAGCTACTTCTCCAATCCCTTTCTTCTCCTCTCAAGATGAACGCTCTAGCGGCAAACTTTTTTCCGACTTGATTTACTATTATCGTCAGTGCTTGTTCCTTGTGTTACCTAATGTAATAAAATATAGCCTATAACCTGGCCAGAGAACATATGTATGTTTAAAAAAAAGCACGTAAATCGGATAAGTGGTTCTCCAGTGATAAGCGCACTAACGGACAGACAGACAGACAGAGAGAAGTTGCATTTTATATATATTATAGATGCATATTTCTATCGTGTTTTAATTTCCTTTTTAATGTTCCGTACGGAACACTTATGGATCACTTCGATGCCCGTCTGTCACCCCTGATTTTCTCCGAAGCTATTTGACATAGAAAATTGAAATTTGGCGCAAATATAGTAATTGATCGCCCAGTCAGAGCCGTGTAGTTTTGAACGTTAACAGTACGAGTATGGTCTCCACCTGAATATATTTAAAACCAAGTGGATGACAATAAGCAAATCTCAACAAGCAGCAAGGCAGCTTCAGTTAAGTAGCCAAATAATCAGTCCTGTGGAATCCTGTATATTCTTAGGGTTAATGCAAAGTTTGGCCAATCTGTTGAAATAAAGTCAAGAATCGAAAAAGCTCGAGCATTTTTTATTGGTATGAAAAGACTATTTACATGCAGTGATTTGTCACTCCGATTAAAGTTAGATTAGTCAAATGCTACGTCTTCCCTGTTCATATCACCAACTTAGAAGTTCTGCGCCGAATAGGCAATGACAAAGAAATTGCACTCACAATTAAAGGGCGAAAGCTTAAGTATCTGGGCCACGTCATGAGACACAATAAATACCGTCTCTTGCAGCTGGTAACACAGGGAAAATTAGATAGCAAACGAGGTCCAGGGAGAAGAAGACATTCTTGGCTATATAACTTAAGACAATGGTTCGGACTTACGTCTGTTCAGCTGTCAATAAGGTCAGGATTGTCATGTTAATACCCAACGTCCGAAACGGGTAGGGCACTGGAAGAAGAAAGATTACTAGATTCTAGGTTGAGCTGTATTGATTTATTGGCGGTTAGCTAGCTAAGATCTTAAAACTATGACACATTATTGACTAAGCAAAAACATAAAAATGGAAAATGGATCTTAAAATATATACATGTCAGGGACCTAATTGACTTAGCCTCGGTAAGGATTTTATTTTAAAGTAATCACCGTACGGAACACTAATTGCACAAGTCCGACTTGCACTTGGCCGATTTTTTTATTTTCTTTTTTTATTTTAGAGAGTTGCCAAATCCATTATGCACGTACCAGTTGTACCAGAGTTTTGTGAACGCTGTTCAAGGCTGCAATACGGCGCTCAGAAGTACAGAGACTGATCATGAAAGACTACTTAAAATGAGGGAGGCTGTACAAAAATTACCCCCACCACATTATAGGTAAGTACCGGACACCAAATTAATTTGTTATTTACCTAAAAGTCCACACGTGGCCTATTCACCATTCTTCTTCTTCTAAATATTATTAAAAATCTGTAGTGGAATCAATCAGTGGAAGTTAAAATTGAGCTGGAAAAGTCCGAAAGCATAAAAATAACCGACGGAGAGGGATGTATTCTCTCACCACTTTTGTTCAGTCTTTATTCTGGTGCTGTGTTTAATGAGGCCATCTATGAATCTATTGAAGGAATAACAGTTAATGGGCGTAGACTGAACCACATACAGTATGCTGACGATACTGTTCTATTAGCAAATAAAATCAAAGATCTCCAGCAACTGATCAATGGGGTTGTAACATCTAGCGAAAGATTTGATTTAACTATGAACATAAGAAAAACCAAGTGGTTGGTCATAACAAAGCAAAATCTACCACCAGAATCCCTCGAAATCAGGGATAACATCGTAGAACAGTTTTCCACATTTAAATATTTGGGAATCAATATAAATGACAAGTGGGATCCAAGGAAGTAAATATGTTATATTGCTAAATAAGGTAAAATAAATCGATCGGAAGACGACAGAATTCTTGGCTAACGGGCATGAGACGGTGGTTTGGATGTGCTTCGAGTGATATTTTTTGAATACCAGTTTGTTTAGCTATATGGATTGCCAACCTTTTTGGGTAGTCGGCGTCGTAAGAAGATTCACCATTATTACTTTTCAACTATGTGTCAGGCTGCTCTTAAACTTTTTATTATGAATGATTCATAAGGTAACTAAAATATAAAAATGCAGGATTAAGAGTTATACCACATAATAAGTGAGGACGATAAAAATTAATTGACCTTCAGCTACGCAAGTGTAGCATGATGACAACATAATAAAATGATGAGAAAGTTAAAATTAGGTTGGTTTACAACAAAAATACTTGTTTTAGTCATTTTCAAGGACTGAATATTTTAAACAAATATATCAATATAAATTTACAACCCGGATAGTAAACAGTGCATTTCAATTCAGTTATAAAACTAGAGTGATAATACAAGATGTTTTTCTAAGTTTATGACTTTAGTTTCACTCAGTTAATTAATTTTACACTTATCTTTTTTACAAAATAAAAGAAAATTACCTATAAAACTATATACAGGGTGTTATGAAAATCGTTTATTTAAATGGGTTATTTTGTGGGTAAAATAAGGAAATATTCACTAGTTTTTTTTCTCAGTTCTTATATTTTTGAAATATTGCAAAAATCTCATTTTTCAGCTCTTGCAGGACGCCTTTTAACAGTGTTGCCAAATATTTTAAATATTTTCTTTAAATAATCGAATTTCAAAGCAAAAAAACAACAAAAACTCTCGCTAAATAAGGCCATTGTAGTACGACATTTTCTTCGTATACGTATTGTACAGTCGGTCAAGTAATAACGTGACCGGCATATTTTTGAAAAAATAAGTTTCGAGAACATTTTTTGCTATCAGTGTATTCTTTGGTGTGCTGAGACGGCGCAATTACCTCCTGCATCAATAATCACCTGACATCTTCGTGGCATGCTGTCGACAAGAATTTCTGGTTATTACAGCAATGATCTCCAAATTTTCCGAATCTCGGGAGAAAACATAGTCAGAGTCCGCAAAGTCGTTCTTCTGAGCTTTCTCTTTTCAAGGGACGAAACGTTTTCAATAGGGTTCGCGTTCGACGATTGTGAGGGTCACTCTAGTCTTATCGTGGGTCCAAGTGAGCCGCTTCGCGTCGTGTTTTTCGCCCAGCAAAGGGTTCTCCAATGGGCTTCGGAATTTGACTTCATGAACACGAAGATGTTGTCGAATGGTCTCATGGGACACATTCAAACCCGATTTCCTTAATTTTGCCGCTTCTTGACGGTGCGTCAATTTCGGATCCGTGAAAGAAAGACATGATTCGTTTTTCGACTTTCGGAGGGACTTTAGCTACCGAGCAACGTTTTGACAAGTCGTCGTCATTTTTCTTCTCATTAAAATGATTTAACTACTTTTCCACAAACGACATCGACTTTTTAATATCCATAGGTGTCGTAGAATGTGTCATTTTAGGCTCCCTTGGATGGGAACAAAGAAAGGCTGCCTCGAACCGATGCGCAAACAAGTCACTCATTTTGAATTTTACGTTATTTCGACGAAAGTTCGGAATCGACTGCTGATACTTTTACTAAAATGAGTCGTAGACAAAGGTTCCCTCTACCGATTTTTTGTTGAATCGCCAGAATCGCATCTACCAAAAATGAATTATCGTTGATACGTTGTTACTTGACAGACTCTAAATATTTCTCATGAAAAAAAGTTAAACATAAAATCATTAAGACAGTATACCAAGTGTACAATGCGGATTTCAGACAACAGATGGTGCACCAATGCAGTTTGTGCTATAAAGATTTGACACTGCGCCATTTTGTTGTGTCATCAACAAGTGTCAGACGCTCACGAGTGATAAATTGGAAAAGTGTGGGCATAGTGTTGTGTTGTTGTGTTCAATATGTCGAAATTTATACCGAACAAAGAGCATTCGCGGACAGCATTAATTTTTTGTTTTCATTTGAAGAAAACTGCTGTTGAATCATACCGATTACTTCGAGAAGCTTATGGTGAACATGTTCCATCGCAAGATACGTGTGAACGATGGTTTCGGCGTTTCAAAAGTAGTAACTGCGATGTTGCAGACAAGAAACGTGGAAAACCGCCAAAAAAATACGAAGATGTGGACTTGCAAGCATTGTTGGACGAAGATGATTCGCAAACACAAAAATAACTCACCGAGCAATTGGGCGTTAGCCAACAAGCTGTTTTTCCAATCGGCTACGAGAAATGGGAAAGATTCAGAAGACCGGTAGATGGGTACCACATGAGTTGAACGACAGGCAAATGGAAAAGCGCAAAAACACGTGTGATATTTTGCTCGCGCGGTACTAAAGGAAGTCGTTTTTTTTGCATCGTATAGTTACAGGGGATCAAAAGTGGATTTATTTTGAGAATCCCAAGCGCACAAAATCATGGGTAGACCCAGGCGCACCATCCTCATCGACCGCAAGACCGAATCGCTTTGGCAGAAAGGCGATGCTCTGTGTTTGGTCGGACCAGGGGGATGGTCTATTATGAGCTGTTAAAACCTTAGGAAACGGTTAATACTAAACGTTACCCAACAACAATTGACTGATTTGAACCGTTCGCTGCTTGAAAAAAGGCTAAAATACCGAAAGAGGCAATACAAAGTCATTTTTCTCATAACAGTGCTCCATCACATACGGCAAAACCAGTTCGCGACACGTTGGAAGCACTCAGCTGGGAAGTTCTACCCCATGCGGCTTACTCACCAGACTTGGCTCCTTCCGATGCGTCACGCATGCATCGATGGGTCACGCACTTGCTGAGCAGCGCTTTGGTTCGTATGAAGATGTGAAAAAATGGCTCGATGAATGGTTCGCAGCAAAAGATGAAGATTTTTACTGGCGTGGTATTCACAAATTGCCCGAAAGATGGGAAAATGTATAACAAGCAATGGAGCATACTTTCAATAAAGCACTTTTTATCATTCTTCCGAATTTAACATGTTTTAAAAAAAAAAAAATCCGCATGTCATACTTGTACACCTGGTAGAGCCTTGGGGCACACCGGCGTTGATAGTGAAAGCGTTAGAGCGTCTACTGCCACTCGTAACGATCCAAATTCTTATATACAACCTATTATCTAGTAAACTTGTAAAAAACATAAAATAATTGACAATGCAATGAAAAAACTTCTCCTCCCAAATAATATAAATGGCGAAAAATTTATAGACCTATACTTTCTCGTAAGATCTATTATTCCTTCAATTAATAGCCCTAATAGGCAGCATTGGAATAAACCAGAGATAGACGTGAGAATAATTAAAAACTTATACTGGAACCAAACTTCATCTATATGAGTCCAAGGAGAAGAGTCAGAAAACATCTATATTAAGCGAAGGGTTAGAGAGGGATGTATATTCTCACCTCTGCTGTTTAAAATATACTCGGAAAAGAATTTTTCAGGAAGCTTTGGAGGGCATCAGCAAAGGAATAAAAATAAACGGGGAATACATAAACAACATAGGATAGGCGGACGATACGATCGTATTTGCAGACAGACGGCGAAGACCTTCAAGACATAATGAATATAGTAAGTGAAGGGATATGGCTTATCACTTAACATTAAAATAAATATCGTCTTTATTAAGATGTTAATACATGTGATATGAGTACATATTACCCACACACATTGTGTAGTAGAAGAAGCGAGATTTAACCATCGGTTACTCTTACATCTAACCTCTTCAACACACAACGCCCTTACAAACAAAAATCAAGCAACAATTACCTACTAACATAGTAAAATCAATAATCGAAAAGAGACATCAAAATACAAATAAACTACGTCTGAGAATTCTGCTTACTTAACAGCCCTTCTCTATATAATCGACGAAGTCGGCCAATAGTGCACGTTTTCAGTTCTGGGTCCATGGTATTGTATATATCTACTGCATTATAGGTAAAACTGCGCTGAAACAAGGCAGTCCGATGCTGAGGCACAGTCAAGCGATCAGGCCGTCTAATATACCTATCATGCACCAAATTTCGGGACACTAGCTTCTACTTTAAATAAATCGGGACTGGAGTTCCTAAGAGCCTCATTAAGAATATTACGAAGTGCAGTTGCAAAATTTAACCATTTTAACTCATTTATTTTTAAAGATACATGATCATATTTTCTCAAATGGAATATAAACCTACCGCAGACATTCTGTACATACTGCAATCGTCTCCTTGAAAGCGCATCCAAGCAAGGATAGTACACAATACTACAATAATGAAATGAAGACAAGATCAAAGACTCCCACAATTTTTTTCTCTTCTTAAAATTCAAAATAAACGATTTGCATATAAAACCTTTATTTTCACATAACTTTTTTGTAGGAGCACCCTAACATGCTCCCTGAATCTGAGATGTGTATCAGTGCAAATAGCCAAATTCTTGACACAATCAGAAAACAGCAAATCCTGATCAGCCAGCCTCAGTCTCAAAACCCTGTCGTTGGGTTGGTCACCGATTTTCCTCGTAAAACAATAAAACTTGCGTCTTGTCTGGATTTAGCCTCAAATTATGTTCACCTGAGTAAACTGACAAAGCCATGAGATCCTGATTTAAATTTTCTGCTGCAGACTCGGGATTCGATGCATGGTTCAAAGAAATGAAGCACAGTGTTAAGAAACTAAACACATGATAATATCAAATAACAACAGTCAAAACGGAAGACTATAATTTATATTGTTACAAAGGTTGGGATAAAAAAACTTTCAAAGGATTGGCATAGCACGATAAACCCCTCCCCCATTTTTGAAGAAAACGATGGCGTTCTTGAAAAATGTCCGATTCCAGAATTACACTTGCTACAGGGATTTGTTAATCATGTTTTTTGGAATGGAATTGTACCTCTTGTTAGTTGAGAAAAGGCATTAATTTAAAATTAAAATTAATCTCCAAAAAATATCAGGTAGAAATTTTTGAAGGCAACGCTTGTCGTAGGCTCTTGAAAGAAGCCGATAAACTGCTAGATGCAGATATTTATTCAAGAGAAATAGGAGTTTTGCAAATACTTCCTTTTGTAAATGCTTTCAAAGCAAATCCTGATTTGCAAACCAATATTAGTTAAAAAAACATTCGCAGCTACAAATGTTTCGGAATTAAAAGTTCACGTTTTGCTTCAACACATTGTTTCCTCTTTACAATTTTTAGGAAATGATTGTGGACTTATTTTCGAAACAAGCTGGTGAATCGGTGCATAGGGAGTTTGTGATGAAATATTGGAAACATTATAAAATAATGATGTTTTTAAAACGATTAAAAGCGCTGTCGTTGATTTTTCATAAAATCCATTTAATATAAAAAAAGTATATATTATAAATAAATTTATAATAATAATAAGAAGAAAAAAATATAATTTCTAAAAAATTTAAATTTTATGAATTTTCGAAAAAAAAAAAATTATTTAACAAAAATGTGTAGAAAATTCGTGTCATACTGGTCTAAAATGGATTGTAATACAAGTAGACATGCAGAATCGATAGGTTTACATGTTAAAGCTTGACCCGAATAACATAAAGAAACCATCGCCCAGTGATGGGCCACGTCATGAAACACTTTTTTAGTTTCTCTTTTAATTTTTAAAACAAATCCGTAAATGATCAAATAGGGCGTACATAAAATAGAAATATCTCAAAATAATGAGCAGTTTCGATTTCGCGCTTTATGACATTGAATTCCTGGGGAAATTTCCTTTCTGGTAGTATATTTAGTTTTCTCAACCATCTTCATTAAATCTGTCGTTGTATGAGATGGAATCGTGGTTATTGACGGAGGCGTTATGTAAGAAGATCGAAGCCTTTGAGACGTGGTTATACCGGAAAATTTTGAAAATACCTTGGACTGATCACGCCACCATTGGGGAAGTTCTAAGAAGAATGGAAAAAGACACGAGGATAATGATGAGAATAAAGATAATGAGGTTGGAATATCTCGGATACGTTATGAGAAACAACGAAAGGTAGGCTTGCTTCAATAAATTCTGCACGGGAAGGTGGAAGGAAGGAGAGAGCCTGGAAGAAGAAGAATTTCCTGGCTAAAGAACCTAAGAAGGTGGTCAATAAATCCACAACAAGTATGTTTCGAACAGCTGTAAACAAAGTACAGATTGCCAGATTGATCGCCAACATTCGGAACAGATAGGCACCACAAGAAGAATAGCATATTACCATTTTGACAGAAAACTTTTCACTGGTTATAGAGCTCTGATAGGTATAATTCTTGTGGACATAAGTAACTTCTCTGTAACGTGAAGTAATTTTGTTGTCTAAAATACCCCTGGCCAACATTGAATCTCACCAAGGCCAAAAAATTATAAGAATTAATTTTCGATTTGAAAATTTAATGCACATTGAGTAAGTAGCAAGTTGTGCCTGAATTTCAAATATTTTAAGAATCTAATTTCAATGGATCTTAGGGACAATCTCTTTTTTAATTTTCCAGAACCTTAGAATACCTCATGCGCCACCTTGCCCGTGTGGCCAATCATAGCAGCAGTACGGGGATGACAACGAGAAATCTGGCAATAGTGTGGGCCCCTAATTTACTGAGGTGCGAAGCTCTAGAAATAGGTGGCGTGGCTGCTCTACAGGGTGTTGGTGTTCAGGTAAGCTGTCGTAAAATCATATTTTCCTACGATTATTTGATAAGTTCACTAATATATAAATTTTGCGTTTTATTTATACATACATCAATCAATGTATCAAAAGATGTTTAAATAAAAGTTATAGGGTGCTATACGGCGCACATGCTGTCGTTGACAATAAAATGCTTTGAACTGTCAGTTCGAAAGAATTACGCCATCTTAAATTTTTTTAATTGGAAAGCCCTGTATATTATTTTATTTTTAAGGCCTACTAAAAATTCTAGATATTATTTGTCTAACATACCACATGTCTAAATTGAACTGTTTTGGAATTATTGATATTTGAAATTAAGGAGATCAAATTCATTTTTTTTTGTAAGCGGGCTTTTGTCAAACATTACTGTCAGGTAACGACTTAACGCCTCAAAAAAAATGATTTATTGACGAAAACATTTATTACTGCAGAGGTGTCAAACTCAATTTTGCAGAGGGACATATATTAAATTTAGAATGTGTAGGCGGGCCAGATTCAAATAAAAAAAATGTACTGAATTATTATAACATTTTATTTATTTAATTATATAGTATATAATATACGGTTGTTAAAAATTATATCAAAGTTATAAAAGAGGGTAATTATTTTGAGCTCGAGGATCCAGATACCTGACTTCTCTTGTTTTTGACAAGCTCATTGATGTCAGGTATCATATTCGTTGTAGTTATTTTAAGAATTGATTGGAGATGTTCATTCGAAAGTCTTGTGCGATGTTTGTTCTTATTTATTTTCATGACGGAAAACATCTGCTCACATAAATAGGTGCTACCAAACATGCAGAGAATGCGTGCTGCATGCTTTTTTAATTCCGGGTAGTTATCCAAACTCTTGAAATATTGTGTATAAAATGTAAGAGCGTTAATCTCTTTAAATTTTTCTTTAAAAATACTGTCCGATTGAAGATCTATCAACTCCATTTGCAAATGAACTGGTGCCTGTGAAGCTTCACAATTGAATGGATTGTTGAAAATTGGGAATTCCATTTCATTCATTTTGTGAAAGTCTTCAAAACGATTGTTGAATTCCGTGATCAAATTTTGCAGAAGTTGAGAATATTGATCCAATTTTTTTTTGGTTCACTGTGCCAAATGATTTTAAATGAGGGAAATGATCCAAAGTTTGATTTTTTACCTGATTTTCCCACAGCCTCAACTTTGTTTCAAAGGCTTGAATACATGAATACATTTGAGTGACAATCAGATTTTTACCCTGTAACTTTACATTCAGATCAGTCAAGTGTTTATTCATATCTACCAAAAAGGTACAATCAACCCACCAGTCATTGTCATAATCAATTGGGTTGCATTTTTCTAACATGAAAGCTTGAATAGGGTCACGTAATGCAAAAATTTTTTCTAAAACTACTCCTCGACTGAGCCAACGAACTTCGGTAAAGTAAGGAACATCAGAAAACTTTTCGTCCAAATCTTGTAAAAACTGCCTGAACTGTCGGTGATTTAGTCCTCTGCTCCTTATAAAATTTACTATTTTAATTATAGGTTGCATGACATGATCCATTTTTAAATGTTTGGATGCCAATGATTCCTGATGAATTATACAGTGAAATCCCACAAAATTCCCTGATGTTTTCTGTTTTAATTTAATTACAACGCCCGAATGTTTGCCAGCCATGGCAGGAGCGCCATCCGTAGTTGTGCTGCTAAGTATATTTCCACTCGAGTTCATATTCTGCTATCAAATGCTCAATTGCAGAATAAATATCATTTGCTGTTGTAGTACCTGTCAATGGAACGCACTTTAATAGTTCTTCAGTTATTTCAAAGTTACCGTTAATACCTCGTATAAAAACAGCAAGTTGAGCTGTATCAACAGTATCAGTGCTCTCGTCAACAGCCAGTGAAAAGTTTGTAAATTCCTTAATTTTCTCCTTCAGTTGAAGAACCAAATTTTGAGATAAATCATTTATTCTTGAAGCAACAGTGTTTCTTGACAACGAAATATTTTGAATTATTGACTTTTGAAATGGAAATGAAACATCGGCAACTTTCAACATACAGTCTTTAATAAAATCACCATCAGTGAAAGGTTTTGATCTCTTCGCAATTTCTAATGCAATAATAAAACTTGATTTCAGGGCATCTTCGCTCTCAGTATTAGCTTTAGTAAACATCTATTGTTGACCTTGAAGTTTAGATTTTAAAGATGACAATGTGTCCATTCTTATTTTTTCAGTGTAACAATCGAATTTTGATTTATGATTCGTATCATAGTGTCTCTTCAAGTTAAACTCCTTACAAACAGCAACTGTTTGATTGCAAATCAAACACAGTAGTTTACCTTTCCATTCTATGAAAAAATATGCAATTTCCCATTTAGACTGAAAAACTCTGCACTCACTATCAACTTTACGTTTTTGTGACATTATGCCAAAATCGTAACAATTATGGAACTCGACACAACAATTATGGATATCGCACGCGCACGACACAAACAAATGCACAATACCTTCACAATCACTACTTCGCAGTACAACTTAAATCCTTCTTCGACCGTATCGCTTCGATTACTCGACTCAGACTCAACTGACTCACGTCGCGCCGACGCACTCCTTTTATAATATCGATAAGGAAGGTTCTAGTCTAGACTTGAAGCGCGTGGAAGATTCTATTGTTCTCAACAAAAATAATAGAGTATTTCCGCTTGTTGCTAAGAGATGGCGTTACTGTCTATCTCTCTCGCTTGTCAAGGCACGCGCTGCCCTTGAAATTACTTATAAATGTAGTGTGCGCATTTTAAAACTTCCGTAGAGGAATCGAGTGAAGTCTAAAAGCTCTAAAAAACATGATTCTTCTTTCTGTGACACATTGCGATCGCGGGCCTTATTGATACGTCCCGGGGGCCGGATACGGCCCGCGGGCCGTATCTTTGACATCCCTGTATTACTGCATTTTGTGAAACTGCAGTTTGCATAATATCATAATGGTACGTTTGACAGAAACTGAAAGAATCACTTCGTTAATGATGGGAGGCGTGTGATTTTTTTAACGCAGAATATCCGAATCCGTAGTTAGCAAAACATTAAGACAATCAGGTTGTGTTAAGGATCGTTTTAAATCTGGACCTCCAAGAGTTAAAACAAGCGATGATAAAAAGTTAGATGTTTTATTGGAAATTACAGAAAATCCCCATACAGCCACTCGTCAGCTTTGCCTAGACCACAACATAAGTAAAGGTACCTTAAGTCGTATACTGAATGAAGAAAAATTGCATCCGTACAAATCCATTCTCTTGCAAGAATTATCTGAAGATGACTACGATAGACGCGTTGAATTTTGCGAGGTCATGATGGAACGAATCAATAATGATCCTAACCTAATTCATAATTTTGTTTATTCCGACAAGGCCACATTTTGTCTTAACGGAAGAGTTAACAGGCATAACTGCTGGTACTGGTCTACTGAGAATCCCCCTGGATAATCGACAGTCATTCTCAAAGACCACAGAAGATAAACACGTGGGCAGGGATTTGTGGACGTCATATCATTGTCGACGGAAATCTTACAGGACAACGGTATTTACAGTTACTGCAAGAGCAAGTTATTCCAAGTTGTGCAGGTCTTCCCGATGAAAATAATTTGGATACCCCGAACAGGAATCCGTGGTATCAACAGGACGGAGCACTTCCTCACTATGAAATCAATGTTCGTAGATATTTGGATGCGATTTTTCCTAATCAATGGATAGGCAGAAGGAGTCCCGACCTTACGCCACTCGATTTTTTTTTATGGGGTCATTTGAAAACCAAAGTTTACCGAAGTTGACCTGAAACATTTTTTTGATACACTAATTAATAAATGCTGTGGAATTATTATTCCATACAAAGGGGGCACCCTGTATATATATGTGTGTATATATGTATATATATATGTATATATATATATATATATTTATATATATAATATATATATATAATATATATATAATATATATAATATATATATATATATATATATATATATAATATATATATATATATATATATATATATATATATATATATATATATATATATATATAATATATATATATATATATATATATAATATATATATATATATATATATATATATATATATATATATATATATATATATATATATATATATATATATTATTTATTTATTTATTTATTTATTTTATTTATTTATTATAATTAGTGAGCCAGCTCTTTCTGTTTCTTTTTACCTATACCAAAAAACCTTTTAATATTTTTACAAAGTTTTTTCTTTATTGAAAAGAATAAACCTTCCAATTATTATGAAATATACTTTTCTTCAAACGGTTGTCACGGATGACGTGGCAGTAGCCGGTCCTGCCAACCCAATTTTTCGACACATTTTCGATGATTTGTGGCTCTATTTGGCGAATAGCTCGTTGGATATTTTCCTTAAATGCTTCAATTGTTAGAGTAACAACTGGCCTTAACAGTTCCCCATAAAAAAGTTTGACAGCATTAAATCGCAGCTGCGCGATTACCGAATTTAATGCGCAAAGGATCGATTGTTTCACAGCTGGTATGGCATCTTGCGCCATCCTGCTGAAACCAAAGTTCCATCAGATCGTCCAATTACCAGTTGCCAGCTTCATCTTCAAAGAAGAAAGAGCCAGTAATGCTACCTCTCCAAAAACGTCACCATACAGTCATTCTCTGGGGATGTATTGATTTTTCTACGACGACGTGTGGATTTTCAGTACCCCAAATTCTACAGTTTTGCTTGTTTGCAAATCTTCCGAGATGAAAATAAGCTTCGTCCGAAAGGACGATTTGGTGAGCACAATCGACGTCATTTTTCAACTCATTTGAAACCCACACAGAGAAGTGGTAACAAGGCGGATGGTCATTTTGCTTTAATTCTTGAGCGAGGTGGACTTTATAAGCAAATAATCCGAGATCTCCAAGTCGTCCTCAGAGACTGATGTTCAGTTGTGCGTCGAGTTGAGGTTTTTGGGTTTTCACGCTCACTTTGGGCAACAACAATAATACTTGTGTTTGTACGCACTGAATGAGTATGAGGATAGGTTACGTTATTAATAAGCATCAACCGCTGAAGGGGCTTGAGCTTTTTTTCCAGCGTTATTCAAGCGTAAATCGATCCCAGGGAGGTTTAACCCTGATAATATTTTAGGCGAAAACTTCTCCCTCCGCGGCAAACCTCGTAAGTACCATAATTATTGCATAGGTCATGTGCGAGGGGCTTAAAAATAAATACACCTTTTTCGCCGTTCATCTCCCCGCCTGAATAGGGATTTTACCCTTTCTCATACCCTAAGAATATAGGCGAGTATATCGTAATACCCGTGAACGTTGTCCAAGTACCGAAACATACATTTTTGTATTTCACAGCACGCAGTAGTGCTGAGACGGACGTTATTGCATTTCTGCAAACAACTACTACCTATGTACGTGGCTAGGCTAAGTATACTTAAATAAATTAATAAATAAGTATACCGACCTACTGGGATTGGCACCAGAGATCTTCTGCACCACAAGCAAGTACTACGCTACGGAGCCACGCCACGGACCGTTTGCCGAAGAATATTCTGGGAATAAAGTAGAATAGCATCTTACCTTAATAACAAATATCACTTTAAACTTTTTTTTTAACAATACATCATTCTCCTTTTTTATCAAATGTGTAAGCGTAGGCAGGTGGAAATTGTAAAACTAAATAAAATATACTTGTCGTATTTTAATATATGTATTGTGTACTTTATGGACAAGGTCGTGTGTGATACGTTTGATAGTAGGAAGGAAAAAAAAGGATAGTTTTAGTTGCGTAAAACATGTCATCAATTAATTTTATTATTTATTTATCTTCGCGGTACTAATAGAAGTGCGAAGGACATCGAGAACAGGTTATTGCCACCAGTATTTATTTTAAATAAAGTTTTCCGGATTTGTTACATAAATAAAGCAAACCAATACTGTAATTCGAATAGTTATTGAATACCTTAATGTAGTTGATGGTTATTATACTATACTTTGGATAATTGACTCTTTGCCGTATAAATTTGAATTGTGGTAAACTTTGGATTCTTGGGAGTCAAATTTCCTACACACACGAGGTCCATAACTAACTAGATACTGTATTAAAATTACCGCTTCTCCAGTACTCGCGCAAACTTTTTTTTATACCATTTTTAGGAAATTGCCAAAGATTGCTGTCCCCTCCCCATCCTATCTCTAAGAGTACTATTCAAAAAATTTCGAAAAAAAAGTCTGGAATATTCTCCCTAAGATTTTGAATAAAAATTATCGCGAGGGCATTACCTTTGATAATTTTCCTGATATATAAAAAAAAATATTGGAAACCAACTATCTTTGATATACGTTTTGTACTTCCCTATCCTGTTTAATAAAGAAATGTTATTCAATGTATAGATAAAAGTATAAACACACATGTACAGCAAGAATCTAAGGTAATTATCGTGGGAGATTTTACCATAAATTTTTTGGAATGTGTGTTAATACAAGGCCGTCTTATAAGTTTTACAAACGACCCTAGATGGCGCTATTGAGATGCGACATTACCACTGTTGTAAAATTTGACATTTGTTATTGTTAAAACAGTGGCAGCTCAGAAATTGGCCGAGTAGTTTGTTTACAGTCCCGCGTTTTACGATTTTAGTAAAAGCCTAACTCAACAACAATGCCTCGAATTGCTTCGTTCAACTTTTGGTAATAAATCACCATCAGAAAAGACTGTTTACAATTGGTTTGCAGAACTTCATCATGGTTGTGTTTCGGTCAACCATGAATTTCGTGGAGGTCGACCAAAATCAGTTGTTGTTCCAAAAAACATCGATGCTGTATGATTGAAAAGGTTCGGCATGTGACATACCGTGAGATAGAGGCATCCTTAGGCATATCAACGACTGCAGTATATTCAGTTTTGCATGAACATTTAGCTGTGAAAATGATCTGTGCTCGATGGATTCCGCATAATTTGACTGAAACTCAAAAACGGGCTCGTGTCAATTCGTGTAAGAAAATGCTCAAAAAATTCGAATGAAGACATACAGAATCCGTTTACAACAGCGTAATAGGAGATGAAACTTGGATATATTCGTACGAGTCGGAAACTAAGTAACAGTCAACTGTTTGAGTGTTCCAAGATGAACTGAATCTAAGAAAAGTGGTTCGTTCGCGAAGCACTTCCCAGAAAATGATCGCTTGTTTCTTTGGTTATACTGGACGCGTTCCAATATTGATTTACAGGATCCAAGAACAGTTAATGCTGAATGGTATACGACAATTTGTTTGCCAGAATTCATCGATGAAATCGGGAAAAACAACCGAAAACGTCGCATCATTTTTCGTCAAGGCAATGCCAGCTCTCACACCGATTGATTATTTGACGAAGAAAAACATCGAATTACGGTCTCATTGCCCGTATTCACCTGATTTATTCCCTAATGACTTCTAGATTGTCAAAAAATGCGTGGACAGCTATTTTCATCACCCCAAGAAGCTGTTGAACCCTTCCAGAACCATATTTTTGAGCTACCAACTTCAGAGTAGAAAAAATGTTTCGAGAATTGGTTCATTCGGATGCAAAAGTACCATATGTAAATCTTAAAGGCGAATATTTTGAGAAACAATAAAACGATTTGTATCAATTTTTTTTATTTTTCATTGTTTTTGTAAAAACTTAAAAGGTAGCCCTCGTAATAGTCTAACACCTATTTGAATAGCATTGGGCTTATACAAATAATAAGAGATATTAGTTCTACTAGAAACAAAACTTTGATAGACAATGTTTTTGCAATTTTCCAAATAATATAGAAGTTCACGTTGCAGAAAGTTTTTTGAGCCATCACAAACAAGTTTGTGTCCGAATCCTAGATATTTACTTTTGCAAACTTATTTGGTGTGTGTTTTGTGACGCCACTGATCATTTTATACCTCCGTAACAAAATTTTTTATTTTAAAAGCAAACATGGTACGGAACACAAATTGCGCACGTGCACTTGGCCGGTGTTTATTTAATTTAAGATAATAGCACCCTGATGAATATATTACTAAAGCTCTTTTTTTCACGCGTATAATGGCAGTCCTTGCAGCCTCAATCCGAGCTTCTATCTCCTTTAAATGATTGATGATTATGAATGATGATGATTATATGAATTGAGTATAGAATGTACTTTCTGTCAGCTTGTTTATTTTTTCTTGTTTTGCGCCATTTTTTTTGTGAATTAGAAATGTTATTTATTGATTCTTACACTTAGGTTGTCTGAAAAGTTCTCGGCCTGACACATAGATGGCGTTAGAAACCGTGAACCCATAATTGTATTGGAAAGTTCCATCGTTTATATAAAACACATGTAAAATTTTATTTCGATCTGTCAATTCATTCGAGTAGTAGCAACTGTTTAATATTGAGGTGTCATTGGTGTTTTTAAAATGGAAAAAGTGAATATCGTGCAGTAATTAAATTCTTCGTTTTGAATGGTTTTACACCAACCATAGTGCAGTCAAGGATGCTCGATGTTGTCTTCAGACAGCGTATCATAAAGCGTATTCTGATAAAGCTAGACACCAAAAAGGCTTCTGGCGCTGACAGAATACCTGCCATAGTTCTTAAAATCTATGCGAGGGAACTAACACCAGTTTTCTGTAGACTTTTCAACCTATCCTACAGAAAGGGAATATTTCCGTCCTGCTGAAAATGTGCTACAGTTCAGCCGATACCTAAAAAAGGCAAGAAGACCTTGCCAAATAATTACCGACCAATGGCACTGCTTTCAATAATATCGAAAGTCATGGAAAAGGCTATCAGTCAGCATCTTCTAAAATATCTTGAAGGATACAACATTATTAGCTATCACCAATATGGCTTTCGTAAAAATAGATCAACAGGAGATCTTCTGACTTATGTAACACATGTTTGGAACAATGTAATTGAACACTTTGGAGAATCTCGAGCGGTTGCTCTTGACATATCCAAGGCATTCGACCGTGTTTGGCACGATGGGCTGTTAGCTAAGCTACGTTCTTATGGTATGTCGGAAAAGTTCTGTTTGTGGCTCCCATGTTTTCCTCAGAGAGCGTTCTTTACGAGTGGCAGTCGACGGATTTCTTTCTAACACCTTCACTATCAACGCCGGTGTACCCCAAGGCTCCATACTGTCCCCTACTCTCTTTCTCATTTACATTAACGATCTGCTGGATAAGACCGGGAATCCAATCTACAGCTTTGCAGATGACAGTACACTTATCTCTTCATTCACTTTGAACGCTCGGACATCGGCTACTCAGATGAATATCCGCAGACAGCAGGAAGTCTTTCAACTTAACAAAGACCTAGAAGAAATTCTATCTTGGGGTGACAGTAACCAAGTGGAATTTAACGCTACAAAAACCCAGGCGGCAGTTTTTTCTAAAAAAGTTAACGTTGCTGAACCCGACATAGTTATGTCGGGGCACTCCATTCCTCTAACATCGTCACTCAATTTGTTGGGCGTTAATTTGGGAGCAAATATGTCCTGGCATGAACATGTTGCAGGCTTAGCAAGGAGAGCTTCTCAAAAGGGGGGATATTATTTCGAACCAGAAAGCTTTACACTCCACAACAACTGTTAATTCTTTACAAAGCTCAAATTCGACCAACTATGGAATACTGCTCCCATGTTTGGAGCTCCGCTCCCAAACATACACTGCATTTGTTGGATTCTATTCAGAGAAGAGCTGTTCGTCTGATTGGAGACCCGGAACTGACCGTCGGCCTTGATTCGCTGGAACATCGAAGAACGGTTGGCGACTTGAGCCTATTCTACAAGTACTTTCATGGAAAGTGTTCGAAGGATGTGGCCCGCCTAATTCATCCCAGAGCGGTGCATGTTAGAAGTACACGTCGCGCTAATTCTTCACATCCGTATGAGGTTCATCTTGTTACTCCTCGTACAACACTTTTCAAGCAGTCTTTTATATGGAGAACATCATCCTTTTGGAATAATTTGCCCAGGACTGTGTTTCCCACTGAGTACAAGAACAACGTGAATCGCTTTCTCCGCTCACGTGTCGCTCCTGTAGCGCTTTAGGGACTTCCCTGTAGCACGTGTGCTAGACCCATAAAAAAATAAAAAAATAAAAAAGAGCAGAAATTCATCTGAAATTGTTGAAAGTGTATAAGGATACATCACCTTTACTTACCACTGTGAACAAATGGGCTGCTCTTTTTAAATCTGATCGTACAAGCTCCAAAGATGATCTACGCGAAGATCGTTCAAAAACTGCTACAACACCACCAACACAAATCATTCAACAAGTCCATGATATTGTGGTAAAGTCCGTTTGTTTGGAGTTGATAGCACGCAACATGGGTTATAAACATTAAAATGTCATAAACCATAAGCGTCCGAAATTTCTCTACCAATTATTTGTATTTTTAGTTTTAGCCACCTTTATTTTCTATCTCTATACAACAGTGCGACCTTTTTCAAAAAAATATTTTATTACATGCCTTCTAAATTTTACAATAAGCTATATAAATCAACGCATTTCAAAGTTTATTTTATTGAGTAAATGATGAAACTAAAAATCTTATTTGTATAATAAAGGCCTAAACGAGTACGATTAACAATCCTTAAGAACTAGAAATCTACAGTGTTATAAAGCTTAATAATAATAGGTACAATAAAATTATTTGGGATTTTAGCAGTTATTAGAATATAATTAACCAGCCTTAGTACCTAAGTATGCAATAAAAATATTCTGTGTAAGTATAAAAATAAAGCAAGGACCTATAATATGCTTAATTCAAATCAGAACAGCGATGGCTTCAACTTTCAGTTTTGCCCCGGTCAAACTTCGCGAAGTCCGTAAATCTGGATTTTCCCTGCGAGAAAAAACAGTGATACTTAACGTCTACGATGCCCTAGTGCATCAACAGCCAACTAGCCAAGTCCGTGAAATAATGAGAGGTAAGGCGAAATAATGGGAAATAAGGTGAAATAATGATAAATAAGGCGAAATAAGCCTCTATAATGGGGGATAAGGCGAGATTATGGGAGATAAGGCGAAATAATGGGAGATAAGACGAAATAATGATAGATAAGGTGATATAAGCCTCTATAATGGGGGATAAGGCGAGATTATTGGAAATAAGGCGAAATATGATAGATAAGGCGATATAAGCCTCTATAATGGGAGATAAGGCGAAATAATGGGAGATAAGGCGAAATAATGTTAGATAAGGCGATATAAGCCTCTATAATGGGGGATAAGGTGAGATTATGGGAGATAAGGCGCAATAATGGGAGATAAGGTGGAATAATGATAGATAAGGCGATATAGGCCTCTATAATGGGGGATAAGGCGAGATTATGGGAGATAAGACGAAATAATGGGAGATAAGGCGAAATAATGATAGATAAGGCGATATAAGCCTCTATAATGGGGGATAAGGCGAGATTATTGAAGATAAGGCGAAATAATGATAGATAAGGCGATATAAGCCTCTATAATGGGGTATAAGGCAAGATTATTGGAGATAATGCGAATTAATGGGAGATAAGGCGAAATAATATTAGATAAGGCGATATAAGCCTCTATAATGGGGGATAAGGTGAGATTATGGGCGATAAGGCGAAATAATGGGAGATAAGGCGGAATAATGATAGATAAGGCGGTATAGGCCTCTATAATGGGGGATAAGGCGAGATTATGGGAGATAAGGCGAAATAATGGGAGATAAGGCGAAATAATGATAGATAAGGCGATATAAGCCTCTATAATGGGGGATAAGGCGAGATTATTGAAGATAAGGCGAAATAATGATAGATAAGGCGATATAAGCCTCTATAATGGGGTATAAGGCAAGATTATTGGAGATAAGGCGAAATAATGGTAGATAAGGCGATATAAGCCTCTATAATGGGGCATAAGGCGAAATTATAGGAGATAAGGCGAAATAATGGGAGATAAGGCGGAATAATGGCGATATAAACCTCTATAATGGGGGATAAGGCGAGATTTTGGGAGATAAGATGAAATAATAGGAGATAAAGCGATATAATGATAGATATGGCTATATGGTATAAGCCTATATAATGGGGCATAAGGCGAGATTATGGAAGATAAGGCGAAATAATGATAGATAAGGCGATATAAGCCTCTATAATTTGGCATAAGGCACGGTTATGGGAGATAAGGCGAAATAATGGGAGATAAGGTGAAATAATGATATAAAAGGCGACATAAGCCTCTATAATCGGGGTTAAGGTGAGATTATGGGAGATAAGGCGAAATACTCTAAATATTATTGTAACCTTTTGGATCAGTTGGATGCAACAGTTCCTGAAAAAAGGCCTGTTTAAAAGAAGAAAAGAATCATTTTTCATCAAGACAGTGCACGTGTTCATACAAGTGTTTTGACGATGGCAGAATTCAGCGAATTAAAGTACGAATTGATCCATGTGTGGTGAATCCATAGGATTCACCACATTTGGCTCCCTCGGACCATTATCTGTTTCCAAACCTGAAAAAATTCTTGGCTAGAAAGCGTTTTACATCAAATGACGAAGGATTGCAGTCGTGGATGGATATTCTGCAGACCTTCCGGAATGACACTTTAATGATGGTATTGAATTATTGGAATTTTTTTTTTTTTGTTACTGCGCAAATTTAATTAGCGACGAATCCTAAAAGTTCATTAGCACACTTAGCATATAAAAAAATATTGTCATATGTAAACAATAACATTTGGAGTAAGCAAACACAAAAATCTTTTAATATTAAAGTAAATATATTGTGGAATTTTACGAATAAGAAGTATGAACATATATTCTAATTTTATTTAAAATTCCTGATACCTTTTTCGAAGATATGTTTGCAACAGTTATTTTTTTGTTAAAATAATCGTACTACTTATCGACAATGGGGTCATATAACTGGATAACACCACGTAGTCTGATAGCAATAAGGTTATTGTTATGTGTATAAATCGAAAAAAAAAACTATTAGCTGGTTGTATTTGGCTGATTTTAATGCATATAGACCAAGAGGACGACCCGAAATTTTGACCTGTCGACTAACCGTCTGCCTAATTGTTCATTCTATCGGGCAAGTCGAATTTAAGCCTTTAACGTTGATTTTCCAGCCCCCGTGCCCTGGAATATCCAGATAAGGCCTAAAATGCTATATCAAAAAATAGACTGTCGTTTAAACCAATCGAATCAAGTACCAAAAAGGTCGATCTAAAAATGGACTGTCTTTTAACCATATACGAGGCTGGTTTGAAAAGTCCGTGCAAAGATAAAAACTACTTATGTGTTTGGGGTAAACCTTTTTTATTTTTCGACATAGTCTCCTTTTAGGCTTATACACTTCGTCCAACGATGTTCTAGTTTGTTGATCCCTTCCGAATAATAGGATTTGTCCAAGTCTGCAAAATATCCATTAGTGTCTGCAATCACCTCCTCGTTTAAATAAAATCTTTGTCCCGCCAGCCATTTCTTCAAATTGGGGAACAAATAGTAGTCCGAGGGAGCCAAGTCTGGAGAATAGGGGGATGTGAAACGAGTTGGAATCCTATTTCCATTAATTTTGCGACCACAACTGCTGAGGTGTGTGCTGGTGCGTTGTCGTGATGGAAAAGGACTTTCTTGTGGGCCAATCGCGGGCGTTTTTTTTGCAGCTCGGTTTTCAAACGGTCCAATAACGATGAATAATATTCACCTGTAATAGTTTTACCCTTTTCCAGATAGCCGATGAGGATTATCCCTTGCGAATCCCAAAAGACAGTCGCCATAACCTTTCCGGCCGAAAGAACGGTCTTCGCCTTTTTTGGTGCAGATTCCCCCTTGGTAACCCATTGTTTAGATTGTTGTTTGGTCTCAGGAGTATAGTAATGTATCCATGTTTCATCCACAGTGACGAAACGACGCTTAAAGTCCCCCGGATTTTTCTGGAACAGCTGCAAACCATCCTTGCAACAAGCGTGAGCAATCGCGGCACCCATCTTGCGGATAGCTTTCTCATGTCCAAATGTTTATGCAAAATATTATGTACCCGTTCAGTCGAGATGCCCACAGCACTAGCAATCTCACGCACATTAACTCTTCTGTCATCCATCACCATATCATGGATTTGATCAATGATTTCTGGAGTCGTATCCTCCACAGGCCGTCCAGAACGTTCAGCGTCACTTGTGCCCATATGGCCAGTCCGAAAATTTTGAAACCACTTATAAACTGTTCTAATCGAAGATGCAGAGTCACCATAATGTGTATCAAGTTTCTCTTTAGTCTCCTGAGGCGTTTTGCCTTTCATAAAGTAATGTTTAATCACCACACGAAATTCTTTTTCGTCCATTTCTTGAAAATCACTCGACTTCCTTGATTCACACGAATGCCAAACACAAAGAAATAGACCAATATGGCTGAAACTTGGTGTGCGTTCATTCAAGAGATGCTACTAACTAAACATGACCTCGATACGCGCCGGTGGTGCCATCTCTCGGACTTTGCACGGACTTTTCAAACCAGCCTCGTAAAATCAATAAATTCAGTTTGTTCTTGATAAAATAAAAGGGAACCTGCGAAAGGTAGACGCCGCCAATATCGGAAGCCAAAGCTGAACCCGCTCAAAAACTCGAAAAACGACCGTTTTTGGCTGGAAAAAGCGGTTAGTCAGACAGGTCAAAATTTCGGGTCGCCCTCTTGGTCTAATACAATTTGTTCCAAAATTAATAATGTTGCTATTGCTCCTAAAACACAAGAGCTTACATAGATGTTATCAGTTGACGATAGAGAGAGACAGCTTGCTAGAGTAATGTCTTTGCTTGATACTAAAACAATTTTCTCCTCCAAGCGGAGCGTTGTATCTTTCTGCATTTAGAGTTGTCTTTGTTTCATTAGTCTGTTGAGTGAACTAAAAGCCATTTGTGATGTGTATTCGGCCCGAAATAAATAATTTTTTCTTCGAGTTCTCAGCATTTCTCAAATGATATGGCGTAATGTTTGTGCCTTATTTCCTTTGTCTCAACTAACATCTGTCTGAATGGATACGTATGTGGCGCTCGAATTTTCTCAGAAAGCGTTTTTTATGTGTGATAGTTGACGGGTTTTTCTTTCTAATGTATTCACTAACAATTACGATGCGCCCCAAGGCTTCATAAAGTGTAATTCCGGAAGGTCTGCAAAATATCTATCCACGCCTGCAATAGCTTCGTCATTTAATCTAAAACGCTTGCCACCCAGGAATTTTTTTCAAATTTGGATACAGATAATAGTCACAGGGAGCCAAATCTGGTGAATACGCTGGATGTTCAAGCAATTCGTACTTAAATTCGTTGAATTATGCCATCGTCAAAACACTTGTGTGCACGCGTGCATTGTCTTGATGAAAACTGATTATTTTCTTCTTTAAAGCAGGTCTTTTCTTACGAATTTTTGTATCCAACTGATCCAAAAGGTTATAATAATACTCAGAGTTAATTGTTTTACATTTGTAAATATAATCGATCAGCAAAACACCTTTGTAATCCCAAAAAACTGTTGCCATAACCTTCCCTGCTGATGGAACCGTCTTTGCCTTCTTTGGTGCACTTCCAGTCCATTGGTTCGACTTTTCTTTTCACTCTGGTGTATAGTGTTGGATCCAAGTTTCAACAGCTATAAGATGACGCTTGAAATCCATTTTATTTTGCTTAAAACGATCCAAATACGCTTTAGAAATATGCATTCGAATGCGTTTTTGGTCAATTTTTAGCAAATGTGGCATCCATCTTGCGCAAGGCTTTTTCATATGTAATTCTTCTTGCAAAATATTTCAAATTCATTCTTTTGAGATGCCTATGGCCTCAGTTATTTCACGCACTTTCACTCGTGGTTCATCTAACATCATATCATGGACTTGTTGAATGATTTGTGGTGTTGTAGCAGTTTTTGGACGACCTTTACGTGGATCATCTTCGAGGCTTGTACGACCAGATTTAAAAAGAGCGTCCTATTTTTTCACAGGGGAAAGTGAAGGTGATGCATCTTTACCCACTTTTAACAATTTCGGATGAATTTCTGTTGGTGTTAAACCACCCAAAACAAAGAATTTAATCACTGCACGATATTCAGTTTTTTTCCATCTTAAAAAAATCACTGACACGTCAATATTAAACAGCTGCTACTACTGGAATGAGGTGAGAAATTGAAATAAAATTTTACATGTGTTTATATAAAGGATGGAACTTTTCAATACAATTATGGTTTCACAATTTCTAAAGCCATTTATGTGTCAGGTTGATAACTTTCAGGCAGCCTAAGTATTATCTCCTACTTTGTTTTACATTAACGATCTGCTGGTCATGACAAGGTATCCACTCTACAGCTTTGCCGATGACAGTATGCTTGTTTTTTCATGTACCTTGAACGTTCAAACATCAACTACCTACGGAAACATCCCCAGTCAGCAGGAAGTTGTTCAACAAACACCTGGAAGAAATTCTATCTTGGGCTGACAGTAACTACCGCTGCAAAAATCCAGGCGGCAGAAACCTTAGCATTGCCGACCACAACGTAGTTAATCGGCACACGCCATTCTTCGAACATCAACACGTAATTTGCTGAGCGTTAACTTGATAGCAAATATGTCTTTACTCAGTATATATCACCACTACATCAAATACTTTATTTCGCTAACCATGCTAAACTACAAATCTGGTCAAGTAACCAGTACAGGGACTATAAGGAATAGGCCCTCTGTCTTTATTAAAACTACTTTTACGTTTTATAATTTCCATACTTTCGTATGCGTTCAACAATCTCCTATCAGATTCATCTTTAATTAATCTCAGATTACCTAATGTTACAGTATGAACAGTTTCAAGAGCATGTTCGGCAATGCTAGCCTTTTCTGTTCTACGGTATTTTAAGTGTACTGTGTGTGTGACTAAATGTTCTTTAAATTGTGTTTTAATTGACCTTCTAATTTGCCTAACATGCTTTTTGCCGCAATCATTACAACTAATTTCGTAAATGCCACTTTTCTCACAATTAGGAATCTTGTCTTTGGGATTTCCTAAGATATTCCTCAAATGGTCTGATGACTTATAGACTAAACTAAGGCCTACCTTGTTAAATTCCTTATTGAGTCCCCTGCTGTATTTCAGATTATATGGTACGGAGACATACTTGATCTTATTTCCTTCACGTGTGAAAAAGGTGGAATGCTGAATATTTACCCTGAACTTATATCTGTTTAGTAACTTGTTTATTAAGTCATCATTATAACCATTAACTCTAGTTATGTTCCTAATACGATTCCTGTCATTATTGAAGTTTACTCCATTAAGAGGAAAAGTTGAACGAACGTGAAATCATGAATTAAAAAATGTAATACGGCTAATTTATGTTTGCAATGAAATGAATCATTAGGAATATATCTATCTGTTACTGTGTCTTTCCTGTAGATATCAAATTCTAACTTATTATTATTTTTAATAATTAAAATATCTAGAAATGGTAATTGTCCTTTGTTCAGTGCAAAAATAAAGTGTTTGGTGTAGTGGTGATATACTGAGTAGTGGCATTGTACCAAAGATTCCACATTCCCGACATAAATATGTCTTTGTATAGCAAAGAGAAGCTGGTAATATTATTTCATACGAAAAAGGTTTATACTCCATAACTTCTAATCCTATACAAAGCTCAAATTCGACGAAGGATGGAGTAATATTCCCATGTTTGGGGCTCTCCTCCCAAACATACAGTGCATTTGTTGGTTCCTATTCAGAAGAGAACTACTGGCCTTATTCAAGATCTAGAACTCACCAGCAACCTTGATTCCATAGAACATCGAAGAACGATTGGCGACTTGAGTCTATTCTATAAGAATGGAAAGTGATAGAATTACACATCGCGCTAACACATCAGATAACACGTAGGCTGAACGTTTTTTGGTCTAGTGACTTAAAAGACGTTTTTTTTTGCAAAATTCGACTTTATTCATCAATATAGTCAGTCTCCTTCAAGAACGATACAATCAATCCGACGCTTTTCTAACATTTCTATACTTTTCTTGTAGAAGGATTTGTTTTTACCTTCAAAATAGGCCTCAGGTTCGACGTTAACTTCTTCATTGGACCGTTTCTTCGCGAGTTCTGCCACCAATAACTTTATATAATATTTGTTATAGATAATTTTTCCCTTCTCATAGTCGATGAAAATTGTTCCATGCGCATCCCAAAATACAGAGGCCAAAACCTTCCCAGCCGACTGTTATGTCTTTGATCGCTTCGGGTGGCTTTCACCGGCTGCTGTCCACTCAGCTGACTGCCGATTTGATTCCGGTGTATTGTGGTGGATCCATGTTTCATCTATTGTCACATATCGCATGAAGAAATCCTTTTTATTGCGCTTAAACAGGTCCAAACAGCGCTCAAAATCGTCAACACTTTGTTGTTTTTGGTCCACTGTGCGCAAACGCGATATTCATTTCGAACAGAGCTTTATCATGCCCAAATGTTCATGCAAAATATGACCAACATGTTCTTTTGATGTCTTTAGGGTGTCAGCTAGCTATCTCACGCAATTTCACTTTACGGTCATCCAAACCAATTTTGTGGATTTTTTATGTTTTCCACTGTAACCACCTCATTTGGGCGTCCAGAGCGTTCAACATCATTTGTATCTGTAAGACCGCGTTTAAATTCAGCATAACAGTAAATGATGAATAAATTTCCAGGGGCAGAGTCCCCGTAACACTTATCAAGCAATTTTTCCATTATTGAAAATATCAAAAATAGCGTGACTAAAACCACTGTAACTTGTAAACTAATCGTCGAAATGTCATGAAATTTTGACACATATCGTTTGAAGTTTGGTACTTCCTAAAAATCATATGGATTTTTTGAAAAGGGCGACATCTATGTGTCATAACAAAAACTTTTCAGCCTACGTTTTACGTATGAGGTTCACCTTGTCAGTTCTCACATCTAACTTTTTGAGGAATTCTTTTTATATTAAAAACGCCATCGCTTTGGAATAAATTGTCCCGGACTGTGTTTCTTACCGTGTACAATTTGTAGCAATTCAAGATCAACGTAAATCGCTTTTTTTCGCATGCAAATGGCTCCTGCAAGACTTTAAGAGCAGCTCGTGTTCCGTGCTCATAAAAAATTGAGCAAATGTCGAAAACTGCTGAAAGCGAACGTTTATTTCTACTGAATGCTATCAATTTTATGATTATCGTTTCCCTAATAAAATTCTTTTTTTTACAGGCTGTAGTAACGGAATTCCTCATCTGTTATGCCGACCTAATTTTCTGTGATCATTTGCCAAGTATCGACCAACCGGAACTTGCTGAGAAAGAAAACATGCTCGCTAAGAAATGTAGACCTAATAGTTTTAGCTATATCTACGCCTACCAAGCTGATTACACTAGAAGAAGCTAGGTAAACATTTATTATTATTTTGATCGTAACACGGAATAACTTGGATTATAGTTTTAAAGATAACCTGGTAAAGGTCGAAATGTATCCTGATAAAAATATTACTGAATCAGAAACAGTTTTTTAATGTTCCGTACGGAACACTTATAAAATGACTTCGGAGTCTGTCTGTCTGCCACACCCGATTTTCTCTGAAACTATTTGTCATAGAAAGTTGAAATTTGGTAATAATATAGGAATCGATGGCCTCATCGGAGCCGTGTAGTTTTGAAAGTTAAATTTTGACTTAAGGGGTTAGTTTTGGGGGGTGAAATCGTAAGTGACAAAAAAAATTTTTTTACTAGGTCATCGAGTGTGGTGTCAAATGAAAGCTTGTGAAAACACGAGTAAAAGATATATATAAATATATATATATATATATATATATATATATATATATATATATATATATATATATATATATATATATATATATATATATATATATATATATATATATATATATGTATAAATAACGTAATACTGGCGCACACTTTTCTTTATATTATTTTTAAAAAATTTTGAAAAATTTCTGGAATATTCTCCACGGGGTGTAGACTGAATGAAAATTATCATGAGTACATTATCTTTAATAATTTATCTGGTATATAAAAAAATCAAACAAAAATTTCAAGGTCATTAGTTTTCAGTAAAGATTGGAAACAAACTTTGTTGTTTGTCCTGCATTTCAGGGTTCAAACATTTGTAGCTTTTTGCAGTTTTGAGTTTTAAAACACTTAATTGCATAAATTAATGGTGTATTTACCTTATTATAGTGGGGTATTTATTTTAAATATTGTCAAAAACACATTTTTACATACTACAAATAAAACACTTAACATGAAGGACTTTAAATGGATGATAGGTAGATACGGTTTTAGGTTGTTTACGTCTGATTGCAGTGGGTATATTTTGTATGTGAATGGATACCAGCATTTCTCCTTTTTTGGCATTTATTTCTGTTTTGATAATTTTGATGTTTTTGAAATTAAAGGTTTAAATTTTATTCAGCTGTATTGTTTTTTTTTTTGTCGTACTTATAGCCCTTGAGTGTGTTTTGTGAAGTCACTGATTATTTTATACCACCGTAAGAACCTTTTTTTATTTTAAAAGCAATCAACGTACAAAACACTAATTGTGCAAGTTCAACTTGCACTTGACTGGTTATTTGTATATTGACATGAAGTTTTGCAGTATCCTGTATTCTTTTTAGGAACAAACATTTATCGAACAAAAGTGAAGACTGTAACTATATTGAAGTAGGAGGTGGGCCCAGTAATTTGCCTAAGAAATACCACACAATCATTGAGTTACCGCCAGGTTAGTTTTATTATTATCTTTTTTTACAATGAAAAAAGGATATTTGTCATTTATGCGTTATATAACAAATAGAGCTAACAAAAAACACTTCCCAAACTTGGTATCATATATACAATAGGTGGCGAAAAATTTCAAGACTTTCCGAGATATGGCACAAACAAAAAACTATATGCTTTTCAGTTAGTGTCAAATCTTAGAAGATTCGGGTTAAAATTTATTAACATTTTGTCTATGAGTTTGCCAGTTACAGCTGTTTTGAGTGACGCTACTTTTGATTTTGGCAAAACATTGCGTGATAGCAATGAGATTATTGTTATGTGTATAAGTCGAAAAAAAAAACTATTAGGTGGTTGTATTTATCTGGTTTTAATGCCCACAATTTGTCCCAAAATTAATAATGTTGCTATTGTTTCTAAAACACAAGAGCTTACACAGATGTTATCAGTTGACAATAGAGAGAGAGCTTGCTAGGGTAATGTCTTTGCTTATTACTAAAACAATTTATCTTCCACGCGGAGCGCTCTAGCTTTCTGCGTTTAGAGTTAATCTCTTTATTTCATTAGCTGTTGAGTCGATTAAAAGTCACTTGTGATGTTTATTCGGCCCGCAATAAATAATGGTACATCTGCTTCGTCAAAAGCAACTATATGACGATGGTTTAGTGAAGTTAAATGCGGTCATACAAGCATCCATGGTTCACCACGTTCCGGACGTCACTCCAAAAAAGCAAAAAAAAACACCATATGGTTCTGAATGACCGCCAAGTAAAAATGAGAGAGAAAGGTGATATCGTGAAGATATTACTAGAATGCGTGACGCATATTTTGCATGAATGTTTGCATATGAAAAAACTATGTGCCTGGGGGGTACAGTTGTGGCGTCGATTTGTAACAATGGACGAAACATTGATCCACCACTGCACGCCTCAGTCCAACAGGCAGTCCGCAGAGTGGCAAGTATTTTTTGGGATACGCATGGGATAATACTAATCGACTATCCTGCCAAGGGGCGAACAATCACCGAAGATTATTACTTTGATCTAATGGACCGTTCGAAGGGTGAAATCAAGAAAAAGAGTCCGCTAATTAGCGAAGAGAGAAGTGTTGTTTCACCAAGATAATGGAATGATCAAATTGGACCAATTGCTCCCTCATCAGCCGTATTCACCAGAGCTGGCCCCCAGCGATTATTAACTTTTTCTAAATTCAAAAAGGTGCCTCCAGGAAAAGAGTCTTGGCTCAAATGAAGAAGTCGAATGGGAATCGAAGGCCTTTTTTAGAGGGCTCGACAAATCGTACTACATGAAAGGTCTCCAAATGTTTGAAGATCACTGGAATAAGGAAACTACATTGAAGAATAAAATCAATTTTTGACAAAAACATTGTTTTATTGTTCAAAATTTTGGTGACTTTTCACCCCATGTAGTATCTTATCATTTTTTAACAGTTATAGTAAAAATATATTGTTGCTCTAAACATAATGGACGTATAGCCTGTCCCAAAATATAAGGTCCTAATTTTTACTGTTTTAAGTTGGCAATATAAAAATTCTGACCTTTTGTTTATGATACGTTGCAGAGATGGACTTAAGAATTTTATTCATTAATGCAAATAAATAAAATTATAAGTATTTTTGGAGATGTTTATTTATAGATGCATGTAAAAACAAATGGATAAGAAGTACAAATATACAGTTTGAATGAATGGGGTTTTCAAGAGGGGACATATTGTATAAATAAAAATATATTTTAACTTAAGCCTAATTCGGTTTCACTATCACTGTCATCACCTGAGGTAATTATCAGTAGTTTTATATTATTTACATAAATATATGAATCTTCAACTTTAACAACGTGCTGAATGGAATTCTTCCAGCTTTCACAAGGGATATCATTTATAACTTTTTTTACTAATTCAACCACTAACACGCTTAAAGTAGGAGAAACATTTTGTGCCCTTATTTTTTATTTAACTTGATGCCAAATATGTTCAGTTGGATTAAACACACAATAATATGGAGGAAGCCGCGAAACAGTGTGTCCCATTTTCTCAGCCATACTATCACAAACATATTTCTTTTTCAATTTATAGTCTTTCAAAATTTCCGAAAGATCACTTTTTATAACTAAAGTCAAAATAAATGTCATTTTCTAACATATATTCCTGTGTTTCCGATTTGGTGTTAGCTGCATTAGGAACCTTATTTAGTAGGCGACTATGGTAACTTGCATTGTCCATAACTATAACACTCTGTTCGGGAACATTTGGCAAAAGGGAATTTTGAAACCAATTTTCAAAAAGTTCTACGGTCGTGTCTTCGTGATAGCCTAAACTAGAATCTTTTGTTTTTTGCAGATAATAGTAGACAATTTGAAACCCATGCCCTTTTCAGATCCAGCATGCAAAATGGTTATTCGTTTACCTTTATTTGAAGGTGCGTTAGTCTGACATTTTGTACTGCTGTCAACCCACCTTCTTGCACAGTATGATGGGTATCGAACCATGTTTCGTCAAGGTAAATTATTGGTCAATTCTCTGATCGATACTTTTTAATTTCTCGCAAATAAGTATGTCGCAAGATTCGTAATCTTTGTGACTCCATCACTACTTGCCTTTTGTTGATTTCTCAGAACGTGAATCCCATTCTGAAGAGAATTTGGTGAAGGGTTGATCGGCCACAATGTATATTGGTCCCGTCCTGCACCAGTCTTAATTTTATTTTGTCTAGTGTCGGCACCAACTGCTCTCCATACATAGAATATATTTTTCTCCTTATGACGTCTTTTTCACAATCGTCTACATGATGCCTTTGAAAATCTTTCCGTTTTTTCCTGTTCCTGAGGGATGGTTTTCCTACAATACCCTTAATAGTAGAAACTGGGGTTTTTATTAGTTCACTGGTTTCTTGCAAAGCACTTTGTTTATTCAAATTTCTTTTTACTAAAGTGTAGTAAACATTTTACAATATTGGTTTAGCGTCAAGTGATAAATGTTTTCTGTTGCGATAGCCACTAGTGCAATTTTCCCACGGACGCCACATAATTAAAACAGAACCGTTACGTTGTAAGTTGTAACTAAAATTAAAAATAAAAATAATAAAAAGTATCTTTCGAATCTTAATGGGGACCTGTGGTCATTAGGTCTATATTATCAAATACTTAAAGGGCTCCAAACCGGGTTGCCAGGTAGTAAATATATCGGTAAAAAATAGATCCAATATGATTGCAGGTGCAAGTGAGGGCGGTATACAAAGCAGGTAAAATAAAAATACGTTTATCGTAATACCTGGCAACTATGCACAAAACCATAATAGGGTCGTTTATTGCCCCATTGAAACAGCCAAAAGGCTGGATCTTATATCTTGGGATTTATTTTACAGAGGTGTGCATGAATTTTAACTTGTGTTTCTCTTTAATATAATATTTAGGTGCTCGAAAAAGAGGCCACACAAAACGATCGCCGCTGGGATGGAGAATGTTTTTTACGAAATCTAACCGAAATGCATCACCGGGTCCGTCAATTGTTAAAAACAGAAAAGCTTCCACGCCTATCACCATCAATGTAAGTTTTTAATGTAAATTTTACCATTTTTGTATTGTCCAGGCTGTCCCATAAATAAGATCAAATTCAGTAGGGTAGGGGACATAGGGCGTAACTTTGGTCCTAAGAAATTTAACCGCTCTGGAGAGTTTCAGCGCACCGCAACGTGTCTCATGTGAGTGATAATTTTATAAAGATACTAATTCTTCCTCCATTGAAGTGAGGTGAAAATCGGCGAGATAATGTTGCAGCATTTCAGATGAATAGTAATCAGTTAAAGCCATGAGAGAGAACTTTTCTTCCCAAAGAAAAGATAAAATCACGCTTTGTGTGGGTCGTGTGTAAAGTAGAATGTCCTGTCTCGTCCCGCTGTCGGCAAAAGGCCTTTTTTATTGCAAGTCCCCACTCTAACGCCTTAGTTGGTCTTGGTAATGTTGTGCGGTGATAGTTTCGCCGGATACCAATAGTATACTAAGCCCTTTATTACCCCCCAAATGCACAGCGACGCTTGATTTCGCGGTTGATTTTAAGATTTCACCCTGATGAATTGATGATTTTCTTCGCTTCAGGTTATCATACAAAATCAATTTTTCGTTTTCAGTCATGATTTTGTGAAGAAAATATATATATATTTTTTAAATGTAGAGCGGACAAAAAAGGCGGTATCATACCTTCTTTCTTTGTTATCAGGACTAAAATATGGGGGACCCATCTGCATGTCAACTTTTTGTATACTTTTCAGCTAGTAAAAACTGTAAGAGATCTTTTGTTTGCCCCCACGTAGTCCTGATTTGACTCCTATGGATTTCAATCTTGATTTTCTTCGTTTCTCGAAACGATTAAAAGAAAATATCGGCAACAAGTGGCAGCGATCAAGGAAATTCCGTGCCGAGCAGTAATCAGTAATTTCACAGCTCGTTTAGAGAAGTACTGGGAACGGGATATTTAGATGACAATATTTTTAAGCTATTTTGGTTTGTTATACAACAAAGTTTTTTCAATTTGTTTTTTTACTATAAATATTTTAAAATTAACTTGTTTATGGGACACCTTATATGTATAAGTTGCTACTATAATAAATGTATTCGACAGGACAAATCTGTGACAGAATCGGATCTGACCGACATGAGACGAAAGCTACGGACTGTGAAATCGGCGGAAAGCTTAACATCTGGACACTCGGAACCTGCTAGTACCGAAGACGTTCTAGGACCTCTGCATTCTTTGAATAAGCCTCCCGGGCATAACAGGTAATGTATTGTTTAGGTTTAATCCACACAATTGATTAAGGTGAAGACTGAGAAAATCAGCTATTTATTTTTTAAATCTAAGGACACATTCCGCGTTTTCAACAAGACCAGAGTTGTAGTGTTTGAATGTCTACGTTTTTCAACACAAGCATGCCTTGATAATTAAAAGAAATAATGAATCTTATTTATTAATTTACTAAAATATTCCTAAGTATTCTCACAAGCAACTTGAGTGTTATATATATATATATATATATATATATATATATATATATATATATATATATATATATATATATAATCTCCAGGGTGTTATGAAATTCACTGCATATCTTGAAACGGGTAACTCGTGGGGTCATGTAGAAGTACATTCAATACTTTTTTTCAAATTCGAAAATTTTTGAAAAATTAAAGAAAGGGGAACAAAACTACATTTTACTCAATTATTTACAAAATCAACCCGCCCATGAAAGGCTGCCATTATCCGAACTAGCTCAAGAGAGAGATCGAAAAAAAGACAAAGGTAGCCTACAATAAATATTTTTTAGTCCCACGCTGACACACATAAAATGCGTCGGAAATTTTTTGAGGATAAGTAATAAAGTAAACATAATAAGGTCAACGGCTTTACGACCTACCTCAAAAGTTCTCCGTTGTGCCTTGGCAAATAAAATTTTTGTGAATTACCTGTGTTAAAATTTTTATTTATTATAATAAAATATTAAAATATAAAACTTGTGTAATTAACTTGTTAGTGTCACAAAGTAATTATTTTAAAAGGTAATTTTTGTAATATTTTTTTATATTAAATTTTTTTATATTAGTATTTTAGATTAGATTAGGATTGCTGACTAGTATATACTGACTAGATTGTAATAGTATGAGTATCCCCACAGGTGTTCTACAAAAAAAAACTGTAATTATGTGTTTGTGTATAATAGAAGATTTACATACGAATTATAATATCCCTGTCTTTTTTAATAAGACTACACTTTTTATTATATTACTTAAGACCTTGAAGACCTAAAAATTACCCATATTGTCGATTTTATGTCGACCTTTAATGATTAATTTTTTTTTATTCGAGTGTAACATTTGTTTCGCCTTAACACGGCATTTTCCAGAAAACGTACTATACTAAAATCAGAATCTTACGAAAGTAACTCTAACAGCTAAAAAAAATCTATAAATTGTTTGAAACGGGCTTGGTCTAAAAGGCAAATATCGCATAAATTTAAGGAGTCAATTACTGGGGTTTTAAAGAAATTTTTTTGTACGTTGGTAGTGGAAATGTAACTTCGAGTATGCTACCAACGAACAATATCGGCGATATTGTGGAGTTAAATGGGTCACCAGTGGCGGCGTCAAAAAAGTATTTATGTCATAGTTTGTTTAGGATCGATTTTTTCCTTTATTATTTAGATCCGCAATTTAAGGTCAATTTTCTGCAATTAGTCTTACTACAAGGAGGCGCTAGATGCAGTCAGTTTCACAACACCCGGTATATAATATATATATATATATATATATATATATATATATATATATATATATATATATATATATATATATATAAATAAATAAATAAATATATTGCCTGCAGCTATATATAATATTTTATTTACAGATCGGTTTCTCACGATTCTTATTTCGACACCCTCCAGTCATCTCAAAATAATTCAGAAGGATCTCTGTTAGATCTGAGCGAAATACATCTCAATTTCGATTTGGAAGAATCAGAAATGCGTATATTTTCAGAAGACGAAAGTTTGGTCAGTTCGCCTCGATTACAAAAAGATGTAAGTCTGATAGCTAAGATAGTATCGAGTGTTTTTGCTCAAAAAAATCATATTATCAAGTGAAAATATGTATGAAAATATAAATATTACTTATTTCATACCACTCCATTTTTTAAAATTGATTTATTTCGCTTGGGAATATGACTGTGTGCGTATCACAGAATAAGTAACAACTAACACTTCTAATTGACAACTTACAATGTAAAAAAAATCTGCCTGAATAGTTATTCTGTGACATTGTGTGGTACATTTAAATGTTGTATTTAAACATCCTTACATTGTTTTCTGTTTAGAGCACACAATTTTTTTGATTAATAAGAAGTCACACACCAGTAAATGTGGTAAATGTCTCACCTTCATTTTACATATTTTTTTCATTTTTTAATACGTACATAACAATACATATTAGAGCCTAACAAATAGGTCTTTTAATATATTAATTTAGATTAATAATTTAGGTATTTAGATTTTAGTAGATCTGTCAGTAAAATTTAGATGTAGATTATACAAATGTAATGTTTTTTTTTAAAGTTATCTACGTAGCTATGAAGGAAAACTAGCAGCTTAAAAATAGATATATTTTTTCCTAAGTAACTGCTATTTACATTCATATTCTTAGTCCAGCGTTTCTCATGTTTTCTCTGTTTCATTCCATCCAAAAATAAGTGTTCCGTGTTCGTTTTCCTTTAATGACCTGCTTCAAGTCCTTCCGTAAATCTCTCCAGGAATTGTTTACTCTATCTCCATATATTTGATAAGAAAAATTCTTTCACAGTATAACTCTCATGCGGCCAAATGTTTTTGAGACATTTTTGTTCTCGCCAGTTTCTACTCTGGTGTAAGAGGTGATCCATAATTCGGAAACTTTTTTTCATTTCTAGTTCTTTGTACACAATCTCAAAAACCGTAGTTTCGGATGCTCCAGCTTCTTTAGTAAGCACTGAGATCTTCATCCATCGATTGTGACCTGTTAGAACTATCCGCCAGAAATGACAGGGTTGAAGTATTGTAGTTTGCAGGACATTCAGGGATAAAAAGTAATGAAAAAACGGACGAGCGAGATTTGGAGCTGAAAAACCGTGCACCAGAACCAACGTTTTGTATACCAAAACAGGTAGTAACACCGACTATCAACGACTGGTCATATCAGCAACATCTAGATCTTTGACTCGCAACTCTTGGCAAAAGACATGTGAGGGACATAATTGACAGTGTCTCAAAGAAACTAACAACTTATCTCCTTTGTTTAACAAGGGCCTAGACTAAACTAGTGGTGGAACTGATCATCGGCCACTGTCATCTGAAGAAACATTTACAGAAAATGAGTATCCACAATGGTTTCACAACATGCAGACTATTTGATGTAGGGAAATAAAACTCTATGAACATCCTATATGAATGTGGGACTTTAACTCGGAACAGACATAAACTCTTCGGAGATCTACGTCGTGGCGATAAAATTACCATATGAATGGCTTGAAAGGAAGCTAATCATCAGCTTATTCCATCCATAGTCGGATGTAAGCGTCCCAAGTTGTCTCCAATGAGTTCTGTTTGTTTTTTGCATCCAATCGTGTCCCGGTAATCTTTTTATATCGTCCGTCTATGATCTAGCTCTGCATCTTTTATGTTCTCTAGAACTCCATTCAACCATACGGCGTGACCATCTGTCATCATTTATCCTTGCGATATACCCCGCCCAATTCCACCTTTCCTTGAAAAGAAGCAAAATAAACCTTTTTAAAGACACAACGCGCCTGCAACCAAGAGAGGGGAGTTCAATAAGCCAAGAAGCTGTAGTGCACAAACAGGAACAATCGCGTACAAATAACTATTCTGAAGTTCTCCTGATTGTAGCCTTGGCCTCATCAAAACTGTATAGACCATCTATACTTGAAAATAAATTGCGCCGTCATTCTTTCATAAATAACTTTTGATCCGCTTCCGTCTTTATCCCTACGCGATGTTTCTAGTTACTTTAACACATCTTTCGGAAGAAAAAATGCAAAATGCAACGAACTCGTATAAAATATGTTTATATAACGTCATTTTCATGGCTACGTAAGTAACTTAAAAAAACTCCCTCAATATATAAGCCTCTACATGCAATGCCCTTAACAATAAACCTATACCACGTACAATCGTACATAACCCTTTTAGCATTCTAGCAACAAACTATTTTTATGATATTTCTCAAGTATTAGTTCTAAAATGTGCGTATTTAAATCAAATAAAATTTTTCTTTCTAGCTGGCGCAACGGCGTATTTTATCTCGCGCCCGCCCCGAAGACTTTGCCAGCGCAACCAACTCGGTAAATCCATCACCTAAAAAACAAGCCCGAGTAGTTTTGTCGCCCGAATCGATGTCACGAAAAAGGACTCGACTAGAAGACCAACTTTCAGATATACAGTACATCGATTGTAATACCCCCGAAAACATTGTCAGTACTACTGCTGTTATACATGCCATGCCTCAGAGCCCCACTTTAGAGCAGGATAGAGGCTTTAGCGAGCCTAAAAATAAAAGCCCAAGAAATTCAGACAATCTGGAAAATAAGAGACAATCATTGAATTTGGAATCGAATATCGCGAGAGCACATCCATTGACCAAGTCTTTTACTGACCTAGATATCAGTAGACAGTTTCTCGCGGGTGCTAGCCTCCTGACTACACCAACTCCGACCTCTCCCGGTTACAAGCAACTTGGAGAGTCAAGTGCGAACACGACTCCAGGGTTTTCTCCGAATTGCGAAAGTTCGGCGTCGGAAATAACTTATCAGCAACTCAGGAAAAAGCGAAGGGGATACTCCAAAGAAGGCTACCACGCCAAATTACGAAAATATTTTGACTACTATTAGTATAACTTATAGGTCTCCTCCTAGAAGCCCAGCAACTACCCCTGTGAAAGCACCTGTTTACGAGAATGTTATTTTAAATGCCGAAAAAGTCGTTATACCGACGAGTACCGCTAGTTTACCTGGGCAGGAGGCAAGCCAACCTGATATCTGTAATGGTGTTGACTTTTTAACAGCTCAGAAGCCTAGTGGAGATAGGCCTAAGAGCTTGAGCGCTTTAGAAGATCATAGTTCTACAGAATCTACTCTTAAAGCTAATAGTAGTAGCGCTATCTGCAATACCAGCGAGCAATTAAGTTTAACTAGCCTAAATGATCAAAAAACCGTTAGTTCAAACCAAAGTTCCGGATCTAATATTCAGTATACTGCAAGCTTCAGCTCTGCTCCTCCGTACCATTTCATTGAAAACTCTGATAGGCTGAGCCCTACAGACCTAAGCTTAAGCGAGGTCTTACACAGTTCGACTGATAATCTAACCATGAGCCAGACGTCTGTGAGCACCCCTGCCAGCCCCTCGAAGAACAGCATGAGCCCGAACGTCAGTCCTGACAGTAAGAATTACAGCAATGAAAATTTGTTAAGCGACAACGATGTTTGGCACGTTCCGAGACCTACTAGTATAAATTTAATCGATTTTTAGTCCGGTAGATGCACCGAATAGTCCGAGTAGATCGATCTCGCAGAATGACAAGAGAAAATCTGATGAAACTGAGTCCTACGACGATAACGCCATCTACCAACAAGTGAAATACTTCAGGAGGTCTATACACGAAGTGAACGCGTTGTTGGACCTTGAAACTCCTGATAAAACACCTGAGCAAGATAGTACAAATCTTATTTATGAAGACGTTGCATTGAAGAGTGAAGAAGGAAGTAGGAGAATTGAAGGAGTAGATGAAAGAGACGATGTGATAGAGGATGGACATAAGGAAGAAATCAATTATGACTCGTTAGAGCATGTAGAGCCACCTGTTTATGAAAATGTGGAAGGTGAATGTATGAGGAATGTTGTTGACGAAAATGTCAGCTCTTTAAGAGGTGAAGATGTCAGCTCTCTTAGAGGTGAGGATATCAGCTCTTTAAAAACTGATGATATCAACTGCCTAAGTGCTGATGATACTAATAAGACTGAAGAATCAAAAGATAATATTAAGGAAACTATGAAAAAAGAGACGAGTGAACCTGTAGAGAGGTTTAACGTTAAAGATTTAAAAAGTCGATTTGAAGTAAAAAGTAATAGTAATATCGAAGGTAACAGTAAATTTATTAATTTTAATATAAGTAGTGTAAATAAGGTGAAAGATATTAAAAAAGCCGAACCGACGATGAAGGCTGGTGCGACCGACAGTGACAGTGATAGAAACGCCGACAGAAGTCTAACGGAAGATAATGCGAGCATCATAAGTACATATACGATGAATAAATTGAGGATATTTTACGAAAAAGACGGTTTACCTCCGTGTTTGCGAGCTCGAAATTTGAAAAATCAGTTAAAAACTCGTTCTCTGGACGAGGATGAATTCGAAAAAGAATGCGGCCTAACCCAAACGAACCAACGAAGGAAATCATTAGACGAAAGTATAAGATATAAGTCTGAAAGTATAGGGTATAAATCGAATTCTTTGCCTAAAACTTTGAATCAGCCTAAAATGTTACCAAAGGACGAGAATGGCGAGATGGAGTCGCTACATTTTGGCACATAGTAATGAAAAGTTTGAATTTCTTGGGATTGGGGAATACGTGTGAAGATGAGGAGTTGAAGAAGCGGGAGCGGATCGAGAAGTATAAGGAGGAAAGGAGGAGGATATTGAGTGAAAGATATAGGTGAGTTGTATTTTGTACTCATAATATATTTAAAATCCCTTTTTTTTAAGAGTAACGGAAGTTAAATTATTTATGACTTAAAAAATATTATCCCTTATTCAAGGTAAAAATGAAATCAATTACAAGATGTAATAGATGTTCAAAAAAATTAATCGAAAAATTAAATAGTTTTTTTAAAAAGTTTTACTCTAAAGTAGTATAAAGTAAGAGATTATTGTATTAGTAACCTTATCTCTATCTTTGATCGAAGTTTGGAACACGGGTTAAATTTTTACAAGAAATTAGATTATAATTGTCTATAAGCTCCCTAAATAATCATTTATTTGGTCAAAACGATTTATTATATTGATTTCAGCTTAGATGTGTCACAATATAGCGTAGTTGGTACCTTAAGTACGTTTTTTTCCTGTTTTATTGGCCTCACGAACTTAGCCATGAGCTTATATATATATATATATATTATATATATATATTTATTATATATATATATATATATATATATATATATGATTTTTTGATTTAAAATTTGGACCGTCACAACACCCAGCCGCTAGCACCGGATTCGAACCAGCGGCCTTCAGGTCACTTCGCAAGCTCTCAATCCACTGCGCTACCGAGGCCGGCTTCAGTACAAAGATAATTCAAATATAAACAGGAATTCTTTTTTAAAAAATTTTGAATAATGAAAAAATCAAAAGAACTTTATTTTTCTACATAGTCTCCCCTGTTTAAACACATGTTTAAAATGAAGCAGGTCGCGTCAGAAGTCAATTGCGCACGAACGATTCTACGCCTTCGTCATTTGTTCCAGGGGTTTCCAGTTGCGAGACGGGTTTCTTTCTGTATGTCTGTCAGTGGGCGAGGAATCCACCTTGCCAACACTTTCCGCAAACCTAAGTCATCCGTAATAATTTTTTTTGTACTTTTGACCGATGTTCCAACCTCTGAAGCGATTTCAGAAATTGTCAGGCGCCTGTCACCATTAATAAGCTCGCGAACCGTTTTAAAGTTCAAATCTGTGATGTGTGGTCCGAGGTCGGCGAGAATGACTCAGATTCTTCACCGTTTTCCGGTCGTATGAAAATTTCTTGTGCTAGTCATAAGCTTGGAAAGCGTCTTTTTCTCGAACTGTTTCATCCGTCTTTGAAAAATTTCAAAAGGTTTTACGTTTTCTAGCGTTAAAAACGTGATAATAATTTGTTGTTCAATCAACATTGGTACCTCCTGCTCTGACATGGCGCTACTGAGGATAAAATGGATCGAGAGAGTCGATCGAGTGATCTCTTCTACTTCTGACACCCCTACTCAACTAATAATAGGAGAGTAAGGCGCGTGGATTATCTCACGAGAGTTGAGAGAAAAATTCCGGTTTATATTTGATTTACCCTCGTACTTAACTTTCGTATGTTTTGATTGTCCCATCTCATAATTATTATCGGTAATAATATAAAAAAGCTTAAAGAAAATAGTAGGCAGGTCATAGAAAGTCTTAAATAATGTTGCTTCAAGAATAGGTGTGTCATTAATTACTGTACTCATTGAGTTTTTAAGAAACAAGACGATCCAATAATGATATTTGTACAAAACTGAACAAATAAATATTATAAATTATTTGAAGAAATACCTAAGTATATGTGATGCGGTGTTCAAGTTCTTGGATTAACGCTATAAAATCTGAAGTAGTTACTTTTAGATTTCGTCACTCCCGTCACCTTCAAAAGTGTTTCTCCCTGCACTCGAATGCACTGGTCACAGCGTTTTTGGCATTGGTCGAACATACTGTCACTGCCTCCAGCACCGCCTGCAATTCGCGTTGTCTCTCTTCTCTACCCCTTCAACTTCATATGGAAGAACATTCCGAAGTCGTAGGATGGCAAATTAGGCGAATGAGGAGGGTGGGGGACGACAGTCGTGGCATGCTTCGGCAAAAACAGAGAATGAACTATGTGACGAGGCATTATCGTGATGTAGAATGAAATTTTTCTCGTTCCAAAACCAGTTGGTTGTTTTCTAACCAATAGAAAGTTCGTCAGATATACTCGGATATTATTTGTTGAACTATGGCCATGACTTTAGTCGTGGTTGTCACTGAAGGTCTTCCAGAACGCTGGTTCTTTTCCAGCGAAGTTCGGCCGGCCGGCCCTAAAACATAGAAATCATTGGAGAATCTGCGTAAGGCTCAGGATTTCATCCCCAAATGCTTTCCGAATTATTTCGTATGTTTTATTAGCACTTTTTCCCGAATTTAAAACAGAATTTCACCCACACGCACTGCTTTTTTTTTGTGTCCATTGGGAAATCATCACACACACCGTTAGAACTTTGTGAAAACGTGCTTACTGAACAAACTGAATGAGCTAGCACTTTGAAACTTGCCACACAGAGTCGATAGGGATGTACCTATCGCCATCTAATAACACGAGTCGATACTATTTTGCGTTCTTGCAGTATAGTGTTAATTCGGGAACTAACGGATCGCGCTATATAAAAGGCATAGGCATCTATCTAAACGGACACAAACACGGATGTTATAAAAAATCGCCTTTGTTTTTTGGGAGCAAGGTGATGTACTGCTGCAATTCTTGAACAGTCGATCAGCTGATTTAGAAAGAAGAAGTTAATGCAATAACCATAAACGGACTGTATTTTTTATTTTTAGATCTGAATCTTTTAAAGAGGATAAAGACGTTCTCCGTTCCCGCCTCAAAATCTACAAAGGTAAAGACGACTACGACTCCTCTGCAACCTCGATAGATTTAGAAAAACCTCCGAGAAGTAGAAGAAAAAGTACAAAGAGTGAGAGCGAAAGTGTTTATGTTTTCTAGTGAGAATAACGATAGAGACAAACGGCTGTCGGAGGAAAGAGTGAGAAATAATAATTCTAGTCCCATTAAG
>CM032448.1:102029086-102034086 GCA_019049505.1 Pachyrhynchus sulphureomaculatus
TCCTTAACGTACGCCTGATTAGTATTTATTGAAAAAGGGTGTTAAAATATTGTTATTTATTAATATTTTCTTGTACTTTTGTTACATAGTGTTACATGTTAGAATGTTGGATGGACTTTTTTTCAATAGGGATAGCTCGCCAAAAAAAAAAGAGGATTTCGTAAGCGCATTACATTTAAATACTTGTAATTTTAAAAGGACTTAACTTCTTTTAATGAGGTTTTCAAGTTTCTAAAGCTCGTTTTCCTTACAATGTTACTGATTAAAGTCCATAGTTTTAGCGAAAAGTTTTCAGCATTGTATAAGGTGAATCATGAATTAATGACATTTTTGGGACCCGTGGGAGGTTCACAGGTAAATCTTATACTATGTTCAAAAATTGAAGAGAGTGACTAAATAAAACATAATTTTTGTTAAGGGGAAATGTAAAATTTTCAAAAAATATATTTTTTTTCTTGGCTTAAATCAGCGGTCGGCAACCTTTTAGCAGGCAAGGGCCACATAGTGGCAAAATGAAATAAAGACGGGACATAATTTTGTTAATAGGTTTTGTTAATCAAATTTTAATGTGATTTTTGAGGCTGTATTTGTAGAATGTTTGCTTTCATGTCTGTCGTAGAATGGCACTCAAATGCGGGACGAGAACAATATTTATTTTTTCTGTAATTGAGAATTGAAAAAGTTTGTTCGCATAAGTAAGTGCTGCCAAAAATTGTAATTAATTGCAGAGCAAACCTTTTCAATTCGTCAAAATTAGATGGCAAACTGCCATAAAATTTAACAAGATCATTGATTTCATAGAAGGAGTTTTTGACAGTGTCATTAGATTGAAGATCAATTACATTCATTTGTAAAATACTCGGTACGTCCTCAGTATCATACGAAAAAGGGTTTGCAAAAATCTTCAGTTTGCCAGAAACCTTCTCGAAGTCACAAAATCTATCGTTGAACTGATTTTGTAGCTACATTAAATTGCATTTCATTTTATCATTTTTCCAATGAAAGTTTATTCCAACTTTCTCGACAGCTTTTTTACCACTCGGCAATGTGTTTTTTGAAGAGCTTGTTTTTCATTTGGAATGCCTTTACGTCTGTGTGCATATCAGATATTAATTTGTTTTTTCCTTGAGGCCTCATATTCAGCATATTTAACTTATGAGTTAACTCTGTCAAAAACTCAAGGTCTATTAACCATTGAGGATCTATTAGTTCTGAAACAGATTTGCCTTTTTCGATCATAATAGTGTCGATTTCTTTTCTGAGGTCAAAAAATCTTTTCAGTATTGCACCTCTATACATATAATACAGGACATCTCGGTGATCTGCTTCGATACCTGACAGAAACTGTTGAAATTGGCGATGCGTCAACCCATTTTTTCTGATGTAGTTTACAATGGATGTCACGATGTCCATTACTTCTTTCCATGCAAGAACTTTGCAGCATAACGCTTCTTGGTGGACAATACAATGGAAAAATAGGCTGGCTTTCGCGGATCTCACAGATTTCAGTTTTGCCGCGAATTTAAAATAATTCCCAATAAAAAAGACCTTTATTTACAAAAGAGTCGCGGGCCGCAAGGAGGAGGTTCGCGGGCCGCGGGTTGCCGATCGCTGGCTTAAATGATTCTTTATGTTGTCTAGAATGTTAAATTACAACTAAAACTCGAAACGCGTTTTTCTCGAAAGTACGTTTTTTTTATCATACCGGTAACATAACTCAGAGTTTTCAATCAATCGACTAAAAATTTTGTACAGAGGTCATAACTCCGGGAATGACTTACAGATTTTACGATTAATGCAATTTTTTTTATTAACAATTTAGTGCATAATTTTTCGGTATTTTTTTTTTGTTCTGTTCATTTGCCTGCCAAATTAACAAAAATCAATATTTTTTCATTTATGTACGTCATTCGCTAGATTTTCACTTATAAAATAAGAACATGTTTGTTTTTTCATTCTAGGTTCATCCCTTTGTGAGAAACCTTTCTGTTAGTGCAAAAAAGGGATTTTTGTTTACCGATGGCTACAGGTGCCATTTTGTATTAAAACATTCTAAAAAAAATCATGTATGTTCTTTAATATTTGTACAATAAAATTTTTTTAATTGCAAGTCGATATCTTGTATAGTTTTTCGTAAAAAATTCTTAAAGTTCACCTTTTTTTTGACCTCTACAATGGTGTTCACCCTTAATTCGTTTCATCTACAAAAATCCTAAACGAAAACGAGCTTTCAAAATTTGGACACTACATTAAAGTCCGTTTAGCCGCTTCAATATTACAAGTATCCGTAAAAATGCGGCATATTGTTTTTCCTACACAATACACAAATGTGATATTTTTTACATACAAAATCACATTTTTTATTTTTTTTTATTAAGTGAATGTCCACAGAGTGTGTCACCTTATTTTTAATATATTTTCTAGGTTAATAAAAGTGATATATGAGAGTTAGAACAACAGAAAATAGGATAGAGTGTTCAACGCTTTTAAAAATTTATTAGACTTAAAAAAAATGTATTCGAAGATATTTATGATTACGAGAATTAAATTAGGGAAGCAATTTTTGGCATTTCTAGAAGTTTATTGTATAATTTTATCATTTAAAAACTTTTTTTTTTTAATATTTAGCCAGTTTTGTGTTTATTTTGTACATATATAAGTGCTGGAAAAAATAGAAATTCCAAATGATTCCAATCTTAAACCCTTATTATGCCTAATAATTTCTAGGTGTAGTGGCCAGGCTGCATGTACTCCTTGTACTTAATGTTTGCAAAATCTGGCAACATGGATTCGAGGCAGCCTTTCATGTGATTTTCTTCAAACAGTTGCTGGCAATTTAAATCTCAGTAACCCAATTTTACCGGACGTGATAGGATGTTTTTTGCGTCTTTTATTATGTGTAGATATTACTACGATCTAATAAAGAGTGACCCTATAAATAGGCCAAAAATCTCCCGTTTTGGCACTTACTCATGACGAAGTTTTATGTTGAGTATACTTTTGGTTTTTGAGGTATGAGGGATTAAAGTTATAATAATCGGGTGATATAAGCAAATATGCGTGATCAAATAAAGTTCTGTAGCTAGATTTTTACCCCACTAGATATCAGCACTTCGAAAAAATCCCCAATACTAAGTTTCGGAACAGACAGGACGTATTTTTGCCATTCCAATTTTACACCCCTTTCATCCCCGTTTCACTAGACTCCTAGAAAATACGACTCGCTTTTGGCATCGCTATGTGTGTATGTGTGAAAATGTAAATGGGCAGTTTTGTTATACACCTAGGATATGTCTGCATCGCTTATTATAAGATTATTTGTGTAACATACATCCAAATAGGTTTGATGGCAAAAATGGTAACTTCCATCAGTTTTACCTCAAAAAAAAATAAATGTATACTCAACTTGAAACTTTATCATAAGAAAGTCATCATGATTAACAATCATTTAGGATACAATTTGTATCAAAATTCAAGGGTGCCAAAACGGTCCCGTAATTTTATAAACCATTTTATCGCTTGCATGCTTTGAGAATATAAAAATTATATATTTTCAGAATGTTTCCTAAGCAAAAGAAAAATTCAAAATTTGGGGGCTTATAGTCGTGTAAGGTTAAAACTATAAATCACCATTTTTTTGTTCGAAACTGAAAGAAGTTTATGAGAATTCTTAAAATTTTTTTTCACCCCATTTTTCATTCATGCTTTTTAGCGAAAAATATCTATCTGGAGTTTGCAACATGTGACCGAGCGTTGTCATGTTAAAAAATTACTTTGTCATATCTTTTGGTATATTGCGGTCATTATCCCTTCAACGCTCAGCTCAGTTGCATCAGTTGTTATCGGTAACGTTCCCCAGTAATAATTTCATTGGGTTGGAGCAGCTCATAATACACTTCACCAAGCTTATCCCACCAAATACACAGCATAACCTTGGAGCCATGAATACTCGGCTTTGGCGAGGATGTTCATGGTTCACCGGACTTCACCCATGATTTTTTGGGCTTTGGATTAACGTAACGTATCCATGTTTCATCACAACTTAGGATACCATGTAAAAAAAGCTTTCCAATTGTGTCTTTGAACCAGTTGTTCACAGCTGAAAAATCACCTTTCAACGTCTCTGGGTTTAATTTCGTATGGCACCCAATTTCCTTGATTTTGAATTATTCCCTGTGCAGCGCTTGGAAATGGCTGTGCGATCAACTCCTAATGATTCTGCAAGTTTTTTCTCCATTTGGCACGAATCGTGATCGAGTAATACCTCCAATTCTTCATCTTTAAACTTTTTCGGCTGGCCTGGACATTCTTTGTCTTCCGTGCCGAAATTACCACTTTTAAAGCGTCGAAACCAGTACGCACATGTTTTCATCGATGGAATATAATAACCGACGGCAATCGATGAGTTTCAGCAGCGCTTTTCTTAGAATTAAACAAGAAAAGTAACGCTTCCCGCAAACGGTGTTCTGTTGGCACGTAATTCGACATATTCAATACCTAAAAATTATGTTGTTTACACTTCGGCAAAATAACATATACTAAAAATTAAAGTGTAGTTATGGTTCTTCACCATGAATAAAGCCCCGATGCGATATAATACAAGTTATGCCCTCTCTTAGAAATCCCTCAAAATTAATTCGCACTACAAACTACCTACAAATTGATGGAAGCGAAACCTGTGCCGAGGAAATATTCTCAAAGAATATAATTTTTACATTCTCAGAGCCTGCAAGAGATAAAGGTCCCTTAATAGAAAAATTTTACCTGGAATATTTACTTAAAATTAATTACTATGTAAATAAATTCTGACGACACTTGTTTACGCGATTCTCTTCTGCTCTTCCGTTTGGCAGATAAACTCATTTTTTTTATGACGGTTCATAATCGAAGTCCAAGGGAAAGCACGTGTCCCGAGCACATCATACTCAACGTTACCAAGTTGCTTAGGAGTTTTTTACGTAAAGAAGGTTTGCAAATAATGCTTTTTTTCTTATTTTTAT
>CM032448.1:102039086-102151067 GCA_019049505.1 Pachyrhynchus sulphureomaculatus
TTTTGCAACTATATTCATTTTTTTTTTGTTTTATATTACTTTAAAAATATCCTTCTCCACAATCTGTCCTTGTCCACTACGTTATCCACACATAGGTCTAGCTGTAGTTGTAGTCGTAGTAGTTGTGGTTGTTGTGTAGTTTGCGGGAGCAACTCCACCTCCCTGACCACTCCATTGACCTCCTCCTTGGCCACTCTGTTGGCCTCCGTCTTGACCTCCCCACTGTCCTCCCCCGCTTCCTCCTGGACCTCCCCACTGTCCACCTCCTCCTGGACCTCCCCACGGTCCACCTCCTCCGCCTCCTCCTGGGCCTCCCCACGGCCCTCCACCTCCTGAAAAAAGGTATAGTATGTAAAGTATAAAACTTAATGCAATACAAAAGTACATGTTGTGTTCTATAATTGTTTAATTCTTTTTTTTACGACATTTTCGGATTAGTAATCCGGAAATCGTGTTAATATTTAGGTCAGCCTTTATGACAAAACAAGTTGGAAAGTCATCCTTAATAGCAATAATTTACCAGTGGTTCCTGCTGCCCACAGTGGCGTCTTGGGGTGCTCCTTCACAGGAGTGCCGCGAATTCCGTTGTTCTGTGATCTGTGTATTTTTACCTAACCTCTTATTGTACAGGGTGTGAGTCAACGATAGAGTAAAGTTCATTATCTCATTTGTTTCGGGAATGACGAAAAAATGTTAAATACAATAGTTTAGGGAATGTTAAGGTGCACAGTTTAAAATTATTTTTGAGCATACAGGGTACTTCAAAAAAGTGTGGCCGATATAACATGTTTTTTTTAAATGGAACATTCCATTTTCTAATTTATTTTTAAATTCTGTGTAAAATTTTATAACTTTTTTATTAATAATGTTATATACCTAAACCTAGTAGTTTTTCTAATATTTCAATTTTTTAAAATAAGTACTAATTTTCAGTTTTATAAAAAATTGCCAGTAGCGCTATTGTTTCTGAAGGTATAATACTCATAATTGGTACGAGCGTTCTATAGAGATGAAAAAAAAAGATATATGTAAAGACATTTGAGTTAGATGCTACAGGGTGTTCAAAATAAATTTATGCATTTCGACTATTTTAAATTGAAAAATCTCAAATTTTTTAAGTGGCACACCCTATATATTATTATTTTTTCTGATAGATTTTACAAAATCCTCCAACTTTTATTAAGTATGTCATATACCTATTTCTAATAGTTTTTGATTTATTTTGAATTTTTCACTTTTTACCCTTGTTTTTAATACACTTACGATGTTGTGAAAACATAAACAAATAATTAATAATAATTTTAATATAGTTTAACTTATCTAATGATTAATTATTATGACGTAATAAATATTCAAAAATGTGCCCGTCTACTTGAATACACATGTTTAGTCGTTTTACTATGTTTTCCTTCACTTTCCTTAGCATAAAGGGCGTTATTGTCCTGCACGCATCCCGTATCCTATTTTCCATATCTACTGGTGTTGTAGGGGGATTCACATAAACACGATCTTTAATGTAGCCCCACAAAAAGACGTCTAAAGGTGTTAAGTCACATGATCGAGGGGGTCACTGAATGAGTCCATCCCTACTGATCCATTTTTTGTGGGTAACGATCGTTTAAAAATTCCTGAACTTCCCGGTGGTAATGAGCAGGAGTTCGTCTTGTTGAATCCATATTTGTTCCCTTTTAAAGTTATCAACTTCTTCCAGAAGCTGGGGTAATTCGTTTTGCAAAATGGATTAACTGTTGAATAATAATGCATGTTATGGCTATAAACTGCTCCATTACGGCGAAAAGTAACTTCATCAAACATTATTTTGGATAAAAAATTTGGGTCTCTATTGCTCCATTCATGGTGGTAAAAAAGTTTATTCGTCGTTCAAAATCACGGTCTTGAAGTTCTTGGTGTAGTTCCATATGAAAGGGATGATACTTGTATTTTCTCGTGGTGCGATTAACCGTAGATTGGGATGTGTCAGATAAGTCAGCTAGTTGACGGCTGGTGACCTGGGGATTATCTTCAACATGAAGTAAAATCTCTTTTTTTCCTCATTAGTGGCATTCTGGTTTACTACTTTCCGTTTCGTATACGCTACCACTACCATCAAATCGTTCCATTAAGCACTGAAAAGATTTTCTAGATGGTATACGTCTGTTAGGGTACTTCGCTCCGTAAAGCCTTACTGCCAAAAGACAATTTTTTCCCGCCTCGCCCAGTATATGAACCATATCAATTAATTCATTTTTAGGAAAATCCATAACTCTTTTCTTTATACGTCATTTAGTACAACAAATTAAACTATTTTTACTTGCTTAATAGGCATGTCACAATTTGACAATGCCTACATTTTTGTTTTGTCTTGGTAACTACACTATAGTGTAAGTGTATTAAAAACAAGTGTATGGTAAAAAATTGAAAAATTCAAAATAAATCGAAAACTATTAGAAATAGGTATATGACAAAATATATAAAAGTTGGAGGGTTTTGTAAAATCTATCAGTGCCATTAAAAAAATTTGAGATTTTTCAATTTAAAATAGTCGAAATGCATAAATTTATTTTGAACACCCTGTAGCTTTACATATATCTTTTTTTCATCTCTATAGAGCGCTCGTACCAATTATGAGTATTCCTCCTTCAGAAACAATGGCGCTACTGGCAATTTTTTACAAAACTGAAAACTAGTATTTTTTTAAATAATTGAAATATTAGAAACACTACTAGGTTTAGGTATATAACATTATTAATAAAAAAATTATAAAATTTTACGCAGAATTAAAAATAAATTAGAAAATAGGATGTTTTATTTAAAAAAAAACATATGTTATATCGGCCACACTTTTTTGAAGTACCCTGTATACTCAAAAATAATTTTAAACTGTGCACCTTAACATTCCCTAAACTATTGTATTTAACATTTTGTTTGCCATTCCCGAAACAAATGAGATAATGAACTTGACTTACCCTGTACTTGTTCGAATTTGATACAGGGGGTGTCTTGGGAAAAGCTGGGTACCGAGAATTGAAAACGTTTAGGAATCGCTGGCTTAGAATATACAATTAAAAGAAAAACAAGAAATCTTACCTCTGCCAAGAAAAAATGTTTATACTCGTATATGAGAGTTTAGCCATATTATGTTGTTTCAGTTAGTAGCGCAGAGACAGGTAACAATTCTATGAATATTCTAAAACCAAATATAAAATATATAGCTAAAACAAAACATACCTGGTGGTCCTCCCCACTGAGCCTTGCTATTTCCCTAAAAATAATAGAAATATTAGTAGTACTTTAATATTGCCAAGCTATTCATGCTGTAACTGTAGATACTGATAGTATGCTAATATTTATTTAGTTACAAATATAAGTATGAGTATCAAAGAAAGGTTAAGACCTTTGTAAACCGATACAGGGTCTCTTAAATAAGTTTCGTTTTCCTTATTATACGAACGCAACCTGCCGGAGAAGTAAGGTGGGGTATAGAGCGTAACCACGATCTTTGGAAATCTAGTTACTATAGAGTGCCTCACGGATGAGAAACGTACCTTTGTGTGTGAAAGTTTTAGAATTCTACGAATACTTCGTGGCAAAAATTTTGCGTTCGTTTGCGCAACGTAAATAAAGCCTCAAGTGTTCAGCTCGTTAAAAAATGGGTGCAGAAGTTTTAAAAAAACTGGTTCGACTTTAAGTAAACCTCATGTAGAGCAAGCAAAGACGTTAAGAAGCGATACAAAAGTGGCGTGCCGTAAAAATGTCGCGGAGCTCGTTACAACAAAATTTTCGTAAAAATTTATGACTGCACCCTTTATTAATCAAATGTTGCAACACATTTCAACATTTACCAACATCTTATCCTCGAGTGAAGTGTATTTCTACCTTAACAGAATTGTTGTTATTTATGCTTGACAAATCGCATATAAAAGAATTGGCTTGTAATTTTTTAAGGATGACAGCGGTCGCATAACAACTGTGATTTCGGAGTGATATGCGGACAAGATTGAGAGGTTCTTCACTCATCTAACCAGAGAACTTGCTCTAAAACCGCGGATAATCGACTTAAACCGATTTCGATTATTCCGTTAATGTAAGACGTAGTAATGATTGTTGATTTTTTAAACGATCTTGACCTAGATGAGGTGAGACCGGTAAGACATCAGGAAAATTTGTCGATGTCGATCGTCCGTACCACCTCTTTTTTCAGCAGGATCGGGCGACATTATACATTTTTAACACACCCTTGTTAATCATTTAGAAACTTACCCTTACCCGAATAAATTGATTTTCAAAGAATGTGACATAAGTTGGCATCCACGTAGCCCTAATTTATAAGTATATCGTAAAAGTAAGGTTTACAGTAACAAATCTTCGCTCTCGGGAATTATTGCAATGTTTCGAACTGTATACAAGAAGCGCTAAAAAACATTGGCGCATATGACGGTTTTCTTTTAAATAACATCATTTTTAAGAAATAATCTTCCAAGAGTGTCATTTATTAAGTTGCTTTTTAACTCCAAATATTAAAACTATTACTTCTCTAAGATACCTTGTTTTTGTTTTTTTGTCATCGATAAAAAGTAAAAAGATAAAATACTTACTAGAACTATCATGACTACAGCTAACTTGCAAAAAACTGGACAATACATTATTGTGAATACTATTATGGGATTTTTATGCCTTTGTGTTAAGTTAAAAACTATATTTTTAAATATATATAACCACTTTTATATTGCAAATTTTTTACATACAAAATACTAATCTTTCAACCGAAAAAAATAAGCGTCGTTATTATAATCCGTTATGTACAGTGCTAACTACCTAAAAATACCTACCTAAATATATTTTTATTGTATATTAATTGTTGCAAACTTGAGCAAATATGTTTTATTTCCTGACTTTGTTTAATCTGGTATGATTATAGTTATGATTTTTTCGTACTGCAGCAAAATACTGCCAAATTTCAAGACAATGGCTTCTAGAATTTAAAGTCAAAAATGTAATAATATACCCCTTTTTACTTTTCCCGATAAGAAAAAATTATTTTCTGCGTCAAAAAATCACTCTCCGAGGCCACATCCGGCACTTAAAACTGGATGTTTCACACAAAAATGATGGATATTTTATAATAGATTATATTTTTAATGTTCCATACGGAACACTTTTAACATCACTTCGGTGTCTGTCTATCCGTCTGTCCTTCTGTCTGTCTGTCCGTCTGTCACACTCGATTTTCTTCGAAACTATTAGACATATAAAGTTTAAATTTGGCACTAATATAGGAATTGATGGCCTCATCTTAGAGCCCTGTAGTTTTAAAAGTTAAATTTTGACTTAAGGGGTTAGTTAAAGGTTAGTTTTGGAGGATGAAATCGGAAGTGAAAAACATTTTTTTTTACCAGGTCACGAGTTCAAAATTATATATAATGCAATACATGCGCACACTTTTCTTTGTATTATTTTTAAAAAATTGCCTCCCCCTTTATCTCGAAAAGTGCTGATCAAGAAATTTTGAAAAAACTGGTATATTCTCCACAGGTTGCAGATTAAACGAAATTTTATCACGACTTTTAATAATTTATCTGGTAAATAAAAAACAAAAATTTCAAGGTCATCAGTTTTCAGGAAAAATCGGAAAAAACTCTTTGTTGAAAACTCACTTGGGGTGTGTTTTGTGAAGTCATTGATCATTTTATACCCCCATAACAAAAATTTTTATTTTACAAGTAATCAACGTACGGAACACTAATTGCGCAAGTCCAACTTGCACTGGGCCGGTTATTTTACTTTCCTTGCTAAAGGAAAATATTATATTCGTAAAAAAAAATCACACTTTGAGATTTTAGGATTATGTTACTAGACCACAAGAAACATAGTTACTCATTTCAGTCGGTCTGTCGATCGGTTGATACAACTCTCAAAGGAAATGAGATATTAATTTCAAATTTGGTACATAGATATTACCAGTGATCGCAGCTTACTTTTGCTTAAAATTACAATAAAAGTCAACGCGTCAAGAGAAAAATGAAACTTGCACAGTTAAAATAAACATTAAGTGATATTGGGATCCAAGACTATGTAACAGTTATATCAAAAGCAAAACTCGTAAAATTCACGAAAGACCCTTAGATGAAGAAGAAGATGTCAATATCAGCCTTCATACAAATGCGGGAGCACGGCAGTGCCCCCGCCAAGTCGAACAGAAAGCATAGCTGTACCATCCTTTTCTCGAAGCCACTCACGGCACTTTCGACCCCCCTGTAACTTCGTTGTGGATAAAGCTAGAAGCCTGAATTTTTAATGACCAAGAGGAATACTATACTAGCTATATTGCTAAATTACTTACTATTTATACCTTATAGTTTACGAACTATCGTCAGTTTAAGTTCTTTAATTTTGTCACTGACACACTCACCGATCATCAAAATTCTAAGGTACTTCTAGCAGACACACAAACTTCAAATTTTGCATTTAGTTAGTGTTTAGCCTATAAAGGAAAGAATTTTCTAAATTGTACAGTCACTTAAGCCAAAAAGGAGGGTCAACCTCGGAATAAGAGATAATAAGCTGTAAACTTGTATAAACCTTTATTTTGGCATTCTAAAAGCTGTCTCAAAAGTCTCATAAAATCTCGTGTCCGCGTCTTAAGATATTCAAGGTCAAAGGTCACAAAAATCAGTTTTTCGCAAATATCTCTCTTCCTATGGTTTCAGTGATATTTGCATTTATTATAAAAATTGTAGAGCATAAAATTTCTCTACAAATTTTGTTCTAAATATTTTTTTTCTACGCTTAACCGTTTTTGAGATAGAGCGCAGAGAGCGCGCAGCGCTTAGCCATACATAGCATAATGCAAGGTCAACCGTGAGTTAATCACTAAAAAATCCATAATTATGAATAATTTGTATTATTTATTAATTAATAGATTATATTTAATAATATTTTTCATTTATCAAATATATTCGTTTAATAATACTTACCTACTTTGTGTAATTAAAAAATAGTTAAGTGAAATACTTTAAGTATATTTTAATTATAAAAAGATGATGCTTTCATGACAGCAGGGCTAGAAGAGAATATAGTTATTAAAATAGGAGCAAAAGTCATGTTAAGACGAAATATTGACGTGAGTCTTGGCTTAGTCAACGGTTCTATCGGTATAGTACAAGGAGTAAATGTTGATCCCGAAAATACAAATAAAATAAAAGAAAATACATATTACATTTAATAATGAACATCTTTACGAGCTTGGTTCAGTCAAAACTAAATTTGAAATTATTAATTCAGCTTATGTTCATCGCGAACAGTTTCCGATATGTATAGCCTATGCTATTACCATATACAAAAGTCAGGGGCTAAGTCTAAACAGTGCACTGATGGCCATCGGTTCTTCAGTGTTCACATGCGGTCAAGGATACGGGCGGATTACATCTAATTAATGTCGACTTCGGTAGTATCAAAGCTCAGGAGCCCGCAATCGTTGAATATAATCAACTTAGAAGCACTTATCGTCCAGACTTGTCAAAAATTCTTACATTATAGCCTTTGAGAAAAACCAATGGAGACAGGGAGTGGGCTTTAAGAAAATCCATAGCTGACGGACAAGAAATATTACCCGAGAAGAAAAAAAAAGAGGACTATCTACAAAAAGAAATGAGATCCCATCAAAAACATAAAATGTAAAAAAAATGTCTCGCAACTCAGTCCTTCCACCACAAAAAGGTGTGAGATCTCATGTAAAACTATTTAACATAAAATACTTTATTCTTAAGTGCACTGTTTAGATTTACATAGTAATCGAAATAGTAGATTATTCTTATGATTATGTTGCCGTGCGATTGCCAAGTCATTATATTTATTATAGAAATAAAGATGTCTAATATTGATACGGTCACTATAAATGTTGGTAGGTAACTAAATAGATAAGAATTTATGACGAAGTTGTTGAATAGGTGCTTCCATAGATACTAACTGAAATAACTGACTTGGTTTTACATGAGATCTCACAACTTTTTGTGGTGGAAGGACTGCGTTGCGAGCCTTGGCATTTTTTTACATTTTATGTTTTTGATGGGATAATAATATACTCCAACAAAACCCAGAAATAAAACGACACTATGGCTCTGTAAAAATATCAAAGAACAATGCAAAGAAGGAAAACGAAGCATATCTAAATTATCTGACGGCATAAACTGTAGAATCATATGAGATTTATTTCGTTTTTTTAGTGTTCCGTACGGAACACTTATAAGATCACTTCGGTGTCTGTCTGTCCGTCTGCCACACCCGATTTTCTCCGAAACTATTTGTCGTAGAAAGTTGAAATTTGGTAATAATATAGGAATTGATGGCCTCATCAGAGCCATGTAGTTTTGAAAATTAAATTTTGACTTAAGGGGTTAGTTTTCGGGGGTGAAATCGGAAGTGAAAAAAAATTTTTTACTAGGTAATCGAGTGTGGTGTCAAATGAAAGCTTGTGAAAACATGAGTAAAAAATATATATGTATAACTGGCCGGGCCCGCGGCTCCGCTCGTGTGGACTTGATTCACTACTATCGTCACTGCTTATTCCTTATGTTACCCAACGTAATAAAATATCTCCCATTATTTCTCCTTATCTCCCAATATTTCTCCTTATTTTTCCCATTATCTCTACATAATTTCCATTATCTAGGCTTATCTCTGCTCATCTCCCATTATTTCCCCTTATCTCCCATTATTTCTCCTTATCTCCCATTATCTCACCTTGTTTCCCATTATCTAGGCTTATCTCGACTTATCTCCCATTATTTCTCCTTATCTCCCATTATTTCTCCTTATCTCCCATTATCTAGACTTATCTCTGCTTATCTCTCCTTATCTCCCATTATTTATACTTATCTACCATTATTTCACCTTATCTCCCATTATCGAGGCTTATCTCGACTTATCTCCCATTATTTCTCCTTATCTCCCATTATCTCACCCTATCTCCCATTATCTAGGCTTATATCGAATTATATAGAACATATGTATAAATTTATAAAAACACGTAAATCGGATAAGTGGTTCTCGAGTGATAAGCGCACTAACGGACAGACAGACAGACAGACAGAGAGACGTTGCATTTTATATATATTGTATTCTTTGCTACATGATATTGTTCCATATTTAATGCTTTAGGGAGTGTATTGCAAGAGAACGCGCTAGCGGCAAACTTTTTTCTGACTTAATTCACTATTATCGTCACTGCTTATTCCTTATGTCACCTAATAAAATATATCCTATAACCTGGCCAGAGAACATACGTATGTTTAAAAAAAAAGCACGTAAATCGGATAAGTGGTTCTCCAGTGACAAGCACACTAACGGACGGACAGACAGACAGACAGACAGACGGACAGAGAGATATTGCATTTTATATATATTATAGATATTCTCTCTTACATAATATTGTTCCATAATGGTTTGGACTGTGTATTGCAAGAGAACGCGCTAGCGGCAAACTTGGTCCGACTTTATTTACTATTATTGTTACTGCTCATTCCTTATTCTACCTATCGTAATAAAATATAGCCTATAACCTGGCCGGAGAACATATGTATGTTTTTTTTAAAAAAAAAGTACGAAAATCGGATAAGTGGTTCTCCAGTGATAAGCGCACTAACGGACAGACAGACAGACAGAGATACGTTGCATTTTATATATATTATAGATGTAATAAAATATATACCTATAACCTGGTCAGAGAACATATGTATGAATTTAAAAAATCACGTAAATCGGATAAGTGGTTCCCGAGGGATAAGCGCATTAACGGACAGACAGACCGACAAACATTGCCTTTTATATATATTATAGATATAGATTATTATTATTATTATTATTATATAACCTGGCCAAAGAATATATGTACGAATTTAAAAAAAAGACAGGTAAATCGGATAAGTGGTTCCCGCGTGATAAACGCACTAATGGACAGACAGAGAGACATTGCATTTTATATATATTATAGATTATGCATTACAGATATTCTCTGCTACATAATATTGTTCTATATTTAATGGTTTAGGCTGTGTATTGCAACGGCACGCGCTAGCGGCAAACTTATTTCTGACATCATTCACTATTTTACGTCACTGCTCATTCCTTATGCTACCAATCGTAATAAAATATAGCCTATAACCTGGCCAGAGAACATATGTATGTTTTAAAAAAAAAAAAGTACGTAAATCGGATAAGTGGTTCTTCAGTGATAGGCGCACTAACGGACAGACAGACAGATAGACAGAGAGACGTTGCATTTTATATATATTATAGATGTAATACTTGCGCGCACTTTTCTTTGTATATTGCCTTATCTCGAAAAGTACTTATCAAAAAATTTTGAAAAAATTCTGGAATATTCTCCACGGGGTGTAGATTGAACGAAAATTATCACGAGTGCATTACCTGTAATAATTTATCTGGTATATAAAAAAACAGATATTTCAAGGTCATCAATTTTCAGTAAAGATTGGAAATAAACTTTGTTGAAAACTCATTTGGGGTGTGTTTTGTGAAGTCACTGATCATTTTATACTTCCGTTACAACATTTTTTATTTTAAAAGCAATCAAGGTACGGAAAACTAATTGCGCAAGTTCAACTTGCACTTGACTGGTTATTTTTATTTTTTATGGGGTATGGCACACATGCTGAAGGGAAATCCCTAAAGCGCTACAGGAGCGGCACGTGTGCGGAAAAAGCGATTCACGTTGGTATTGAATTGCTGTAAATTGTACTCGATCGGGAACACGGTCCTTGACAGATTATTACAAAGGGAAGAAGTTATCCATATGAAAGACTGCTTGAAAAGGGTTGTACGACGAGTAACAAGCTGACCTTATATTGATGTGAAGTATTAGCGCGACGTGTATTTCTAGCATGCACCGCTCGGGGAGGAATTAAGCGGGCTACATCCATTGAGCACTTTTCATGAAAATTCTTGTAGAATAGACTCAAGTCACCAACCGTTCTTCGATGTTCCCATGAATCAAGGTTACTGGCCAGTTCCGGGTCTCCGATCAGGCGAACAGCTCTCTTCTGAATAGAATCCAACAAATACATATTTGTTTGGGGGCAGAGCCCTAAACATGGGAGCAGTATTCCACCGTTGGTCGCATTTGAGCTGTACGAAATTAACAGTTGTTGTGGAATGTAAGGCTTTCTAGTTCGAAATAATGCTACCGCATCATTAGTCAGGCAGATCAAAAACGGGCTTTAAGAGACTTTCGCAAAAAAGAATAAGCATTAATTACATAGAAAAAGAAGCACGGGTTTGACAGAATTTTCTGCTAGATTCCGAAGAAGTCAATTCCCGGGACAATCTCTCTAACAGAATGATCAGCAAAACGTCAGCATTACTTTTCAATCAATACGGAAGAAATTTCCAAGAACTGTACCTATAATCGTTGGAAATTATTCATTGCTACAATGAACCGAAGAACAATTACTCTTAAGTGACATTTAAGAATATATGACTTCTTAAGAATGCCCTACTTTTAACCTAACCCCCATAGCTATTTCCATTTTTTCTGAACTACAATGCAACGGGGTCAATTAGTTACAGAGAACATCAATTTTAATAATTTGCATAGAACATCAAAAGGAAAAAAAATAATTCTAACTAATAACGGGACCTCATTAGCATTAAACTAACAGTTTAATGACAAAAAAATGATTTGTCATCAGAACAATAATAATGCAGAATTTAATGATTTTTATCTAATTGACATACATTGCAAAATGAATATAGATATTTATCATAGTTTGGTCCTACATTTGTATGTGAGCGAATCGACAAAATACCTTCAACAAACATTTAAACTGAATAGAACCATCCAAAATGAAAAATGTTAATACTGTTGTTGTGCTAATGTTCTTGGCAGTGGTATCTGTTCTTGTAAGTAACTGACAGCTTTCTTTTATTATATAAAGACACAAAAACATGCTGGCGTCCTTTGTTTATTACAGACGTTCAAGTAGGAACCTATAACTTCTAGTTAGTAAAAGAAATTCCTTTATTTTGAGGTTATTATGGGCACCTCTATAAATAATGCTTTGATTCATTTCTAACCTTATTTAGGGTTAAATAATATGTGATCGAACATGAGCGTTGCATACGCTTCGCGTTTCGAGGCTGGGTTCCTATGTAATCATCCGAAAGGTCCAAAAATGACGCCTATAGCGGCTGCTAAGTATATGGGCAAGTCGAGGGTAGTAGTTAGCAAGTGGGTCAAACGATATTTTCAGTTAAACAATGTTGATGATCTTCCAGAATGTGACTGGACCAGAAAAATGTCGGATAAGGACGAAAAAATGATTATTAACACGTTGTCCCGAAATTCTCAATTAATTTTGCGCCAAGAGACGCAAAAACTAAACAGAAAGGTTTGGATATAACACGTAGGTTGAAAAGTTTTTGGTATGACACAAACATGTCTGCCTTTTCAAAAATCCATATGATTTTTAGGAAGTCCCAACCTTCAAATGATACGTGTCAAAATTTCATGACATTTCGACTATTAGTTTACAAGTTACAGTGGTTTTAGTGACGCTACTTTTGATATTTTCAAAACAATGGAAAAAATCGAATTTCGTGTGATGATTAAACACTGCTTTTTGATGGAAAAAAAATACCGTTCAAGCAAAGCAATGGCTTGGCAAGTGTTACGGGGACTCTGCTCCTGAAAAATCACTCATCATTTACTGGTATGAGGAATTTAAACGCGGTCGTACAGATACAAATTATGCTGAACGCTCTGGACGCCCTAATGAGGTGGTTACACCGGAAAACACCAAAAAAATCCACAAAATTGTTTTGGATGACCGTAAAGTGAAATTGCGTGAGATAGCTGACACCCTAAAGATATCAAAAGAACGTGTTGGTCATATTTTGCATGTACATTTGGTCATGAGAAAGCTCTATTCGAAATGGGTACCGCGTTTGCTCACAGTGCCTCAAAACCAACAACGTGTTGATTCTGACTGCTGTTTGGACCTGTTTGAGTGTAATAAAAAGGATTTTTTCATGCAATATGTGACAGTGGATGAAACATGGATCTACCACTACACACCGAAATCAAATCGGCAGTCAGCTGAGTGGACAGCAGCCGGTGAAAGCCGCTGGAAGCAACCAAAGACACAACGGTCGGCTGGGAAGGTTTTGGCCTCTGTATTTTGGGATGCAGATGAAATGATTTCTTTCGACTATGATGAGAAGGGGAAAACCATCAATAGGGAATATAATATAAAGTTATTGGTGCGTTTGAAGGCAAAGAAACGGCCCCAGATGAACAAGAAAAAAGTGCTCTTTCATCGAGACAATGCACTGATCACAAGTCAATGGTTACGATGGCAAAATTGCATGAACTGAAATTCGAATTCGCATTGGACTGATTGTATCGCTCTTGAAGGAGACTATATTGATGAATAAAGTCAAATTTTGCAAAAAAATGTAGTTTAAGTAACTAGACCAAAAAATTTTGAGCCTACGTGTTATAATAATGATAATAATAATAATAATAAACGTCACGGCAAAATGCAGCAGTGCTTTTGTTAACCGAGTTTCCAAAAAAAAAAAAATATACTACACAAAAAAAATCAAGGAAAAGAAATACAACTCAAATACAATTCAAGAAGTCTCACAATCATTGCTTAACTCTACTTACTCTAAAGTAAAAAAGGAGAAAAGAAACGTTGTAATACCATATGAATTGATATTAATACCCATATACAAACAAACCGTGATCCCCACCTCACCCCATAAAAAAGACATAATAATAACGATCAAACTAACAAAATCCCATGAAATTAATATTATGCAGGGTGACTTCAACGCGAAGGTCGGCTCCACATACACAGATGGAATTGTTGGTTCGTTCGAGTTGGATGAAATGTTAGAGAAGATCAACTAGTGCTGTTTTGCCAGGGGAAAACTTTAAAATCACAAATACTTGGTTTCTACTTCCTCCGAGAAGACTATACATATGGAAGTCGCGTCATCGATTTTATTCTCGTGAACAAGAGATTTGGCATGACCGTCAAACGAGTCTGTACATACCCTGAAGCGAATGTACCATCCGATCATGTTCTTCTTTTGGCTTCTTATAGATTGAAGCTTTCATTTATTAAAAAGTAATGTCTCAAAAGACAGTTAGCTCTGGAGAAGCTCAAAAACAATGAAACAAGATCAGAACTACAACGAGAAATAAACGGACAACTGAAAAATCTTCAATAAGGAGACCTCAATATTGAAGTGAATGATCTATGGAACGATGATAAGGTGGCTATGAACAACACTGCTAAAAACATAATAGGCTATCGAAGAACTACTGCTAAGAAAAAATGGATGACTGAGGCGATGCTTCAATTGATGAATGAAAGGCGACGATACAAAAATTCAAACATAAATCAATATCGTTTGATAAAAAGAAGAATTAGATCTCAAATCAAAATAGCCAAAAGACGATGGCTAGAACAAGCATGTCGAGAAATGGAAGAGCTTCTAAGGAACTAAAGGAAATAGCTGGGGTGTATAAAAACAGAACTGCTACGATGCTTGTCAGCAATAATAATGACATAGTCTTCTAAGAGGAAGAAAGAAAGAGAGAAATTGAAACTGTTTAGATCTAAATTTTGCTTGACAATAGGCTGAGCCGACATTGCCGTACACTTGAGACAGCCTTTCATGATTAACTTTTGTTCTAATTTCCCTCTTTAGTGAGAACCTTCATCACTGCACGATGCTGCAAATTATTTTCAATTATTTTTCGGAAAAAAAATCGTAGAAACTGGAGAATGCGACGAATTCGTACAAAATTTGGAAGTAGTAACAGTGATAGTAATTTGACAAATAAGAAATTTTTTTATATGACGTCCTTTTAATGGCCAGGTAGATCGAAAAAATACCCTTTTAATGTGTTTTTAGGAAAGCCGAGTGATTATAAATAATAGACACCAGTTTGATGAAATAGCGCCGTGTATTTGGGTGCTGTGGGAACCTTGGTTCCAACCATTACCACCAAGATATCCACCACCACCGCCGAGCAGAAATACTGGTAAAACTTTTTTACTAAGTATATTTTTCTTTAAGAATGCACACTTTTAAAATTAAATCGGCCGGCTACTCTTCACGTCCCAAATAATAATAATAAGAAAATAAAATGATGTAATGTATAGCTCACAGAGACTTCGATTTTATTAAAACTGACTCACTAAAAATTTTGCGTTGTTGTCCTCTTTTCTTCTTAGTGGGACTAGAAATAATATCCTTATACAGAACGCCTCAGTAATCTGTCAGAATCTCTCATCAAAGCAAGACACCAACTTAAATTTAACACTTCCTTTATATTAAATGTTTGTAACCGATTCTGTTTATTTTAGCTGCACCTCCTCAATCGGCCACCCCTACAGTACAAATGACTACTGCTGCTACTGTAGCAGCTACAGAATCGACAGCTGCCCCTGCAGAAACAACAACTGCAGCTGTAACTTCAGTTGCAACCACAGCTGCAACCACAGCTACAACCACAGCTGCTACTGTAGCAGCTACAGAATCGACAGCTGCCCCTGCAGAAACAACAACTGCAGCTGTAACTTCAGCTGCAACCACAGCTGCAACCACAGCTACAACCACAGCTGCAACTACAGCTGCTGAAGCCGACAATGCAGCCGCAACCACAGTTGCTCCTGAAACTACGTAGAGATATATTATATCTTATTACCTCACGACGAATTAATTTTTTATTCACCTCTTTATTTATTTATTTGCCTACTAACCCTAACTAACTTAAAAAAACAAGCTCATTACAAAGAATATATAGAAGGAATACAATAAATCAAGTAAAATACTCAAAAAAATGAATACGATCAATAACAGTATTTGATACAAGAAAATCACTAAATTATTTTTTAAGCCAATTTTAAAGCCAAAAAACTTTTGTCATACTTTTTAGTTTTTGGTAAATCAATATAAATTAAAACATTTTATATAAAATATATTTTTATAGACAGTTATTTTTAATTATTATGGTTTGTAATTTGTGTTGTATTGTGATTACGACAAAGTTTTCTTAAAGGAACCCGCACAAAAATATAGGATAAAGCCGTTGGGTCAAAATTTTTGAAATTTTGGGCACAATGCTCAAAATTCAATAGTTCGGCCGCAAGTGGCCTTTGAAGCCTTAAAATATAGACCAATTAGATTCTTTTATTCTCTATATATTTTTTTTTGAATTATTTTCACTTTTGAAGAAAATGTTTCAAACAAAAGATTCTCAATTTTTCCTGAGCTTTTACGTGAGACCATTGGCGGCGAGGGAACACTTCCTCCCCCGTGGGGGAACAGTGCTCCACTACCGAATACATCAGGAAATGGGGCACCGTTCCCCTATGGGAGGAGGTGTTCCCCCGAGGCCGATGGCCCTACGCGATAGCCCCGGAAAAATTGGGAATCTTTTGTCTGAAACATTTTCTTGAAATGTGAAAATAATTTAAAAAAAAATAGAGAACAAAGGAATCTAATTGGTCGATATTTTTAGGCTTCAAAGGCCACTGGCGGTCGAACTATTGAATTTTGAGCATTGTGCCCATGCAGCATAACTTTTTTCCAAAATTTCGAAAATTTTGACCGAACGGCTTTTTCCTATACTTTTGTGTGCGGTCCTTTAAATTTAACGGTTTTTATTCATTAAGATAAATTAAAGTGTCTAAAAATGGTAAGTAATGAACTCATTTAAAACTTTATTTTGTAGTTGTCTCAAACGTCTGAATACTGCGTATGATGTAGATTCCGGTTTGGACATACTGTTTCCTATTTTGAAAACATGAGTTTTCTCTCTGATATTATAAAATATTGCTAGTAAATTATATTGTAGTTAACTGTATTAGATGCCTTACACAAATCTAAAGATATTAAACAGCGCTTTTTATTGTTATCAATACTCAGCTGATTATTGGTAACTGTATCGATAGCTATATTTTCTGTATTCTTAAGCTTTGGGAAAGAAATACTGACCAGTAAACAAAGTACTTTGTGTTTCTAGAAAATTAGGTAATTTATTGTTCTAAGATAAACCGACAATACTAATATTATGGCTGTTACAATTATCTCTTTCATAACTTTTAAAAATTGTTTGCAATTTTTACAAAGAAATCCGTTTTTTTTTTTTATTTTAATAAACATATTGCCAAATGCGCTCTTTTTTAGTGTTCCGTATGGAACACTTAGTCGATCACTTCATTCTCCGTCTGACTGTCCGTCTATTTGTCCATTTTGTCTGTCCGTCTGCATGTTCATCTGTCTGTCTGTCCATCCGTCTGTCACACCTGATTTTCTCCGGAACTAAATGGCACAGAAAGTTGAAAGTTGGCATAAATATAGGAATTGATGGTCCAATCAGAGTCGTGTACTTTTGAAAGTTAAATTTTGACTTAAAGGGTTATTTTTGGGGGATGAAATCGGAAGTGAAAAAAAATTTATCAGGTCATCGAGTGGGTTGTCAAATGAAAGCTTGTGAAAACACGAGTTCATGAATATATATGATGTAATATTCGCGCATTTTTTTTTTGTAATATTTTTAAAAAACCGCTAAAAAATCGCTGTCAACCCCCCTTATCTCGCAAAGTACTGATCAGAAAATGAGTTTTCAACAAAGATCGGAAACAAACTTTGTTGAAAACTCATTTAGGGTGTCGCTGACGTGACAAAAATTTTTTATTTTAAAAGCAATCACCGTACCGAACATTAATTATGCAAGTCCGACTTGTACTTGGCCGGTTTTTATTACATATACGAGGCTGGTTTGAAAAGTTCGTGCAAAAATAAAAACTACTTATGTGTTTGGGGTAAACCTTTTTTATTTTTCGACATAGTCTCCTTTTAGGCTTATACACTTCGTCCAACGATGTTCTAGTTTGTTGATCCCTTCCGAATAATAGGATTTGTCCAAGTCTGCAAAATATGCATTAGTATCTGCAATCACCTCCTCGTTTGAATAAAATGTTTGTCCAGCCAGCCATTTCTTCAAATTGGGGAACAAATAGTAGTCCGAGGGAGCCAAGTCTGGAGAATAGGGGGATGTGAAACGAGTTGGAATCCTATTTCTATTAATTTTGCGACCACAACTGCTGAGGTGTGTGCTGGTGCGTTGTCGTGATGGAAAAGGACTTTCTTGTGGGCCAATCGCGGGCGTTTTTCTTGCAGCTCGGTTTTTAAACGGTCCAATAACGATGAATAATATTCACTTGTAATAGTTTTAAAAAAACCCTTTTCCAGATAGTCGATGAGGATTATCCCTTGCGAATCCCAAAAGACAGTCGCTATAACCTTTCCGGCCGAAGGAACGGTCTTCACCTTTTTTGGTGCAGATTCGCCCTTGGTAACCTATTGTTTAGATTGTTGTTTGGTCTCAGGAGTATAGTAATGTATCCATGTTTCATCCACAGTGACGAAACGAAGCTTAAAGTCCTCCGGATTCTTCTGGAACAGCTGCAAACCATCCTTGCAACACTTCACACGATTCCGTTTTTGGTCAAGCGTGAGCAATCGCGGCACCCATCTTGCGGATAGCTTTCTCATGTCCAAATGTTTATGCAAGATATTATGTACCCGTTCAGTCGAGATGCCCACAGCACTAGCAATCTCACGCACCTTAACTCTTCTGTTATCCATCACCATATCATGGATTTGATCAATGATTTCTGGAGTCGTAACCTCCACAGGCCGTTCAGAACGTTCAGCGTCACTTGTGCCCACATGGCCAGTCCGCAAATTTTGAAACCACTTATAAACTGTTCTAATCGAAGGTGCAGAGTCACCATAATGTTTATCAAGCTTCTCTTTAGTCTCCTGAGGTGTTTTGCCTTTCATAAAGTAATGTTTAATCACCACACGAAATTCTTTTTCGTCCATTTCTTGAAAATCACTAGACTTCCTTGATTCACACGAATGCCAAACACAAAGAAATAGACCAATATGGCTGAAACTTGGTGTGCGTTCATTCAAGAGATGCTACTAACTAAACATGACCTCGATACGCGCCGGTGGTGCCATCTCTCGGACTTTGCACGGACTTTTCAAACCAGCCTCGTAATATAGCTGTGTTATTCCTGAACTAACAGTGTAAAATCTGAAGTAGTTACTTTTAGGCTTGGTGATTCCCGTCACTTTCAAAGTAGTAGCATCCGAATTTATCTGTCCCATCGTTTTTTTTTTTCACTGGTGGAACATTTTTTGGAAAGTTAATGCTGTCACTGCCTCCAGCATCACCTGCAATTGGCATTGTATCTCCTCTACTATCTCGTAGCGCGATCTTTTAACTTCTTCGTCATATGGGGGAACAGCTCAAAGTTACAGGATGCTACATCAGGGGAATAAGGGCGGTGGAGCATGGCAGTTATACAAATCTTCTTCAAAAACTGTGTCGTAAAAAACTGTGTATTTTGGAGACTAAAGATGGGAGTTGTCTATTTCCTGCAGTTTTAAAAGATATTATTTCCGATTTACAAGACTAATATTTTATTTAAATTATTAGAACAAAGTTAATTTATTTATTAACTTTTTTTATAAATTTTTCCAGACTGTTGGTTTTTACTTTCAATCGTGCTGCAGGAGGAAACTCTGCTCCCTCCTGTTTTCTATCCACTAAAAAGTTCGTCAGAGATATTCAGAATAATGCTTTACGCTTGACTTATTGAACTTTGGACATGAATTCAGGCGTGGTTGCAGTCGAAAGTCTTCCGGAACGTTCGTAGCCTTTCATCGAAGCCCCAAATCGCGAAAACCCCTCGAAAATTTGCCTGTGGCTCAAGACTTTGTCTCTAAATGCTTTCGGAATCATTTTATATATTTCACTAGCACTTTTCTCAAGTTTTTAAAACAAGATTTCGCACACCTGTGGTGCTCTTTTTTGGTATCCATTGCAAAAATCACCTAAAGACATCATTAGACCAACGCAAACACGCATACAGAACAAACGGAACGAGCTAACCAGTTGAAACTTGCAACGCAGCATTTTTAGTGATATACCCACCGCCACTTATCGGCGTGAGTCGATACTATTTCGCATTCTTACTATATATTGTTTCTCCGGGAACTTTCGGAACGCACCCCATATAAGCTGCTTTTCCGAATAAAATATGATAATTTTGTCCAAAACTGTGATAAAAATGGTAAATTGTCACTGATTTTTTTTTTGTATTTATGTCCAAGGAGACTTTTGATCAGAATGGTTTAAAGCAGAGGTGTCAAACTCAATTTTGCAGAGGGCTATATATTAAATTTAGAATGTGTAGGCGGGCCAGATTCAAATAAAAAAAATGTACTGAATTATTATAACATTTTATTTATTTAATTATATAGTATATAATATACGGTTGTTAAAAATTATATCAAAGTTATAAAAGAGGGTAATTATTTTGAGCTCGAGGATCCAGATACCTGACTTCTCTTGTTTTTGACAAGCTCATTGATGTCAGGTATCATATACGTTGTAGTTATTTTAAGAATTGATTGGAGATGTTCATTCGAAAGTCTTGTGCGATGTTTGTTCTTATTTATTTTCATGACGGAAAACATCTGCTCACATAAATAGGTGCTACCAAACATGCAGAGAATGCGTGCTGCATGCTTTTTTAATTCCGGGTAGTTATCCAAACTCTTGAAATATTGTGTATAAAATGTAAGAGCATTAATCTCTTCAAATTTTTCTTTCAAAATACTGTCCGATTGAAGATCTATCAACTCCAATTGCAAATGAACTGGTGCCTGTGAAGCTTCAAAATTGAATGGATTGTTGAAAATTGGGAATTCCATTTCATGCATTTTGTGAAAGTCTTCAAAACGATTGTTGAATTCCGTGATCAAATTTTGCAGAAGTTGAGAATATTGATCCAATTTTTTTTGGTTCACTGTGCCAAATGATTTTAAATGAGGGAAATGATCCAAAGTTTGATTTTTTACCTGATTTTCCCACAGCCTCAACTTTGTTTCAAAGGCTTGAATACATGAATACATTTGAGTGACAATCAGATTTTTACCCTGTAACTTTACATTCAGATTAGTCAAGTATTTATTTATATCTACCAAAAAGGCACAATCAACAACCACCAGTCATTGTCATAATCAATTGGGTTGCCTTTTTCTAACATGAAAGCTTGAATAGGGTCACGTAATGCAAAAAATTTTTCTAAAACTACTCCTCGACTGAGCCAACGAACTTCGGTGAAGTAAGGAACATCAGAAAACTTTTCGTCCAAATCTTGTAAAAAACTACCTGAACTGTCGGTGATTTAGTCCTCTGCTCCTTATAAAATTTACTATTTTAATTATAGGTTGCATGACATGGTCCATTTTTAAATGTTTGGATGCCAATGATTCCTGATGAATTATACAGTGAAATCCCACAAAATTCCCTGATGTTTTCTGTTTTAATTTAGTTACAACGCCCGAATGTTTGCCAGCCATGGCAGGAGCGCCATCCGTAGTTGTGCTGCTAAGTATATTCCAGTCGAGTTCATATTCTGCTATCAAATGATCAATTGCAGAATAAATATCATTTGCTGTTGTAGTACCTGTCAATGGAACGCACTTTAATAGTTCTTCAGTTATTTCAAAGTTACTGTTAATACCTCGTATAAAAACAGCAAGTTGAGCTGTATCAACAGTCTCAGTGCTCTCGTCAACAGCCAGTGAAAAGTTTGTAAATTCCTTAATTTTCTCCTTCTATTCTTGAAGCAACAGTGTTTCTTGACAGCGAAATATTTTGAATTATTGACTTTTGAAATGGAAATGAAACATCGGCAACTTACAACATACAGTCTTTAATAAAATCACCATCAGTGAAAGGTTTTGATCTCTTCGCGATTTCGAATGCAATAATAAAACTTGATTTCAGGGCATCTTCGCTCTCAGTATTAGCTTTAGTAAACAACGATTGTTGACCTTGAAGTTTAGATTTTAAAGATGACAATGTGTCCATTCTTATTTTTTCAGTGTAACAATCGAATTTTGATTTATGATTCGTATCATAGTGTCTCTTCAAGTTAAACTCCTTACAAACAAATCAAACACAGTGGTTTACCTTTCCATTCTATGAAAAAATATGCAATTTCCCATTTAGATTGAAAAACTCTGCACTCACTATCAACTTTACGTTTTTTGTGACATTATGCCAAAATCGTAACAATTATGGAACTCGACACAACAATTATGGATATCGCACTCGCACGACACAAACAAATGCACAATACCTTCACAATCACTACTTCGCAGTACAACTAAAATCCTTCCCGACCGTATCGCTTCGATTACTCGACTCACACTCAACTGACTCACGTCGCGCCGACGCACTCCTTTTATAATATCGATAAGGAAGGTTCTAGTCTAGACTCGAAGCGCGTGGAAGATTCTATTGTTCTCAACAAAAATAATAGGGTATTTCCGCTTGTTGCTAAGAGATGGCGTTACTGTCTATCTCTCTCGCTTGTCAAGGTACGCGCTGCCCTTGAAATTACTTATAAATGTAGTGTGCGCATTTTAAAACTTCCGTAGAGGAATCGAGTGAAGTCTAAAAGCTCTAAAAACATGATTCTTCTTTCTGTGACACATTGCGATCGCGGGCCTTATTGATACGTCCCGGGGGCCGGATGCGGCCCGCGGGCCGTATCTTTGACATCCCTGGTTTAAAGCATAACATACATTTTCAGCCGATTTGACCGGGATCCAATTTCCATAAGATTAGTGCGGAGTTCTTTCTATGTCAAATATTTTCGGGGAAAATCGGGTGTGAGAGGCAGACAGACAAACAGACGAACGGAAGTACGGACAACGAAGTAATCCCATAAGTATTCCGTACGGAATACTAAAAATGTATAAGAAAACCCATTGCTTTTATGTAGGCTTTTAAAATGGTATAATTTTTTATTCATCCATTCAGATACTCTAAACATGTAAATTATGCGCTGGAAAATAAAAAATTCTAATAAATCAGAATTATATCATATATTATAAAAATATGACATGTAAATGATGTATGATGATTACTTCCGGATTCAATGAATTTTTGGAAATGAAAATTATCGCTGTGACTTTTCAATTGGTTTACTTTTTTATATATTTCTATAATAGGTCCTGTCACGGACTATGAAGAATTAAATACCATTATGAATTACAAAAATGTTTATAACTACTAAAATAAATTATGTGTAAAAAGAGTGTTCAGTTGACACTATAATTTTAAAGAATATCTGAGGGTTAGACATTTGATCCATATTTTATTCAGAAAAATGAATTTCTTATGTATTGTATTCGTCGTGACTTCAATTTTGGTAAGTATCAATTCTTTCCTGTTTAAAATTTCAGTCGATATTAATATTTTGTTTCCACTATTACATTTTCTGTCCAAAAAAGAGATCGAACTTTTAATAGAAATTAAAACACAGTTAATTTAAATCCATAGACTATCCGTGTGTCGGTTCGCTTGGGAGCAGATCGATAATTCAGTTCACTCAGATCCACTCTCTTCGTGCAAATATTGTGCGCAGTTGATTTTAAGAATACCTAATTTATCCTTACTGACAATTTCGGGGAGCACTGCTTTCAATAATACCGAAAGTCATGGATAAAGCTATCAATCACCATTTTCTAAAATATCCCGACGGATTGAATATTATTAGCGACCATCAATGTGGCTTTCGTAAGCATAACAGGAGATCTTCTAACTTATGTAACATGTTTGGAACAATGCAACTGAACATTTTGAAGAATTTCTTTCAAGCTGTCGCACTTAATATATCCAATGCATTCGACCGTGTTTGGCAAGATGAATTACTGGCTAAGCTATTCTTTTATGGTTCGTTTGAAAAGTTCTGTTTATGGGTCTCGGGTTTCTCCAGAGAGTGTTCTTTAGCAGTGGCAGTCAATCAATTTCTTTCTAACAATTTCACTGTTACCACCGGTGTATAGGGTAATCATTTTTAGACGCCCGGCCCCGATTTATTGAAAATTGTTGCATATTTATTTTTTTCTGATGTAGAATGGTACAGTGCATGCAATGGGGTATACTGACGTATTTGACATTTGGTAGTGAAAAAGACGCTGGGCGCCGCGACGCCAAATAACTTTTTTTCTCCATCGACGTACCTTTTGTCAAATGGCATTGAAAAGCCCTAATTTTTTTCAACATTTTAAATTGTTTTTTTCTAATTTATTTTACAAAAATATTATGCAGCAAAAACCCTCTAAAATATTAATTTTTGATCATCGCGATATGCCACGTTTGGCGGTTTTCAAACAATTTATCTAGTAGGGGGCTATACATTAATCTCACAGTAATTATAATAATATTAGTTACTATGCTGTTGAGGTTTGTCCTTTAATAAGATATTTTTGATCAATAAAAAACAAGCATACATTATTTTTATTTAAACCACAAAACATATTTATAAAAATACATTTTTAAATTTAAAAAATAAAAAAAAAACATCATAAGAAATTTTATGACTTCCTTCTTCTTCTTCCTACTTCTATCACTTCAACCAGAAGCTATTAACACACTGTTTACTTAGTTTAACTCTATTAAATTAAATAGGTCTACAAACCAGATAGGGGGGTAGGGGTTCCCAATCTTTTTTTTACTGCGACTCCCTTTACAGGTTGCAATTTTTTTTGCGATGCCCTTCTAAAAGAAGTTACCTATATGTAGCTCTAGCAGACAATAAAGTTACTTTATTATTCAAAGAAAACTCCTAAGAATATAGAATCTTAATTATTATTTATTAGAAAACATAAAAAAACTACAAACAATACAACTAATGAGAAAGATGAGCTTACTTTTCTGAGCATAACTTCTCAATTCGGGGCTGAAGTTTTGAAATTGCTACTCTCATTTCTTTTTCTAAATTTATTTGTGACCTGTACTTCGATTTGATTACTGCAACTGCAGAAAAGCTAGTTTCACACAAGTACGACGTACCAAATGGTAAAAGAACCCTCAAAGCCGTAGTACTGATAGTAAGATATTCTTGGGATGCATTGCTCCAAAATTAAAATAGCCGTATTGATTCAGATTTTCTAGAAAATATTTATTAAAATGGGTGTTTAATGTTGATAAGTGTTGGATAAATACGAACTGCAAACTTGGCTTTTCTTTCAGAGAGCCTTTCAAAACAGAAAAACAGTCAGTATTTATTTGCTTGCGCCTCTTCTATTTTTCTTTTCCACAACAGCAACTTCTTTTGAAACGCTGCAATTTTATCAGTCAGTTGCAGTATATGCGTTTCGTTTCCCTGCAACGATTTATTAAGGACATTTAATTTCTCAAATATGTCGCAAAGATACGCCAATTTTATTAAGAAGTCAGTATTGTTAAACTTGTCTGCATCATGATGCGATTCTGTCAATAAATACGTGTATAACTCATTTTTTAATTCGTGTACCCGTGAGAGTATGTTACCTCTCGACAATCAACGAGAGTTACAGTAATAAAGTAAAGATGTATACTCGGCACCCAAATCTTCACAAAGCTTACAATCACGAGTCTTGTTTTTGTGAAGTTCACCACTTTGATAATTATATCCATCACAAAATTTAATTCAGGAGAAATATTTTGTGCATTTTACATTTGGAACCTTGGTTTTAATGAGAGCTTGAAGTCCTCCATACTGCCCTGACATCGCGCCAGCTTCATCCGTACACACACCGACACACTTCTCCCATTGTCTTCCATGTATGAATCTATGATCTCAAACAAATCACTAGCCTTACCAGTATTAGTCATTTTTTTTGCAAAATAACAAATCCTTACGTACATTTGTTTCTTCCATGTACCGCACGTAACATATTAATTGAGCGTCGTCATTACTGTCTGTCGCTTCATCCAGTCGAATGGCAAATAAACCAGAAAGATTTTCCACAATTTGGTCATTAATTTCTTCAGCTATGTCATTAATGCGACGACTAATCGTATTGTTAGAAAAACGAATATTTTTTATTGCTTTAGCCGCCGATTCTCCAATCATCACTGAGACCATATCAATAGCTGCAGGTAAAATAAGATCTTCAGCAATCGTATGTGGTTTCTTACATTTGGCAATACGGTAAGCGACCTTGTAAGAGGCGAGCAGTGCTTTGGAAGGAATAGATGCTCTAGAAAACAAGGATGTCGACTGATGTTTCAGTTCTCACAATTTTCTTTCAAAAAAAAATCTCGCGGCTTTCCTTGTAAATTATCAATTTATTAGGAAGCATAGTTTCAGCTGCTAGCACCTTATGACAAACAATACATTGGGGAAAATCCATATTTCCTTTGCTAACGTAGGTAAATCCAAAATCTAAATATTCGTCATCATATTTTCTGTACTTTTTTCTATAGTTTTTTTTCTACTCTCTCCTGCGTCTTCAACATGTTTTCTATTTATTTGAATAAAGTTAACCATTTTAAGTAATGAATTCGCACGCGTAAATTAAATACAACACAGTTGAAATCAAAACACTATATTCATTACCGCTTGTAATCGACGAATAAATAAAGCACCGACCCTAAAGACCGAACGATGAACGAACGAAAGCACGGGGAAATGGAGGGGCGGGCTTAGTGGGTCGCTGATGAGACGCGCGCTGCGCCGCGCACTAGCTCTTTACGTGGCGTGCAGGCGACCTGTGCGTTTCGTCTCGCGACTCCCCTAGGATAGAGCTGCGACGCCCCAGGGCGTCGCGAGGCGCGGTTAGAGAACCCCTGGATTAAAGTATGGCAGCCGCCTACTAGAAAAATTGTTTAAAACCGCCAAACATGGCATATGATCCATGGTTGCCGCGATGACCAAAAAATAATATTTTAGAAGGTTTTTGCTGCAAAACAAAATAGAAAAAAACAGTAGAAGGAAAAAATGTTGAAAAAATCAGGGCTTGCCAATACCGTTTTATAAAAGGTATGTCGATGGAAAAAAAAGTTATTTGGCGTCGCGGGGTCCAGCGTTGTTTTCACTACTAAATGTCAAATACGTCAGTATACTCCTTGACATGCACTATACCATACTACACTTAAAAAAAATAAATGTCCAACAGTTGTCCATAAATCGGAGCTGGGCATCTAAAAATAATCACCACCAACAAGGCTCCCTAGAGTTTCTTTCTTATTTCCATTAACGATCTGCTGGAAAGGATTAGGAATCCAATCAACAGCTTTGCCGATGACAGTACGCCTATTTTTTTATTCACTTTGAACATTCAAACTTCAGCTACTCATGCACATATTGTCAGACTTCAAGAAGTGGTTCAACTTAACAAAGACTTGGAAGAAATTCTATCTTGAGGTTATAGTAATTAAGTAGGATTTAACGCTCTAAAAACCTAGGCGGCAGTTTTTTCTAAAAAAAGTTAACGTCGCTGATCCCGACATAGTTATATTAGGGCATTCCATTGCACTAGCTTCGTCACTCATTTTGATGGATGTTAATTTGGGAGCAAATATTACTTACCATGAACATGTTGCAAGCATAACAAACAGAATTTCTCTAAAGCTCGGAATGTTATTTTGAACTAGAAAGCTGGACATCCCACATCAACTGTTAATTCTGTACAAAGCTCATATCAACCAAGGATGGAATATTGCTTCTATGTTTGGGGCTCGGCTCCAATGTTTGAGGCTTTGCTCCCAAAGATACACTGCATTTCTTAAATTTAAATTATAAATAAATTAAATAAATTTCTTAAATTCTGAATAGAAGGTCGCCCAGAATCTACTTGAATATATTCTACAAGTATATTCATAGAAAGGGTTTGAGGGGTGTAAAGGGATGTAACTTGCGTAATTCTCCCTTGGGTGCATGCTAGGAATACACGTTGCTCAAATTCTACACATCTGTATGAAGTTCAGCCTGTTATTCCTCGTACAATCCTTTTTAAGCAATCATTTAATGGAGAAGCTCAGTCCTTTAGTAAAATTATAACGATTCAGGACAAACGTGAATCGTTTTTTCCTTACACGCGTCGCTCCTGTAGCGCTTTAGGGATTTTTCTTGCAGCACGTGTGCTATGCCCGTTAAAAAAATTACAAGAAATGTTTTATTAGATATTACAGTGGTATGAATATATTTTATTATATTTATTATATTTCCTTGGGTTAAGCGAAAAAGACATTCAGTACTTTTTTTGTTAATTAGGAAATTTTTAAGTTTTTGTAAAAGCCCGAGACGGCTGTCAACATTGTTGCCAAATCTTTTTTTAGTAACAATTTTTACAGATATAGTTCAGAGGAAAAAATTAGGTTTAGTTGTAAATATTTCCGAAGCTCTTCTACTACTGCAACTTAATGTTGTGATTAATATCTTACTAATTTACTTTTTCTGTATGTACATCTATGTTTACTTTTCTAGGAATATATTGTGGGTATTCAAACTAGAAATGGACCCTTTTGGTTAAGCTCGATAGAGAGCCAGCATCAGATTCCAAAACACATGGGAATGGGACCACCAGGTATGAAGATACTAATTTATAATTTTATTTATTGGCAACAAGGTAATATCTTTTAGTAAATGCTTAGCATTATATTATTTTCCTCAGAATTAAAAAAAATAATAATAATGAAAAAACAGTTTAAATTAAGAGACCATCAAAGAGATTTTCTAACATTTTCTGCTCTACGGTAGGAATGTAAAAGTTTAGCTAAAAGGGATTATACCAGCTATATACTCAACACAGAGAAAATCCTGAACATTTTTGGTCATTTGTAAACAAGCTAAGAAACTCTCATGACTTACCCAACTGTTTGTTTTATAATCACAAGAGTGCTGATAGTGACCAGAATATAGCTGATTTGTTTGCTGATTTTTTTCTAATGTTTACTCAAATAATAATGTTAAAATTCTGAACTTACCTACTGATGAAAAGCTTGATTTTTCAATTTGCGATATTAGCCTAAGTGAAGTATTTGAAAAAAAATGTCTGATTTACCTAAGAAATTATCTTATAGCCCTGATAAGTTACCAGAGTTTCTAATAAGAAACCTTAAATATAGTATCATTCTTCCTTTATGTTTATTATTTAATGAAAGTCCTTAGCCGATGGTGAGCTTCCAAGAGTATGGAAGTCAAGTTACATTATACCAGTGTTTAAATCTAGAGGGAGAGAGTATATAAGAAATTACAGGAGTATTTCAAGGCAATCAACCATCCCTCATATATTAGATAGCCTTATCTGTGACCAACTGAGTTGGGCATGTAGGGGAATTCTTGATACGAGGCAACATGGGTTCATCAGAGGACGATCAACTACCACAAATCTAGTGTTCTATGAACTGGCCTTGTTAGAGGCTTTTGAGCGTGGCTATCAGGTGGACTCTATATATGTTACATTGATTTCTCGGAGGCCTTTGACAGGGTCAATCTTGAAATACTGTTGGCAAAACTTAAGTCTCTGGGCTTTGGTGAGAAATCTTTGAAGTGGTTTCGGAGTATGCTGATGGATCGTGTGCAATTTGTAAAAATTGGTGATTGCGAATCTCAGTATGTAGGAGTAACTTCTGGGGTACCTCAAGGTGGACACTGTGCTCCACCTTTATTTAATTTATTTTTGCTTGATCTGATAACTTGCTTATCGGACTGTGATTACCTCCTATATGCTGATGACTTGAAAATCTTTCGTATAATTAAGTCCCAGGATGACTCTGCTATACTGCAAAAAATCTGGACTACTTTGTGAACTGGGCTAAATTAAATGACCTTTCTCTGAATATCAATTAATGTTACTCTATAACCTTTTCAAAACAATTCCTATACTGTTGAGCATCATGAACTTCAAACTGTGAATTCAATAAAGGATTTGGTGGTTGTCTTTGACAGTCAACTTTCGTTCAGAGAACACTATAAACCTTGTCGAGGGGAAAGCTTCTCAAATGTTGAGTTTTATTATTCGCACCTGTAGAGATATGTCATCACCGGCACTTAAATTATTGTACTGTTCTCTTGTCAGAGGTCACCTAGAATATGCCTCTACGGTTTGGTCTCCACTCTACAACTGTCATAAAGTACAACTTGAGAGAATACAAAATAAATTAATAAAATACTGTTCATTTAAGTTAGGCATGCATAATGATCTAGCACGAGTGGCAGCAATACTAAATCTCCAATCTTTGGAGTCCAGGAGAGATCAGAGGGATCTAAGTTTTATATACAAATAGATAAATGGTCTTATGGATTGCCCCTCACTTATTAACAGCATCAATTTGAAGATTCCTTCTAGGACTCTTAGAAAACATGAGCTCTTTCATATACCTTACTCCTGTACAAATTATAATATACATTCTCCAATCTCGCGCACTCTAACTTATTTAAATTCTCATCCAGATATTGATCCTTTTGTGGGCTCACTCAGTAAATTCTTAAATCGGTTGTGATGACTATTATTTTCCTATATGTGATTATTTGTGATTGCCTTATTGTAATTTTGTCGAGAACTTATTGTGACTTTTTTTTTTGTTGTTGTCCTGTTCATTTCATCTTTTACCTATATTGTGTAATTTTAAACATTTTATTGTAAAATAATGAGCTTTCCTGTATATTGTTTAAATAAAATAAATAAATAAATTATATTGATACGAACTTTAAAACTCTCGAGAACTTTAACTACATAATTAATAATCCTAACATATTTTATTTTTAAATAGAACCAAAGATTTTACCAGGTGTACAAGTATGAAATGCGGATTTCAGACAACAGATGGTGCACCAATGCAGTTTGTGCTATAAAGATTTGACACTAAGCCATTTTATTGTGTCATCAACAAGTGTTAGACTCGCACGAGTGATAAATTGGAAAAGTGCATAGTATTGTGTGCAAGATGTGGAATTGTAACCTTTTTTGGACGAAGATGATTCGCAAACACAAAAACAACTCGCCGAGCAATTGGGCGTTAGTCATCAAGGTGTTTCCAATCGGCTACGAGGGATGGGAAAGATTCAGAAGACCGATAGATGGGTACCACATGAGTTGAACGACAGGCAGATGGAAAAGCGCAAAAACACGTGTGACATTTTGCTTGCGTGGGGCGTGGTCTATTATGAGCTGTTAAAACCTGGAGAAACGGTTAATACTAAACGTTACCAACCATTGACCGATTTGAACCTTTCGCTGCTTGAAAAAAGGCCAGAATACCGAAAGAGGCAACACAAAGTCATTTTTCTTCATGACAATGCTCCATCACAAACGGCAAAACCAGTTCGCGACACGTTGGAAGCACTCAGCTGGGAAGTTCTACCCCATGCGGCTTACTCACCAGACTTGGCTCCTTCCGATTACCACTTGTTTGTATCGATTGGTCATGCGCTTGCTGAGCAGCGCTTTGGTCCGTACGAAGATGTGAAAAAATGGTTCGATGAATGGTTCGCGGCAAAAGGGGAAGATTTTTACTGGCGTGGTATTCACAAATTGCCCGAAAGATAGGGAAAATGTATAACAAGCGATGAAGCATACTTTGAATAAATTCTTCCGAATTTAACATGTTTTTTTTAGAAAAAAAAATCCGCATTTCATACTTGTACACCTGGTAATTGACGTCGTCTCGTTGCAGGTTGGGGAGGGCCTCCAGGGGGAGGAGGAGGAGGAGGACCAGGAGGCCCCTGGGGACCACCTCCATGGGGCCAACCAAATCCATGGGAGCAGCAACAATGGGGTCAGCAACCATGGGGACAACAATGGCCACAACAGGGACAGCAATGGCCACAACAAGGACAGCAATATCCACAACAGGGACAACAAGGACAGCAATATCCACAACAGGGACAACAAGGACAACAAGGACAACAAGGACAACAAGGACAACAAGGTCAACAAAGTCAACAAGGACAACAAGGACAACAAGGTCAGCAAGGACAACAACAATCCGGTTCTACAATTAACGCCCGCAATGGTACTTACTTTGGACCCCCATCGAATAGCCGTAACGCAACTAACCAATATTATGGTCCTTCATCGACTAATGGTGGTCAACCTACTTATTATGGACCGCCATCGAATAATGCCGGTTAGTCGACCTAATTGTGTACGGCAGTTCAATAAAAAAATTAATTTTTAAACAATGACCTTTTTATTTCGGAAGTGACAAGATTGGCAACGAGAAGCTTCTATTTTCGATACACTATAATTAAGATGAGAATGTGTAAGCGTGGACCGTAAATGCAAAGAAGATGCTACTTCTAAACATCTTCCCTATCGACAATGGCGTAAAAATCCTAACGTCACAAATCGAAACATCTTGTTCGTACCCGGAACAAATGCAAAGAAATTATCGACGAGACCAAAGAGTCACACAATCAAAGAATTAAAAAACAAACCTCTTCTTTGCTCCAACAATTCCAGGTCCTTTTGGTCAGTCGCTAAGGTCATTAGCCAAAATTTCACCAAGTCTGCTATACCATCACTCACACGGCTAGATAATATTTTTGCAACAATACCAGTTCAGAAAGCCAACTTATTAGCTGAACTTTTTCTTCACATTTTACTGTGGATTCCCAAGGAAAAACATCACCCATTATTCTCATCAAAGTGAAAGATCTCTTTATAATTGCAAAATTATTACAATATACAGGGTGGTCCAAATTGGACACTTTTTAAAGGTAAACCCCTTTATCTAAAGGAGATAGACGAAATCTGATGTCGGTGTCTAAGCTCAAATTTTTTATGATTAACTCAATGGTGAAAACCGCATATCGATATCTAGTACCGTTTCAGATATACAGGGTATTTTTAAAAAATCTGCATTTTGGAAAAATGTTTGTAATTCTTTTCCTATTGAAAACTTTTGATTTCTATAATAACATTCTCAAAGCACTCTTTCACGTGGATTTCAACAGTGTAAGTTACATTTTTTTACAACTAATATTTTAATAGTTATTAACGCAAAAATATATTTTTTAAATGGGATATCCTGTAAATTTTATCCGAATAGAGCCTTAAATTACCATTCTAAAAATATAGCACACTTTATGTTTTGCTTAAATCTACTTCAAAATATAAAGGTTTTCAGTTTTTTTTTACGCGAGTTTTAAATGCACATTTTTGTGGAGTAAGTTTTGGAGGGAGCGGCCATATGGTTTAATTCAATTGTTTACTAGTAGTTGTCAAATTTTACCTCAAGATCAGTTATTGAATTGTCAAATAAATCGCAATGAAGTTTGAAAATTACGAAAAATGGGATATGATAGTGTGGTTTATACAAACCGGAGAAAATTCGGAAGCGGTAAGTAATTTATACCACGAACGGTATCCAGAGAGGTGTCAACCTTTCAAATATATATTCGCTCGATTGCGACATAACCTAGTTAATAGTGGCCAGTTTGAAAAGAAACGACTCAAAAATTATGCAACAAACAGGTATAAGGAGTTAGAAGAAACAGTAGTTTTAGGAACTATGGGAAATAATCCCAACACTTCAACCCGACAGTTAAAAGAATCCACTGGACTACCAAGAACTAACGTAAGTCGTACTTTGAAGAAGTACAAATTCAGGCCATATAAGACAAGAAAAGTTCATCACCTTAGGAGGAGGAGGAGATTTTCAACGGCGTATGGATTTTTGCCAATGGTTTCTGGAGAATTGTAACCATGTTCCGAATATTTCATTAAATTGCATTTGGACAGCAATGCAGGTATTTTTAACCGTTACAATTCTTATACGTGGGCACAAGAAAATCCTCATTTAGTTGTGGAGCAAAGAAATCAACGCAGATTTGGATTTAATGTGTGGGCAGGAATTTTTAGAAGAGGGTTATAGATCCATTTATTTACGAAGGAACACTCACCTCTCAGAAATATTTAGAAATTTTAAGGCAGCAAATAGAACCTCTTGTTGATGAACTGCCGTTAATGGACCTTAGAAATATATTTTTTCAACACGACGGGGCACTCCCTCATAACGCTGCAGTTATCAATAATTTTTTATCGGCCAGTTTCGACAATAACTGAATAGCCAACCAAGGTCCAAACCGTTGGCCGGCAAGGTCACCGGATTTAACACCCATGGACTTCTATCTCTGGGGAAGATTGAGAGATCTAATTTTTAAATTGCCGACAAACACCAGGCAAGATTTAGAAGTCGCAGTGATACAAAGTTTTGCAGCTCTCACTCCTCTTGAACTCGGTAAGAAGTGTCCAGAGAAGGTACCGCCTATGTGTAAATGAAACTGGTCGACATTTCGAACATCTCTTATAGAAAATTGTTTTGTTTTAGTTTGCTCTACTCGGAATAAATTGTTTTATTGTTGTTTTGTTTTATTTTCTACATAGTTTAAAGTACTATAGCATTTAGTAAATTTCATTTTAGTTATGACTCTTAGAGGTACCTCCGGGAATTTTTTTTACGATTCGACTGCTATCGGTAAACAATTGATATTGCCGCTCCGTCCAAAGCATACTTCACAAAATGTGCATTTAAAACTCGCGTAAAAGCTGAAAACTTTTATATTTTAAAGTAGATTTAAGCAAAATATAAAGGGTGTTATATTTTTGGAATGGTAATTTAAAGCTCTATTCGGGTAAGGAAAAATATACCGGGTATCCCATTTAAAAAATATACTTTTGGGTTAATAACTACTAATAACTAAAAAAATGTAACTTACACTGTTGAAATCCACGTGAAAAAGTGCATTGAGAATGTTTTTACGGAAATCAAAAATTTTCAATAGGAAAAGAATTACAAACATTTTTCGATAATGCAGATTTTTGAAAAACACCCTGTATATCTGAAACGGTACTAGATATCGATATGCGGTTTTCACCATTAAGTTTATCATAAAAATTGAGCCTCAGACACCGACATCAGTTTTCCTTTAGATAAAGGGATTTACCTTTAAAAGTGTCTAATTTGGACCACTCTGTACATTGAGTTACAGTTTCTTTCAAGTTTTAAGATACAATATGCCTAAAGACACATTCATTTGTAAAGAAGCCTTGCGGCTGGCCGATGTTCTGCCCTGTGGTAATTCGTTGTACTGTTTGTAGTTTTACAAGCATCATTTCCAAACAAGTTTTTAATGATGAAACAAAATTTGTTTTTAATTTGAAGATATCTTGTTGACTTAGTTTTTTATTTGTTCATAGTTAACTTTGTTTTTGCAGAGAAAAAAACTCTGCTCTCGCTCTCTCCCTCCCTCTCTCTCTCCCCCCCTCTCTCTCCCCTCTCTCTCTCTCTCCCCCTCTCTCTCTCTCTCTCTCTCTCTCTTTCTCTCTCTCCAGGAATATCTCTGAGTACACTATTTTTAAATTCATAGGATATTAAATATTTTACGGTTTAAATTTCAAAATCAATTTTTCGAGATGTAATATCTTTCCAAAATGTTGAACAGTTGAAAGGTACAGAAAACACAAGCTCTAAAAACCAACTCTTTTAATACGTTTCACAATATATACCGACAATAATAATAACTCAGAAAACTATCTGGGTTGATTAATTCTCGAAAAGAATATGTCATAATTAAAAAACTACAAAGATCTGGCCTAAAATCATATCAAAACAAGCTGTTATGAACGAAATACCTGCGTATATTAAACAAACAATAAAATTTGTCAGATTGATAGAAAGTGTTTTGGTACGCGAAGAAAAACAAATGTTCAATCTCTTTAAAAATCCGGCTCTCAGATAAGATAGTAATAAGGGCCACTCGTATATAGTACAGTTTTACCTTAAATACTCAATACTACTGACCAACTAGCTAAATTACTTATTAGGTCCAACATTCGCACAATCTTCAACACTTGTAAGAAAACTGGACAAGACACAATTCGTTTACAAACCTAAGATGTCGATAAAATTCCCTGTTCGTTTCATACGATGTAATATACCAATACTATTGCAACATCTGTTGGCAGCTAACTTGTTAGCTAAACTCTTTGCTTCACATTTTACTGTTGATTTCCAGGAGAAATACCCCCCCCCCCAATATTTTCAATGTGCAGTCAAAGATTCTCGATGTTGTCTTCCAACAGAGTGTCATAAAACATATTTTATCGACACTTGAAAAGCATTTGACGCTGATGGAATATCTGCTAAATTATTTTAAAAATGCGCGAGCATACTAACACCAGTTTTCTGTACATTTTTTAACTTATCTTGCAGAAACGGAGTATTTTGTGCCCGCTGAAAGTACGCTAGAGTTCAGCCGGTACCCAAAAAGGGAAAAACAACTTACAAAATAACTACAGCCCAATCACATTGCTTTCAGTGTTATCTAAAGTTATGGAAAATGTTATTAATCAGCATCTTTTAAAATAGCTGCAGAGATTCAATATTATTAGCGACGACCATTGTGGCTTGCATAAGCGAAGCCAACAGACGATCTTCTAATTTATACGAGACATATTTGGAACAACACAATTAAACATTTCGGAGAATATCGAGTTTTTTTTTATGGGTCTAGCACACGTGCTGCTGCAGGGAAATCCCTAAAGCGCTACAGGAGCGGCATGTGTGCGGAAAAAGCGATTCACGTTGTTCTTGAATCGCTGTAAATTGTACTCGGTGGGAAACACAGCGCTGGGCAAATTATTCCAAAGGCATGACGTTCTCCATATAAAAGACTGCTTGAAAAGCGTTTTACGCGGAGTAAAAAGCTGAACCTCATACAGATGTGAAGCACAAGCGCGACGTGTTTTTCTAACATGCACCGCTTTGGGAGGAATTAAGCGGGCTACATGCTTCGAACACTTTCCATGAAAATACTTGTAGAACAGACTCAAGTCGCCAACCGTTCTTCGATGTTCCAGCGAATCAAGGCCGCTGGTCAATTCCGGGTCTCCAATCAGACGGACCGCTCTTCTCTGAACAGAATCCAACAAATGCAGTGTATGTTTGGGAGCGGAGCCCCAAACGTGGGAGCAGAATTCCATAGTTGGTCGAATTTGAGCTCTGTTAAGAATTAACCGTTGTTGTGGGGTGTAAAGCTTTCTGGCTCGAAATAATAGTCCCAACTTTTGAGAAGCTCTCCTTGCTATGCCTGCAACATGTTCATGCCAGGACATATTTGCTCCCAAACTAACACCCAACAAATTGAGCGACGATGCTAGGGGAATGGAGTGCCCCGACATAACTATGTCGGGTTCAGCAACATTAACTTTTTTAGAAAAAAACTGCCGCCTGGGTTTTTGTAGCGTTAAATTTCACTTGGTTACTGTCACCCCAAGATAGAATTTCTTCCAGGTCTTTGTTAAGTTGAACGACCTCCTGCTGTCTGCGGATATTCGCCTGAGCAGCCGATGTCCTAGCGTTCAAGGTGAATGAAGAGACAAGCGTACTGTCATCTGCAAAGCTGTAGATTGGATTCCCGGTCTTTTCCAGCAGATCGTTAATGTAAATGAGAAAGAGAATAGGAGACAGTATGGAGCCCTGAGGCACACCGGCGTTGATAGTGAAGGTGTTAGAAAAAAATTCGTCGACCGCCACTCGTAAAGAATGCTCTCTGAGGAAACATGAGAGCCACAAACAGAACCTTTCAGACATATAGCGTAACTTAGCCAACAGTCTATCGTGCCAAACACGGTCGAATGCCGCGGATATGGCAAGAGCAACCGCTCGAGATTCTCCAAAGTGTTCAATTGCGTTGTTCCAAACATGTGTTACATAAGTCAGAAGATCTCCTGTTGATCTACGAAAGCCATATTGGTGATCGTTAATAATATTGAATCGTTCAAGATATTTAAGAAGATGCTCATTGATAACCTTTTGTTGTTGTACTTGATATATCCAGTTGTACTTGATATATCCAGGGCATTCGACCGTGTTTAGTATGACGGATTATTGGCTAAGCTATGCTCGCGCTTGATGCTTTTTTGGCGTCTAACTTTATTAGAATTGGTTATATGACATGCTGTCTGAAGACAATATGTTGACTATACATTAGGAACAGTGGGTGGTGTTTTTTCCCGGAAATCGACAATAGAGTATGCAGCAGAGTTCGGCTAAAAAGCAGTCTTTTTCAAAGGACGTTGTTACATTAGTTGCAATCTGGCAGTGTGAGTGGCGGTATACTAGATTTGGTCAAATTTTGTGACCATTTTGATTTATTGAATGTGTGCTTCCTTAGTTTCGTCAATTATTGGTTTGTTGAGTTGTTATCGTTAATCACGTATTGCCAAAGTTATGGGGCCCCAGAGCTTCCTCTCGTTGGTAAGAGGGATGTGTTGTGATAAAAATACAGATTCCAAAGTTACACCTAAATCGAGAATAGAAGTCGTATCCTGGATAGAGAAAATTGACTGTGCTTATAGATGAACTGACCTTAGTTTTGCAGAAAGTAAGTATATGAGGTAGATGTTGGTGCACTGAATTTATGTTCGAGTTTAAACCTCGTATATTGCGAATGTCTGAAAGGTCTTGTTTAAGGGTCTCGTTTTTCCTCAAAAAGCGTCTCTTTTTAATACCTCCCTTATCAACGCCGGTGTGTCCTAAGTTGAATTTAACGCTACAAAAACGCCCGTAGCGGTTAGTTAACGTTGGAAAATCAGGCATAGTTATATGAGGCTGTTCTATTCCTCTGGTATTATCAGTCGGCTTGATGGATATTAACTTGGGCGCAAATATGTCTTGGAATATTATTTCGTACTAGAGAGCTTGATACTTCACAACAACATTTAATTCTGTACAAAGCTGAAATTCGACCAACAATGGAATACTGCGCCCATGTTTGCTCCCAAACATAAGCTGAAATTGTTACATTCTATTCAGCGAAGAGTTATTCGCATGACTGGTACTCATCGGCAACCTTGATTCCTTGGAACATCTAACAGTTGGCGACTTGAGTGTATTAAATAAGTACTTTCACAGGAAGTATTCGACGTAGTCCGCTGGATCCCCCCAGAGTAGTGCCTCCTAAAAATATATGTCACGCTATATGAGATTAAGCTTGTCACTCTCCGTGCCATCATTTTCAAAGGTTTTTTTTTACGGACTACCTCATCCCTTTGGAAGTAAGTGCCCAGGACTGTGTTTCCAACCAAGTACAATTTGTAGAGATTCAAGACTAACGTGAAACCACATACGCGCAGCTACTGTAGCGCTTTACGGATTTTCCTGTAGTACATGTGCTATGCGCATAAAAAAATAACAATGAGTAAAGCTATAACAAATAGATGCTTTTACTGCACTCTACCGGCGACTTACTAAGTCATTCAAGCAGAGCTGCCAACACGGTTGGCAATTTATTTGCAGAAGCGCACCTTTCTCAAGCTTACTGCTCGAAGGCATAGATGGCGCATTGGTATAACAATTAAAAATAAACGAAAAAATCGTAATTCTTAGAAGTTACCAAAGTGTTGTGTTCTTCGCATTTGCTGAACCATACCAGGACGCGTTTCGCCGTATCACGGCTCATCAGCTGGGCTAGGTTCAGCAAATACGAGAACACACTTTTAGTCCTTTATCCAAGAAACTAACGGAAAACTATAACAAATAGATGCTTTTACTGCACTCTACCGGCGACTTACTAAGTCATTCAAGCAGAGCTGCCAACACGGTTGGCAATTTATTTGCAGAAGCGCACCTTTCTCAAGCTTACTGCTCGAAGGCATAGATGGTGCATTGGTATAACAATTAAAAATAAACGAAAAAATCGTAATTCTTAGAAGTTACCAAAGTGTTGTGTTTCTTCGCATTTGCTGAACCATCCCAGGACGCGTTTCGCCGTATCACGGCTCATCAGCTGGGCTAGGTTCCATTAGTTTCTTGGATAAAGGACTAAAAGTGTGTTCTCGTATTTGCTGAACCTAGCCCAGCTGATGAGCTGTGATACGGCGAAACGCGTCCTGGGATGGTTCAGCAAATGCAAAGAACACCACACTTTGGTAACTTCTAAGAATTACGATTTTTTCGTTTATTTTTAATTGTTATACCAATGCGCCATCAATGAGTAAAGCTTTTAAACTTAGTTTCGAGTTGGGTATAAACATTCTCCATTTATCTGATTTGTATTCCATATTTCGTACTTCTGTCGATCCACTTACTAGTACAATTAGACCAAGGATGTTATAAAAAGGCGGTGACTCATCCTTTCTTGGTTGAAACGGAAATATAACCGTACCTTCTTCTAAAAGTTTCCACTGTTGCTGTCGATAGCCAAGTAACTCTTCAGAATTTAATAAATCTAGGTCTCTAACAAGATGAATCAACTCAGCACGTATTTTTAAATGTTGTTTCCCTTGAAATTTACTTGATTCAAAATACGAATTCTGTGATGCCGATGGCATAGGGCTATTTTCAGCGTCAAATGAACTATTAGTCGAAGGTACTGAAGCATTGGATCCTCACTATGGATCGTGGTCGTGTAGCAGAAGAGCTTTCAGGAGAGTTGAGAGCACATTTCTCTTTTAATTATTCTTGAACCATGCCCAAGTTGTACCATATAAAAATAACAATTGTTTAGGTAATTTGGTTATTTAAGTCACTTTAGCGAGAAAATTCGTCGTTAAGTGTTATCGAAATTCTCGTGATAAGTTCTTTTCTTTGACATCCCAGTTGATAGATCTAAAAATTTTTGTTTGGTGTTAGAGAAAAAGGTGTTTGAAGTCCACCACATTGGATTCTTGCTGAAGTTATTTATATAGTGTGAGCTGAATCTAAACGAACCCTTTAGCTACCCTTTCATTAAAATTAATTCAGAACTTAGGCTGAAAAATATGATATTTTATTTTTAAAAATGTTTATTTATTACAATAACATCACAATATATGTAGTCATATCCGTATAAAACTTCACTCTTCACTCTTTTCTATCTTGTTTTCTTTACTATTTTTCTTCTCTGGTTTTGGTATTTCATCAAGTTCATCATTAATTTCTTCTGGAGTACACACCATCCTACAAGTCAACTTATCACCTTTTTCATTGAAGACATTTTCATACGGGTTGAATCTGGGAGGATGTGGAACGGCCGTTCTTAGTTGGTAACCACCTCGGTATGGATTAACGTAAGGGTTGAAATTATTAAAATTTTGGGGAGCTTGATTGTCAGGGAACTGAGTTGGGGGAGGATATTGGCCAAATTGGGCATTGGACACTACCTGAAATAAGTAAAAAAATTGTTATAATTCTGGTCACACCTTCTTGAATTTCTACACTAGTCAAATCTGATTTTTGAATGAAAATATCAACATGTAAAAAAATGGTTACAATCTTAAACTGCTGGAAGTGTGTTAATTAGTGTTATGGCCATAAACGAGAGCATTCTGTTGCAAAAAATAAGATTATTTAATGTCAGACAAAGTATAATTGTTAGGCATAATCTGATTATCTTAGTTGAAGCCCTAGCTTCGCGACATATATTTGGGTTATCGTGAGCGGGGCCCGGATTCAATTCTGGGAAAGTTAGAATTCTTATTTTCTTCTTGAGCATCTTTGGCTAGGTCATACACCACGTTAAGCATAACGTGGTGTATGACCTAGTAAATGAAAGCAATCACGTATACAGCAAAATCTTAAAATGCCGACGTTACTGTGAAGGAATGTTGTTGACTGAGGGCCAAACCCGACGACAATTGCTGACATCATGATCAGAAAAGACTGAGGATGATAATCTTGTTCTTATTCGAGTGGCATACAGCTCGGAAATCGGACTGGAAGGATAGAAGGTACTAACAAGTACACGCTTTGTTATAGTACCACTAGGACGCTCATAGGTAATCGACGTTCGCGGTAGGAAGGAAATGTAGAATAAGATTGTAGACCATGTGGTTCGGATCTCACGGTAAACTGTAGGTGCTGCCTCCCTAAGATTACTGAAATGTTAAATGAGTTTGGCAAAAATCATCTTTCTGGTCCATTTGCTTGACTATAAACGTCTCCAAGTCATGCTATTTAAAAACTTCATAAAAAAATAGTCTTTATTTTTTTGATAAGTTGTATATTTACAAAAACGTCAAAACAATGAAAATGTTTTTGATTGAAGTAGCCGTCATTTGACGGAAATTCATAATATTTGAAATAAACACTTATATTAGTTCTAAATTTCTACTATATTTTACGTCTTATGACAATTGTTTCGGTACAAAATACCTTCGTCAGATAATCGGTAACTAATGAAGGCAGTCACTCCTGTGCCTGTGCTGATTAGGAAAGAATTTATGTGCCGTAGTGTAACATCATTTGAAAACAGATCATATTTTGACTTACCAACGTTAAAATTTTAGCTTACGACAACTATAAAGACTGTTTAAAGAAATGTACCACATAAACAGGGACCCCAACTCAATCAACTATAAATCAGACACTAATTAACTTAGCAACTATAACAACATAATCAATGCTTACAATATTAAAAATTAAAATTTTGCCACCTCTTGGTATAAAATAAGTAAATAAAGTCTTTTTCTTTGCTGTTTTTTTTCGTTCATTTGGAATTCACGTCAGTACATATGCTCTAAGGCTGTTTACTCTCAGTTTGTGTAGAAAAATCGAGATGTTGAGTTTTGATTTCGAAGACTAACTAGCATTTTCGTACGTTCTTCTTGTTCACATGCCTTGTCCGTTGCGAACGTTGGCTATTAACATGGCCATTCTGATTTTATTTGCGGCAGATCTTAACAGTTGGGCAGATGACAGCCCGAACCAATGGCGGAAGTTCTGGAGCCAAGAGTGTCTTCTTCTCCCGGTTGCCTCCTGGTGTCTATCTTTCCTTGGATTATTAACTGAAGTATCCGATATTCACTGTGGCTCATAAGATGTCCGAGGTATTCCAGCTTTCTTCTCTTAATAGTTATTCCCACCTCTCTTACCGATTCGAGGCACTACCTCCTCGTTAGTGATGTGATCCGTCCAATATATTATCAGGATACGTCTGTACGCTCACATTTCAAAGGCCTCAAACTTGTTCATGAACGTTTCGGTCATTGTCCACGCTTCTACTCCGTACAACACTACCGGAAATATATAACATTGGAGCAATCTGATTATAAGAGGTAGGGTTATACTGTTGGAGATAAATCTACTCTTCATATTACGCTCTCGCTCCTTCTTTTCTCACACGTATTTCTGTTGCCTCGTCCCATCCTGAGTTAATTATTGTTCGCAAATAGGTGTAAGATTCTACGTGTTCAATTCTCTGGTTGTTTAGTATTGCTGGTTGTTAGTTTTTACTTGTAAGCATCCATTTGGTGTTCGCGAGGTTTAGGCTTAGCCCATAATCTTCACTTGTTCTTTGTAGCCTTTTCATCAGGTTATTTAGCTCATTTATGCTGCTAGCGAGTACTACTGTATCGTCAGCTTATCTTATGTTATTAAGTGTTTCTCCATTTATTTTTAGTCTTCAGTACTTTCTTCTAGCGATGTCTTCAATATTTCTTCGGAGTAGATGTTAAAGAGGAGGGGAGACAAAATGTAACCCTGGCGCATACCTTGTTTGATATCAATATTCTTGGTTAATACAGACCCTATCTTCACTCTAGCCGAACGTTGTTTTATTTATTTATGCGTTTGTTCATATTTATTTGTTTTATATTTTAGCATTTTAATACCTAGACTAAAAATAACATTGTTTTTAATATATCTAATTCGTGTATTAATATTGTAGTTACTCCTGAAGAAGTTATCAAACGAAATATTGAGTATTAAAGAAGAAAAGAGTTTTATTTACAATCCAGACCGATTCCCGATAATTAAACACGCATCTAATTGACGTATGGTTGATAACAGATTACCAAAAAAAGAAATAAATAAATAAATATATATATATATATATATATATATATATATATATATATATATATATATATATATATATATATATATATATATAGAGTAGAACCCCGGTTATTCGAGGTAACGTGGGGGGGCACCCTCCTCGGATAACTGAAAACTCGGATAATCCGGATTTGTTTTTTATTCATTTAAAAAATAAACACCAATACTTTAAACCGAAGTATTAACGTTTTTAACATATAAATAGGTACAAACATTATAAAACAGTGAAATAGGTATCTATGCGCTTCTGTTTCATATTGCATCTTCTTTTTCTCGCTGCAATGTTTCTCCATCTATTAAGAAGAAGCAAATCTGCTGGGGTTGCCTCTGGTTGTTGTTCGATATACCTCAAAGCTTTTTCCAAAGAAGCAAAACCTTTTTGATGAGAGATCTTAGTGGGAGACTGTTCATCCACCGCCGCTTCGTCATCGTCATCTGATTTTTCGGTTTCCTGAAAGGCATTCGTTATTTCTTCAATACTCATTTCTTCTTCTAAATTATCTGCTATAATCCATTCAACAACATCTTCTCTTGTCACATTTTCGCAACCTTTTAATTTTCGCATTAATTCAAATAAACTTTTTTCTTTTTCTTCTATCTCACTGTCAAAATTTGAACAGGACATTTCTCCATAGCTTCTCAATTTCAAAGTTAATTCATTTAATGAATTATCATCTTCACTGTCATTATAGTCCTCAAAATCAATAACTTTTGACCAAGACTTTTGAATAGTGGTAGTACGCACAGAATCCCAAGCTTGACTTATCCAGTAAATAACATTTTTTCAGCGTAAGCTTTCTCATCCCTTTCCCATATCCTCCTTTTCTGTGTATTCTAACAGATGTTCAAGATATAAACGCCTATAATTTCGAGGATGCCTTGATCCATTGGTTGCATTATGCTGGTTACATTTGGAGGAAAAAATTTTACAACAATTTCGCCCACATGAAGTCCCTCTCCAGGGTGAGAGGGGGCATTATCCATTAACAAAATTGCTTTAATAGGAAGACGGTTTCGACGGTTTCTGTTCAAAAATTTAGTCACAGATGGCACGAACTCTTCTTCAAACCAGTTAGTAAATAAGGTCGCATCCATCCATGCGCTCATCTGACTTTTATAATAGACTGGTAGGGCTTTGGGTGAGATGTCTTTTAAAGCTCTTGGACGTGCAGACTTACCAACACCATCAGTGGGATTTTGTGTTTGCCAGATGCATTGGAACATACCATTATAGTTAATCTTTCCTTACTTCGTTTATGCCCAGGAGCTGATTCTTCCTGTCGAGATGCCAATGTTTTTGATGGAAGCATTTTATAATTCAGACCAGTTTCGTCATAGTTGTAAATTTGATCACATGTGTATCCACAATCTTCGATTTGCTTTTTAAAGTTCTGCTTAAACTTCTCAATTGATGACACATCAGCAGAATGTTTTTCACCACATACAGTCAGTTGTCGTACACCGTACCAATTTTTCCAGCGGTCAAGCCATCCAGAACTGGCGGATAACTGATCTATCTCTGGGTATTGCCTACTAATCATTATTGCTTTCTGTTGTAAAATTGGACCTGACAGAGGCACACCTTTTGATCTCTGCTGGTTAAACCACATGAATAAAGCTTCGTTAACCTTTTCATAGTCGTCGGTTTTCATTGATTTTCTTCCTGAGGACGAGTAGGCTTGATTTATACACCACTCTTCTATTTTTGTGCGGTTTCTTTTCAAATCTCCAACTGTTGCCTCACCTACTCCATAATCTCGTGCAACAACTTTAATTGTCTCTCCTGCTTTAATTCTTCTGATGGCTTTTAATTTTTCTTCGATAGGAACGACGATTCTTTTACGCTTGTTTTGCTCCATTATAATACGACAAACAAAAATTCAAAATAAACAGGTCGTATTAATTACACTTAACTACCAGAGCTCCAAACAAATAAATTATGTGAGTATACTCGTACTTCTCCGTAGTAAAAGCTATAACGCACTGCATTCACGCAAATTTACTTGCTGAAAGAGTCCAAAAACATAAATAGGGGAACCCCTCACACGGGCCAGGGGGATTCCCCGAAGGCCCCGACGATTTTAAATGGAAATATGTACATACATATTCAGAAGCTCGGTTCTTAGATTGGCTCGGTTAATCCGGAATTCGGATAATCGCGACTCGGTTAATCGGGGTTCTACTGTATATATACATATATATATATATATATATATATATATATATATATATATATATATATATATATATATAATATATATAAATATCTTTGTACCTCTCCTTCTAAAGAGAAATATTATATTCATGAAAAATCACACTCAGGGATTTTTTGCATTTCTTCCCGTTTCATGATCCTTAGATCACGAAAAAAAACAGTTTCGAATTTCCCTGTCTGCCTGTCTATTGGTACGCTCACTCTGGAACGAAATGAGGGGGTCGCTTTCAATGTTGATACATATGGAATACTCGAAGTAGAAAACAAACCTATAGATTTTGAGCGAACTCGTTTCAGGTAAAGAGGATGAAAAAGGTTGGGTCTATAAATTTTGCATATTTTCAATAGCACTTTTCAACAGAAATAGTCTTTTCCTCTTCACAACTTTACTTTCCTTGTTACAGAAAAATATTTTTTGATAAATATTTCACTCATTATTTAGTATACTAATGCTTGAACTGAAGTTTTCGTTTAATGAAGAAAGTCAAATTCAATATTTGCTTTAAAATTTACTGTTTGCGAAGAAAGTAAATCCCTTTACCGAATTTTTTTTTTTGTAATTTTTTTAACGTCCTTATTATGGATTTTAAGTTAGTTAAGATTTGAAGAACAAATTCAGGAAGCAGAAGAACAAAGTGGCGTTAGACCTTGTAGATCCTGTATAGATAATGTGTCTGTTTGAAAGAAGTTTCAGAAAAAACCATTGCCCATAATAGGGTATTTATTGATTTAAAAAAGGTCTATGATGGCGTGCCAGTAAGTAAAATTTGAGAGACAATGAAAGATAAAGCTGTTACGAAGACATATATAAATGCTACGAAACAATTGTACATCAACACAAAGGGCAAAGTTAAAATAGGCAATAGTTTGCCAGAGGAGTTTATGGTATTCAAAGGCTTACGTCGAGGTTGTTGCATTTCTCCTACCTTATTTAAGATCTATATTGACAAAGCCCTAAGCGAGTGGAAGAGAAAACGTACCATCATGGGAATTGATATCGATGATGGAACCGTATACAGTTTGCTTTTTGCTGATGATAAGGTAATTCTTGCTGAAGATGAAGACGATGTAATCTATATGTTTCGAAAATTGGTAGAGGAGTTCGATAGATGGAGTTTAGAAATAAACATGGAAAAAACTAAATATATGGTGATAGGAGCAGAAGGACGGGACTTGAAAACTGAAAAGGAAACCATTTATCATGCAAATGAATACAAATATTTGGGAGTCATATTAACATATGGCGGGCGAAATATAAGAGACGTACAAGAAAAAAACACACGAGGAAGAAACGTTATTAAACAGCTACACCCTGTAATATGGAATGACAAACTAAAAATAGCTACAAAAAAGCATATTTTTAGTACGTTTGTTGAAAGCACTTGAATGTATGTAGCCGAAGTGTGGACCCTTACCAAAAGAGAAAAGGGGAAGTTGAGCGCCACAGAAATGATGTTTTGGAGAAGATCTTATAAGAAAACTATTATGGGCAGTATTCCAAACGAAACCGTAAGGGAGAAGAAGAAAGTCCAAGAGTAGCTAATAGATTGAGTGGAAAGAAAACAGCTCCTATGGTATGGACATATGAGGCAAATGAATGGAGAAAGACTACCACAAAGAATATGGAAATGGAAACCTCGGCAACGACAAAATAGAGGAAGACCAAAAAAAGATACAACACAGAGACAGCAAAAGCTATGCGAAAACGAAATTTGGAGGAAGAAACTTTTAGAGATAGGAAGGCTTGGAAAACAGGATGCGGTAAACGGCCACGGCAGTTGTAAATAAGCCTATATATATATATATATATATATATATATATATATATATATATATATATATATATATATATATATCTATATATATATATATATATATATATATATATATATATATATATATATATATATATACATATCTATAATATATATATAAAATGCAACGTCTCTCTGTCTGTCTGTCTGTCTGTCTATCCGTTAGTGCGCCTATCACTGAAAAACTGCTTATCCGATTTACGTACTTTTTTTTTAAAACATACATATGTTCTCTGGTCAGGTTATAGGCTATATTTTATTAAGATAGGTAGCATAAGGAATGAGCAGTGACGTAAAATAGTGAATGATGTCGGAAATAAGTTTACATAATAATACACAGCCTAAACCATTAAATATGGAACAATATTATCTAGCAAAGAATATCTGTAATGTATAATCTATAATATATATAAAAAGCAATGTCTCTCTGTCTGTCTGTCTGTCCATTAGTGCGTTTATCACGCGGGAACCACTTATCCGATTTACCTGTCTTTTTTAAATTCATGCATATATTCTTTGGCCAGGTTATATAATAATAATAATCTATATCTATAATATATATAAAATGCAATGTTTGTCTGTCTGTCTGTCTGTCCGTTAATGCGCTTATCCCTCGAGAACCACTTATCCGATTTACGTGATTTTTTAAATTCATACATATGTTCTCTGACCAGGTTATAGATACATATTTTATTACATCTATAATATAACACATGGGCTGAAAAGTCCCGGCCTAACATATAGATGGCGCTAGTTTTATTGCAGTCACCATTTTTTCAGTTAATACTAACCTTCAAAAGACAGCTGTTAAAATTTTCATGATATTCTATTCATTAGTTTGTGAGTTATTGTGTTAAGAGTGACGCTACTTTTGTTATTTTCAAAACAATGGATCAAAAAACAATTTCGTGTTTTAATTTTACACTGCTTCTTGATGGGGAAAAAATACCGTTCAAGCGAAGCAATGGCTTGAAAAGTGTTATGGGGACTCCGCTCCATCAGAAACAACAATAAAACGTTGGTTTGCTGACTTCAAACGTGGTCGTAGAGACACCGATGATGCAGAATGCAGTGGACGTCCAAATGAGGCGGTAAAAAACACCAGAAAACATCAAAAAAATCCATAAAATCGTTTTGAATGATCGAAAAGTGAAGTTGCGTGAGTTAGCTGACATCGTAAAGATATCAAAAGAACGTGTTGGCTTTATATTGCATGAGCATTTGACTATGAGAAAGCTCTGTTCAAAGTGGGTGCCGCGTTTGCTTACTGTTCATCAAAAACAAGAACGTGTTGATGATTCTGAGCAGTGTTTGGCCATTGTTAGAGCGGCGCTGGAATGATTGCGTTGCTCTTGATGGAGATTACGTTGATGAATAAAGCTAATTTTGAACCAAAAAAAACCGTGTTTTCTTTGTTAGGCCCGGGACTTTTCAGCCCATGTGTTATATAAAATGCAACGTATTCTGTCTGTCTGTCTGTCCGTTAGTGCGCTTATCACTGGAGAACCACTTATCCGATTTTCGTACTTTTTTTTTTAAAACATACATGTGTTCTCGGCCAGGTTATAGACTATATTTTATTACGATAGGTAGCATAAGGAATGAGCAGTGACAATAATAGTAAATGAAGTCGGACAAAGTTTGCCGCTAGCGCGTTCTCTTGCAATACACAGTCCAAACCATTAAATATAGAACAATATTATGTAGCAGAGAATATCTATAATATATAAAATGCAGTGTCTCTCTGGCCGTCTGTCTGTCTGTCCATCCGTTAGTGTGCTTATCACTGGAGAACTACTTATCCGATTTACGTGCTTTTTTTTAACCATACGTATGTTCTCTGGCCAGGTTATAGGATATATTTTATTAGGTGACATAAGGAATAAGCAGTGACGATAATAGTGAATTAAGTCGGAGAAAAGTTTGCCGCTAGCGCGTTTTCTTGCAATATACTCCCTAAAGCATTAAATATGGAACAATATCATGTAGTAAAGAATACAATATATATAAAATGCAACGTCTCTCTGTCTGTCTGTCTGTCCGTTAGTGCGCTTATCACTCGAGAACCACTTATCCGATTTACGTGTTTTTATAAATTTATACATAGGTTCTACATAATTCGATATAAGCCTAGATAATGGGAGATAAGGTGAGATAATAGGAGATAAGGAGAAATAATGGGAGATAAGTCGAGATAAGCCTCAATAATGGGAGATAAGGTGAGATAATGGGAGATAAGAATAAATAATGGGAGATAAGGAGAGATAATGGGAGATAAGCAGAAATAAGTCTAGATAATGGGAGTTATGGTGAGATAATAGGGGGGGATAAGGAGAAATAATGGGAGATAAGGAGAAATAATGGGAGGTAAGGAGAAATAATGGGAGATAAGGAGAAATAATGGGAGATAAGTCGAGGTAAGCCTAGATAATGGGAAATAAGGTGAGATAATGGGAGATAAGGAGAAATAATGGGAGATAAGGAGAAATAATGGAAGATGAGCAGAGATAAGCCTAGATAATGGAAATTATGTAGAGATAATGCGAAATAAGGAGAAATATTGGGAGATAAGGAGAAATAATGGGAGATATTTTATTACGTTGGGTAACATAAAAAATAAGCAGTGACGATAGTAGTGAATCAAGTCCACGTGAGCGGAGCCGCGGGCCCGGCTAGTATATATATATATATATATATATATATATATATATATATATATATATATATATATATATATATATAAGATTTTACGTAATAAAACTGAAAGAAAATTCACAAAAGAACTACGATTTTTAAAAATAAGTTAGTGAAGACTCCGCAATAACTCTGACGTGCTACGTATTATAGAAATGCATCGAAAACCTCATAATTCAAGTCTCATATTTTACCGGCTCTATTTTTGGGTTTTTAGACAAAAATAACAATTAATTTCAAAACTTTCAATGCTTAATTGTCCCATCAGTACACAGTACCTTCGTCAGATAATCGATAACTAACCAATTATCTGAAGAAAGTACTGTGTGCCGAAACAACTGTCATAAGACACAATATATAGTGGAAATTTAGAACTAACATAAGTGTTTATTTCAGTGAAAAATTTTGTTTCCTATGATAAAGATAGATAATACAATATTTGAACTAATTTACTTCCTTCTCAATATATGTTTTATTAACAATAATTATAGTTGTTTGTTTTTAGACAAAAATAACAATTAATTTCAAAAATTTCTTTTGCTTAATTGTCCCCTCAGATTTATCGAAAAAATTTAAAAAAATATACACTTACCAACACACTTGAAATTGCCAAAAATGATAAAACTAAATACATTTTTACAGCAAAATTAATCTGTTCGCAGAATGCTTGTTAAATTGACAATCCTAAAGAAATATTTAGAATGAAATGAAAAGGTTTTCAATATTTTTTTTTATATTAAAAACGTAATTTAACTCGAACAGGTAATTTATGCAAAATACTCTGTTTTTCTTTGTTACTATACATCCGATGCATGAATAACAATAAATTAAGTTGAATTACGTTTTTTCCATATGAAATATTATTTCATACCAATAAAAAAATATATTTGGTTCCGGTTTTAAGAGTGATTTTAAAATTATTTATAAATTCCTTTAATTGTTCATAAATTCATGCACCACGATCATAATGAAAAAATAATTTATCGCGGAAGCGTGCTTTATAATTTTCCATGAATGGTATGTTTGTCGTGACAAAATTGGCCGAACAAAATGATTTATAATTAGCTTATTTTTAAGGTATTTATCGTCTATTATAACGGAAAAAATTAAGAAACCTAATCTGTTACCATGGCCCTTGCCCAAGGGAAGTATTGTATTCGTGAACAAAGAAATCTTCTTCTTCTTTTCAGCCTGCCCTCATCCACTCCTGGATGTAAGCCTCTTTCAAATCTTTCCGTCATTCCGTCTCCAAAACCGTTCTGTTCCAATTTTTCTCTGCGATGTTCTGGATGTCATCACACCACCTTCTTTAAGGTCTTCTCACACTCCCCTTACGGTCATTTGGGCGCCATACTCTAGGCCCATCTGTCATTGTCCTGTGTGGCTACGTGGCCAACACACCTCCACTTTTGTTGAGCCGCTCTTTCCATAGCATTTGTCAGTCGTGTTCCTCGAAGAATTTCCTCATTTTGGATTCCATCTCTCAAACTTATTCCAAGCATAGCTCTCTCCATTTCAAGCTGCGCCATTCGAAATCTCTTCATCGACTTACGTGTTAGTGACATCGTTTAAAGGCCGTACGTAAGATCTGGCAGTATACAGGACTTATACGTTTTCCTTTTGAGATTTACAGGAATACATCGTGATGTGAAGATAAACCAGAGTCTATCAAAAGCTGCCTAACCAAGACAAACTCTTCGAGAAATTTCTGCTGTTCCGTTCCTTTTTTCTAGTTGCGTTTTTTATCTGAGGTATATGAATCTGAACATAATAGATAGATTATGTTATTACTTTCCCAGCTAAAGGAGGAGGAAGATAGATTGTGTGTAACTTTCTATACGGTATAATAAATAAATTGTATTGGTATTGGTAATGATATGGTAAAAGGGTTCGGGGCGGGTTAAACGGGTTTTATATATATATATATATATATATATATATATATATATATATATATATATATATATATATATATATATATATATATCATGTCATATGTCTTTTTCAGGTTCTGTTATAACTAGCGTCTACCTGGTGTGGAAGGACCAAGTAGTCGCAGCCACAACTAAAGCACGCAGCGTCACCACTGCCCTCTACCCTCTAGACGAAAACTGATGTCGGTGTCTGAGGCTTAATTTTTATGATAAACCAATTGTGAATACCGCATATCGATATCTAGTACCGTTTCAGATATACAGGGTGTTTTTCAAAAATTTGCATTTTGAAAAAATGTTTGTAATACTTTTCCTATCGAAAATTTTTGATTTCTGTACAAACATTCTCAAAGCATTTTTTTAAGTGGATTTCAACAGTGTAAGTTACATTTTTTACAACTAATATTTTAATAGTTATTAACGCAAAAACATATTTTTTAAATGGGATACACTGTATATTTTTCCTTATCCGAATAGAGCTGTAAATTACCATTTTAAAAATATAGATACTTGCTTAAATTTTCTTCAAAATATAAAGTTTTTCAGATTTTACGCGAGTTTTAAATGCACATTTTTTGAAGTAGGCTTTGGATGGAGCGGCAATATCAATTGTTTACCGATAGCAGTCAAATCGTAAAAAAAATTCCCAGAAGTAACTCTAAGAGTCATAACTACAATGAAATTTACTAAATGCTATAGTACTTTAAACTACGTAGAAAATAAAACAACAATAAAAGAATTTATACCGAGTAGAGCAAACTAAAACAAAACAATTTTCTATAAGAGATGTTCGAAATGTCGACCAGTTTCATTTACACATAAGCGGCACCTTTTCTGGACACTTCTTACCGAGCTGATTAGTTCAAGAGAAGTGAGAGCTACAAAACTTTGTATCACTGCGACTTCTAAATCTTGCCTGGTGTTTGTCGGCAATTTAAAAATTAGATCTTTCAATCCTCCCCAGAGATAGAAGTCCATGGATGTTAAATCCGGTGACCTTGCCGGCCAACGGTTCGGACCTTGGTTGGCTATTCAGTTATTGTCGAAATTGGCAGATAAAACATTACTGATAACTGCAGCGTTATGAGGGGGTGCTCCGTCGTGTTGAAAAAATATATTTCTAAGGTAAAATAATGGCAGTTCATCAACAGGAGGTTCTATTTGCTGCCTTAAAATTTCTAAATATCTCTGAGAGGTGAGTGTTCCTTCGTAAATAAATGGACCTATAACCCTACCTCTAAAAATTCCTGCTCACACATTAAATCCAAATCTGCCTTGATTTCTTTGCTCAACAACTAAATGAGGATTTTCTTGAGCCCATGTATAAGATTTGTAACGGCTAAAAATACCTGCATTGCTTACATAAGCTTCGTCTGTTCAAATCCAATTTAATGAAAAATTCGGAACATGGTTACAATTCCCCAGAAACCATTGGCAAAAATCCATACGCCGTTGAAAATCTCCGTCTCTCAGGTGATGAACTTTTCTTGTCCTATATGGCCTGAATTTGTGCTTCTTTAAAATATGACTTACTTTAGTTCTTGGTAGTCCAGTGGATTCTTTTAACTGTCGGGTTGAAATGATGGGATTATTTCCGATAGTTCCTAAAACTACTATTTCTTCTAACTCCTTATCCCTGTTTGATGCATAATTTTTAAGTCGTTTCTTTTCAAACTGGCCACTATTAACTAGGTTATGTCGTAATCGAGCGAATATATCCTTGAAGGGTTGACGCCTCTCTGAATACCGTTCATGGTACAAATTACTTACCGCTTCCGAATTTTCTCCGGTTTGTATGAAACACACTATCATATCCCATTTTTCGTAATTTTCAAACTTCATTGCGATTTATTTGACAATTCAATAACTGATGCTGAAGAAAAAAAACTACGAGTAAACAATTGAATTAAACCATATGGCCGCTCCGTCCAAAACCTACTTCACAAAAAGTGCATTTAAAACTCGCGTAAAAATTGAAAACCTTTATATTTTGAAGTAGATTTAAGCAAAATATAAAGTGTGCTATATTTTTTGAATGGTAATTTAAAGCTGAAATCCACGTGAAAAAGTGCTTTGAGAATGTTTTTACAGAAATGTGAGAATGTTTTCATAGAAATCAAAAATTTTCGATAGGAAAAGAATTACAAACATTTTTCCAAAATGCAGATTTTTGAAAAACACCTTGTATATATGAAATTGTACTAGATATCGACATGCCGTTTTCACCATTGAGTTTATCATAAAAATTGAGCCTCAGACACCGACATCAGTTTTCGTCTATTTCCTTTAGATAAAAGTGTCCAATTTGGACCACCCTGTACATAGAGCTTTGCTTGGATTTTTATTTCCATTCTTTTCTACTCAGCCTCTTTTGCCCTACTCTATCAAGAATATCTTTAGTCTTAAATAGATATTTTGTAACCTTAACTAATTTTAAATAAGTGCATAAAAGGCTACTCCGTCTGTAGTTTTTATAAAACTCAATCGACTTTTACTAGGCAATTTAAGGAATGCCGGAGGTGCTTCTAAATTAGAAGGTACTAATCCTATTATTGGGCTTGAAAAAAGATGCTAAGACGAAAACTTGTCTTCAATCCACGCTTGAAGATAAGTCAGTCGGTACTTAGAGTTGGTACTCGAAAGTATGAGGCCTAAAGGGGCTCGCCAAACGTATTTAGGGTGACAGAAAATTATCCTTTTTAAACAATTTTAATATTTTTGTTATTTTTATTTTATATTTGTCTTCATTTAGGAAAACCTAAGTGAGTGTTTGTTAAGACCATATTTTTTTTTTATTTTTGTTTGAACTCTCTTAATTTTAAGTTATTTTTGTTGTGCATAGTCGTTGCTCATGATTTCAATTTCTAATAGACTTATCGTTTTTTAATCGTTTTACATTTGTATTTATACTAATATGACTATCGCCACTGACATAATCTGTATTTTTTGTAAAAAAAAATATTTTTTGAGACAGATAATATATTTTTCCCAGGTTGTATATCTGGCTCTTGGTCCAATTAAGAGTAAAATCAATCAATCCATGTATTTTTTCGATTTTTTAAGGCGAAGTTTCTAATTGTATTGACAGCGTTGTCTAAAATTCTTAAATTAATTAAATAATTACGGGAACAGCTTAATAAAAAGGAACTATCATATCCATCACGTATATGATGAAGCGAGGAAGGTTAATTTTAGTTAGTAGTACGTAATGCGACTACCACTACAAAATAATACTCTGTACGTTGTTCTTATGGTAATAAGAATATTCCATAGGTAGTATAATAAAACTTACATGTAATAAGTTTAAATGAGTTATTTTTAAATCATCGTAAATAAGTAAAAAAGAACCGAAAAAATTGTTAAAACTCACTCATACCTAGTAGCTGTATATTGGAATTGGAATGGAAGGAAGATTTTAGGGAATTTGATTAAACCATGATATGGAATGAGTTAATCCCTATTGAGGCAAGAAAATAACAGTTAAAAGAAAACATATAATATAGGTTAAAATTGTAATGCCATTTTGACTTATTTATTATTATAATAAAAAAATTTAACTGACTGACTACTTATGTTTTTTCCTTAACATCTATAATTTCTTAACCAGCATTTGCTCCTGCATTTCCTCCAGCATTACCACTTGATGCACTTTGGACTCCCGCCTCTCCTAAAACTTGAAAACCAAATTCAAATCCTCCTTTCACTTTTCCTTTAGCGTTACTTTCTAAGTCACCGTTCCCGCCCACATTCTCTTTTTGGGTGGCGACACTAATTATCTAAAAAATATAATAATCTATAATGTATATAAAATGTAACGTCTCACTGTCTGTCTGTCCGTCCGTCTGTCTGCCTGTCTGTCCGTTAGTGCGCTTATCACTGGAGAACCACTTATTCGATTTACGTACTTTTTTTTTTTTAAAACATACATATGTTCTCTGGCCAGGTTATAGGCTACATTTTATTACGATAGGTAGCATAAGGAATGAGCAGTGACGATAATAGTGAATGAAGTTGGAAAAAAGTTTGCCGCTGGCGCGTTCCTTTGCAATACATGCAACGTCTTCCTGTCTGTCTGTCTGTTAGTGCGCTTACCACTTGAGAACCACTTATCCGATTTACGTATTTTTATAAATTTATACATAAGTTCTATATAATTCGATATAAGCCTGGATAATGGGAGATAAGGTGAGATAATGGGAGATAAGTATAAATAATTGGAGATAACTAAGTTGGGAATGTGGAATCTTTGGCACAATGATACTACTCAGTATATATCACCACTACACCAAACACTTTATTTTTGCACTCGACGTGCGTTTCGCTAACCATGTTAGCTTCATCAGGAGCGATGATGACAGTCAATCATCGCTCCTGATGAAGCTAACATGGTTAGCGAAAGGCGCGTCGATTGCAAAAATAAAGTGTTTGGTGTAGTAGTGATATACATATACTGAGTAGTGTAATTGGAGATAAGGAGAAATAATGGGAGATAAGCAGATATAAGTCTAGGTAATGGGAGTTATGGTGAGATAATGGGAGAAAAGGAGAAATAATGGGAGAGAAGGAGAAATATTGCGAGATAAGTCGAGCTAAGCCTAGATAATGGGAGATAAGGTGAGATAATGGGAGATAAGGAGAAATAATGGGAGATAAGGAGAAATAATGGCAGATATTTTATTACGTTAGGTAACATAAGGAATAAGCAGTGACGATAGTAGTGAATCAAATCCATGCGAGCGGAGCCGCGGGCACGGCTAGTATAATATAAAATGATTTTTAGTGTTCGATACGGAACACTTATAGGATCACTTCGGTGCCGTCTGTCACACCCGATTTTCCCTGAAACTATTTGACATAGTAAGTTGAAATTTGGCATAAATACGAGGCTGGTTTGAAAAGTCCGTGTCAAAAATAAAAACTACTTATGTGTTTGGGGTAAACCTTTTTTATTTTTCGACATAGTCTCCTTTTAGGCTTATACACTTCGTCCAACGATGTTCTAGTTTGTTGATCCCTTCCGAATAATAGGATTTGTCCAAGTCTGCAAAATATCCATTAGTGTCTGCAATCACCTCCTCGTTTGAATAAAATCTTTGTCCCGCCAGCCATTTCTTCAAATTGGGGAACAAATAGTAGTCCGAGGGAGCCAAGTCTGGAGAATAAGGGGGATGTGAAACGAGTTGGAATCCTATTTCCATTAATTTTGCGACCACAACTGCTAAGGTGTGTGCTGGTGCGTTGTCGTGATGGAAAAGGACTTTCTTGTGGGCCAATCGCGGGCGTTTTTCTTGCAGCTCGGTTTTCAAACGGTCCAATAACGATGAATAATATTCATCTGTAATAGTTTTAACGTTTTCCAGATAGTCGATGAAGATTATCCCTTGCGAATCCCAAAAGACAGTCGCCATAACCTTTCCGGCCGAAGGAACGGTCTTCGCCTTTTTTGGTGCAGATTCCCCCTTGGTAACCCATTGTTTAGATTGTTGTTTGGTCTCAGGAGTATAGTAATGTATCCATGTTTCATCCACAGTGACGAAACGACGCTTAAAGTCCTCCGGATTCTTCTGGAACAGCTGCAAACCATCCTTGCAACACTTCACACGATTCCGTTTTTGGTCAAGCGTGAGCAATCGCGGCACCCATCTTGCAGATAGCTTTCTCATGTTCAAATGTTTATGCAAAATATTATGTACCCGTTCAGTCGAGATGCCCACAGCACTAGCAATCTCACGCACCTTAACTCTTCTGTCATCCATCATCATATCATGGATTTGATCAATGATTTCTGGAGTCGTAACCTCCACAGGCCGTCCAGAACGTTCAGCGTCACTTGTGCCCATATGGCCAGTCCGAAAATTTTGAAACCACTTGTAAACTGTTCTAATCGAAGGTGCAGAGTCACCATAATGTTTATCAAGCTTCTCTTTAGTCTCCTGAGGCGTTTTGCCTTTCATAAAGTAATGTTTAATCACCACACGAAATTCTTTTTCGTCCATTTCTTGAAAATCACTCGACTTCCTTGATTCACACGAATGCCAAACACAAAGAAATAGACCAATATGGCTGAAACTTGGTGTGCGTTCATTCAAGAGATGCTACTAACTAAACATGACCTCGATACGCGCCGGTGGTGCCATCTTTCGGACTTTGCACGGACTTTTCAAACTAGCCTCGTATAGAGCAGTGTAGTTTTGAAAGTTAAATTTTGACTTAAGAGGTTAATTTTGGAGGGTAAAAAATCGAAAGTAAAAACAAATAAAAATATCAGGTCATCTAGGGGGGTGTCAAATGTGAAAACATGAGTTCAAAAATATATATGACTAGCCGTGCCCGCGGATCCGCTAGCGGGGACTTGATTCACTATTATCGTCGCTGCTTATTCCTTATGTTACCTAACGTAATAAAATATGTCCTATAACCTGGCCAGAGAACACATGTATGAATTAAAAAAAAAAAAACACGTAAATCGGATAAGTGGTTCTCGAGTGATAAGCACACTAACGGTCAGATAAACAGACAGAGAGACGTTGCGTTTTATATATATTATATAGATTACACTGGTCAACAAAAAAAAGAAAATTGCTTGTTTCCTGTGATTTTTTTTTGTTTCTATCTCAAATTGACGCGTATTTTTTAAATATGGCAACAATTTTTCTCTAACAGCTTTTGTTTTTGAGTTATAGCTAACTACCCTCATTTACTATTTTTACTTAGATTTTCGTTTTTTATTGGACACTAAGATATATTTTGTTTTAAGATATGGCTTCGTCAAGAAGATGTTGTGTGCTTAATCCCGATTGTTTTTGCTATATTTGTGGTGAATATATATTTGCAAAATATCGAAAACCTATATCGGACTTTGTGAAAACTGCGTATCATCAATACTTTAAAACAAAATTGTGTAATCAGGACAAGCCATGGGTTCCTCATATTGTATGCCAGAAATGTGTGGTATATCTACGGTTATGGTCCAGTGGAAAAGGAGATGCAATAATGTTCGTAACACCCATGATTTGGCGAGAACCTCGAAACCATCATGACGATTGCTACTTCTGCGTTGTGAAAATAAACCGAATTAACCCTGGAAATCGAAGTAAGTGGTCATATCCTAATTTATCTTCTGCTCAACGACCTCAATTAAAATCACAAGAGGTACAACCCAGCACATCTAAATCTTCTGATGATCCAAATCTCTGTGAACCCGAACGAAATACATCAAGTGAAGACTGATTCAGACTACAAATGTAGCCTTTCAGAACCTCAACCATTTAATCAGAAAGAACTAAATGACTTACTAAGAGATCTGAACTTACCAAAAGAAGCTTCTGAAATTTTAGTATCTCGTTTAAAAGAAAAAAATTTGCTTACTCCAGAAACCAACATTACATTTTATCGTACCCGAGAAAAAAATCTGTTATCGTATTTTTCTAAAGAGAAGGATTTAGTTTTTGTAACGATGTTGGTGGTATTTTGCAGCAGATGGGATTAAAACAGTACCAACCTAGTGTTTTCATAGACAGCAGCAAAAGAAGTTTAAAGTGTGTTTTGCTTCATAACGGTAACAAGTACGGATCTATACCTATTGCATATTCGACGACTTTAAAAGAAGAATACGTAAATGTTTCTAAGGTTATGGAAAAAATTAAGTATCAAGACCACAAATGGGTCATTTGTGTTGATCTGAAAATGGTTAACTTTCTTTTAGGTCAACAAGGGGGTACACAAAGTTCCCTTGTTTCATGTGTCTCTGGGATAGTCGTGACAAACACCATTGGTCACAAAAAGTTTGGCCAGTGCGGGAAGAGCTAAAAGTTGGTACAAAAAGTGTTATAAACGTGCCTTTAATTAGCCGAGACGGCATCATACTTCCACCACTTCATATTAAACTCGGCATAATGAAACAGTTTGTGAAGGCGCTTGACAAAAGTGGCGAATGTTTTAATTTTCTTTCACGCAAGTTCAGAAAAAAATTGAAAGCTGGTATTTTTGATGGGCCACAGATTAGGCAACTCGTGAAAGATCCCTAATTTTGTCAAATCAATGACTGAAGTCGAATCCAAAGCTTGGAATTCATTTGTTTTGGTTATGAGTAGCTTCCTAGGCAAAAAGAAATCTGACGACCATGTCGAGCTTGTTGAGTGCATGCTATCGAACTTGCAAGAGCTAGGGTGCAACATGAGCATAAAAATCCACTTCCTGCACTCGCATTTAGACCGATTTCCACAAAATCTGGGTGATTTTAGTGAGTAGCAGGGTGAAAGATTTCATCAGGATCTTCGGACAATGGAAGAGAGTTATCAGGGGCGATGGGACTCACATATGATGGCATACTACTGCTGGAGTTTGCAACGAGATCTACCTAAAGTCGTTCATTCAAGGAAATCTTATGGAAGATCATTTGCTAGTGTTCAATAGAAATTTTGTTAACATAATGTATTATTTTTTTGTATTTTTTTGACAAATTAATAAAACTGTATATTTCAAAAGGTAAAGCTGTTAGCAATCTCCCAGTATTTTTTTCATAGTCAGGGCCATAGAAATACCCAATAACAGAAAAAAAAATAAAGGAAACAAGACTTGTATTGACCAGTGTTATTATTATATAACCTGGCCAGAGAACATATGTATGAATTAAAAAAAACACGTAAATCGGATAAGTGATTCTCGAGTGATAAGCGCACTCACGGCCAGACAGACAGACAGAGAGGCGTTACATTTTATAGATATTATATTCTTTGCTACATGATATTGTTCCATATTTAATGGTTTAGGCAGTGTACACGCTAGCGACAAACTTTTTCCCGACTTGATTCACTATTATCGTCACTGCTTTTTAATTATGTTACCTAACGTAATAAAATTGATCACATCATCACGAATGACTTCAGTTTAATAGAGGTTCCAAGACATTTCCCAAACATAAGTGATCACGAAACTATTGGTGTCAGAATAAAACTCACTAGCCAACCAGCCCCCAGGAAGGTGTATATGAGAGATTTTTCCAGACAGAAACACACATCCACAGATGTTGATGTTATATATACTGACTTTTTAAGAATAATACAGGAAATATTTGACCGTTTAGCTCCCCTGAAGGAGAAGAAAAATCAAATACATAAATATCCGTTAAGAGAGGCACAACGCACTAGAAATGAGGCTTACCGAAGATTTCAGTTTGAATGAAATATCTGAAAATAAGAAAAACCGTAAATAACCTAAAAAATAAAAGAACTAGTGTTAACTATCAAACTTGTAAAGGACCTCTTTGATGTGTTGGGATACCCCTTGTTGCACATAGTAAATACATCTTTAAGATCTGGTAGGTTTCCAGGCGAATTAAAAACGAGTGTAATTGTGCCTATTCCAAACGTGTCAAACCTGAGTATCCCCAGTGATTTTCGCCCAATTAACCTCTTACCTGTGATAGACAAAATTTTGGAGACAATAGTTTGTAACCAATTACGTGAGTACCTTAAATGTATTGAAGTGTTATTCAGTGAACAATCTGCGTTCAGAGGTAAACATTCCTGTGAGACTGCGTTGGAACATGTGTGCTCTGTGTGGAGGACCAACATGAGTGAATCAAAAATTACTCTTAGTGTCTTTGTGGATCTGAAGCGTGCTTTTGAGACGATAGAGAGGAATATCCTTATTATGAAGTTAGCTTTATATGGTGTGAAAGGGCGGGCATTAGATTGGATAAAGGATTTTCTTAAATAATAGGTATCAGCAGACTAAGGTTGAAAACAATATTTCTGGCAGAAGAAGTACTGTCTGAGGTATGGCGCAGGGGAGTGTGCTGGATCCACTCTTGTTCATCATTTATGTTAATGAGGTGCATGTAAGACTGTCCAGTTCTTTTGTCAGTTTGTTTGCAGATGACACACTGATATCTGTGGCTGGAAGAGATTTTGCACAGGTCACAGCTATTATGAACCATGAGTTAAGAATTCTATCAGTGTGGCTATGTGAGAATAGATTAAAGCTGAATAGTTCGAAAACCAAGTGTATGGTGATCGATTCTAGAATTAATTGTCAGAGATATTTTGATTTAAATTCAGCTCTAGTTATAAATGATGATATTATTCAGTTTGTTAATGAAATTAAATACTTAGGGTAGTCTTAGATCAACAGTTATGTTTTAGTAATCATGTAGATTATATGTGTAAAAAATTAGGGTAGAAAATAAGTTTTTTTATACGTGCGTCAGGGTGCCTATCTCCATGGGCCAAGCACCTGGTGTATAACACTATTATATTGCCGCATTTCTCATATTGCTTATTGCATGTACTGGGGAGGATGTGCTAAGATTGCAAATGTTACAAAATAAAACAATGTGAATTCTCTTGAACTGTGATAGGTAGACATTCATTAAATATATGCTAGATTCTTTAAATTGGCTTGACATTCGTCATGTTATCAGGAGAGCTAATCACATTTTAATGTATAAGATTGAGAATGATCTGCAGCCAGAATATCTTAGATCATTTTTTAAATAATATATGTAACTACCATAGTTATAACATTAGAAATAGTCATCACTATAATATAGAATTAGTGAGAAAAGAGTGGTTGTAAAAAGCACTTTTTTATGACCGCTTGCGTTATTATAATGAATTGCCGAGTAATGTAAAAAATGCTCCTACTTTAAGTATTTTCAAAAAAAAGATTGTTTTTATATTTAAGAACTTAATACTTAGCATATAAGTTTGTGTATTGTTTGTTTGTTATCAACTAGCCAAGAGCTAAATAAAGGATATATTTAATTATAAATATGTATGTTTTTAAAAAAAGCACGTAAATCGAATAAATGATTCTCGAGTGATAAGCGCACTAACGGACAGACAGACAGATAGAGAGACGTTGCATTTTATATATATTATAGATTTAATACTTGCGCATATTTTTCTTTGGACTATCTTAAAAAAATGGTCAAAAAATCCACATCTTCCAACCCTAACTCGAAAAATACTAATCAAAAAATTTTGAAAAAATTCTGGAATATTCTTCATGAAGTGTAGATTGGACAAAAATTATTACGAGTACATTACATTTGATAATTCATGTGGTATAAAAAAAAAACTATGAAAACTATGTTCCTTGACAGTATGGTGGAAGTTTTGTTAATATACTAAACATTCATATATTTAGGACAAAAAATCGAACTATCCAAAAATAATTTAAGGGCTGACTTAGATAGAGTCTCGTTAGCTTGGTCTGAGTTCGGAGGGTTACATTCTACATTCAAATAGGACATCCCAAATACAATAAAAGCCAGAGTATTCAATCAGTATGTACTGCCGGTATTAATATATGGCATTGAAACGTGGGCTTTAAATAAAACTATAATAAATAAACTCCAGATAACCCAATGAATGACAACAGATGTACACGCCGTATAGTAGAATGGAGGCCTAGAGAACACAAAAGATGCAGACGTAGACCACAGACAAGATGGACAGAGGACATAAAAAGATTAGCAGGACACGATTGAATGCAAAAAGCAAACAACAAAGCTCATTGGAGACAACTTGGGGAGGCTTACATCCGACTATAGATATAATAAGCTAACGATGATGATGATAATGAATTAGTCGCCTTTGTGGCTCGGTTTTTCACTTCTGTGTTGATATCACCGAAACGGTTGCTGTTTTTTTTTTTTAATTGGTACTCAGTGCAAGTTTCTTTTTTCATTTTGTTTAAATTTTTTTATTAATTTTAAAATATTTTCCTCTCTCGGAAAAAAAGCCGAACCAACAGGGGATCTCCCCTGTCTTCTTCCCCCCTTTTATCGATATTATTGACAACCTACAGTCGATCAAGTAAGATCGGGACGCGTATTATTTATTAAAATAAATATTTAATTAAAAGTTCTTTACATCATTCAAAAGTAAAGGATTGCCATTAAGATGCTAATCATCCAGTAGTTCATCCGTCCTCCATCAGTCTCGATGATCATCTGGCATATTCAGGGCATACTTTCGACGAGTTTTTCGGCGTTTTCTGGGGGAAAGATTTCCAAATTGCCCGAATTTGCCGTGATAGCTGCTTCACTGTGGACACCTTTTGCTACGGGGCTTTTGCTTCAAGTATGACCACACGTACTCGATTGAGTTTGCATCGACTTACTGGGATGTCCAATCTAGAATGATGATACCGGATTCTTCTTTCCACTGGCTACACGGTTTACTTCGGTGTTTGAGGTTGTTATCCTCTTGAAGAATCCACTCATTATTTTTACTGCCACATCACCGTTTGGCAGTCGGTATTAATGTCTTCTTGTAAACCTAGTTCAAATAGATAAAAATGAAGAGCCTCCCAAAACCTTTTTCCGAAAGACATCCCCAGACATGGATCTTCAGAGGGTCTTTCACAGTACCTTAAGCCAATCGGTTAGTGGAAATTGACCAAGCTCGTGGGGTGATAACATAATCCCAAAATGAAGCTTCATCGGAAAAAATCACATTGCTCCAGTCTCGATCCCTGTTTCCCCTGGCCACGAGAGTCGTTTCTCTCTGTGTTTTTTCGTTAGCCCGGAAATGATAGTGAATCGTTTTATACGATATATCTAAATCTCTCTACTTGAATTTTGGTGTGCCTAGGCGCAAAGTTCATTTACGTTAATAATTATTTTTTCATCCTTGTCTGACACTTTTCCTCTCGAATCACGTTCTGGTAGATCATCAACATGTTTCAACTGAGATTGTCGTTTCACCAACTTCCCACCGAATGCTCATATTGCTTATATACTTAGGGACACAGCCTTGAAATGCGTAAGAAATGAATCTTTTTCCACAATATATTGTTTGTAGAGGTGCCAACAATAATAACCTAAAAAAAGGAATTTCTCTTACCGACTACAAGTTGTAAACGACACGTTCTTACTTGACTGACTGTATAATGAGTTATTCAATTCAAGATAATTAGGAACTCTTACCAAAAACAGTACTACTATATAAAGTACAAGAACTCTCTTCATTATTAATTGTTTATGCGTCGTGGACGATGATCAGGAAGCTGAATTATATAGCTACACAATTTTTAATTATCACAATATGGGCATGTTGTAAAGTAAGTAAAAAATAATTATTAAATTGTATGCTATGTTATTAGCGCCACAAATTTATATGAAAATAAGACCAACATAACGCTTCCGTTGTATGTTTACAACACCAACATATCTGTTTTTTAAAATTTTCGTATTATTTCGAAATTTTACAACTGCAACATTACTTATTATTTTTTTTATATAATGATAAGGCAATTGATATATTGCGTGAGAGATCGTTTTGAAAAAATTAACACCAAAAATGGGAAAATGGAAATACAAGATTTTTTACCAACATCGAGGCAAGACATTTATGGTTCTCGATTGTTTTTAGTAAAATAGGTTTCTACTTTCTAACACGCAGGCTGAAAAGTTTTTGGTCTGACACATAGATGTAGTCCTTTTCAAAAGATGCATATGATTTTTAGGAAGTACCAACCTTCAAACGTTACGTGTCAAAATTTCGTGACATTTCGACGATTAGTTTACAAGGTACAGTGGTTTTAGTAACGCTAGTTTTGATATTTTAAAAAAATCGAATTTCGTGTGTTGATTAAACATTGTTTTTTGATGGGAAAAAATAACGTTCAAACAAAGAAATGGCTCGATAAGTGTTATGGGGACTCTGCTCCTGGAAAATCACTCATCATTTACTGCTATGCTGAATTTAAACGTGGTCGTACAGTTACAAATGATGCTGAACGCTGTGGACGTCTAAATGAGGTGGTTACACCGGAAAACATAAAAAAAAATTACAAAATTGTTTTGAATTACCGTAAACTGAATTTGCGTGAGATAGCTGACACCCTAAAGAACGTGTTGGTCATGAACATGAGCATGAACATTCGGGCATGAGAAAGCTCTGTTCGAAATGGATACCGCGTTTGCTCACTGTGGACCAAAAAAAAACAACAATGTGTTAATGATTCTGAGCGCTGTTTGGATCTATTTAAGGGCAATAAAAAGGATTTTTTTATGCGATATGTGACAATGGATGAAACATGGATCCATCACTACACACCGGAATCAAATCGGCATTCAGTTGAGTGGACAGCAGCCGGTGAAAGCTGCCCGAAGCTACCAAAGACACAACAGTCGGCTGGGAAGGTTTTGGCGTCTGTATTTTGGGATGCGCATGGAATAATTTTCATCGACTATGTTGAGAAGGGGAAAACCATCAATAGCCAATATTATATAAAGTTGTTGGTGCGTTTGAAGGCAGAAATCGCAAAGAAACGGTCCCAAATGTCAATGTCAATGGTAACGATGGCAAAATTGCATGAATTGAAGTTCGAATTGCTTCCTCATCCACCGTATTCTCTAGATCTGGCCCCCAGCGACTATTATTTATTCGCAGACCTCAAAAAATGCTCGCGGGAAAGAGATTTGGCTCCAATGAAGAAGTTATCGCCGAAACTGAGGCCTATTTTGAAGGCAAAGACAAATCCTTCTACAAGAAAAGTATAGAAATGTTAGAAAAGCGTTGACTGTATCGCTCTTGAAGGAGACTGTGTGGATGAATAAAGTCGAATTTTGCAGAAAAAATGTGTTTTAAGTAGCTAGACCAAAAACTTTTCAGTTTACGTGTTATTTTTCTAATGTTTCTTTTGGTAAGTTGTAATGGTACTTCGGCGTTGGCTCAATCTATAGATTGGCTCACTTATTTTTCAAATTTAAAGGAGATAACTCATATTTAGTATGAACAAAATGGCCAAAAAATAATTACAGACGCGGATACGTATTGTACTTATTAATAATAATTCTAAAAATTATGTATTAACTCCTCGAGAGTCACAGAAAAGGACGAAGCAACCAAGAAGATTATTTTTATCAATAATAAATTATATTACCACTCTTTTAATTAAAACAAAAAAAATAATAATAAGATGCTAAGGATAACGACTTATAATTCTACTTTGGGCGTTATTTCGTTTTAGAAAGTGTTACTACATGTACAAACAATTTAATTCTGTTCCTTATTTGTGTTAACAAAATATTTATTAATTTACGAACAGAATACAACTCGATCAAGAAAAATATTCCTCCAAAACGTCAACGATCCGGAAGATCAAGGTCACCGGTCGACTGAGCAACCACGGCTCTTGATGAAGCTAACATGGTTAGCAAAATGCGCGTCGATTGCAATAATAAAGTGTTGTCATCTGCGAGCCTTAAGTGATTTAAATAACAAATTCTATACAAACCTCAAATTCGACCAACAACGACGGAGTGCTCCCAGGTTTGGGATTCTGCTCCCAAACATACACTGCATTTGTTGGATGGAACAGAAAACAATGGCCTTTGAAAGCAGCATCTTTTTTATGGGTAGAGAACGAGTTGCAGGGAAATAACTAAATAGCGACAAAAGCGGCGCATATGCAGAAATAGCGGTTTACGTTTGTCTTACACAGATGCCAGTTGTACTCGGTGAGAGCCACAGTCTTGGATAGTACATTCCAAAGGGATAAGATTCTCCATGTTTCTGAAAAAGGTGGTACGAGAATTGGCAAACTGAATATCATAGGGATTTGCTGGGAGGAATCAAAGCATGAATCAAGCACTTCCTATGGAAATATTTATAGAGTGCGTCACCAAAATCCGGACAAATTAAACAACATGGCATGTTTTTTAATGAAATATGGTGTTTGAAAAAAAAAATCGTTTTACATTGTATTTAGGGCATCTATGTTAATAACAAACATCTAATGTATCACCTATTAGCTTGAATAACCGCCCTTTTATCCAAGTTAGGCTTTGAATTATTTATTTATATTTCGATTTTTTGTCCTAAATATATGAATTTTTGTACCTTTTCTATTCAAAAGATGACGAACAACAACAAAACGAACATGAAGAGGCAGAGATAAAATATGAGGACGTAAAGAAGGCTATAAAATCATTGATCATTAAAAAGCCGGAAAGCAGCTGGACCTGGAAGAATGGTCGATGAATTAATCAAATACGGATCAGAGAAACTGCACTGAATAATAAGAAGTATGTTCCACAGGGCTATAAATGGAGAAAGAATACTTAATGAATGGACCGAAGCGCACATAGTCTCAATTTTTAAAAAAGGTGACCGAAGGAAATGTGAAAACTATAGAGGTATCAGCATCATTTCAAGCATTGGACGACTGTAAGGGAAAGTAATTAAGAATAAGATAGAAGACAATATAAAAAGCAAAATAGGGGAAGACCAAGCAGGATTTACGGCTGGGAAGTCATGTATTGATTACAAATATACAATCAAGCAACTGAAGGAAAAGAAACTAGCCAAAAATAGAGAAATTCACCTAGCTTTCGTCGATATAAGAAAAGCTTAAGATTCAATCGCTAAAAGTCACCTCTGGAAAGCAATGTCAAACATGGGAATCGACAAAGTATTAATAAAAGCAGTAAAAGCGATATATAGAAATAATATTAACGGAGTAAATATTGGTAATAAGTTAGGGGCCAAAATTAGGACAACGAAAGGACTACTACAAGGGTGTACAACCTCTCCGACACTGTTTAAAATCTTCCTGGAACAGACTTTAAAAAACTGGAAGAATAAATATCAAGGTATGGGAGTCCCAGTAAGAGACGACTACTTATATAGCTTGAGTTTCGCAGATGACCAAGTCGTCATGGCACAGGACGAAGAAGATCTCAGCTATATGGTGAGGAAACTGAAGGAAGAGTAGTAGTAAAGCTGGGCTAGACATAAACTTGAATAAGACGGAATACCTAACAACTAAAACAGAAGAAATAGAAGATCTAGAAATTGAAGAGAACGTAACTAGAAATTGAAGAGAACGTAACAATTAAAGGAACTGGAAAATTTAAATACCTGGGCACGATAATAACAAGAGAAGCAACATTCGAAGAAGAAATGAAATCGAGACTGGGACAAACGAGAACCTGCATCAGACAGTTAAACTCAATATTATGGGATAAGCACATAACGAAAGCAAACAAAGTCAGAATATACAGAACAATCACTGAAAGTATCATGACATACGGGTCAGAAACATGGACCATTAACAAGAAATATAAATCAAAAAATAAACGCGGTCGAGATGGAATGTTGGAGAAGGTGTTGTAGGGTGACCCGGACTGATACGATTAGGAACGAGGAAATAAGAGCGCGAATGGGAACTAACACCAGTTTTCTGTAGACTTTTTAACCTATCCTACAGAAAGGGAATATTTCCGTCCTGCTGGAAATGTGCCACGGTTCAGCCGATACCTAAAAAAGGTAAGAAGACCTTGCCAAATAACTACCGACCAGTTGCACTGCTTTCAATAATATCGAAAGTCATGGAAAAGGTTATCAATGAGCATCTTCTAAAATATCTTGAACGATTCAATATTATTAGCGATCACCAATATGGTTTTCGTAAACATAGATCAACAGGAGATCTTCTGACTTATGTAACACATGTTTGGAACAACGCAATCGAACACTTTGGAGAATCTCGAGCGGTTGCTCTTGACATATCCAAGGCATTCGACCGTGTTTGGCACGATGAACTGTTGGCTAAGTTGCGCTCTTATGGTATGTCTGAAAGGTTCTGTTTGTAGCTCTCATGTTTCCTCAGAGAGCGTTCTTTACGAGCGGCGGTCGACGGATTTCTTTCTAACACCCTCACTGTCAACGCCGGTGTGCCCCAGGGCTCCATACTGTCTCCTACTCTCTTTCTCATTTACATTAACGATCTGCTGGAAAAGACCGGGAATCCAATCTATAGCTTTGCAGATGACAGTACGCTTGTCTCTTCATTCACCTTGAACGCTCGGACATCGGCTGCTCAGGCGAATATCCGCAGACAGCAGGAGGTCGTTCAACTTAACAAAAACCTGGAAGAAATTCTATCTTGGGGTGACAGTAACCAAGTGGAATTTAACGCTACAAAACCCAAGCGGCAGTTTTTTCTAAAAAAGTTAACGTTGCTGAACCCGACATAGCTATGTCGGGGCACTCCATTCCCCTAGCATCGTCGCTCAATTTGTTGGGCGTTAGTTTGGGAGCAAATATGTCTTGGCATGAACATGTTGCAGGCATAGCAAGGAGAGCTTCTCAAAAATTGGGAATATTATTTAGAACCAGAAAGCTTTACACCCCACAGCAACTGTTAATTCTTTACAAAGCCCAAATTCGACCAACTATGGAATACTGCTCCCACGTTTGGGGCTCCGCTCCCAAACATACACTGCATTTGTTGGATTCTGTTCAGAGAAGAGCGGTCCGTCTGATTGGGGACCCGGAATTGACCGGCGGCCTTGATTCGCTGGAACATCGAAGAACGGTTGGCGACTTGAGTCTGTTCTACAAGTATTTTCATGGAAAGTGTTCGAAGGATGTAGCCCGCTTAATTCCTCCCAAAGCGGTGCATGTTAGAAATACACGTCGCGCTGGTGCTTCGCATCCGTATGAGGTTCAGCTTGTTACTCCGCGTACGACGCTTTTCAAGCAATCTTTTATATGGAGAACGTCATCCCTTTGGAATAATTTGCCCAGCGCTGTGTTTCCCACCGAGTACAATTTACAGCGATTCAAGAACAACGTGAATCGCTTTTTTTCCGCACTCGTGCCGCTCCTGGAGCGCTTTAGGGACTCCCTGCAGCACGTGTGCTAGACCAATAAAAAAAAAAAAAAAAAAAAAAAAAGACGCAGTACATGCCATAGAAGAAAAACGATTGAACTGGTATGGTCACGTAAGGAGAAGCGACGACAGAAGGTGGATTAAGAAAATCACAGAATGGAGTCCAATTGGAAGAAGAAAGAAGGGAAGACCTAGGCGCTCATAGCGGGATGACGTCGATGAGGCAATCGAAAACAGAGGGTTACATGAAGGAGACTGGGAAGATCAAAGAGAATGGAACGCGAGGTTGAGAGAAGGGAGACAGTGTCAGCTGTAACAGACCCTTATATATATATATATATATATATATATATATATATATATATATATATATATATATGTATATATATATGTGTATATATATATATATATATATATATATATATATATATATATATATATATATATATATATATATATATCCTATTCTTTCGCCTTCTATTAATAGTTCCTGGCTGTTATCTTCACTTTCGTTGATCAAATATTTGGTTTTGGTGGAGTTTATTTTTAGACCTATTTCTCGAGATTTGTTATTTAATTCCATCAGCATTTCTTGTAATTCTTCTTATGTTCTCGATCTGAAGCGCTGCACACCCTTTATAATTCCGCGGTGTTCATACTGGTCATTAGTGATGTCAAATTGAGATTCTGAAACTTGTTTGTGACCCTTTTAACTACGCTCCATATGGAGTAGTCTAAGGGATTCAAATTTGGACTATTAAGAGGGCAGAACTCCTTGGACCAAAATATGTCAAAGATATCTGAAAGCCAGTTCTGGACCAAATGGTTCGTGTGGGCCAGTGCATCGCCCTGCTGGAAAACATATGACTTTCCCCTCGCAATATCGTCTATCCACGGCTTCACTATATTGATCAGAACTTTTAAATTAAGAGAAAATTAAGGTGTTTGGAGACTTCCGTAGTAGTTGGAAGAATATTAATATGAATTGTTTGTTGGCTTTAGTACAAAACAGGACAACAATATTACCAGGTGTACAAGTATTAAATGCGGATTTTTTTTTCTAAAAAAACATGTTAAATTCGGAAGAATGATAACAAGTGCTTTGTTCAAAGTATGCTCCATCACTTGTTATATATTTTTCCCATCTTTCGGGCAATTTGTGAATACCACGCCAGTAAATATCTTCCCCTTTTGCTGAGAACCATTTATCAAGCCATTTTTTCACATCTTCGTACGATCCAAAGCGCTGCTCAGCAAGTGCGTGACCCATTGATGCAAACAAGTGGTAATTGGAAGGAGCCAAGTCTGGTGAGTAAGCCGCATGGGGTAGAACTTCCCAGCTGAGTGTTTCCAACGTGTTGCGAACTGGTTTTGCCGTATGTGATGAAGCATTGTCATGAAGAAAAATGACTTTATGTTGCCTCTTTCGGTATTCTGCCCAGCGAACGGTTCAAATCGGTCAATTGTTGTTGGTAACGTTTAGTACTAACCGTTTCTCCAGGTTTTCACAGCTCATAATAGACCAAGCCCCTCTGGTCCCACCAAACACAGAGCATCGTCTTTCTGCCAAAGCGATTCGGTCTTGCGGTCGATGTAGATGGTGCGCCTGGGTCTACCCATGATTTTTTGCGCTTGGGATTCTTAAAATTCATCCCCTGTAACTATACGATGCAAAAACGTCTTCCTCTTGTACCGAGCGAGCAAAATATCACACGTGTTTTTGCGCTTTTCGATTTGCCTGTCGTTCAACTCATGTGGTACCCCGGCTTTTGAATCTTTCCCATCTCTGGTAGCCGATTGGAAACAGCTTATTGACTAACGCCCAATTGCTCGGAAAGTTGTGTTGTGTTTGCGAATCATCTTCATCCGACAATGCCTGCAATTTCACATCTTCGTATTTTTTTGGCGGTTTTCCATGTTCCTTGTCTGCAACATCGAAGTCACCACTTTTGAAACGCCGAAACCATCTTTCACACGTATCTTGCGATGGAGCATGTTCACCATAAGCTTCTCGAAGTAATCGGTATGATTCAACAGCAGTTTTCTTCAAATGAAAAACAAAAATTAATGCTGTCCGCGAATGCTCTTTGTTCGGTATAAATCTTGACATATTGAACACAACAACACAACACTATGCATACACTTTTCCAATTTATCACTCGTGCGCGTCTGACACTTGTTGATGACACAACAACATGGCGCAGTGTCAAATCTTTATAGCACAAACTGCATTGGTACACCATCTGTTGTCTGAAATCCGCATTTCATACTGTACACCTGGTAAATTAAACATAATCAATTTTTTTCTCAGTTTTTCGTAGTCAAATTAAAAGCAATGATGTTGATTTTCCGTTTATGTCAACTAATTTCCTGTCTAGTTGAGCTTATAAAAGGGTAAATATTTGTGCCAAAAAAAAAATTATATAGGAAGTAGATTATAAAAAAATAATGACCATTTTTTTTGTATGACATTACCAAAATTTCTGTATAAAATGGCTTACCATTCCTAGTAATAGCATAGTAGAATTTTATTCTTAACATACATAGTTTACTATACTTTCAAAATGAAGTATTTCGCAATTTTATTTGTTGCTGTTTTCGCCTTAGTGTTGGTAAGTATACAGTGATACGCAAATGTATTTCACAAATTTAATTAGTAGGATGTATTAAAATTTCTTAAAACTTTAGTGTACTTCATAAAATATTCTTTTTACTTTATAATTTTTACAGTACATCAGGACATCATGGCACGGTACGGCAATGATAACAAAAAAATTAAAAAAATATTGACAAAAAAAATTAAATTACCTTTTTTAATTAAATTTTGACTTAAATTAGTTTTGGGGGTGAAATCGAAAGTGAGAAAAAATTTTTTTTACCGGGTCAACGAGCGGGGTGTCAAATGAAAGCTTGTGTATGTGTGTGTTCAAAAATATATATACTGTAACCCTTGCGCACACTTTTCTTTGTATTATTTTTAAAAAATTGCCAAAAATCGCTGTCTCCTCTTATCTCGAAAAATTCTGATAAAAAATTTTGACAAAATTCTGGAATATTCTCCAGAGCGTGTAGATTGAAGGAAAAGTATCACGAGTGCATTACCTTCAATAATTTATCTTGTATATAAAAAAAACAAAAATTTCAAGGTCATTAGTTTTCAGCAAAGATCGGGAACAAGCTTTGTTGTCATTTGTTGTCATTTGGGGTGTATTTTGTGAAGTCATTGATCATTTTACGAAAGACTAATTGTGCAAGTCGAACTTGCACTTGGTTATTATTTTATAAATACATACATTTAAACTGATCGAGTGTGTTCCTTAAAACTGTCAGTATTACATTTTTGCTAAAAAATAAATTAATATATTTTAGGTTGTTTCAAGTGCTGCCCCAGAGGGTGGATATGGATCTGCAGGTAAGATCGTTAATAAAAATAAAGTTTGGTAAAATTTTATATTATGTAGCAAGATGATTGCCAAATCAGACAGCTAATGTCAAATTGGAATATTCAATTTAATTATTCTTAAAGTAAATTGTTTTGATGTCATCTGTTCACGTGGTGCTATTCAAGGATTTCCTGACGAACGCTATGCAGCGGAAACGCGAAGTAGTAACAACCCACGTCGATACGTGGCGGCAGGTTCATCACTAACAACACTGTGTAACAAGTTTCAACTTGTTAGGCTGCTCAGTATATTCTCTATGCTCTTTCGGGTAAAGATCTAATCTCTGCGATTTTTATAATGAATGTGAAAAGAGAGGATTAGGCGTCAATTTTTTTTAAACTTAGAAGTGCTACTGGAAGATATGAAATGGTTCGAAAAGCATTTACGGATAAGGTACTCAGCCGAATACAAATTTTGCGATTTTCGCGATTTAAGGATGATCGACCTTTAGTGAAGGACAACGAGCGTTTTGCGAGATCTTCGACGGCATCCAGGTCTACATTTATCGCCAAAGTTCAACAAATTATAAGTGAAAATTGTAGTCCGGCAATTTTGAGTATCTCTGATGAACTTTCTATTGGTTAGAAAACAACTTTGGAACGAGCAAGGTGTCCTCCTCCTGCATACGACAATGCACAGTTTGTTTGTTTTTGATGAATAATGTATTACAGTTATCCCCCACTCCCCTTATTCGCCTAATTTGGTACCTTGTGACTTCAGTTTATTCCCCGATATGAAAATTAAGTTAAAGGGTCGCGAGACGGTAGAGTAGGCACAACGAGAACCACAGTCAGCGCTGAAGGCATCAACCTTGAGTGATGAGACCCGTGCATTTGTAGGCAGAAGAACTACCTCCACTACTAACATAAATCAGAAAATATGTCAAGTTTCTTCATTTTATTGCTCAACTCGAAGAAATGCTGGAATGGCTTTAAAAGGTATCACCTTGTCAGCGTTTTACTGAAGGTCAAGCAGCATGACATATTTATCATCAAAAAATATATATACATACATTTTTATAGGCCAATTTATACCACTATTATGTATCTGCTTTTAATGTTTAGGTCAAGAGAACACCGGCGACACCCTAGTTAAAAGAGATTTGGCCAACCACGCTCCCATTGCTCACCACCTTCATTCTGCTGCCTGCTTTGGTCAAGGAGGTGGACCACGTAAGTATAATTTTAATTTGTCTCCCATCTCTTTTAAACCTATTTGCATCTTCCTTCTAACTGGTAATTGGTGAAATCAGCTATTTAACTGTAGAGCAAACTCGTTGGCCCTAAAACAGACCAGGGTAAGCGAGTAAAAGGGCTTGCTAGCTAACATTGTTGACAGAAACAACCTGGAAATATGAAGTAGCCGATACACTAGCTAAAAAAAGGAGCTATAGCAAATCGCACGGAACCTGAACCCATTTTAGAAATCCAGCGCAATATGGGATTTACAGGGATCGTAAATCTGGTAAACGATAAGCTCATCAGAGTGTAGCGAGGCACCAGAGATGAGACAATTCAAGAGTCTGATAAAGGGACCTAATTTTGAGTCTAAATTGCAGTTGCTGCCGGAAAAAGAAAGAAAGAGCTGTTCATCTTTAAAACATATCTTGCGTGGCAATCAGGTCAGCAGGACAAACTCTCCTGAGATCTCTATTTTTGGACCAGGAGTCCGAGAGAGAAGGTCGTGTTTTGGAATGTTGCTGTCCCTAAACTATATTATTGTATATATTATCCCCCCACAACTTTAAACTGAAGGAAGCTACTTGTTAGTCATATATCTTCTTCCCTTCTTCCGGGCCCATGTATGTGAACGTCGGGGTCTGTGTACTATTTCGGCAGTTTATATTAAGGTTGTTATTCTCTGCTAGCCGAAAAATAGACGCTGCTCCCGGAACTCCACACCAGTCCCTGATATTCCGGAGACACGAGTGCTGTTTTCTACCGGGTTCTCGCCGACCCTCCATTTTTCCTTTAAGAATAATTTTGGAATCGAGTAGCGGTCACCTCTTAGTGTATGTCCCAAATAAGACATCTTTCTTTGTTTTACGATACCAAGTAGTTGCCTCTCCACCCCGGCCCTTTGAAGCACCTCTTTATTGGTTAGGTGTTATGTCCAAAAAACTCGTAGCAAACGTCGGAGCATCCATAGCTCGAAAGCTTCGATACGATTCAGTGATCTCACATTTAACGACCATGTGTCTACGCTAAATAAGAGGACCGGCCCGGCATTGCATTTTATTACTCGTAGGCACAGGGCGAGTGGCAATTGCCTTTGAAGCAGCATATTTTTTAACTTTCGAAAGGTATCCTTTGAACCACCTGCCAATCAGCAGTTTAACCTCCCCATCACAATCCCATCGTTCGTTGACTACAAAGCCAAGATATTTGAATTTATTAACCCTCTCATTCTCTTGATCCTTTATAAAGAGAGATGCATCCTCTTGGGGGTGTTTACTAATCACCATCATTTTAGTTTTCCCAATATTTACACCTACACTATATTCCTCGCCAATATCATTCAGCTTATTACATAAAATTTACAGATCTTCCATGTATTGGCAACTATTGCGGTATCGTCTGCATACCAAATATTATTTATGAGCTTTCCATTAAGATTTCCATATTATATAATATCTGCGCATGTCCTAAAATTTAGATTATCAGTTTTATCATATCTTTAAATTTGATAGCTACCACTTTATTTTCGTTTTTTGGAAAAATTCATCACTTAGAAACCGTGCTAGATTAGAAACAGTTACCCCATGTAGCTGACCGAACGGCGAGCCCACCGGTTAGTTTTAGAAAACTCATTATAGATGTTTGTAGTAAGCTCTTTTGTTTACAACACTGTAAACAAAATGGCATGGGGAAGATGTTAATAGCAACGAAAATTGGGCGGGATTAACAATTCCAATCAAAGCAGATAATTAATCCCGCCTGATTCTATTACTTGTTTTGACTGGTATTACTAATCCCGTTAAATTCTTGTTGCTAGGAACATCTTCCCCATTCTCTTTTGTTTAATTTGTTGTAAAATGGCGGTTTTTCTTAATTACAAACGCCTTTAGTTTTTTTAAGAACTTCACATTATCGAATGCTTTTATTTGGTAAGTGTACAAAAACAATATATGCGGTAACAGGAAATAATACTTACTCTACAGTCGTCAAGTAAGAACGAGTTCGCGATAATTTATTTTTAGTAGAAGCGATTCAACAAAAAATCGGTAGAGGGAACCTTAGTCCACGGCGCATTTTAGTAAAGGTTTCAGTCGATTCCGAACTTTCGTCTAAATCTCGTAAAATTCAAAATTAGTTACTTGTTAGCGCGTCGGTTCGAGGCAGTCTTTCTTTGTTGTCATCCAAAGGGGCCTAAAATGACACATTCCACAGCCGCTAAATATATTAACAAGTCAGTATCGACCGTGAAGAAGTGGGTAAATCATTTTAACTAGACGGAAAATGTCGATGACTTGCCAAAACATGGCTCGGTAGGCAGCGACTCCGAAAATCGAAAAACGAATTGTATTTTTGTTTTTACGGGACGTGAAATTGACGCTGTGTCAAGAAGCAGCAAAATTAAGTAAATCAGGTTTGAATGTGTCCCATGAGACCATTCGACAACATCTTCGTGCTCATGACGTCAAATTCCGAAGCACGCTGGAGAAACCTTTGCTGGGCGAAATAACATCGCGAAGCGGCTCGCTCGGGCCCACGATAAGATACTAGAGTCTCTAGATACTCCGGACCTATTGAAAACATTTGGTCTCTTGTAACGAGTAAAGACTCTGAGGACTTTGACTAAGTTGTCTCTCGAGATTCGAAAAAAGACTAAGCAGACAATCTCGTCGAGAGCATGCTTCGAATATGGCAGGCGATTATTAATGCAGGTGGCGATTGGACAACTTACTAAGGTAATTGTTCCGTGGTTAGCACTCCAAAGAATAAATTGATGGCAAAAAATGTTCTCAAAACACATTTTTTCAAGAATACGAGCGGTCGAATTCTTACTTGACAGACTGTATATCTTACCTGAATAATTATTTAAATTCAATCTATTTCCACTACTTATTTGATCCTGAAATCTAATTATTTTTATTCTTGTTTTAGCACCAAGTAACAGCACTTCCGGTTAGGACAATTGGTCGTAAATAAGAACAGGAAAAAGAAACTGTTGACTACCAGATGATAAAATAAAACAAAAATTAAATACTATAGTTTTTATTTGTTTTTCCTTCTAATTCTATAAATATACCGCAATACAAGATATTAGGTGTACAATTAATTCAGTATCCTTGAAATAAGTATCATATGATTTTGGAATCTTGGTACTACATAACAGTTACCACCACTACACCAAACACTTTATTTTTGCACTCGACATTCGTCTCGCTAATCATGTTAGCATCAACGGGAGCAATGTTTGAATAAATTCTCAATTTCACTAATTCGAGGGTGGTTAAATAAGTACCCGTGTTTGAAGACAGATGGCGTTGCTAAGGCAAGTTGATGTTACCATCGTCTGTTGTCATCCGATAGATGATACCAAAAAAAATTTGACACCGATTCATAGATTAGTTTGCAGTAAGTGCAATGGAAAAAGTGCAGTATTGTTCAGTGATTTGCTTTTGGATGGGAAAACGTGTGAAGAGATAAAAGCGAAATTGAATGCTGTTTATGGGGACCCTTCGCCATCAGTGACAACAGTCAGATATTGGTTCAAAGAATTTAAACATGATGATGAGAATCGCCTGGGATGCCCATCAGATGTAGTTACCGAGGAAATCATTGAAAGAGTCCACGATATGATTCTCGCTGTTCGTCTAACGAAAGTGCGCGAATTAGCAGAGGCCATATATGTGTCGATGGGAACGGTAATTAATATTATACAGGGTGAGTCAACAATAGAGTAAAGTTCATTATCTCATTTGTTTCGGGAGTGACGAAAAAATACAATAGTTTTAGAGAATGTTAAGGTGCACAGGTTAAAATTATTTTTGAGTATACAGGGTACTTCAAAAAAGTGTGGCCGATATAATATATGTTTTTTTAAAAGAAACATCCTATTTTCTAATTTATTTTTAAATTCTGCGTAAAATTTTATAACTTTTTTATTAAAAATGTTATTTACCTAAACCTAGTAGTTTTTTTCTAGTACTTCAATTTTTTTAAAAAAAGTGCTAGTTTTCAATTTTATAAAAAATTGCCATTAGCGCCATTGTTTTTAAACGTGGAATATTCATAATTGGTACGAGCGTTCTATAGAGATGAAAGAAAAGGTATATATAAAGAAATTTGAGTTAGATGCTATAGGGTGTTCAAAATAAATTTATACATTTCGATTATTTTAAATTGAAAAATCTCAAATTTTTTAAATGGCACACCTGGTATATTATTATTTTTTTTCTGATAGATTTTACAAAACCCTACAACTATTATTAAGTATGTCATATACCTATTTTTAATAGTTTTCGTTTTATTTTGAATTTTTAAATTTTTACCCTTGTTTTTTAATTACACTTACCCGATAACATGATAGTTGCCAAGACAAAGCAAAAATGTAGGCATTGTCAAATTTTGACATGTTTATTAAGCAAGTAAAAATAGTTTAATTTGTTGTAGTAAGTGACGTATAAAGGTAATAGTTATGGATTTTCCTAAAAATGAATTAATTGATATGGTTTATATACTGGGCGAGGCTGGAAAAAAATTGTCTCTTGGGAGTAAGGCTGTAACTTTAACTTTACTCTATCGTTAACTCACCCTGTTCATGATAAGGTCGCGATGAAAAAGTTGTCGGCCCGACGGGTGCCGCGATTGCTCACCGTGTACAACAAGCGGGTGCGGCTTTCAACTTCGGAGCTGTGTTTGGAGCAATTTAAGAGAAATCCGAAAACTTTTTTGGTCGAGTTGTCACCGTCATTGAGACCTGAATTCATCCTGAACTAACCTGAAACCAAGAAACAATCAAAACAATGAGTTGCTTCCTGTGAATCTGTTCCAAAGAAGGCGAAGGCACACACATCGGCCGGAAAAGCTATGGCGAACGATTTTTTGGGATGCCTACTAATTGACTTCTTAAAAAAAGGAAGAACGATAACTGGACTATACTATATTGAGTTACGCTCGACCGCTTCGACAAGAAATTGAAGGAAACACACACATTGAATAGCCGTGGCTGCTCAGTCAATCATCGCTCTTGATGAAGCTAACATGGTTATCGAACGGGCGCCGAGCGCAAAAATAAAGTGTTTGGTGTAGTGGTGATATATACTGAGTAGTACTCATATTTAGTTTAAATTTTAACGAATGAGAGGCAAGATTCTTTTATTTTTCAGAGTTTTGGACTTTTTCTATCATTTCATTTAATTCCTTAATTACTGATAAAAGATTTTGGAAACTAACTTTTAAGAGAGCACACTTTTGCAGAAAAGCTCTTTAGAATTAGTTAACATAGGGAAAGATGTAGTTCTCAACGAGCGATAGTTTTCATTTCTTTAACGTCGGACCTTTGTTTCCTAGTATACCAATACCATAAACCTTGCAATACCTCCGGGCGGTACTTACCATAGAATGAATGACCTCGAGGAAGAAATTACTTGTCAATACTTAGTTTTGGCAAAACTTTTTATGAAATAAAGTTATTTGCAATATAACAATCAATTTTTGTATTTAAAAAGACGGTACAGTAACGGGTAATTACTCATCACCCTTCATGGCAAACTTGTTCATAAGTAAGTTTGAAACCGAGTCCAGCCAAGAATGTGTATGGTATAGATATATGAATGATATATGCGCAATTCTCGATACAAAAAATTCTAGAAAATTTTATTTATTAAATAGCCGTGGCTGCTCCCTTACATTTACCAGGGTGATTCAATAAGTCCCCGTGTTAGGATTGAAGACGCCATTTTTTTTTAAAACCAATTTTTTCATTTCTCAACATAGACCCCTTTTAGGTATATCTGGGGGCACGGAAGCCACTCACGGCACTTTCGATCCCCCCCTGTAACTTCGTTATGGATAAAGCTAGAAGTCTGAATTTTCAGTGACCCAGAGGACATACTATACTACCTATATTCCTAAATTACCTACTATTTATACCTTATAGTTTACGAACTATCGCCAGTCGAAGTTCTTTAATTTTGTCACTGACACACTCACCGATAATCAAAATTCTAAGGTACTTCTAGTAGACACACAAACTTCAAATTTTGAATTTAGTTAGTGTTTAGCCTATAAAGGAAGGAAAAACTGAGACATCCTGAAATTTCAGTCCCATTTTCTAAATGGTACAGTCATTTAAGCCAAAAAAGAGGGTCAACCTCGGAATGAGAGATAATAAGCTGTAAACTTGTATAAACCTTTATTTTGCCATTCTAAAAGTTGTCTCAAAAGTCTCATAAAATCTCGTATCCGCGTTTTAAGATATTCAAGGTCAAAGGTCACAAAAATCGGTTTTTCGCAAATATCTCGCTTCCTATGGTTTCAATGATATTTGCATTTATTATAAAAATTGTAGAGCATAAAATTCTCTACAAATTCTCTTGTAAACATTTTTTTATACGCTTAACCGTTTTTGAGATAGAGCACAGAGAGCGCGCAGCGCTCAGCCATACATAGCATAATACAAGGTCAACCGTGAGACCTGGTAAATAATACGTCGTATAAAGTTAATTAATCACTAAAAAATCCATAATTATGAATAATTCGTATTATTTATTAATTAATATATTATATTTAATAATATTTTTCATTTATCAAATATATTCGTTTAATAATACTTACCTACTTCTTGTAATTAAAAAATTGTTAAGTGAAATATTTTAATTATAAAAAAGTATAAAGATGATGCTTCTATGACAGCAGGGCTAGAAGAAATATAGTTATTAAAATAGGAGCAAAAGTCACGTTAAGACGAAATATTGACGGCTCTATCGTTACAGTACAAGGAGTAAAGGTTGATCCTGAAAATACAAATAAAATAAAAAAAATACATATTACATTTAATAATGAACATCTTTACGAGCTTGGTCGAGTCAAAACTAAATTTGAAATTATTAATAGAGCTTATGTTCATCGCGAACAATTTCCGCTATGTATTGCCTATGCTATTACCATATACAAAAGCAGGGGCTAAGTCTAAACAGTCCACTGATGGACATCGGTTCTTCAGTGTTCACATGCGGTCAAGTATACGTGGCACTTTCGAGAGTGACAAGTCTGGGCAGATTACATCTAATTAATGTCGACTTCGTTAGTATCAAAGCTCAGGAGTCCGCGATCGTTGAATATAATCGACTTAGAAGCACTTATCGTCCAGACTTGTCAAAAATTGTTACATCATAGCCTTTGAGAAAAACCAATAGAGACAGGGAGTGGGTTTTAAGAAAATCCGTAGCTGACGTACAAGAAATATTACCCGAGAAGAAAAAAAAGAGGACTACCTACAAAAAGAAATGAGATCCCATCAAAAACATAAAATGTAAAAAAATGCGAAGTCTTGCAACGCAGTCCTTCCACCACAAAAAGTTGTGAGATCTTATGTAAAACCAAGTCAGTTATTTTAGTTAGTATCTGTGGAAGCACCTATTCAATAACTTTGTCATAAATAGTTATCTATTTAGTTACCTACCAACATTTATAGTGACCGTATCAATATTAAACATCTTTATTTCTATAATAAATATAATGACTTGGCAATCGCACGGCAATATAATCACATAAGAATAATCTACTATTTAAAATACTTTATTCTTAAGTGCACTGTTTAGACTTACTTAGCAATCAAAATAGTAGATTATTCTTATGTGATTATGTTGCCGTGCGATTGCCAAGTCATTATTAGTGTTCCGTACGGAACACTTATAAAATCACTTCGGTGTCTGTCTGTCTGTCTGTCTGTCTGTCACACCCGATTTTCTCCGAAACTATTTGACATAGAAAGGTGAAATTTGGTAATAATATAGGAATTGATGGCCTCATCAGAGCCATGTAGTTTTGAGAATTAAATTTTGACTTAAGGGGTTAGTTTTGGGGGGTGAAGTCGGAAGTGAAAAAAAAAATTTTTTACTAGGTCGTCGAGTGTGGTGTCAAATGAAAGCTTGTGAAAACGAGAGTAAAAAATTTATATATAATATTATACTTGCGCGCACTTTTCTTTGTATTATTTTTAAAAATTCGCGAAAAATCGCTGTCCCGGGCCTCATCTCGAAAAGTGCTTATCAAAAAATTTCGAAAAAATTCTGGAATATTCTCCACGGGGTGTAGATTGAACGAAAATTATCACGAGTGCATTACCTTTAATAAATTATATGGTATATAAAAAAAAAAACAAAAATTTCAAGGTCATCAGATTTCAGTAAAGATTGGAAGCAAACTTTGTTGAAAACTCATTTGGGATGTGTTTTGTGAAGTCACTGATCATTTTATACATCTGTAACATAAATTTTGACTTAAGGGGTTCGTTTTGAGGGGTGAAATCGGAAGTGAAAAAAATTTTCTTTTACTAGGTCACCGAGTGTGGTGTCAAATGAAAGCTTGTGAAAACACGACTTAAAAATATATATATAATGTAATACTTGCGCACACTTTTCTTCGTATTACTTTTAAAAAATCGCTGTCCCCTACCTTATCTCGAAGAGTACTAATCAAAAAATTTTAAAAAAATTCTGGAATATTCTCCACGGGGTATAAATTGAACTAAAATTATCACGAGTGCATTACCTTTAATAATTTATTTGGTATATAAAAAAAAACAAAATTTCAAGGTCTCTAGTTTTCAGTAAAGATTGGAAACAAACTTTGTTGAAAACTCATTTGGGGTGTGTTTTGTGAAGTCACTGATCATTTTATACCACCCTAACAAAAATTTTTATTTTAAAGACAATCAACGTACGGAACACTAATTGTGCAAGTTCAACTTGCACTTGACCGGTTTTTTTATTTACGAGGCTGGTTTGAAAAGTCCGTGCAAAGTCCGAGAGATGGCACCACAGGCGCGTATCGAGGTCATGTTTAGTTAGTAGCATCTCTTGAATGAACGCACACCAAGTTTCAGCCATATTGGTCTATTTCTTTGTGTTTGGCATTCGTGTGAATCAAGGAAGTCGAGTGATTTTCAAGAAATGGACGAAAAAGAATTTCGTGTGGTGATTAAACATTACTTTATGAAAGGCAAAACGCCTCAGGAGACTAAAGAGAAGCTTGATAAACATTATGGTGACTCTGCACCTTCGATTAGAACAGTTTACAAGTGGTTTCAAAATTTTCGGACTGGCCATATGGGCACAAGTGACGCTGAACGTTCTGGATGGCCTGTGGAGGTTACGACTCCAGAAATCATTGATCAAATCCATGATATGGTGATGGATGACAGAAGAGTTAAGGTGCGTGAGATTGCTAGTGCTGTGGGCATCTCGACTGAACGGGTACATAATATTTTGCATAAAACATTTGGACATAAGAAAGCTATCCGCAAGATGGGTGCCGCGATTGCTCACGTTTGACCAAAAACGGAATCGTGTGAAGTGTTGCAAGGATGGTTTGCAGCTGTTCCAGAAGAATCCGGAGGACTTTAAGCGTCGTTTCGTCACTGTGGATGAAACATGGATACATTACTATACTTCTGAGACCAAACAACAATCTAAACAATGGGTTACCAAGGGGGAATCTGCACCAAAAAAGGCGAAGAGCGTTCCTTCGGCCGGAAAGGTTATAGCGACTGTCTTTTGGAATTCGCAAGGGATAATCCTCATCGACTATCTGGAAAAGGGTAAAACTATTACAGGTGAATATTATTCATCGTTATTGGACCGTTTGAAAACCGAGCTGCAAGAAAAACGCCCGCGATTGGCACACAAGAAAGTCCTTTTCCATCACGACAACGCACTAGCACACACCTCAGCAGTTGTGGTTGCAAAATTAATGGAAATAGGATTCCAACTCGTTTCACATCCCCCCTATTCTCCAGACTTAGCTCCCTCGGACTACTATTTGTTCCCCAATTTGAAGAAATGGCTGGCGGGACAAAGATTTTATTCAAACGAGGAGGTGATTGCAGACACTAATGGATATTTTGCAGACTTGGACAAATCCTATTATTCGGAAGGGATCAACAAACTAGAACATCGTTGGACGAAGTGTATAAGCCTAAAAGGAGACTATGTCGAAAAATAAAAAAGGTTTACCCCAAACACATAAGTAGTTTTTATTTTTGCACGGACTTTTCAAACCAGCCTCGTATTATAGAAGTAAAGATGTCTAATATTGATACGGTCACTATAAATGTTGGTAGGTAACTAAATAGATAACAATTTATGACAAAGTTGTTGAATAGATACTTCCATAGATACTAACTGAAATAACTGACTTGGTTTTACTTGAGATCTCACAACTTTTTGTGGTGGAAGGACTGCGTTGCGAGACTTGGCATTTTTTTTCATTTCATGTTTTTGATGGGATACACTTTTCCCAACGTTTTTGATATTTTTTTAACCCCTCCAAAAAATAGGAATTGTCCAACCCCCTAAAAGACGCTTCTGTCTGGGCGATGACCTTCTCATTTGAGCTGAATTTTTTTCCTGCGAGCCATTTCTTCATATTTGAGAACAAGAAGAAATCACAGGGAGCCAGGCCGAGCGAATACAGGGGGTGCGACAGCAAGTCATAACGCAATTCGTGCAGTTTGGCGGCGACAACTTCGGATGAATGTGCTGAAGCATTATCGTGGTGAAATAACCCTCTCTTCTCCGCTAAATGGGGCCATCTTTCCTTCAATTTCTTGCCGAAGTAGTCCAGTAAGTTACTATAGTATAGTCCAGTGATCGTTCTTTCTTTTTCTAAGAACTCATCAAATATGATGCCCTTTTCATCCCAAAAAATCATCGCCATATTTTTTTCGGCCGATGGGATCGCCTTCGCTTTCTTTGGAGCAAATTCACCGGAAGCAACTCATTATTTTGATTGTTGTTTGGTTTCAGGTGTATAATGATGAATCCAGGTCTCAACGAAGGCGACAACTCGACGCAAGCCCTTCGGATTTCACTTAAATTGCTCCAAACACAGCTTCGAAGTTGAAAGCCGTATTCGCTTGTTGTTCATGGTGAGCAAACGTGGCACCCATCGAGCCGAAAACTTTTTTATCGCGAACTTATTATGTACAATATTAATACCGTTCCCGTCGAAACATTTATGGCCTCTGCTAATTCGCGCACCTTCGTTAGACGATCAGTGAGAATCATGTCGTGGACTTTTTCAATGATTTCCGCGGTAACTACATCTGATGGGCGTCCCGGGTGATCTTCATCAAAAACGGATGTTCGACCACGTTTAAATTCGTTGAACCAATTTTTTTTTTTTTATGGTTCTAGCACCCGTGCTGCAGGGAAGTCCCTAAAACGCTCCAAGAGCGGCTCGCGTGCGGAAAAAGCGATTCACGTTGTTCTTGAATCGCTGTAAATTGTACTCGGTGGGAAACACAGCGCTGGGCAAATCATTCCAAAGGGATGATTTTCTCCATCTGCTTGAAAAGCGTTTTACGCGGAGTAACAAGCTAAACCTCATACGGATGTAAAGCACCAGCGCGACGTGTATTTCTAACATCCACCGCTTTGGGAGGAATTAAGCGGGCTACATCCTTCGAACACTTTCCATGAAAATAATTGTAGAACAGACTCAAGTCGCCAACCATTCTTCGATGTTCCAGCGAATCAAGGCCGCCGGTGAGTTCCGGGTCTCCAATCAGATGAACAGCTCTTCTCTAAACAGAATCCAACAAATGCAGTGTATGTTTGGAAGCGGAGCCCCAAACACAGGAGCAGTATTCCATAGTTGGTCGAATTTGAGCTTTGTAAAGAATTAACAGTTGTTGTGGAGTGTAAAGCTTTCTGGTTCGAAATCGTATTCTCAACTTTTGAGAAGCTCTCCTTGCTATGCCTGCAACATGTTCATGCCAGGACATATTTGCTCCCAAATTAACGCCTAACAAATTGAGCGACGATTTTATGGAAATGGTGTGCCCCGACATAACTATGTCGGGTTCAGCAACGTTAACTTTTTTAGAAAAAACTGCCGCCTGAGTTTTTGTAGCGTTGGTTACTGTCACCCCAAGATAGAATTTCTTCCAGGTCTTTGTTAAGTTGAGCGACCTCCTGCTGTCTGCGGATATTCGCCTGAGCAGCCGATGTCCGAGCGTTCAAAGTGAATGAAGAGACAAGCGTACTGTCATCTGCAAAGCTGTAGAATGGATTCCCCGTCTTTTCCAGCAGATCGTTAATGTAAATGAGAAAGAGAGTAGGAGACAGTATGGAGCCTTGGGGCACACCAGCGTTGATAGTGAAGGTGTTAGAAAGAAATCCGTCGACCACCACTAGTAAAGAACGCTCTCTGAGGAAACATGAGAGCCACAAACAGAACTTTTCAGACATACCACAAGAGCGTAGCTTAGCTAACAGTCCAGCGTGCGAAACACGGTCGAATGCCTTGGATATGTCAAGAGCAACCGCTCGAGATTCTCCAAAGTGTTCAATTGCGTTGTTCCAAACATGTGTTACATAAGTCAGAAGATCTCCTGTTGATCTATGTTTACGAAAGCCATATTGGTGATCGCTAATAATATTGAATCGTTCAAGATATTTTTAAAAGATGCTGATGACGCTTTTCATGGCTTTCGATATTATTGAAAGCAGTACGACTGGTCGGTAATTATTTGGCAAGGTCTTCTTGCCTTTTTTAGGTATCGGCTGAACTGTGGCACATTTCCAGCAGGACTCTGACTGTTGTTACTGATGGTGAAGGGTGCTCATAAACAGCATCCAATTTCGCTTTTATCTCCTCACACGTTTTCCCATCCAAAAGCAAAATGCGAATGATACTGCACTTTTTCCATCTTAGCAACAAACACTACTTGCATACTGCTGCCAAATGCAAACTAACCTATGAATCAGTGTCAATTTTTTTTTGGTGTCGTCTATCAGAAGACAGCAGACGATGGCAGCGTCAACTTACCTTAGCAACGCCATCTGTCTTCAAACACGGCTACTTATTGAACCATCCTCATATTCGTGATATTGAGAATTTATTCAAGCATTGCTCCCGATGATGTTAACACGATTAGCGAAACGTACGTCGAGTGCAAAAATAAAGTATTCGGTGTAGTAATGATATATATTGAGTAGTACTCATATTTACTTTAAATTTTAACGAATAAGAGACAAGGGTTTCTTTTATTTTTTCAGAATTTTTGACTTCTGCTGGGTTTTTGTTTTTTTTGTGTGTTGGGGGGGGGGGGGGGGGGGGGGGGGGGGGGTTTTTTTTGTTTTTTTTTTTTTATTTTTTTTTTTTTGGGGTTGTTTTTTTTTTTTTTTTTTTTTTTTGTTTTTTGTTTTTTTATTTTTTTTTTCATTTCCGGCAATACATTTTTTATTATTTTTTCTTTTATTTAATTTCTTAATAGTTGGTAATTGTTATATAGTATCAAGATTCCAAAATCATGTGATACTTATTTCAAGGATACTGAATTAATTTGTATACCTAATATCTTGTATTGCGGTATATTTATAGAGTTAGAAGGAAGAGCAAATAAAAACAATAGTATTTAATTTTTGTTTTATTTTTATAATAGTTAACAGTTTCTTTTTCCTGTTCTTATTCACGACCAATTGTCCTAACCGGAGGTGCTGTTATTTGGTGCTAAAACAAGAATAAAAATCATTAGACTTCACGATTAAAGAAGTGGAAATAGGTGGAATTTAAATAATTATTCAGGTAAGATATACAGTCTGTCAAGTAAGAATATGACCGCTCGTATTCTTGAAAAACTGTGTTTCGAGAACATTTTTTGCCATCAATTTATTCTTTGGAATTCTAACAACGGCACAATTACCTTAGTAAGTTATCCAATCGCCTCCTGCATCAATAATCGCCTGCCATCTTCGAGGCATGCTGTCGATGAGATTTTCTGCTTAGTCTGCAAATTTTTCGAATCTCGCGAGACAACTGAGAGTCCTCAGAGTCTTAACTCTGATCTTTCTCTTTACAAGGAACTAAACGTTTTCAATAGGGTTGGCGTCCGGTGATTGTCAGGGCCACGCTGGTATCTTATCGTGGGCGCAAGCGAGCCGCTTCGCGACGTGGTTTCTTCAGCGTGCTTCGGAATTTGACATCATGAGCACGAAGATGTCCTCCAATGGTCTCATGGATACATATTCAAACCTGATTTACTTAATTTTTCCGCTTCTTGACGCAACGTCAATTTCGCGTCCCGTGAAAACAAAGATACGATCCCTTTTTCGATTTTCGGAGTGACTGCCTACCCAGCCACGTTTTGGCAAGTCATCGACATTTTTCGTCTCGTTAAAATGATTTACCCACTTCTTCACAAACGATACCGACTTTTTAATGTATTTAGAGGCTGCGGAATGTGTCATTTAGGCCTCTTTGGATGGGAACGAAGAAAGACTGTCTCGAACCGACGCGCTAACAAGTAAGTCATTTTGAATTTTACGTGGTTTCGATGAAAGTTCGAACTCGACTGATAGTTTTACTAAAATGCACTGGGGACAAAGGTTCCCTCTACCGATTTTTTGTTAAATCGCCTGAATCGCATCTACCAAAAATGAATTATCGCGGACATGCTCTTACTTGACAAACTGTAGAGTAAATGTGTTATGTCCTACTACCGCATATATTGTTTTTGTACACTTACTAAATAAAGACATTCGATACCGTGAAGTCGAAATCGCCATTTTACAACAAATTAAACAAAAGAGAATGGGGAAGATATTTACAGCAACAAGAATTTAGCGGGGTTAGCAATACCAGTCAAAATAGACAATAGAATCTGGCGGGATTAATTATCTATTTTGATTGGTATTGTTAATCCCGCCCAATTTCCGTTGCTATAAACATCTTCCCCATGCTTTTTTGTTTACAGTGTTGTAAACAAAAGAACATAGTACAAACATCCATAATGAGTTTTCTAAAACTAACCACTACCAGTTACATGGGGTAACTATTTCTAATCTAGACCGGTTTCTAAATGATGAATTTTCAAAAATACCAAAACTGAGAGCGGTAGTTATCAAATTTAAAGATAGACTGGTAATCTAAAGTTTAGGACATGTGCAGGTATTATATAATATGGAAATCATAATGAAAAACCCAAAAATAATATTCCGTATGCAGACGATACCACAATAGTTGCCAATAACATGGAAGATCTGCAAATTCTAATCAATAAGCTGAATGATATTGGCGAGAAGTACGCTCTACGTATAAATATTGGGAAAACTAAAATGATGATGGTTTAGTAGACACCCCCAATAGGATGCATTTCTCTTTATAAAGGATCAAGAGATTGAGAGGGTTACCAAATCCAAATATCTTAGCTCTGTTGGCAACGAACGATGGGATTGTGATAGGGAGGTTAAACTGCTGATTGGCATGGCAAAGGATACCTTTCTAAATTTGAAAAAGACAATTGCCACTAGCCCTGCGCTTACGAGTAATAAAATGTTGTGTTTGGCAGGTTCTCTTATATGATGTAGGAGCATGGTTGTTAAAACTGAGATCATTGAATCGTATCGAAGCTCTTGAGCTATGGATACTGCGACGTTTGCTGTGAAGTTCTTGGACAGAATACCAAACCATTAAAGAAGTGTTTCAAAGGGCCGGGGTGGAGAGGCAACTACTTAATATCGTAAAACAAAAAAAGGTGTCTTATTTGGGATTTAAACTAAGAGATGACCGCTACTCGATTCCAAAACTTAGTCTTAAGGGAAAAATGGAGGGTCGGCGAGGACCCGATAGAAAGCAGCACTAGTGGCTCCTGAATATCAGGAACTGCTGCAGAGTTCCGGACGTTGCGTCCATTTTTCGAGTAGCAGAGAATAGCAACTCCAATATAAACTGAAGAAATGGTACGAATACCCCGACGTATGTGAATACATGAGACAGAAAGAAGAAAAGAAGATATATGATTGACAAGTAGCTCCCTTCAGTTTAAAGTTGTGGGGGGGCAATAGACTTTAGAGACAGCAACATACCAGTTTAAAACACGACCTCTTCTCTTGGACTCCTGGTAGAAAATTAGAGATTTCAGGGGAGTTTGTCTTGCTGACCTTATTGCCACGCAAGATGTGCTTTAAATATGCAGCTCTTTCTTTCGTTTTCCAGCACCAATTGCAATCTAGACTCAAAATTAGATCCGTTTATCCGACTCTCGGACTGTCTTATCTCTGGTGCCTCGCTACACTCTGATGAGTATATCTTTTACTAGATTTACGATCCCTGTACTTTCCGTACTGAACTGGATTTCTAAAATGAGTTCAGGTTCAGTGCGATTCGCTAGAGATTCTTTTTTAGCTAGTGTATCGGCTACTTTATATTTCCCTGGCTAGTCGTATGGTCAGGTACCCAGACAAGATTCAGGTTGTTTCTGTCAACAAGGTTGGCTAGCAAGTCCTTTTTCTCGCTTACCTTGGTCTGTTTTAGGGCCAACGGGTTTGCTCTACCGTTAAGTAGCTTAGTCACCAATTACCAGTTAGACGGAGGATGCAGATAAGTTTAAAAGAGATAAGAGTCAAATTAAAATTATACTTACGTGGTGGTCCACCTCCTTGGCCAAAGCAGGCAGCAGAATGAAGGTGGTGAGCAATGGGGGCGTGGTTGGCCAAGTCTCTTTTAACTAGGGAGGCGCCGTTATTCTCTTGATCTAAACAAAGCAGTTATGTAATAGGGGTGTAAATTGACCTACAAAAATATATGTATATACTTTCTTGTTGATGAATATGTCATGCCGTTTGATCGTCAGTAAAACACTGACAAGGAGATACCTCAATACCTCTAAATCTCAATTCTTCGAGCTGGGCAATAAAACAAAGAAATTTGACATATTTTCTGATTTATGTTAGTATTGGAGGTAGTTCCCCTGCTCCCAAATGCACGGGTTTCATCATTCAATGTCAATGCCTTCAGCGTTGACTGGTTCGCGTTGTGTCTCCTCTACCGTCCCAAAGCGGTGACCGCTTACCTTCATTTTCATATGGAGTAATAAACCGAACTCACAGGGTACCAGATCAGGCGAATTAGGGTAGTGAGGGATAACGGTAATAAAATTCTTCATCAAAAATTGTTGCATGCAAAACAAACTATGGGTTAGTGCATTATCGTATGCAGGAGGAGACCTTACTCGTTCCAAAGCTGTTTTCTAACCGATAGAAAGTTCATCAGAGATGCTCAGAATTGCCCAACTACGATCTTCACTTATAATTTGTTGAACTTTGGCGACGAATGAGACCTGGTTGCCGTCGAAGGTCTCCCAGAACGCTCGTTGTCCTCCACTAAAGGTCGATCATCCTTAAAGGGCGAAAATCGCCAAATTTGTATTCGGCTGAGTGCCTTATCCCTAAATGCTTTTCGAACCATTTCAAACCTTTCAGTAGCACTTCTCCTTTTTTTAAAAAAAAATTGACACCTACTTGCTGTTTTCTTTTCACATCCATAAAAAAATCCTAGAGATTAGATCTTTACGCGAAAGTGCATACAGAATATACTGAGCGAGCAAACAACACAGAGTGTTGTTGGTGCTGTTCCTACCACGTATCAATGTGGGTTGACAGTTCTTCGCGTTTATGTTGCATAGCGCTTGTCAGCAAACCCTTGAATAGCACCAGGTAAACAAATCACATCAAAACAAGTTACTTTAAGAACAATTAAATGGAATATTCCAATTTGACAATAGTTGTCTGATTTGGTCATCATCTTGCTAGATACTACAAAAATTTACCAGACTTTATTTTTATTATTTTTATTTGCGATCTTACCTGCACTGTCACTTGCAGATCCATATCCACCCTCTGGGGCAGCACTTGAGACAACCTAAAATATATTAATTTATTTGTTAGCAAAAATGTAATACTGACTGTTTTAAGGAACTTACAAGCAAGCTTTAAAAATCGAACACACTCGATCAGATTAAACGTTTGTATTTATAAAATAATAACCGACCAAGTACAAGTCGGACTTGCGCAATTACTGTTCCGTATGTTGATTGCTTTTAAAATAAACATTTTTGTTACGGAGGTATAAAATGATCAATGACTTTACAAAATACACCCCAAATGAGTTTTAAGCAAAGCTTGTTTTCGATCTTTGTTAATAACTGAACCAGATAAATTATTAAAGGTAATGCACTTGTGATAATTTTCGCTCAATCTACACCCTGTGGCGAATAATCCAGAATTTTTTCAACAAATTTTTATCAGTACTTTTCGAGATAAGGGAGCGAAACCGCGATTTTCGGCAATTTTTTAAAAATAATACAAAGAAAACTGTGCTCAAGTATTAATTACATTATTTTATTTCCGAACTCGTCTTTTCACAAGCTGCTTTCATTTGACACCCCACTCGAAGACCCGGTAAATATTTTTCATTTTCACTTCCGATTTCACCGCCCAAAAAATCCCTTTAAGTCAAAATGTAACTTTGAAAACTACACGGCTCTGATGGGGCCATCAGTTTCTATATTAGTGTCAAATTTCAACTTTCTATGTCAAATAGTTTCGGAGAAAATCGGGTGTGACAGATAGACGGACAGACAGACGGGAGGACAGACAGACACCGAAGTGATCTTATAAATGTTACGTATGGAACACTAAAAAGGTACATTTCACATAAAACCGATGTTCAAAAGCATTTCTAGCTATGATATGAGGAACTCTTGCATTTTTAGCTGTAGGATCTACCGCTTTACTCTTATTTATATTATCTGTTGGAAAGGACCGGAAATCCAATCTACAGCTTTGCAGATGACATTACGCTTATCTCTTCATTCACTTTGAACGCTCGGACATCGGCTGCTCAGGCGAGTGTCGGCAGACAGTGGTAAGTTGTTCAACTTAACAAAGATCTAAAAGAAATTCTATCTTGGGGTGACAGTTACCAAGTGGAATTTAACGCTACAAAAACCCAGGCTGCAGTTTTTTCTAAAAAAGTTAACGTTGCTGAACCCGACATAGTTATGGCGGGGCACTCCATTCCTCTAACATCGTCGTTCAATTTGTTGGGCGTTAATTTGGGAGCAAATATGTCCTGGCATGAGCATGTTGCAGGCATAGCAAGGAGGGCTTCTCAAAAGTTGGGAATATTATTTCGAACCAGAAAGCTTTACACTCCACAACAACTGTTAATTCTTTACAAAGCTCAAATTCGACCAACTATGGAATACTGCTCCCATGTTTGGGGCTCCGCTCCCAAACATACACTGCATTTGTTGGATTCTATTCAGAGAAAAGCTGTTCGTCTGAATGAAGACCCGGAACTGACTGGCGGCCTTGATTCGCTGGAACATCAAAGAACGGTTGGCGACTTGAGCCTATTCTACAAGTACTTTCATGGAAAATGTTCGGAGGATGTGGCCCGTTTAATTCCTCCCAGAGCGGTGAATGTTAGAAATACACGTCGCGCTGATACTTCACATCCGTATGAGGTTCAGCTTGTTACTCCTCGTACAACGCTTTTCAAGCAGTCTTTTATATGTGACTGTGTTTCCCACCGAGTACAATTTGCAGCGATTCAAGAACAACGCGAATCGCTTTTTCCGCGCACGTGTCACTCCTGTAGCACTTTAGGGACTTCCCTGCATTCACTGCACCCATAAAAAAAAACTTAATTCTTAAAATAGACCATATTATGCATATAAAATTATATTTATTCACTAATTGATGTAGGTAGAAAACTACCAAGTAACCAGCCTGACCTAATTCAATATGGCCCAACCAAGATCATCAAATACACTAGAGCACCCAGAATGAACTTCTCATCAAATAAAAGAAGTGCCTTAAAAGAACAAAACAAGAACTGATCGATAATGATCATTCCAGTAGACAAGGGAAATGAAGCAGTAGTCATGGATAAGGACAAGGGTGGAGAAGATAGTACATGGGGTGAAAAGTCCCGACACTTTCCGAGAGATGACAGCTCATACAAAAAAACCATGTGATTTTCAGTTAGCATCAACTCTCAGAAGATTCATGTAAAAGTTTCATGACATCTTGCCTATTAGTTTGCGAGTTACAGCTGTTTGAGTAAAGCTATTTTTGATTTTCGCAAGACGATGAAACAAAAAGAATTTTCTGTGTTGATTAAACATTGCTTTTTGATGGAAAAAATGCAGCCAGAACCGAAGAATGGCTTCAGAAGTGTTATGGCACATTTGCTTCGTCGAAAGCAACTATATGCCGATGGTTTAGAGAATTTAAATGTGGTCGTACAAGCACTGATGATGCACCACGTTTCGGACGTCCAAATAAGGCAGTTACTCAAAAAAAAACACAAAAAAATCGAGTGTATTTTTCTGAATGATTGCAAAGTGAAAGTAAGAGAGAGGCAGTCAGTCAAAAAAAAACACCAAAAAATCGAGTATATTTTTCTGAATGATCGCAAAGTGAAAGTAAGAGAGATAGCTGACATCGCGAAGATATTAACAGAACACGCGAGGCCTATTTTGCATGAATATTTGCATACGAAAAAGCTATGTACCCGATCGGTGCCGCGCACTTCCATGATTGATCAAAACAGCAACGTGTCGAAGATTCAGAACGCTGTTTGGCACTATTTCGGCGTAATCCAAAGGAGTTCTTGCGTCGACTTGTGACATGGAATCACTACCACACGCCTGAGTCCAACAGGCAGTTCGCAGAGTGACAGGAATCTCATGAACGGCGACCGAAGCGTCCAAAAATACAAACATTAGCTGGAAAGGTTTTGGCAATTATTTTTTGGGATGCGCATCGAATAATACTGAATGATTATCTTGAGAAGAGGCGGACAATCAACGGAGATTATTATGTTGATTTATTGGACCGTTTGAATGGTGAAATCAAGAAAAAGATCCCGCATTTAACGAAGAAAAAATGTGCTGTTTTTTTACCAAGATAATGTACCAGCTTAGGACTCCATAAAATCGATGGCGAAATTGGATCAATTGTGCTATGAATTACTACCTCATCTGCCGCATTCACCAGATCTGGCCCCAAGCGATTATACCCCTTTTCAAATTTGAAAAGGTGGCTCCAGGGAAACAGATTTCGCATAAATGAAGAAATTGAATGAGAACCTGAGGTTTATTTTAGAAAGTTTTGTTGAGCTCTGACTATATGAAAGGTATCGAAATGTTGGAAAGTCGCTAGAACAAGTGTATCGCTCTTGAAGGAAACTAACACGTAGGTTGAAAAGCTACTTAAAACACATTTTTTTTGCAAAAATTCGACTTTATTCATCAATATAGTCTCCTTCCTAACCCTTCTTATAACTTTCCTAACTCTAACCATATCCAATACCCTCATTCCAATGAAAAATAACATCACCATGTTGGGACTTATATTTGATAACAGATTGAATTGGAAAAACACATTGAATATCTTAAAACAAAAACATCGAGAGATTTGAACATAATGAGATTATTATCAAACACCTCATGGGGAGCAAACTTCCCCTCTCTAATCAAGTTATACAGATCGATCATTTTATCTAAACTAAGCTATGGGGATTTTATTTATGACGCAGCTAGTCCTACAATAAAAAGAATCCAGAATTAGGCCTTACGCCTATCGACAGGAGCTTATAGAACCTCCCCAATTCCAAGTTTACAATGCATAGCTTCTATGCGTCCCTTTTTCTTACGAAGACAAAAATCCTTAATGAGATTTTATTCCACCTCTTTATTCAGACCACACATTAAACAAGCTCTCAAACTTCATCAGTTACATTCAAAAACTTTCAACCCAAATTCCATACAATCCAGAATAAAGAGCCTTTTATCAACCGATGATTTAAATTTCACCTCACCGGACTCATCAAAATTCCCAATACTTCCCCCTTGGACAGCCCCTGATCCCAAGATAGATATCAGCTTAGCTAAATATAATAAGGAATCAACTTCCTCTTCTCGAATAAAATCATCGTTCCTCCAACTGATTCATGATAAATATCAAAATCACATTCAATATTATACATCTAAATCAGACTTGGGAGTGGGTGCAGCAGTGGTTGCACCAAACATTATTCATAAATATAAACTAAATAACATTTCAACAGTGTATACAGCCGAATTATTAGCTATTAGAGAAGCTATTAAAACAGCTTTAAGAACAAATATAAATAGTAGTATTCTCATTATAACTGATTCTCTTAGCTCTCTGAAATCCATAAATTCTTCAAAAAAAACATCCATCCCATTAGTGTTAGACATAATAGACCTTTTACATATAAGTGATATCCGGAAGAACAACATAGTATTGCTGTGGACTCCTAGTCATATCAACATAAGGGGAAATGATTTGCCAGATAATAATGCCAAGTTGGCAATCACCTCTGGAAAAATCTTAAATCCAATCTTATCACCAAAAGACCTGATAAATCATTTCAAGGATATCATCAGAAATTTATTTCAACTATCTTGGGACTTGCAAGAGGAAAACAAATTATGGGAAGCAAAGTCTTCAGTATATCCACCTTTTTATCTTTCAAGTTTGACACGAAAAAAGAATATCTTATGAAGAAGAGTATCCATAGGTTATACGAATCTAACCCATTCTTGTCTATTAAAAGGGGAACCCCCTCCATTATGTCAACAATGTAATACAGCCCTCTCGATAAAACATATCCTTTTGCATGATTATCTCCCCCAAAGAACAAAACATAATTTACTGGGACCCTTGCATCAAATAGTGGCACCAAATACAAATAACATAAAATGTCTAATAGATTTTTTAAAAGATTCTGATCTTTACTATAGAATTATAATATCATCATAATCTGGCGCTAAATGATCTTAGCTATCGATGTGCTACACCTAAACATACATACATACATACATCTCTTTCAAGAGCGAGACATGAGTCCAACGCTTTTTTAACATTTCTATACCTTTCTTGTAGAAGGATTTGTCTTTGCCTTCAAAATAGGCCTCAGTTTCTGCAATAATTTCTTCACTGGAGCCAAATCCCTTTCCCGCGTGCATTTTTTTGAGGTCAACGAATAGATAATAGTGTCTGGGGGCCAAATCTGGAGAATACGCTGGATGCGGAAGTAATTCGAACTTCAATTCATGCTATTTTGCCATCGTAACCATTGCATTGTCTTGATGAAAGATCACTTTTTTCTTGTTCATTTGGGGTCGTTTCTGCCTTCAAACGCACCAATAACTTTTTATAATAATAGTTTTTCCCTTCTCAGTATAGTCGATGAAAATTGTTCCATGCGCATCCCAAAATACAGAGGCCAAAACTTTCCCAGCCGACTGTTGTGTATTTGGTCGCTTCGGGCGGCTTTCACCGGCTGCTGTCCCCTCAGCTGACTGCCGATTTGATTCCGGTCTGTAGTGGTGGATCCATGTTTCATCCATTGTCGCATATCGCATCAAAAAAGTCTTTTTTATTGCTCTTAAACAGGTCCAAACAGCACTCAGAATCATCAACACGTTGTTGTTTTTGGCCCAGTGTGAGTAAACGCGGTATCCATTTCGAACAGAGCTTTCTAATGCCCAAATGTTCATGCAAAATATAACCAACACGTTTTTTTGATATGTTTAGGGTGTCAGCTATGTCACGCAATTTCAATTTACGGTCATCCAAACCAATTTTGTAGATTTTTTTGATATTTTCCGGTGTAACCACCTCATTTGGGTGTCCAGAGCGTTTACCATCATTTGTATCTGCACGACCGCGTTTAAAATCAGCATACCATTAAATGATGAGTGATTTTCTAGAGGCAGAGTCCCTGTAACACTTATCAAGTCATTTCTTTGCATGAACGGTATTTTTTCTCATCAAAAAACGTGTTTAATTAACACACGAAATTCGATTTTTTCCATTGTAACTTGTAACGAAATTTTGACACGTATCGTTTGAAGGTTGGTACTTCCTAAAAATCATATGGATTTTTTGAAAAGGACGACATCTATGTGTCAGACCAAAAACTTTTCAGCCTACGGAATATGTTGAAGAATAAAATCGATTTTTGGCAAAAACATTTTTTTTCTTCAGTCTCGAAATTTTTCACTTCATTATTTATACATAGCAGGAGATATCACTACGATGAAATTATCTTTACGTTTGCAAACCATATTATGTTTTTATTTGTTTACGCCTTTATCTGAAATATAGAGTTTTATTTGTGATTTGTCGCTCGATACAGGTTTCCTTTGCCACTAACTTACTTTCTTGACGCCTTATTAAGAACTTTCTCCTGTAGGTAAATAAATGAGTACAACTTCAAAGATTTTACTAACTGTGAAGTTATTTATTAAACTCATCCAGTGTAAGTAAACAATCTTTTTTTTGGGTCCGGTAACACACAGGTAATAAAATACGTGTACAGTCGGAAATTAATCAAAAAAAAAGTCTAAATCACGTGCCTCAAAAATATATTGTAATTACATTACAGCTGAGGTAATGTAAAGATGTATTGTATTGTTTTTATTTATATTAGAGTTATTTTTCAACTAAAAATATTCACTGCTTCTAAAGTTTTGGACGGTAGTGTATACTATTATTGCTACGGATTGTTACATCAAAATATAAAAAGTTTCTAGGGCTTTTCGCCTAACGTAAGTATATAAACTATAAATGACACATCACCGTGGAATTATTCAAACTGAGCAGCTTATGAAAAAAAGAAATCCTTTAAACTCTAGGCAAGGAGTATTTTCAATAAAAAACTACTTATGCGCATTCCTGAATTGACATGAAATCGAAATTAAAAAAGGTAATTTATCAATACGACCCTTAATCGGCGATATATATTTTTTTTGTTATCATTGCCGCACCATGCCATGATACAGTGTAAATACATAAAAACGAAAATTTTATAAAGTACACTAAAGTTTTAAAAAAATTTTTAATCCATCCTACTAAATAAATTTGTGAAATACATTTGCATATCACTGTATACTTACCAATACTACGGCGAAAACAGCAACAAATAAAACTGCGAAATACTTCATTTTGAAAATATAGTAAACTATGTTAAGAACAAAATTCTACTATGCTATTGCCAGGAATGGTAAGCCATTTTATACAGAAATTTTGACAATGACATACAAAAAGAATATGGTCATTATTTTTTTATAATATACTTCCTATATAATTTTTTTTTTGGCACAAATATTTACACTTCTATAAGCTCAACTAGACAGAAATTAGTTAGCATAATCGGAAAATCAACATCATTGCTTTTAATTTGACAACGAAAAACTGACCCTATTAAAAAAAGAAATTGATTATGTTTAATTTAATATTGTCGTCCTGTTTCGTGCTAAAGCTAACAATTCATATTAATATTCATCAAACTACTACGGAAGTCTCCAAACACCTTAATTCTCTCTTAATTTAAAAGTTCTGATCAATATAGTGAAACTGTGGATAGAAGATATTGCGAGAGGAAGGGCACATGTTTTCCAGCAGGGTGGTGCACTGGCCCACACGAGCCATTTGGTCCAGAACTGGCTCTCAGACAACTTTGACATGTATTGGTCCAATGAGTTCTGGCCTCTTAATAGTCCAGATTTGAGTCCCTTGGACTACTACGTATGGAGCGTAGTTGAAAGAGTCACAAACAAGTTTCGAAATCCCAGTGTGACGACCATTAACGACCAATATGAACACTGAGGTATTAGAGAGGACGTGCGGGCGTTTCAGATCGAGAAGGAAGGCCACCTAATGGTGGATATGGTATGTAGTTGATTGTTATTAACATAGATGCCCTAAGTGCGATGTGAAACCATTTTTTTTAAACTTCATTTTTCTTTAAAAAACATGCCATTATAAAAGATGTTTGATTTGTCCGGATTTCGGTGACGCACTCTATAAATACTTCCATAGGAAGTGTTTGACTCATGTATTGATTCCTCCCAGGAAATCCTTTTGATATTCAGCTTGTTCTCGTACCACCTTCTTCAGGAACATGGAGAATCTCATCCCTTTGGAATGTACTATCCAAGACTGTGGTTCTCACCGTGTTTCACTTGCATCGATGTATGATAAACATAAACCGCTATTTCTGCACATGCGCCGCTTTGGTAGCGATCTAGGTATTTCCTTGCAACTCGTGCTCTTCCCATAAAAAGATGCTGCTCGCAAAGGCCAATGTTTTCTGTGCCATCCAACAAATTTAGTGTATGTTTGTGAGCAGAGTCCCAAACTTGGGAGCAGTACTCCATCGTTGGTTGAATTTGAGCTTTGTATAGAATTTGCAGTGCTCTACTAGACGGAAAAACGCATTTTACGATGTTGATCGGTGACTTCAATGCCAGAATTGGAAGCAGAGAGGACGAAGAGGAAGCTGTAATAGATCATCATGGGCTAGGAAATCGAAACGAAAGAGGAAAGACATTAAAAGATTTTCTACATCAAAATAATTTATATGTAACGAACACCTTCTTCAAAACGAACACAAACAGAAAATGGACATGGTCTAACCCAGATAGTAAAACAAAAAATGCAGTAGATTTCATAATCAGTAAAAGGAAAGACATTATCCAAGACGTAAGTGTCCTAAATAGATGTTCGTTGGGAGTGACCACCGCATTGTGAGAGCAAAAGTGTTTATTAACATTAAACAGGAAAAAAACAACACGATTTTTAAAAGAAACCATAAAAAATGGACAACCCCGGAGGATGTGGATTCCTATAGAAGAGAGATCGCAAGCTCCTTGGAATACAATGAAGATACAGTAGTTGATGATATATTTCAAAACATCAAAAATAGTATAGAAAATGCCATTGACAAAACTTGCCCAAAACAACAAGAAGAAGAAGAAATTAAATCAAAGAATAAAATAGCTAATGAAGCAAAGGAGAGAAATGGTTGGTAAGACTACAAATGAATAAGAACTATAAACAGAGAATTAGAATTAGAAACTAACTTCTCACCCGTCCCAACAATTCCAGTCTTTTTGGGCAGTCGCTAAGGCAGTTAGTCAAAATTTCACCATATCTACCATACCACCACTCGCACGGCCAGATAATTCCATTGCAACGACACCTGTTGAGAAAGCGAGCTTGTTGGCTGAACTCTCTACTGTCGATTTCTAAGGAAAAACACCACCTACTATTCCCATATTGCAGTCAAGGATGCCCGATGTTGTCTTCAGACAGGCTTCTGGCGCTGACGGAATACCTGTCATAGTTCTCAAAAACTGTGCGAGGGAACTAAACACCAGTTTTCTGTAGACTTTTCAACCTATCCTACAGAAAGGGAATATTTCCTTCCTGCTGGAAATGCCACAGTTCAGCCGATACCTAAAAAAGGCAAGAAGACTGCCAAATAACTACCGACCAGTCGCACTGCTTTCAATAATATCGCAAGTCATGGAAAATGTTATCAATCAGCATCTGCTAAAATATCTTGAACGATTCGATATTATTAGCGATCACCAAATATGGCTTTCGTAAACATAGGTCAACAGGAGATCTTATGACTTATGTAACACATGTTTGGAATAACGCAATTGAAACACTTCCGAGAATCTCGAGCGGTAGCTCTTGACATATCCAAGGTATTCGACCGTGTTTGGCACGATGGACTGCTGGCTAAGCTACGCTCTTGTGGTATGTTTGAAAAGTTCTGTTTGTGGCGCTCATGTTTCCTAAGAGAGCGTTCTTTACGAGTGGCGATCGACGGATTTCTTTCTAACACCTTCGCTATCAACGCCGCTGTGCCTCAAGGCTCCATACTATCTCCTACTCTTTTTCTCATTTCCATTAACGATCTGCTGGAAAAGACCAGGAATCCAATCTACAGCTTTGCAGATAACAGTACGCTTATCTCTTCATGCAATTTGAACGCTCGGACATCGGCTACTCAGGCGAATATCCGCAAACAGCTGGAGGTCGTTCAACTTAACAAAGACCTGGAAGAAATTCTATCTTGGAGTGACAGCAACCAAGTGGAATTTAACGCTGCAAAGACCCAGGCGGCAGTTTTTTTTCTAAAAAAAGTTAACGTTGCTGAACCCGACATAGTTATATCAGGGCACTCCATTCCCCTAGCATCGTCATTCAATTTGTTGGGCGTTAATTTGGGAGTAAATATGTCCTGGCATGAACATGTTGCAGGCATAGCAAGGGAGCATCTCAAAAGTTGGGGATATTATTTCGAACCAGAACGCTTTACACCCCACAACAACTGTTAATTCTTTACAAAGTTCAAATTCGACCAACTTGGAATACTGCTCCCATGTCTGGGGCTCCGCTTCCAAACATACACTGCATTTGTTGGATTCTGTTCAAAGAAGAGCTGTTTGTCTGATTGGAGACCCGGAACTGACCGGCGGCCTTGATTCGCTGGAACATTGAAGAACGGTCGGCGACTTGAGTCTGTTCTACAAGTATTTTCATGGAAAGTGTTTGAAGAATGTAGCCCGCTTAATTCCCCCCAGAGCGGTGCATGTTAGAAGTACCCATCGCGCTAATATTTCACACCCGTATGTGGTTCAGCTTATTACTCGTACAATTCTTTTTAAGCAGTCTTTTATATGGAGACCATCATCCCTTTGGCATAATTTACCCAGGGCTATGTTTTCCACCGAGTACAATTTACCGCGATTCAATAACAACGTGAATCGCTTTTTCCGCACACATGCCGCTCCTGGAGCGCTTTAGGGACTTCCCTGCAGCACGTGTGCTAGACCCATAAAGAAAGAGAGATATCGAGGGAATTTACAAGGGACAAAAGACAAAAAAATGCACAGGAAATTAAAAACGTTGTAGAACAGAATAAAAGCTTAAAAGTCTTGAGAAGGAGGAATACAATGGGAAGAGAAGACATATGCAAGATTAAGGACATCCATGGTAATGTAATAACAAACAAAAAAGAAATTTTACAGATCATCGATTTATTTTATCAACAGTTATATAAAATATATAAAACAACAGAAATCAACATACCAAAAGTCCTAAATGGGAGGATATTTCAGACATCACAGAAAAAGAAATCATATCAGCTTTGAATGACCTGAAAAATAACAAAGCTCCGGGTGAAGACAATAAGTAGTAGAGGCAGTTAAACAAGGAGGACAACAAATTATAAAATAAAAATGTTACTCAATAAATGCCTCCTGGAAGGAACAACTCCATCGCAATAGAATAATGCAACTATTTTCATCATGCATAAAAAAGGAGATACTTCAGACCTTACAAACTATCGACCCATTAGCCTCCTGAGCCATGTATACAAGTTATTCACGAAAATACTTACCAAACGTCTAGCAAATAAATTCGAGTTTTTCCTTTTAAAAGAACAGGCAGGTTTCCGCTCGGGGTATCGAACAAACGACCATCTGCTTACAGTTAAAATCCTCATTGAAAAATGTATAGAATATAATAAGCCTCTTGTACTCATATTTGTGGACTTCGAAAAGGCTTTTGAATCTGTAAATCAGCAAAGACTTTTGGAGGCGTCGTATTGATCGTAGACATTTCAATGTAATTAAATACATATATGAAAATGCCACCGCTCATGTTAAAATACAAGCTAATCAATCCACCAGCAAATTTTGAATCGAAATAGGAGTGCGGCAGGGTGATACGCTCTCACCCAAGCATTTCGTAACACTTCTAGAAAGTATTCTAAAATCAATAAACTGGGAAAGAAAGTGACTTAATATTGACGGTGAAAAGTTAAATCATCTCCGTTTCGCCGATGACATTGTCTTAATAACAGACAAAAGATAAGAAGCACAAACTATGCTACACATGCTTCAGGAGGCTTCAGGAAAGGTTGGTCTAAAAATCAATCTATCCAAGACCCAGTTTATGACAAATCTTGTATTAAGCGAAACTATAAAACTGAATAATGTAGAGATAGAACAAGTACACCAATATAAATACCTGGGACGTGAAATCAGCCTAGGACGAGATAACCAAACACATGAAATTCAGATAGCGAATAGATATCTCCTGGGCTGAATATACTCTCACAATGACGAAGAAAAACATCAATAAAATATACATCATTCAACGAAAGATGGAGAGGTCAATGTTAGGCGCTGCTCTTAGAGATCACATACCAAATCACATTATCAGGAAGAGTACGGGGGTACAAGACGCAGTCAAATTCATTCTACATCTTAAATGGAACTGGGCTGGGCATGTTGCTAGGTTTAAGGATGGGTGATGGACAAAGATAATCACAGAGTGACGACCAAGATCCGAAGCCTATCGGAGTAGAGGTAGACCACCAAGTCGGTGGACTGATGATTTGAAAAAAGTAGTTGGAAATTGGGTACAAGCAGCCCAGAACAGAAATAAGTAGTAAGACTTGAGGGAGGCTTTCGTCCAGCAGTGGACAGTAGAAGCTGATGATGATGATGATAAAATTTGTATATAATTGATATGTAAATGAGAAAGAGACTAGGAGACATTATGGAGGCTTGGGGTATACTGCCGGTGTGATAGTGAAGGAAAGAAAAAAAATCCGTCGTCTGGTACTCGTAAAGAAAGCTTTCTGAGGAAACAGGAAAGCCAAAAACAAAACTTATCAGTCACACCACAAGAGCATATTTTAGCCAACAATACCACAACCTTATTTTTTTTTTAACATTTGGCTTTTCGTGTCGAATCTTTCCGTATTCACAGTCGTTCCTTGAGTAGATCTTTATCTCGTCTTGACTGATGTTTTTCGTTTCAGAGTCGAAAATTCATGCCTCGAATTATACTTGAGAGATACTTACAGTGGTTCTTAGATGTGTGGTTAATTAATCTCAAGTGATGTTTTCCAATTCATCATTTCTCAAAAGTTAGGAAGGTCGACAGCTCACTTCGTCTTTTAGTGTTTCGTACCGAGCACTTATAAGACCACTTCGGTGTCTGTTCGTCTGTCACACCAAATTTTCTCCGAAACTATCTGAAATAGAAAGTAGCCTTCTTTTTAGACTGCCCCCCCCCATCTATGAGGCAGTCGATCCTTTAACTTGGAATTATTATTTAATTAACAAAATAAACGTAGTCTATACTGGCGTCATAGTCATACTTTCTCTAAGGATATATATTTTTTTAGATGTTCCAGTGAGCCGCAATTGTGCACGTCAGCAAATCAAAATTTTCAAAATGATTCAAAATGAGGTCGCAAAAAAACCCCTATAAAAATCATTTAAAAAATTATCTAAAATTTTTTTTCTTGTATTTGACGAGTTTAAATATATGCCAGAAAAATTACGGACTCAAAAAATGTTTTTTTATTAATTTATCAGTCCCATAAAAATTATTAAAATTTTCAACCGAGAAGACATCACTTTTCCAGTCGACAGAATTGCCTTCGCTTTCTTTGGAGTCGGTTCACCAGGTTTTTTCCACTGTTTAGATTGTTGTTTTGATTCTGAATAGTGGTGACCCCGGTTTCGTACATTGTCGCAAACTTGTTAAGAAAATCTTGCGGATCAGCCTCCAACATCTCAAAACAGTCGCGAGAAATCCTGAGTCGAATTCGTTTTTGTTCAACCGAAAGCAATCTGGGGACCCACCTAACGGAAACCTTAGAAAATCCGAGTTCGTTGGCAATGATGTTTTGTGTTCGTTCATACGAGATGCCTATAGTGTCTGCAATCTCCCTGATGGTTCATCTACGGTTTTTCAATATGAAATCACACACTTTGCCGATGTTTTCTTCAGTCGTAGGCCGCCCGGAGCGAGGGTCATCTTCGATGCCCTCTCGTCCACGTTTAAATTCTGCAACCCATTTTTTCACAGTGGTATATGACGGAGCAGATTCCCCTAGTGTTGTTTTCATATCATCGTGGATCTCCTTTGGTGTTGATCTTTTTTTAAACAGGTACTTGATGACCGCACGTTGTTCAATTTTTTCCATTTTTCCAAAAACGCTGCATTTGGTCTCACTAAAGTCGTTCTAACCTAAAAACCACAACAGCAACAAAATTTTACACTGTGACAACCAAAGAAAGTATGAACTTATTGAGCATACTTTAATAAAAATATTGTAATTATTTTTTGGTGAGGCCGCGAACTTTTTAATCCATCCTCGTATTTAGATGAAGAGCTATTTCTCTCGCCTCCAAGCACCATTTAACCTGAGGGGGGAAAATGCAAAAATCTCGGAGGGCGATGTTAACACAATTACAATAGTAGCGAATTTCGACTTCGAAGTATTATGTGTTAACAACGCCCTTTCTTTAACAAGGGCCTAGACCAAACTAGTGATCACCTGGTATTGATTTTAGGCATCACCAAATTTCCCGATGGTGCCGATGATACGGGTCAACCCACAGACCAGTCAGAAAAATCTCTGCCTAAACCGGTACCTCTTATTCGGGTACGTCCAGTATCAGCTCTCCGAAATGTTCGTACGCTTAACCACGAACTTTTTCCACAAAAGCCTGGATGTAGTAAAACTCAATCGACTTCCGAAGCCTCCCAAGATCTTTCAGTTCTTTGCAAGGTACCGGCACAGTTAGTTAAAACTGAACGTGTTCAGAGGCCTATTGTGTTAAATGCACAACTAGGTAAGTATAGTTTAAAAATATAATAGTAAAGATGAAAGTAGACAACAAAGGAAACATTTGAGTGTCATTGCCATACTTTAGTAAAGGAAATGTTTTGATTTGTTCACAATTTCTTAAAATACGCCACTCCGTATCAATTTGTTGGAAATCATTGTTCTGAACAATATTGGAAAAGAGTCTACTAACAGGAATCATCAAAGCAGTTTTGCCACTTTTAACATTCGTTGATTCAATTATGTCTAAACCTTTTATTGGATTATTTTCCAATAGAAATCGCGCAGTTATTTGCTTGCAAGCTTCGATATAAAAAATCTAGGGATCTGCGTTTAAACAAATTTACTTGGTCTGGGCTTAAGTCCGAATTACTAAGTAGTGTATTATCCATAAAATATCTAGGGTTTTTAAAATCAACATTTTCAATTGGAGTACTTGTTAAATTTTCTCTTTTTAAAAAACAATTTAAAAGGTTCTTGTTTGACTTATTTTTTTATATAAAATATGAATTTTCGGGTGTTCTGCGTGCAATTCTTTGTTTAAATCGTTAAATAATGGTAACACAAAATTTAAAAATTCCAAAAATAGCAATGTAGTGGGATTTTGAAGCTTCTGTAATATATTTTCTGCAGCTAAAAGATGATTATTATTAGATACGTGGTAAAATAGTTTTAGAGCAGAAAATTGTTCTAATACTCTTTTTACTGCTGCATGTACTGATAACCAGTCTGAGAGGGTTGAAGAAGTCACAAAGAATCTGAAAGTCTTTAAACTCTGCAACTCTTTTTTGGACTAGAAGGAAAATGTCCCTTATAAGTTCCTCTATAAAGCATGGCAGTTTGGTAGAAGCATATGACGCACAAAGATGAAACAAATGGCATGTGCACTTAAGTACTAGTAAATTCTGTTCTCTTGTTTGTCGATCCTAGCCCGACTAAGGAGCCTTGTCGCGGCAAAAAGCGTGTCGGGATGGATTGACAAATAAGATTACAGTGGGTAGACTGCTGAAATACGGAGTTTGTCTAATTTCAGTAGTTTTAAATTAAACCGCATTGTTAGAATTTCTAAATTCACTTACATCGGGCTTTATTGAAAATGCAAAGTTTTTCGTCTGCACTGTTAGGTGACCTTTTTTCGAAATATTAAAAAAAAAACCGTTCAGGTGCAAGTTGGACTTACGCAAGTAGTGTTCCGTACGGTGATTGCTTTTAGAATGAAATTTCGGCACAAGAGCGGCTCGCCACTAGGTTACAGTTACCTGCACCATACGTCAAGAAACATAGTTTTCACAGTTTTTTTTTATACCCGATAAATTATCAAACGTAATTCACTTGTGATAATTTTCACTCAATCTATACTTCATGGAGAATATTCCAGAATTTTTTCAAAATTTTTGATCAGTACTTTTCGAGATAAGGGGGGACATCGATTTTTAGCAATTTTTTTTAAATAACACGAAGAAAAGTGCGCGAAAGTATTACATCATATATATTATTGAACTATTTTTCCAAGCTTTCATTAGACGTCCCACTTGATGATCTCGTAAATTTTTTTTCACTTCTGATTTCACCCCTCAAAATTTAACTTTCAAAACTGCACGGCTCTGATAGGGCCATTAATTCCTATATTTGTGCCAAATTTCAACTTTCTATATCAAATAGTTTCGGAGAAAATCGGGTGTAACAGACAGATAGATACCGAAGTGATCCCATAAGTGTTCAGTACGAAACACTAAAAATACGTAAACTAAACTGATGGAAATAATTTCTTTTTTTTTCTTAAGGTGCCGTGCAGATTCCTGCGTCTGTACCAAACTTCTCTCATCAGATGAGTCTGTTTAAAGCTGCATTTTGGAGACACCGAGAATGACTTATTCCTGTCCAGTGACTAATATTGCGCAGCCATGACAGTCTTTTTCGTCACATTCTCCTTCTGTCTTGAATTTTACCCCGCAGTATAAGGCGCTGAAAGCTATAACGTTCTTCGTGAATAATATGACCTAAGTATGAAATCTTTCTCCTTTTTATGTTTTCGGATAATTCGCAATCTTCCAGGTTGGCTCTCTCGATCACCTTCTCATTCCTCACTCTATCAACCCAAGATACTCTTAACATTCTTCTGAGTATCCACAAATGCTTCCAGTTTGTTGTTAGATGACACTTTCAATGTCCATGTTTCAACATCGTACAACAAAACGGAACAAACATAGCACTTAACCATCCGGTACCTGAGTTGTAGGTTAAGGTTTTTATTATAAAGAAATTTGCGTAACTTGATGAAAGTTGCTCTTACCTGCTCTTCTCTGGCTTTAATCTCTATTTCGATGAAAATAATTTAATAGGAAAAATAATCAAAATATTACTTATTCAATTTTTATAAATGTGAAAATGAAAAAATGCAAATGTTTATCAATAATAATAGATCCACGTGTATTTATAATTTTAGTAATGTGTGCAAAATAATTTGCGCACAGTATCATAGTAATAGTAAAATTGTTCTCAATAAAAAAAAATCACTTTAAACACTAACATTAATGTGGAAACATGTTTTTTTACGGTTGTAGCAAAAATACATTTTTAACTTTATTTCTTTTGATATATATATTTCATATAACAGAATAGGTATAAGGATTAGTTGGAAAGGTTAATAAAACGTAACAAATAATTTCTTGCTTCATTTTATTATTTAATAGTATTTCGTTATCCATTATCTGTTGGTCTAGCCAGAGGTGCTGTTAGTTGGGGCTAAAACAAAAATGAAGAGGAATTAGTCTTCACAATAGAAGAATACTTATAAGGCAATACTGAGAACATCTATCTTCAGATGAGATTAAAATAATCATGAAGGTGGCCCCTTATTTGGGCGCCATTATCTATAAAAAACTATTGATTGCAGATACATATACATCACGTCTGTAGACTTGAAAACGGTATTTGACAATGTAGAACGGCAGTGGTGTTGGCAAGTTATAGAAGCGGAGGTAGATGGATACAAAAGGCATTTTTTTGAGAAAAAAAGAGGAACATTAATTGACTAAAACAATAAGGCTTATCGCGGACTTCTTTCTCCTTTCTAAACCTTAATCCTCTTTCCTGGCTACGCCTCTGCTAGTGGGTTTACCAGTTTAATCAGTTGTCTAGCGTTCCACGAACATAGCTTAACCAAGGATAGAATGATCCATCGAATCCAGACTTATTTCAAACTCATTTGTTGAAATTATACTATTTCCTGATTCAAAAGAAAATTTACAGAAATACTGGCAATTCTCACTGCACAAAAATGAAACATACTAAGATAGCGGACGAGTTAGGAAGAAGCTGCAGATTAGTTTGTAATATATATTATGTATGTTCAAATTATACTTACGTGGTGGTGGTCCACCTCCTTGGCCTCCAAAGCAACTAGCACTGTGAAGGTGGTTTGCAACTGGGGCGTGGTTGGCCAAGTCCCTTTTAACTAGGGAGGCGCCGCCGCTGCCACTTGCTTGGCCTGATCCCCCAGCGGAACCTGAAGCTTAAAAAGTATGAATAAGAGATGCATAAATGAGAGTAAAAAATATCGTTGTATTTCTATGTAGGGAGGAAATATATAATATAGATGGTGTTGCTTAGTGTCAAATACCAGTCTGACGAGATGGTACTTTATTAAATTTATTGGAGAATTTAAGTTGCCATTTAATTTTTTCAAGATCACTTAAACTTAGTGTATTAGCCACAAAATACTGTTTTAATATATATATATATATATATATATATATATATATATATATATATATATATATAATATATATATATATATATATATATACTACCGTCAGAAAGTATTCGCCCACCTAGAAATTTCAAAGTATCTGCCAAAATTTACTACCTAATTAATATCCAATTAAACCCTTTTATTATATTAGGTAAATTTAGTTGTTCTTAACAAGTGCCTATCATAAAATTGTTTAGATAAGCCTTTTTGGTGAAATCAAAAATTAAAAAACCAATTGGCACAAATTTCCAAGTTTTACATG
>CM032448.1:102151167-102167213 GCA_019049505.1 Pachyrhynchus sulphureomaculatus
TTTCATTTTAAATCATTTTTTTAAATTACCGGTAAAACTTTTAAAAAAATCTATATACTATCTTTTTGTAAAATTTCCCGTTCTGTTACTTGGTGCTATTAGTTTTTTGATATCTTTTTTTTATTTTTCGAGATATTTACGAAAAATCGAATTTTTAATTTTATTTTGGATTTTTGGTTTAGCATACATCAAACTTTAGCAAATTTTTTTTAATCTTATTCTACGTCCAAAATCTACCTGTATACCAAAATGCAGCCTGTTAACATTTAATGAAAGCTTTTCGTCAAAATTTGCCTCTGACAACTAGGTCAAAAGTATTTGTAAGGATGTTCTGCCTCTGTCCGAAGAAGTACGGCCCGATTATAGCTCATTCCGATATTGCGGCCCAAGACTTTTAATGATTTCGTTTTGTTTTCGTCGGACTTCTAAAATTCTATTAATTAAAAGATTGTTGAATGTGTGAAAATAAGAGGTTGGTAAATACTGAAAGGCGTTCAAATTTAATTATCGATCCTGATTATCTATGCACTATCAATTGGCTTTAATTCTTGCACTATTGCTTTCTTGTAGCAGTGCAGACTTATATTTTCACAAAGAACACGTTTTATTTTTGGTTTTAGTAATATCTGGGTCAATTTACGCTTGCTTATCTTGAGGCCGGGATGCTCGCAAACCTGAGTGGCCCTGTCTGAGGTTTAATTAAAGTCAAACCAGTGTCTGCACCAATTTTTCATTTAGTTGGAAAATTTTTGCTTCAGCTAGACGTTAAATTTTCGCATCATTAATGTTTTTGTGAAACTCTTGCAGATGAAAAGTACTCTCTACTTCGCTTAAACGTTTCATGTAACTAAACTTCCAAGGACAGGGTTTGTGCTCTGTGTTCTTACCTTGCCCGTTTCGCCCGTTGTAATTATGGAATATGCCAAAGAAGTTTGAATTTTTTTTATAATTTTATAACTGATTTTTATGATGTTCTACGATTTCTTGTTTTGACATGTACGCTCACATAGAAAGGATTTAGTTTGTAGGTGTGGAATTAAAGATAGAGAGAGCCACCAAAAGTAAACCTAGGCTGGAATGTAAATAAAAACTACATGGCCCACCACACAACCTAAAAATATAACTTTTCTATATTTATGCCCAATTTTTAGTGTTCCGTACGGAACACTTATGGGTTCACTTCGGTATCTCTCTGTTTGTCTGTCATACCTGATTTTCTCCGAAACTATTTGACATAGTAAGTTGAAATTTTGGGACAAATATAGAAATTGAAGGGCCAATCAGAACCGTGTAGTTTTGACAGTTAAATTTTGATTTAAGGGGTTAGTTTTTGGCAAGATCATCGAGTGGAGTGTGAAATTAAAGCTCTTTGAAAACACGGATTCAAAAATATATATGATGTAATACTCGCGCAAACTTTTCTTCATATTACTTTAAAAAGTAGCCAATCATCGCTGCCCCCAGCGTATCTCCACAAGTACAGGTCAAAAAATTTCGAAAAAATTCTGGAATATTTTCCATAAAGTGTGGATTGGGCGAAAATTATCACGAGTGCATTACGATGGATAATTTATCTAGTACTATTTAACTTGACAATATTGCGGAGAAATTTTCGTCCAAAGTTGTGAATTTAACAGGGACTAAGGGCTACGAAATACACTTTTCAGTACATTGCTCCTTTAAGCATTTACCAATTACAGATAAAATAAATTTCCATGATGACTGGTGACCAACGGATAGGTCCAAGACAAAATACTTTTATTTTATTTTTTATAAGTAAACAAATATTTAGTTTTACTACAAAGATGTCTTGCTTTTTATATATTCTTGGTAATTCTTATATTGCATATGAATGTGTGACTGAATATCATAGGAATACTTCCGCAGTCACGGTACGGAACATTACTTGTGCAAGTCCGACTTGCACTTGGCCGGTTTTTTATTTTTATTTATGATACTATATTTCGTTACGATAACTCAAAAATTCTTTTGTCTTTTAAGTGAGACATGTGTCTTCTTAAGAATAATTTTATGCTGAATCCACAAAAATTATAAAAAAAAGACATCCACTGTGAGGTTTTTTCAGAAAACACACTTAAAGTTGCCAGAAAACTATTAAATTGAAAAAAAAAAAAACGCATTTTAATAATGTAAAACTGTATAGTCATTAAAATTATGGAATAAAACTATTATTTCGATATTTTTAAATTTTCTGAATCGACATTTATCATAAAAACTTAAAAAGTGTTCTTGTTTAACAAAAAACACGCATGCACCACCTTTAATTAAGCTACGTAGCAAAATGCTATTTAAAATAAATATGTGCAACGGCTAAATTAAAAATGTTTTTATTAAAGTTGTTCTTAATCCTGACTTGACATTAAAAAATAAAGTTTTATAGTCAGTTTCAACAAAAAACTCGCTTTTAACACTCACAAGGGTGTTATGTGGTTGGTAAAATGCTTTTTAAGTAAATAGCTAAACAAGAATTTTTTTTCGAACAAAAATATCATTTTTAGTAGTTTTTTAAGTTTCAAATTCGAATTTGATATCAAAACATGAGAATAGTGTTTAGTAATGAAAAAAATTTATCCATTTACCATTTAGGACTTAAAGGTTGCAAAATGCAGTCTAATGTATATCCCTTGTCAGTTTTAGAAGTCAATTTTGTGGTAGATTGACTGATTGAGTGAATATGGGGAAATGTGAGTGGGTGAGTAAGATAGTGAGTGAGTGAGCCAGTATAGGGGTATGTGAATGAGTTAGTGTGTGAGTGAGTGTGTGAGTTGATAAGTAAGTAATTGAGTAAGTGAGTGAATATGTGAGTATTTGAGTATGTGAGTGCGTAAGTGATTTGTTTTCTTATTTACTTAATTGTTTTACATAAAGTTAAAATTAAATCTTTAGTTTATAAATTCTGTTTTAGTTTCCTTTTTTTTTCGGTCTTATTTATTAGAAATTTTTTTATTTATTAGGCATAATTTTTTCTTTTCTTTTTTGGTCTATTCAATTTTTCTTTTAATTACCGAATGTTTAGTGGTTGCGCATATTTATTTTAAACAGCAGTTTGCTACGTATGCGTGTTTTTTTTGTTAAACATGAACACTAAAACTGAATATTTTAAAGTTTTTATGATCATTGTAGATTCAGAACATTTAAAGATGTCCGAAATAATAGTTTATCCCATAATTTTAATGATTATACAGTTTTACGTTATTAAAATGTATTTTTTTTTTAATTTAATAGTTTTCTGGAAAATTTAAGTGTGTTTTCTGAAAAAATCTCAAAGTGGATGTCTTTTTTTATGATTTTTTTAGATGCAGCATAAAAAATACTTAAGAAAACACTTGTTTCACTTAAAAGACAGGTTTTTTTTTATATACCTATATATATAATACTATTTCTGAGCCTCCACTAGGAAATTACTAATATCACGGAAACTAGTATCGGCAACATAGGCCCTTTTAATGTGCACGTACAACTATTTAAGTTGAAAAATTCCGCATTGTTTACTTTTAAAATAAATATTAATTAATATTACTTACGCCCTATATACTTACCAGAATTACTGCCAAAACGGCTATAGACAGAATCACAAGGTACTTCATTTCGAAGGGTTGTTTATGGACTATGTCGAACACAAATTTCTAATTTCAATTCGTAGGATGTTAGACGGACCATTTTATACAAAATTTTTAATGTGACATCGACAATAAACAAATTATTCGAAGATAAAAGATTTCCTCTAACAAGTTATTTTTAATAAATACATACATTTTGAGCGCTAAATGTTAAATTGGGCGCGACTTTAACGAAAATAATGGATGTTTTTAACAAAAATTACAAACAATTTTATAAAATTATTAAACTTTTGTTATACGTTTTTTCGTGCTCAAAATAATATTAAACACTTATTTATTGATGATGATCCACAGTTTACGATGACATGCAATTTTTGATGATCACGTGGCTATCGGAATCTCTTCAGGATTAACTTAACTCTTCTCTGTTTTTTATTTGCATCCTTGCAGTCTTTAAAAGTCAATGCTTAATATAACCGATCCAACGTTCCATCGAAATTCAAGGAACAAATTTTTAAGACATAAGTTGGGAAGATCTTTGGCACAATTCAACTCAGGACTACACCAAACACTTTATTTTTGCAAACGCGCGTTTCGCTAACCATGTTTATCAGGAGCTTTGGTTAGCGAAACGCGCGTCGAGTGCAAAAATAAAGTGTTTGGTGTAGTGGTGATATAACTGAGTAGATATTTTTTAGCTTTACCAGATTGTCCATTTAAATATATATATATATATATATATATATATATATATATATATATATATATATATATATATATATATATATATATATATATATATATATATATATATATATATATATATATATATATATATATATATATATATATATATATATATATATATATATATATATATATATATATATATATGGTTCAGGCTACTGAAAATGGCAAAGCATATTTTAGTGGTCTACCCGCTGTTCTTCTATTTGTCAATCCATCTTAGGATGCATATCGACCTATTGAGCTCGGTTCGACAAATAAGAGAAAGAACTTCGAGTACTTATTCCCATACTGGCGGAACAACGTAGTAACACCTAGAATGAAAAGTTTTTGGTCTGACACACAGATGTCGCCCTTTTCAAAAAATCCATATGATTTTTAGAAAGTACCAACTTTCAAACGATATGTGTCAAAATTTCGTGATATTTCGACGATTAGTTTACAAGTTACAGCGGTTTTAATGACGCTACTTCTGATATTTTCAAAACAATAGAAAAAATCGAATTTCGTGTGTTGATTGAACACTGTTTTTTGATGGGAAAAAATACCGTTCAAGTAAAGCAATGGCTTGATAAGTGTTACAAGGACTCTGGAAAATCACTCATCATATACTGAAACGCTGAATTTATACGCGGTTGTACAGACACAAATGATGTTGAACGCACTGGACGCCCTAAATGAGGTGGTTACACAGGAAACCATAAAAAAATTCTCAAAATTGTTTCGGATGACCGTAAAGTGAAATTGCGTGAGATAGCTGACACCCTGAAGATATCAAAAGAATGTGTTGGTTATATTTTGAATGAACATTTGGGCATGAGAAAGCTCTGTTCGACATGGGTACCGCGTATACTCACAGTGGACCAAAAAAACAACGTGTTGATTCTGAGCGCTGTTTGGATCTGTTTAAGGCAATAACTAGGATTTTTTTCATGCGACATGTGACAATGGATAAAACATGGATCCACCACTATAAATCGGAATCAAATCGGCAGTCGGCTGAGTGGACAGCAGCCGGTGAAAACCTTCCGAAGCGACCAAAGACACAACAGTCGGCTGGGAAGGTTTTGGCTTCTGTTTTGCGATGCGCATGGAATAATTTTCATCGACTATGCTGAGAAGAAAAAAACCATCAATAGCGAATATTATATAAAGTTATTGGTTTGAAATGAACAAGAAAAAAGGCTCTTTTATCAATACAATACATCGGGTGACAAGTCAATGTTTACGATGGCAAAATTGCATGAATTGAAGTTCGAATTGTTTCGTCATCCACCATATTTTCCAGATTTGCCCCCAGCGACTATTATCTATTCGCAGACCTCAAAAAAATTTTCGCAGGAAAGAGATTTGGCTCCAGTGAAGAAATTATTGCCGAAACTGAGGCTCATTTGAGGCAAAGACAAATCCTTTTACAAGAAAGTATCTCTCCTATAAGGAATTTTATTGAGAATAAACGCATTTTGGACTGATGTGTATTGCTCTTGCTAGGAAAACTATTTGATGTTAATAAAGACGTTTCAATTTTGTACAAAAAATTGTTTTAACTAGCTATACCATTTTTTTAAAATTTTCATTGTTAAGATACAAATGCGCATTGATTTCAATTTTAGGTCTAAATTTATTGTATCTTACCACGATATATAAATTTTTTGAGATCAGATTATGATATTTTAATAAGAATTAGACAAAGGTTTCTGTGTCGGTAGACCGATTTTGCATCTATACTCTAGTTTTATGAAACCATGTTAGCGTCCAAACTAATTGAAGTAACTGACCACCCGGGTGTGACTTCTATGATGTACCAAATAAGGACAGGCCATGTTTCGCTCCATATCAGAGCTCGCTAGCTAGCCTAGATGAAGAGGCAATCGCAACCCATCCATGATAGCAGGAGAAATTTAAAAAGCATACGCCCAATGGTACCAGTAGTCAACAAACCTCAAGCATTATCTGGTGTGAACCGTCAAAACTTTTTATTGAAGTGTAAAAATAAAGTACTAATACGGCTATTGGAAGTTTAACGGTACTTTTAAAAAGCAATTTAAAGAGAAGCCCTGCTGACTCCGGTATAAAAAACGATGTTAATAATTTATCCCCCATCTTTGAGACTTTCAGAAAGGATCGCACTAGAATCGACACCAACGAGGCCATGTAATTTGAATCAAAAAAGTAAATCTTCAACGTCCGTAAAAAATATATAGAGAAGGTATTAAGATGGTAAATTTTATCCTTGTATGCTTCTTAAATTTTACCTTCTTGTATGGTTGTGTTGCGATTGCCTCTTCGGGTGCCCTGATATGGAGCCAAACATGGCAGGTCCTCTGTTGGTGTTTCCACCAACCCGTATTGTATATTACTCTGGGATGCCCGTACTCTTAATACAGCGGAGAAAAAATTACTTGGCATTTATTATTTACCAATTGACGAATCTCAGGTTCTTTTGAAATACAAAACCCATTTGAATAATTCTTTCACTGTGACCTAAGTTGAAAAACACTTTATTGATTACAGAAAAGTTTTAATAAAATCGGTTAAGTAGATATTTGATGACAGACATACACATATTCGATAGAGTATATAGACTAATATTCATAAATATTTGAACAATATTGTCTACATATGTATTGAATTGTGATCCTTCTTTTTTTGAAGTGAGGTAAGAAAATCATTTCTGATTTGAGCATTATCTACTTTTGGAATTGGTATAATAATAACGACCGTAGTTTCATTGGAATAAAATAGTTTTAGTTCTAATTGCCACAAAATTGAAAATCCGACCACTATTTTATTTCATTTCCACGAGACTTTTTGACTTTGATGGTGTACATTCAACGAATTTTGGAATCAGTGGTTATTGCGTGCAGTAACTCCAAAGTTATTTTCAAAACAACTATGTTGCTTGTGATATTTTATTAAGTTTCATAAGAAAATATAAAATAAAACGCTAATGGCAATAACTTCGCCCAACTTCTCCAAAAATAGTATCTTATTACTTCCCGGCTTGAGTAGTAGTAGTAGTAGTAGCAGTAGTAGTAGTAGCAGCAATAGTAGTCGTACTTGGAGCAGTAGTGGCTAGAACAAAAATGAAAATAAATATGGTGAAATGAAATATTTACTCATAAATTAAATTTCAAATTTTCAAAAATATGTGTCGTTTCTTAATCATAGAATTATTTACAGAGTAAAATTCTCGGCGTTCAAATAAAATGGGAAGCAGTATAAGTGATGTGGCAGAAAAGTTATGCGAGTAACGACGCTGTACCAAAACCAACAATACAATGCTGTTTCTCACATGGCAGTCAGGTTAACCTATTTTTTTTTTTTTTTTTTTTTTTTTATGGGTCTAACACGTGCTGCAGGGAAGTCGCTAAAGCGCTCCAGGAGCGGCACGAGTGCGGAAAAAGCGATTCAAGTTGTTCTTGAATCGCTATAAATTGTACTCGGTGGGAAACACAGCGCTGGGCAAATTATTCCAAAGGGATGACGTTCTCCGCTTGAAAAGCGTTGTACGCGGAGTAACAAGCTGAACCTCATACGGATATGAAGCACCAGCGCGACGTGTATTTCTAACATGCACCGCTTTGGGAGGAATTAAGCGGGCTACATCCTTCGAACACTTTCCACGAAAATACTTGTAGAACAGACTCAAGTCGTCAACCATTCTTCGATGTTCCAGCGAATCAAGGCCGCCGGTCAATTCCGGGTCCCCAATCAGACGGACCGCTCTTCTCTGAACAGAATCCAACAAATGCAGTGTATGTTTGGGAGCAGAGCCCCAAACGTGGGAGCAGTATTCCATAGTTGGTCGAATTTGGGTTTTGTAAAGAATTAACAGTTGTTGTGGGGTGTAAAGCTTTCTGGTTCTAAATAATATTTCCAACTTTTGAGAAGCTCTCCTTGCTATGCCTGCAACATGTTCATGCCAAGACATATTTGCTCCCAAACTAACGCCCAACAAATTGAGCTACGATGCTAGGGGAATGGAGTGCCCCGACACAACTATGCCGGGCTCAGCAACGTTAACTTTTTTAGAAAAAACTGCCGCCTGGGTTTTTGTAGCGCTAAATTCCACTTGGTTACTGTCACCCCAAGATAGAATTTCTTCCAGGTCCTTGTTAAGTTGAACGACCTCCTGCTGTCTGCGGATATTCGCCTGAGCAGCCGATGTCCGAGCGTTCAAAGTGAATGAAGAGACAAGCGTACTGTCATCTGCAAAGCTGTAGATTGGATTCCCGGTATTTTCCAGCAGATCGTTAATGTAAATGAGAAAGAGAGTACGAGACAGTATGGAGCCCTGGGACACACCGGCGTTGAAAGTGAGGGTGTTAGAAAGAAATCCGTCGACCGCCACTCGTAAAGAACAGGAAACATGAGAGCCACAAACAGAACCTTTCAGACATACCATAAGAGCGTAACTTAGCCAACAGTCCATCGTGTCAAACGCGGTCGAATGCCTTGGATATGTCAAGAGCAACCTCTCGAGATTCTCCAAAGTGTTCAATTGTGTTGTTCCAAACATGTGTTACATAAGTCAGAAGATCTCCTGTTGATCTCTGTTTACGAAAACCATATTGGTGATCGCTAATAATATTGAATCGTTCAAGATATTTTAGAAGATGCTCATTGATAAACTTTTTCATGACTTTCGATATTATTGAAAGCAGTGCAACTGGTCGGTAGTTATTTGGCAAGGTCTTCTTGCCTTTTTTAGGTATCGGCTGAACCGTGGCACATTTCCAGCAGGACGGAAATATTCCCTTTCTGTAGGATAGGTTAAAAAGTCTACAGAAAACTGGTGTTAGTTCCCTTGCACAGTTTTTGAGAACTATGGCAGGTATTCCGTCAGCGCTAGAAGCCTTCTTGGTGTCTAGCTTCATTAAAATGCGCTTTATGATGCGCTGTCTGAAGACAACATCGGGCATTCTTGACTGCAATATGGGAATAGTAGGTGGTGTTTTTCCTTGGAAATCGACAGTAGAATGCGAAGCAAAGAGTTCAGCCAACAAGTTCGCTCTCTCAACAGGTGTGGTTGCAATGGAATTATCTGGCCGTGTTAGTGGTGGTATGGTGGATTTGGTAAAATTTTGACTAACTGCCTTAGCGACTGCCCAAAAGGACCTGGAATTATTGGGACAAGCGAGAAGTTTGTTTCTAATTCGTTGATTGTGTGCCTCCTTGGTTTCGTCGATAATTTCCTTGCATCTGTTCCGGGCACGAACAAAGATGTTACGATTTACGGTGTTAGGATTTTCACGCCATTGTCGGTAGGCAATATATTTAGAAGCAACAGCTTCTTTGCATTTTCGATCGAACCAAGGCTTGCCGTTGGAGGAGCATTTCTTCGAAAAAGGGATGTAAGCTTCCATACCAGCCAAAATAACATCGGAGACCTCCCTGGCGCAGGGGTTATCGGATCGAAAACAAACATCCATCCAAGGGAAAGTTCGAAATTATTCCATGAGATCTTCCCATTTAGCAGATTTGTAGTGCCAAATCTTGCGCGGCCTAGGCGCCTCTCTGTCACTGATTGGCAGGATACTCGATGACGAAAGCAGTTTATGGTCGGAAGAACCTAACGGCGGATTTACGGTGACCGTGTAAATCTCCGGATTGGTGGTTAAAAACAGATCAAGAAGACTGGCGAACTCCCCGTCTCGATCAGGGATCCGTCTTGGTTCGTCAATAAGCTGAGTTAAGCCATAACTGATTGAGAATGATTCAGCTTCACGACCTTGTTCGTCGGTAGTATTTGAATATTTAAGCCAGTTGATATTGTGGACATTAAAGTCGCCCAGGATGTCAATTTCGGCACTTGGATAGTTAATTTGTAAATGATCGATGGTGTCTGCAAGAGAAGAGAAAAGTGTTCGAAAATTGGTATCACTTGGTGGTCGATACAGGATACAGATGAACCTTGTGGTTTGTTGAGTCGTTATTTTTAACCACGTAGCATCAAAGTTTGGGGGCTCCAGAGCTTCTTCTCGTTGACAAGAGAGGTCGCTTCTGACAAAAGACAGATTCCAAAGTTTCGCCTAAATCGGGAAAAGAAGTCGTACCCAGGATAAAGATAGTTGACCGTGCTGGTCGATGGACTGACTTTGGTTTCACATAGAGCGAGTACATGAGGTTTATTTGATTGCAGATGTTTGATGCACTAAAATTTATGTTCGAGTTTGAAACCTCGTAGGTTGCAAAAATCTATCTTAAAATTATGATGTCTGCAAGTCGACGCCCCCGAACCAGCCCCCACCCGGAGATCTGAACGGGGGGCCCATTCTACCTCCAGAACTTCTTGCATCCAGGCGCCTCATCATGCTCTTTGGTCCCACAGTAGTTAATGTGGAATTTTCCTGTTCTGTCACATGTTTATCTTTGCCTTCTTTGGCTTTGATCCAGGGGGTGTTATTATTGGGTAGTTTGGGTTCTGACCAGATACTTTTCCAATGATCTGTGAGTCCTTGTTTGTTTGGTGGTTCGGTCACTGCTGTCTGTTTGCTGTGCATAGTTTTCCGGTAGAACTGTGTTTGGCTTCTTCGGAAGAGGTTGTTGGTGTCTTTCCTCTCGTTTGGTTCTTTGCATCTACGGAGTCTTGCGGCATATACGGATAATTTTTTGTTTCAAAGTATCCAGGATTTCTGGCAGTGTTCTGTGGGAGACCCGGACTTGATCTTGTCTATACTCTGTGTGACTCGTTTGGACACGTTCCCGTTGATAAACTGGGTAAGGTGTCCTAGATATCTCCTGATGTTGTTGATTTTGTTTTCTATTCTTATTTGCCGTTTGAATTTTGGTTTTGTGCTGTTGGGATTTTTTTTTTGTCTTTGCGGGAGTTTTTGATTAAATACTTCGTCGGTTGCGTTTGGGATTGATGGTGGTGGGTCTAGGCGGCGAGTGATTCTCTTCTCAGTGGTTTCTTTGTCAGGACTTGTGCTTTTATTAAAGCAACGCATGGTGTGTTCGTTTGTTCCTGTAGTGTAACTCATGCGTTGCTTTGATTTTCCCGCCTTGGTGGGTATCGGCTTACTCGCCGGCACAACACTTTTGACAGGTCCATTTTCAGTTGCCCGGTCTTCATCGCTTTGGTCGAGCTGCCATTTCCCGCGACGTCCTCGACCGTTACGTCGCTCGCCCGTTGCTTCTTTTATTGGTCTGCTGTTGTCTGGAATGTTTTCAATGTTTTGTGGTGTCAGAAGCTCAAAGTGTCCCGACCTTGGGGTGCCTGTTAGTAGAAGGTAAATAGTTTCGGTGTTGTTGTTAAAGCAGCGTCTGAAGGGAAGTTATGTTTGTGTGGTGAGTTACGGTACCACGACAACGTCCCATGTCGCACGGCGGTTTCCATCCATGAATTTGTAACTAAAAAAACATTCTCGTATTTCCCAGCCTTTCTTCATTTGCATGATGTGTAGTCTCTGTATTTCATTTTTATTTTCTCGTCTTAAAAACCAATATTTATATACATATTACAATGTTTAAATAAAAGTTATCGGGTGTTATATGGCGCACATGTTGATGTTAACAATAAAATGTTTTCAACTGTCAGTTCGAAGAAATTACGCCTTCTTAAATTTTTTTTATTGGAAAGCCCTATATATTATTTTATTTTTGAGTCCTGCTAAAAATTCTAGATATTATTTGTCTAACATACCATATGTCTAAATTGAACTGTTTTGGAATTATTGATATTTGAAATTAAGTTCAAGTTTTTTTTTAAGCTGGCTTGTGTCAAACATTTACTGTCAGGTAACAATTTTTAACGCGTGATTTATTTACGAAAACGTTTAATGGTGCATTTTGTGAAACAGCAATTTGAGCGTAATATCATAATGGTACATTTAACAGAAACTGAAAGAATCATTTTGCTAATGATGGTTGGTTACAGAGACCGTAGGAGAACACAACAGGAGGTGTGTGATCTTTTTAACGTAGAATATCCAAATCGAGAACCTATAAACCAATCCGTAGTTAGCAAAATATTAAAACGATTTAGACAATCAGGTCATGTTAAGGATCGTTCTAAATCTGGACCTCCAACAGTTAAAACAAGCGATGATAAAAAGGTAGACATTTTATTGGAAATTACAGAAAATTCTCATACAGCCACTCGTTAGCTTTGCTTAGACCACAACAAAAGTACCTTAAGTAGTACACTGAATGAAGAAAAACTGCATCCATACAAACCCATTCTATTGCAAGAGTTATCTGAAGATGGCTAAGATAGACGCGTTGAATTTTGCGAGGTCATGATGGAACGACTCAGTAATGATCCTAATCTAATTCATAATATGGTTTTTTCTGACGAGGCCACATTTTGTCTTGACGGAAAAGTTAACAGGCATAGCTGCCGGTACTGATCTACAGAGAATCCCCACTGAATAATCGACAGTCACTCTGAAAGACCCACAAAAGATAAAACGTGTGGGCAGGGATTTGTGCACGTTATATCAATGGTCCCTCTTCTTTTTTTCGATAGAAATCTTACAGGACAGCGGTATTTACAGTTACAGCAAGTTATTCCAACTTATGCAGGTCTTTTTCCCGATGAAAATAATTTAGATACCCCTAATAGGAATTTGTGGTATCAACAGGATGGAGCACCTTCTCATTACGAAATCAATGTTCGTAGATATTTGGATGCGATTTTTCCTAATCGATGGATAGGCAGAAGAGGTGCTGTAGAATTGGCCTGCAAGGAGTCCCGACTTTACGCCACTCGATTTTTCTTTATGGGGTCATTTGAAAACCAAAGTTTACCGAATTACAACAAAGAATTCTATATGAAGTAGCACAAATCACCTCGGATTCTCTGTTTATGACAGATTATGTCATTGCCTCGCTGTTAACGGTAGCCATTTTGAGAAATGGTTACCTTAAAAATAAACCTCAAGTATTCATTAATAGGTTTTATGTCTTTTTTTTTATTTTAAAATTCAAATCACAAAAATTCCCAAACAATTCAATTTAGATATATGGTATGTTAGTGGTATGGTAGTTAGAATTTTTAGTAGGACTCAAAAATAAAATAATATACTGGGCTTTTCATTTAAAGAAAATCAAGACGGCGTAATTTCTTCGAACTGACAGTTCAAAACATCTTTTTATCAATGTCAGCATGTGCGCCGTATAACACTCTCTAAATTTTATTGATACACTGAAAAATAAATGCTGTGGAATCATTATTCCATACATATGGGGCACCCTATATATATATATATATATATATATATATATATATATATATATATATTATATATATATATATATATATATATATATATATATTGGGTCTGGGAAAAAAGTTCGTGGTGTTTCTCCCGATAGATGGCGTCAAATGCAAATAACTCAAGAAACACAGATCGCAGCAACACCACTAAACGCTCGTTGGAAAGGTGACACTTCGAGCGTTACTTTAAGTGTATAAACATCATTCGTGCAGTGGTTGGAAAGTTGTTTGCGTTTGAAAATGGAGAAAAGTAATGAAAAATTGCGCTACATTTTTCAATATTATTACGACAAAGGGAAGAACGCTGCGCAGGCTTGTGAAAAAATTTGTGCTGTGTACGGTGAAGGTACTTTATCAAAATCTGCTGCGTGGAAATGGTTCGCTCGCTTTCGTTCTGGTAATTTTTTTGATGTGAAAGATGAGTCACACTTTGGTCGTCCAATCACTGAAAAAGCTGATGAAATTCTTGACAAAGTCCAGCAAGATAAGGATATCAGCAGTGTCGATATTGGTATGGAGCTAGGCATTGACTACAAAACGGTTTTGAACCATTTACACAAAGCTGGCTACAAAAAGAAGCTCGATGTATGGGTTTCTCATGAGTTGAGCGCGAAAAACATGATAAACCGAATTAACATCTGCGATGCGCTGCTGAAACGCGATAAAATTCAGCCATTTCTGAAACGTATTATAACCGGTAATGAAAAATGGATCACGTACGATAATCGGAAGCGTAAAAGATCGTGGACAAGGGATGGTAAGCCGTCACAAAGCGTTCGCGAAGCCAGGATTGACGCCGAACAAGGTGATGCTGTGTGTGTGGTGGGACTGGAAGGGAATCGTCCACCATGAGCTACTTCCAGTTGGTCAGATAATTGATTCTCAATTCTACTGTGGACAACTAGAGAGATTACGCCAGGCAATTGAAAGAAAACGGCCCGAATTGATTAACAGGGAAAGTGTTGTCTTCCATAATGACAACACCCGACCACACACTTCTTTGATGACCCGTCAAAAATTGCAAGAGCTTGGTTGGGAAGTTTTGATGCATCCACCGTATAGTCCAGACATAGCACCCTCTGACTATCACTTGTTCCGATCTCTGCAGAACTCTCTCAATAGAATTAAGCAGCTTTCAAAAGAAGCCCGTGAAAACCACTTGATACAGTTTTTCAACCAGAAACCACAGAAGTTCTTCACCGATGGCACCATGGCTCTACCCGAAAAATGGCGAAACATTGTCGATAATAATGGAGCATATTTGGTTCAAATAAATTCATAAGAAAACCAGTTGAATTTTACTAAAAAAAACGCCACGAATATATATATATATATATATATATATTTTATATATATATATATATATATATATATATACGAGGCTGGTTTGAAAAGTCCGTGCAAAAAATAAAAACTACTTATGTGTTTGGGGTAAACCTTTTTTATTTTTCGACATAGTCTCCTTTTAGGCTTATACACTTCGTCCAACGATGTTCTAGTTTGTTGATCCCTTCCGAATAATAGGATTTGTCCAAGTCTGCAAAATATCCATTAGTGTCTGCAATCACCTCCTCGTTTGAATAAAATCTTTGTCCCCGCCAGCCATTTCTTCAAATTGGGAAACAAATAGTAGTCGAGGGAGCCAAGTCTGGAGAATAGGGGGGATGTGAAACGAGTTGGAATCCTATTTCCATTAATTTTGCGACCACAACTGCTGAGGTGTGTGCTGATGCGTTGTCGTGATGGAAAAGGACTTTCTTGTGGGCCAATCGCGGGGCGTTTTTTCTTGCAGCTCGGTTTTCAAACGGTCCAATAACGATGAATAATATTCACCTGTAATAGTTTTACCCTTTTCCAGATAGTCGATGAGGATTATCCCTTGCGAATCCCAAAAAGACAGTCGTCATAACCTTTCGGCCGAAGGAACGGTCTTCGCCTTTTTTGGTGCAGATCCCCCTTGGTAACCCATTGTTTAGATTGTTGTTTGGTCTCAGGAGTATAGTAATGTATCCATGTTTCAGCCACAGTGACGAAACGACGCTTAAAGTCCTCCGGATCCTTCTGGAACAGCTGCAAACCATCCTTGCAATACTTCACACGATTCCGTTTTTGGTCAAGCGTGAGCAATCGCGGCATCCATCTTGCGGATAGCTTTCTCATGTCCAAATGTTTATGCAAAATATTATGTACCCGTTCAGTCGAGATGCCCACAGCACTAGCAATCTCACGCACCTTAACTCTTCTGTCATCCATCACCATATCATGGATTTGATCAATGATTTCTGGAGTCGTAACCTCCACAGGCCGTCCAGAACGTTCAGCGTCACTTGTGCCCATATGGCCAGTCCGAAAATTTTGAAACCACTTATAAACTGTTCTAATCGAAGGTGCAGAGTCACCATAATGTTTATCAAGCTTCTCTTCAGTCTCCTGAGGCGTTTTGCCTTTCATAAAGTAATGTTTAATCACCACACGAAATTCTTTTTCGTCCATTT
>CM032448.1:102167313-102444813 GCA_019049505.1 Pachyrhynchus sulphureomaculatus
TCAAAGAAGATCTTGCAATGTCTTCTCAAAAACTCAGCAAGTCGAATAGCCATTGTTTTTGATCGCTATTTCACACCTTCCATCAAAGATAATGAGCACTTTCTTCGAGGTAGCGTGGATGACAGGGATTTCAACATTTCCGGCCCACAGCAAACAAGAACTGCAGAATTCGCGAAAGATTTGAAAAACATCAAATTTAAAGAAGCTCTTGTCAAATTTCTTATCGATCATTGGGCTGATCAGGAAATGGCTACGATTATCTGTAATAAAACAATACTTCTGAGCCATGATTTGTGTTACGAATATTCAGTTACCGATAATAAAGTAACACGAACCATCAATCACGAATTGTCGTGTCCTGATCATGAAGAAGCCGATACAAAAGCGGTATTTTTTGCATGTCAGTTACAAGAAGACACCACTGTTGCAATCAGAACATCGGATACTGATATCGTAGTTATCATGTTATCTAATATGGAACATCTTCAACCATCGGTGAAAGTATGGATGGATCTCGGAGTCAGTAATGCACGCCGATATATCAATATTTCTGCTCTCTCTGTCAAACTTGGGCCAATGGTTTCGCTAGCGCTACCAGCTCTCCATGAGCTAACAGGTTGTGAGAAGAAACCTCTGGAAATACTTTTGAAGTACGAAATGTTTCAAAAAGTATTTGCAGACTTAGGATCAGAGGATCATAATGTTGATGAATCTTTTAGCGAAATACAATCTTTTGTGTGCCACTTATATGGATTAAAAAAAATTGGAGATGTCAACAGAGCAAGAACTGAAATCTTCAATAAAACATACGAGGTCGCAGATACTTCACAGCCCTTCTTGTTGAATGTGCGTAATTATGATGCCTGTTATTTGCCACCATGCCAATCAGAATTGCTGCCGCACTTGTTACGAACAAGATACATTGCATGCTTGTGGAGGAATGCACACAAACGAAACATAATTGACATGTCACCAACCGATTACAGATGGACAAATGTAAACGGGAAATTGGAATTGACCTGGTTCGTTGGTAATCAATTACCAGAAGCTTATGAAGATATTGTCATTACGCCTGATATTCTCTGCGAAACTCCAGACTCAGGTATACTTTTTTTCAATGCTCATAACACACTTTTTCATAAAGTAAATAAGTTCATGTTAAGCATTACGACAGTTTATTGTTACAGATGTGCCAGCTGAAAATGAAAATGATGATCAAATCGAGCCAGACTTGCAGGATGACAATAACTCCACGGACGAAGAAGAAGATTAATAAAAAAATTCTTTGTACTATTTTATTTATTTTGAAATTTTGTTATAAAATAAAAATGAAAATAAATTGATTTTGTTTTTTATTATTTGCATGCTATTTTACTTGAAACTTTTGTACGCTAATCGATTTATGACAAAAACCATCTTTCAAACTGTCAGATGAAGAAAACCCCTCCAAATAATCGTCAGATTATTGGTCAGCGCATCTTACGCAACAAGCTGAACCATCTCTATGAAAATCTGACGCGTTCGAGCTTTTCGAAATTTGTTTTTTTTTTTACATTTTTAAAAAGCCGCCAAGAGCTTGCATCACGTCCGAATCGTCAGTCTTAGCAATTGGAGGTTCTTTTGAATTCACTCAACATCCCCTCCAAAAATCTGACGCGCTTGAATAAATTTTTTTTTACCCCATTTTCAACCCTTCCGTACGGCCACCCCCATCCTGCAAACCGGCAGATTAACATACCTTTGTTATCAAAGACACGTGGGAGTTATATACTATTAATATCTGACGCGCTCGAGTATTTCAGTTTAACTATTTTTTTTACATTTTCGAAAACCTGTAGACGCTTCCCCCACCGCTTAAAAGAAAAAAGTCATCATATGACATTTTTTTCTCTTTATCACCTAATCTTTAAAATCTACTAGGTCTCCACGACGCTCGAGTAAATCCCCATTTAGCCCCTTGGGCTCCCCTACTATATTGTAAGCAGTGCGACTAGTCAATAATTGTTTGGCAAGGTCTTCGTGTCTTTCCAGGGTATCGGCTGAACTGTAGCGCATTTCCAGCAGAAAGGAAATATTCCCTTTCTGTAGGATAGGTCAAAAAATCTACTGTAAACTAGTGTTAGTTCCCTCGCGCATTTTTTGAGTACGATGACAGGTACTCTGTCAGCGCTAGAAGCTTTTTTGGTGTCTATCTTTAGTAGTAAAGAAGCAAGAAATAATGGAAATAATAAAAACCAAAAAAATAAACTACTTTAACATAACCAATATATTCTGAGGAAACCGATGCTATGAAACTTGTATTCTGTAATAGAAAGCTTGAATTACATATAGCTAATAACAACTAAATGTTGACTATGACTATGACAGCCTTATTGAACTGGGATTTAAAATGCTGTTGTTTTTGAAAACTTAAGTCGAGGTGTAGGTAGTTCTTTTAACTGATTCTCTTCTTATATGGTTTCCAATTCATTTAAATCATATGGTTTACATTTAAAATGATGTCTTCAAAAATCTAAATTCTACACTAACGTATTTAGTCACCTAGTATTGTACTATACCTTGTCTTTGTCTCATATTTTGCATTTGCCTCACTGATACTCTTGTATATTCAGCACCTCTAGAATCTACATCTCGTGGTATTATTATAGTATCCGCTACACTTATGGATGGTACCTGGATTAAAAAAATACATGAACAATATTATAAACTTAAAGCTAAGGAAAACATGTTTTATTACTGGTGGAGCGTCTTCCAGTTAGCATGCAGAAAACGGGATATCTAACTGAAAACTCAGAAACTAGATTTGAAGATTGCCATATAAAAGACAAACAAATTTCAGTGTTTGGGAAGAATAGTTGTAAAAGTAGGAAATTAAGTAATTAGAAATAGAATGAAAGCAAAAATAGTCATAGATAAATAAAATTAAAGAGGGCAAATTGACAAAGATATTTTAATAAACACCACCAGGTAGAAGTAAAAGATGACGACCACTCATATTCTAGAAGGGTATCCGAAAAGTAATGAGGAGAGGAAACCTGGAGAAAGGTACTACTTATGATTTTTGTACTGAACTATTTCTTTTTGTTAACTTCATAGTTCCTCCCAAAATTTGCAAATAGTACTTTGTAAAATTTAAGTACAAAATGGAAACGCAGTTTTGAGGTATTTAGGAAACCTATAATGTGAAGAAATGCAATAATGGGTAATGATTCATTAACAGAATAATTCCCTTTATCAAGAGTAGTAAAGGTAATTGAAAACTTACCAAAAGAAACACTAAAAAAGTAAGAAAAAACAGGACTTTAAACTTCGTTTCCAACATGTTTTTTAGTAAGAAGCTGCTGATACTAGATATTTCCTTGTTAAAATTCTTTTTATAGAGATCATAATAGTTTAAATAATTTTGATATTAGCGAGATGATTGGAAAATAATCTATTATTACAGGTGTAAATAAAAATTTGAAATAATTTTCGTAAACGGCCATATCCTTGTATTTTTCTAACTAATAAGTATAAAATTATATGTTAGTATTTAGGAGATATGTAGTATTGTTTAATAAATTTAATTTTGGTTTAGTTTATTGTTAAGCGGAAATAATTAGACACTTTTACACATGCGTAGCTAAAGAAATCAGAACTTTTCTCCTATAGATACTTTTTTAATAATCTTTAACTAAAGATACAAAAATCCAACCAAATTTGTATGAACGAGAAAAAAATAATTCTTGATCTCTTCCTGGTATTATGTTCAGAGCAACGGTGAAAAAATATTGATAAATGATGCTCCTCTTTAACTAATGAGATAATCAGCTCTGAATTTTTGTAGTTTTTCAGCATGTACGCCGATGGTTGCAGCAAATAGGCAGACTAATAGTAATTTATTGGGAATTGGACAATTACGATGTTGTTATGCTTAGAATCAAAATTTTGTTACATTGCCTTGTTGTCAATAAAGAAAATTGGTACAATGATTTACCCAGTACTTTCCTTTTAAACACGCAGTTCTAAAATTCAAAAAAGGACATGTTTCATTCGAAAGCTCTGCTACCTTCAAAGTTATTTCCCATTGCGTTTAATTTCGAAGAGAGCAGTATCTCGGTTGACGTGGAATGACCCGTAATATATATATTATATATATATATATATATATATATATATATATATATATATATATATATATATATATATACTGAGTTTGAAACTGATATCATGTCGTTCGAGACTTATCATGCCAATAGATCGATATATCTATAGAAATGAGCGACTATGTTTTTCGTCACCTAAGAAGAACAGTAAAACGTGAAGAAAAGCAAAAATCTCGGAATGTGATTTTTTCACAAGTACAATACTTGGAAGTAAGGTAAGAAGGAAAGTAAAAATTTGAAAAAATTAAAGAAAAGTCGAATTATCAACCCAAATTATCAAAGTTTTTCTATATTAAGTATATTCTGAAAGCAAAAGATTGATCCCGGAATTTCGTAAGTGGAAATAGGACGGAAAGTTTCTGCCGGGGACGACATGTACATTTTTATTAATTATAATATTTATGGAAAAAATGCACAAATGAAACAATCACAAAAATACAAAACCCATGTATGGCGGAAGTAGTTTCTAATATAACATGAAAATAATATCTCTAGAATATTGACTACCCATATATATATATCGTGGATAATATAGAAATTGTTACCTACCTGCTGATATATTTTGGTATTGATCAGAAGTGAAAAGGAAAATTGTTTAGTCAAAAATGAAAACATTTTTATTCGTTTCAATTTTTGGATTTCTATTTTTAACGGTAAGAATGTTTTATATAATTTTTACAAGCTTAAGTGTTTTTTAACTTTACATTCCTATTTCGAATATCTGTATTTTTGGCAGTAAGGTACACCAAATTGTACCTGAGTTATGAAAGCCTAGCAGTTAAATATAAGCTTTCACAAGCCACGGATACACTTTGTTGTATATTACTGTGATGTTACGCCAGTACTGCAATAATTCCTTCGGATTTTTTCTCCCGTTTGTCAATCCTGGCTCGGCTGATGAGCCGTGATACAGCAAAATGCATCCCGAGATGGATTTACAGATGACAGAACACACCCTGCTGAAATATGGACTTTATCCATTTTTAGGAGTTAATTCAGAACTCTATTTTTGAAAAGTTGTATCAGAAACTAAGTATTCCTAAAACAAGAATCTAATAATTGAAAGCACAGTAGCTAGATCTGTAATAAGTTAAATAAGTGAAACTCCAGCCCTTAAAAATAATTTACTAAAATACTGACATATAAATGTTAACTGTTACGTTCTCGGCGATGTTCTCACCGCGAGGCGAAATTCCTGATCAGCTTGAATTGTTACTGTAAATTTGAGTTTTGAGATATTAGAATAAATTTGCATGCAAGGCCACTGATGTCACCTTTTCCGGAAAATAATTTATTCGTAAAATTTCTAGAATGACTAGCAAAGACGTGTTTGAAGTGTGTAATGTGGCCTGTTAAAACCAGTTACTTTGAGTATAACAATTAAAATTTTGAAATCAGATAAAAAGAAATTTTCAGTTATCTCCATACATCGCTTCGAATTAATAGTACTTTTGCGGCTCCTGGTCTCCTCAGAGAAGGGGATAGTTATTCCACTTGGCTATATTTTAGCCGTCCTTTAGAGGAATAAAAAGGCTATTGATGCTTTACTTTTAGACCTACTGCAAGCTACTGCAGCTAATATGGTAGGTTATCCTTCATTTCACACCGACCCTGTATTTATGTCGTACCCCGTCTTTTATTTTAAGGTCTTAAGAGAGCGACTTATTAATTATCTCTATTATTGGTACTAGTTAAGGTGAATAATTTTGGACTTTAGTAAGGAAATAAAGAGATAAATTTAAAAACACCTTTTTAAAGACTAAAAGCAAGAAAGTTTAAATAAAATTGCTCTTAGTCATAATTGGGCCTAGTATCTGTTCAATCTGTCTTCGATTACCTATCAACCTTTAACGACTGGCGATAGGGCAGAACTACTCAAGATAAAATAAAATTTAAAAAAAAACCTACCAACCTAGAGAGGAGAGGCGTTGTCCCCAGAATATTAAATACGGGTTCTATATTAGTTGTTGATAATATATTAGTGCATAGGTTTCCAACGGGGATGGTACCGCCCCCCAGTAGGTGCTGGAGCCTTTCATGGTGACGATAGCGGGTCCAGAATGGGGGAGGGGGTTAAGACAGTCAAGGGGGGCGGCCGTGGCGTATCTACCTATTTAGGAAATTAATATAATAAAATACTTTGAAAATACCTACTGTTTTCATATATAAATTTTTATCTTATTGTTATCGCGTAAATAAGCATTAAAAAATTTAAATTAACATTAGATATACATATACCTAATTCGGTTTAGTATGGTCGATGACAAGTTGGCAAGCAAAAATGCGATTCACGCAATCAAGCATGTTTCCGTAAAAATATGAGAGCTTGTAATGACTTGTTTACAGAGCAAGTGCACCGGCATTGCAAACAAGCAAAGGCATACAAGTTGATGCGTGCACGAAATCAAATCTACAAAAGGCAGGGATAGCTCTAGAAATGTCTGATTATTTTTGTATGCTTCGCCAATTATCCAAATTCGTGAGTGTAAGTGATAGAAGTTATTATAGCCATTATTTTCATAACTATCTATAAATCTGTTGAAAAGTTAATCTATTTAAACTGTGGCAAATTTTGTATTTCAAAATGACTGAATCTAAAAAGAAATGCCGGTAGTACAGTATTGAGTATTTGAAATATGGATTTACGCACTCTCTTACAATACGATCATTACCTATGTGTTTAATTTGCCAAAAGGTTTTTTCAAATGAAGCCATGAAGCCTTCCAGGCTACGAGAATATTTGAATAAAATGCAGGCTGATAAAAAGGACAAAGATTTATCCTATTTTCAAGGACTGGAAAATAACTATTTAAAGCTGCCAACTATATCAAAGCTTTTTGCGTCGTCTTCTAAACAAGAAGATGATGGACTATGAGCTTCATATAATATTTCATTGTTAATCGCAAAACTCGATGAATCAACAAACAAATAACGAGGCACTACTTTTATCATACGTTCGATTCTAAAAGAAGAAAAAATTCAAGAGTTATTTTTTGTTAAAAATTTCGAAACTGATACAAAAGGAAAATTTAATACCATGAACAAGTTTTTTCAAGAGAAAGAAATACTTTTGACTAAAAACAGTCTTTTATTATATATTTATAATGAATTTCCATCAAGTAGAAGCTATAACCATCCAAAATTTGAAACAAGCTGATATGAACTTTCTAGCTTCAAATTACTTCAAGTTACTTCTAAAATGTGCAACAACTACGCAAAATATTTGGTTTTTCAATCAGTGCCTCCAAAACCAAGTAACACCTAAGTACAAGGCTGGTGGTTTGAAAAGTCCGTGCAAAAATAAAAACTACTTATGTGTTTGGGGTAAACCTTTTTTATTTTTCGACATAGTCTCCTTTTAGGCTTATACACTTCGTCCAACGATGTTCTAGTTTGTTGATCCCTTCCGAATAATAGGATTTGTCCAAGTCTGCAAAATATCCATTAGTGTCTGCAATCACCTCCTCGTTTGAATAAAATCTTTGTCGCGCCAGCCATTTCTTCAAATTGGGGAACAAATAGTAGTCCGAGGGAACCAAGTCTGGAGAATAGGGGGGATGTGAAACGAGTTGGAATCCTATTTCCATTAATTTTGCGACCACAACTGCTGAGGTGTGTGCTGGTGCGTTGTCGTGATGGAAAAGGACTTTCTTGTGGGTCAATCGCGGGCGTTTTTCTTGCAGCTCGGTTTTCAAACGGTCCAATAACGATGAATAATATTCACCTGTAATAGTTTTACCCTTTTCCAGATAGTCGATGAGGATTATCCCTTGCGAATCCCAAAAGACAGTCGCCATAACCTTTCCGGCCGAAGGAACGGTCTTCGCCTTTTTTGGTGCAGATTCCCCCTTGGTAACCCATTGTTTAGATTGTTGTTTGGTCTCAGGAGTATAGTAATGTATCCATGTTTCATCCACAGTGACGAAACGACGCTTAAAGTCCTCCGGATTCTTCTGGAACAGCTGCAAACCATCCTTGCAACACTTCACACGATTCCGTTTTTGGTCAAGCGTGAGCAATCGCGGCACCCATCTTGCGGATAGCTTTTCATGTCCAAATGTTTATGCAAAATATTATGTACCCGTTCAGTCGAGATGCCCACAGCACTAGCAATCTCACGCACCTTAACTCTTCTGTCATCCATCACCGCATCATGGATTTGATCAATGATTTCTGGAGTCGTAACCTCCACAGGCCGTCCAGAACGTTCAGCGTCACTTGTGCCCATATGGCCAGTCCGAAAATTTTGAAACCACTAATCGAAGGGGCAGAGTCACCATAATGTTTATCAAGCTTCTCTTTAGTCTCCTGAGGCGTTTTGCCTTTCATAAAGTAATGTTTAATCACCACACGAAATTTTTTTTCGTCCATTTCCAAATAGACCAATATGGCTGAAACTTGGTGTGCATTCATTCAAGAGATGCTACTAACTAAACATGACCTCGATACGCGCCGGTGGTGCCATCTCTCGGACTTTGCACGGACTTTTCAAACCAGCCTCGTATATAAATCTTAAAACTAACAACACCAGCAAAGCAGCCAAAGAAGCAGTTATACTCGCCAAAAGAAAATGGATATATACAGAGAGAAAAATCCAGTATAGCATTAGAGACTCATATAAACATGTATCTCAAGGTAATCCACACAGAATTATTATTTAAACTAAATTTTATAGAATTTATGGTCTTAGATTCAAACACACGTGAAAAAGTAAAAACAATAATACATAAAAAAATATTTGAAACAATACGATAAACTACAGTATCTCATTCAAGAGAAACGTATAACAACACAAAATAAGAAAGAAAAAGAATTTTTTATTGATCATCAATTCCTTAATCGATTTATTAACATTTCCAACACACCTTTTTCGGACAGGGAAAGAAATGTTCTAACAAAAGGTTTCATACACAATATTCAAACTAACTTCAATATCCAAGAATCGGAGACATTAGGTATTGATACTGAGATTGCCTTGAAAGATAGTCCTAACAACATATTATCAAAATTTCAAACAGCCGAAGTTATTAAAAAAGAATTCATATCTAACAATAACAACATCATCCAAGACTTAAGGACAATAAAAACCATTCAGAGTAAAGCAAAACAAAATGATATAATCTTTACCAAAGCAGATAAAGGTAATACAGTAATAGCAATAGACAAAATCGACTATATTAATAAAACGTTTAAATAAAGATCCAACAAATATTTTTCAAAAAGAAATAAAACAACAAATTGAACAGGCTAAAAGTATCATTCACGATAAAGATAAATTTAAATTGATAAATATGAATCCCCAAATCCCACAACTTTATTCACTCATAAGACTACATAAACTTGACCACCCAATCAGACCAGTTGTTTCCTATATATCTGCTCCGGCATATAAGACGTCATCCTTTTAAATTGATTTAATCAAATGTCATACCAAATTTGAACCTAAATATAGTATCAAAAACTCATACGAAGTCGTGAATAAAGTTAAGAATATAACAATACCACATAATTCTAAATTAGTCTCTTTCGATGTCAAAAACTTATTTCCAAGTGTTCCCCCAGACGAAACAATAATTTTAATAGAGAACCTATTAACAAAAAAACAAAGTAAATGAAGTTATAAAAATGGATATAATTAATTTATTAAGAACTTGCCTAAGACAAAATTATTTTTCATTTAACAATACATTCTACAATAGTAAGGAGGGGTTAATTATGGGGAGCCCATTAAGTCCATTACTTGCCGAAATTTTCATGGACAGTATTGAAACAATGATATTTAACAACCATAATAACAATAGTAATAATTGTCTTTACTGGTATTGATACGTAGACGATATAATTGTATGCTTTACAGGTACGGACAGACAATTAACTCAGTTTCTACAGTATATTAATTCTTTACATAGAAATATCAGTTTTACAATGGAAGAAGAAGTCGAAGGAAAAATCAATTTCCTAGACTTAACAATCAGTAAAGCCATGAAAGAACATGAATTTGCAATATATCACAAACCTTGTCATACAGATACCACAATTCACAATAGTTCTCACCACCCTAACCATCATAAACTCACAGTTTATCATAGTTTTATACATAGACTAACTAATATCCCCTTATCAGAGGAAAATTTTACTAAAGAATTAAACTACATAAAACAAGTAGCGGTTAACAACGGTTATTCGGTTACTTTAATCGATAACATCGTTAGGAAAAAACTTAGAAACAAGGCAATCTCAGAAATATACCCACGTTTTAAAGACAGAAATACCACATTTAAATGCTTAACCTATTTCGGCAAACCAACGGAAAAACTGGGGAAATTTTTAAATCAAAAAAATATCGACATAGCTTACAAGACTAATAATACTATAGGAAAATATCTTAAAAACTACAAACCACAAATCAATAAAGACAATAAATCAGGGGTTTATCAGTTAACATATGGGTCATGTCTTAAAACATACATAGGACAAACTGGACGTACATTTATACAAAGAATTACAGAACATGAAAAAAGTTTCATCCATAGAAAATCTAATTCAACATATGCTAATCATCTTTTAACAGAAAATCACACATTTAATAAGAATTTCAAAATTTTACACACCGAACAAAAAAGTTTAAAACTAAACCTTTTAGAGGTAATGGAAATAAATCGATTAAGGACTACAGATACTTTACTCAACGACTAGGTAGATTTAAGCAATTCCATTATTGAATTTATTCTCCTAATTCCAAATCTGTGTAGGTTTTCCAATACTATCAATGTAATTTAATTAGGTGTAATATTATAATTAAGAAATTATATAAAATTGCGAACATTAAACCTAACTTGACAGTGTAACATGTAGATCTGAAGAAGCTGCATCAACAGCCAAATGCGTCTTCGTAATTTAAATAAACCAGTGGAAATTGACTAAAAACAGTCTTTTATTATATATTTAGAAAGAAATTCCTATTTGTAATATTTTGTCAGCTGCTACTGATGGTGCTCCAGGAATGACGGGGCGTCATAAGGGTTTCATAGCGCATTTGAAACAAGCAATACCAAATGTACTCGCTGTACATTGTATTATTCATCGTCAGCATTTAGTTGCAAAAAATCTGTACGATTGCCGTCGCTTCATTACATTATTACAGCATTCAATAAGATTAGAGGCAGTTCATTGTATGACAGATTATTTGATCAATTTTGTAGTGAAAATGATGAAGATTCCAATCGCTTGCTGCTGCACAGCGAAGTTCATTGGTTCTCAAAAAGTATTTGTCTGAGTCTTTTTTTCAATCTATCTGACTCAGGACTGGACTTCCTGGAAAACAGAAAAACTGCGCGAGAACCTGATTACACGCTTATTTTACAGACCTGTTTAAAATATTTAATGCAGTCAATTTATAATTGCAACGTGATGAGTTGAATTTAATTAAAACAAAAAAACGTCATAACTGTTTTTGTGGGAAAACTTTTTCTGTTCAACCGAAATCCAGTAGAGGTGAATACAGCTACTTTCCTACATTACCAACAGTCTCTGCAAAACCAGAAGATTTACTTATGGTACTTACTGCCAACACTTGGACGTTCTTAATGCTGATTTTTTGGAGCGATTCCAGGATATTTTAAACTTGAACATACATGAGTTGAGTTTTAGATCCTTTTGTAAATGCAGATACAGTAGAATCATCAAATTTAGAAGATGCTCTCGTAGAACTCACAATAACAAAGAACTAAAAGTAAAATACAGAAAGAGATACCAAAAGTTCAGGCTACAAAAATCAACACCAGCTCTCTACTCTGGACTGCGGGCAAGAGTACAGAAATTTTTAATTGCTTTTCCTTCATCGTATTCGGCTGAGCATGGGTTCAGTGGAGTAGATAATTTACTGTCTAAGAAAAGGAACAGAATGCTCGTCACTGAGCGTGGCCATTTGCGACTGATGACGAAATTGGAACCCGACATTAGCAAATTATTATACTCCACCAGCCTCAACCATCTCATTATTTTTTTAATTTTGATTGATTTTGTGTTTATTTTTAAATTTTTAACAAACAATATTTTACTACATTTCATGGTCATTTTAATTAATTTCTACTTTGTAATTCTTAATAGATACATAAACAGATAAAATAGGTATAGATAATATGCAACAATATTTTAATATTTGGTATAATTAACTATTATGGAAGAAGGGGCATTAGATTTTTTTTTTGTAAAGGAGGCGGTGGTCCAGAAAAGGTTGGAAACCTCTATATAAGTGAAAGAAAATTCAAAACTTTTAACAGACATCTGCAATACACTTTAAAAGAGATAAAAACTGTATAAATTAAAACTTAAAATTAAATGTCTTATACAAATTAATAAAGAAAGAATAGAATACTAACTACCAAGCATCTTAATTTCCCTAATTTGGAAAAAATGGAAAACGCGTCTTGAAACTCGAGGATAGACATATTACTGTTTTCAAATTTCTCCTTAAAAGGTTAATTCGAAAAACTTTTGTTTTATCAAACAAACACCTTCAGTAAGAGGCTCAAAACAGTCTAACTTTCAAGAACCCGCTTCGTTCCCTTAGAATCGTTGCCAACCTCCTTAAATAAAATACGAGTTCATGAATATTTGTATCAGAAATATTTAGTTACAAATTCTGCTACATTATTATACTATATGTTATGTTGAATTTGGAAAGAAATAAAACTCTTTTTTGCAATATTTTGTAGAATAGTATTCGAGGAAGTCCTGTCGGATTAGCTGTTAGCAAGGGGAGCCTAATTTCTCATACTCCTGCTGAAATAGTGGGACATCAGGAAGTTGTTCGTTTGGCTCAAGAACAATTTAGTAAGTTTTTTTTTCATAGATTTGTTTGGGGTAGAGGTTTTAGCAAGATAACTGCGGACACTACAATAAATAACTCCAGTTTTAAAGTCGAAGTCGATATTTTTATAGTAACCAGACTTTATTGAATTCGGATAAGAAAAACTAATAAATAAGCAAAACCAAGTAGCTGTTTGAGAGTATTTTCACTAAAAAAGTTTTCAAAATGGCTTTCAATACAGCCAGTGTTATAAACTTGAGTCATTGTCAAAAATATTGAAAATGTACTACTTTCATCTTACTATCATCAATAAAATAAAACCAGTTTTTTTTATGGATCTAGCACACGTGCTACAGTGAAGCCCCTAAAGCACTACAGGAGCGGCACGGGTGCAGAAAAAGCAATTTACGTTGTTCTTGAATCGCTGTAAATTGTACCCGGTGAGAAAACACAGTCCTGGGCAAATTATTCCAAAGGGATGATGTTCTCCATATAAAAGACTGCTTGAAAAGCGTTGTATGAGGAGTAACAAGCTGAACCTCAAACGGATGTGAAGTATTAGCGCGACGTGTATTTCTAACATGCACCGCTCTGGGAGGAATTAAGCGGGCTACTTCCTTCGAACCCTTTCCATGAAAATACTTGTAGAATAGGCTCAAGTCGCCAACCGTTCTTCGATGTTCCAGCGAATAGAATCCAGCAAAGTATATTTGGGAGCGGAGCCCCAAACATGGGAGCAGTATTCCATAGTTGGTCGAATTTGAGCTTTGTAAAGAATTAACAGTTGTTGTGGAGTGTAAATCTTTCTGGTTGACATAATATTCCCAACTTTTGAGAAGCTCTCCTTGCTATCCCTGCGACATGTTCATGCCAGGACATATTTGCTCCCAAATTAACTCCCAACAAATTGCGTGACGATGTTAGAGAAATGGAGTGCTTCGCCATATCTATGTTGGGTTCAGTTCAGTACCTTAAGATAGAGAAAATATCGCATATTTGCTGTAAGAGTGGTATTACTGTATATATATTCCACTATAGTTATATCTATCCCTTTTAGAAATAACGTCCTTTTTCAACTTGTAAATGACCCGTTAAACTAAGACATGCCGTATTTCACTCCATAATAGAGCTCATCGGCTAGCCTCAGATGAAGAGGCAATCGCAACACAACCGTTACAGCAACAGATATTAAAGAAGCATATATCTAAGAGTATATAAATATATATATATATATATATATATATATATATATATATATATACAGTCCCTGGCCAAATTATTAGACGCACTGTATTTTTTTTAGTAATTTTGTGTTTCTTAAGAGTTTTTATGCAATAATGGTATATTTAAACTACAATATTATTGATTTTTATTTAAAAGAATTGTTGTAGACTACATATTTGTATTTATTTTTAACATATGGTAACACTGTGTTGACAAAGTGATACATGAACGTAAACAAGTACAAATCTGTATCAGTCGCGATCGGAATCGAGTCAGGTACGGACGTGTTTCTGTGGCTTTATGGACTGTGATTGTTTGTTTAACAGTTTTATACTACTCAGTTATTAGTTTATTTTGTATGCAGTGTTTTAAAAAAGTAATTGGACTATTTTCATTACGGGTAGAAAAGGCGATCTTTCACCACGTAAAAAAGCTGAAGTGAAGGCCCTTGTGATTGCGAAAACATTTACAAACCGAGAAATATCACGAAGATTGGAGGTTTCTGAAGCTAGTGTACGACGCATAAAAAAAAAAGAAAATTGAGTCAGGGAAGGAATTAAGCCCGAAAAGAAAGAAAAGATGCGGTAGAAAACCAATTTTCACTCCACGGTCAGAGAGATGTTTGAAGAAAATTTGTGTAGAAAACAGATTTGCTACCACAAAGGTAATAAAATCACAACTCCAGGATGCTAGCGTAAATGCTTCTGAGCGCACTGTTCGAAGAAAATTGAAAGAATTAGATTTTAAGGCCTGTCGCCCCGCCAGGAAGCCCAAGTTAACAGCTGCAATGAAAGCAAAGCGCCTGAAGTGGGCCAAACAATGGCAAGACAAAGATGTGGACTTCTGGAGATCGGTAAGATACAGCAATTTAATCAATAATTGATACATTATTATCATTTTCAGTTAAATAAAGCAAATAAACATGGAAGTTTATATATTTTTCCTATTTTTGACAGGTCTGCTTCAGTGACGAAAGCACATTCGAAATTTTGCAGAATAAAGCTCAGTATGTGCGTCGTCGTCATGGAGAAAAGTTTCATCCTGATTGTGTCGTCCCGACGGTTAAACATCCCACCAAAGTGATGATTTGGTCAGTCATCAGCGGCAAGGGCACTGGACGTCTGTACGTCGTCAAAGGAATAATGAGGCAAGATCAGTACAAAGAAGTATTACAAAATCGGTTGATTCCGCAGCTCAGAGAATGGTTTCCAAATGGGGAACCATTCACTTTCATGCAAGATGGAGCTCCCTGCCACACTGCTCGGTCTGTTAAAGCTTTTTTGGCAGAAAAAAATATCCCTCTGTTGGATTGGCCGGGTAATAGCCCTGATTGAAAATGTGTGGGAGCTGATGAAAAGAGAAGTGGCTAAAGATGTGGTTACCAACAAAACCCAGCTCCTAGAAAAGATTATTCATGTGTGGAATCATCATCCTCAAATGCAGGAGACAGTACAATCTTGCATTGATAGCATGCCGCGCAGAATTAAAGCTTTGATAGCGGCTAAAGGTGGCTCAACTAAATATTGACTTTTACTAACATTAATTTCACTTTTCTTTAAAACTTAATAAACTTATGCTTTTCTAAATTAATGCTGTTTTATTTATGTCAAATAAATAGGTAATTGATTGGATAATATAAAAATAAAAAACAAATTAATTTAAAATAATAAAACGGTACAATATCACTCGGTAATTAATATTTTACATGAAATCTTGCAGTGCGTCTAATAATTTGGCCAGGGACTGTATATATATATATATATATATATATATATATATATATATATATATATATATATATATATATATTCAAATTCCGGGTTTCAATCCGTAAATTTCATTTGGCACTTTTAAGTGCTCCCGCTACTGCTGCTACTCGATACTATGATCTTGCTGCTGCTGCCGCTCGAAGCTAATTGAAAAACCGACGACCAGTATCTTTATTGAATTAAAAGTAAGGCTAGGCCTCTTACTTACATTAATGAATGTTAATAGTAACTTAAAATGGATGTTTGCTTATACTTACTTAACCTAAGCTCTTATACTAGTGGTCATATACTAACTTAACTTAGGAAATGTGTTTTATTATACATGATTTTCTTAATACTAAGACTTAAACTACCTTATCCTAAGACTTACGCTAACTTAACTTAGGACATAGCATTAACTTAAACTAGGACTTATTATAACTTAATCTAGATTGACAATCTTCGATCACGGCGGGCGAGGGGATCATAGTCTTCATCCGAGAGAAGGTCAGACGGTCTAGGAAACTGGCGGCGGGCATGTGACGGGAGTCGGGAGGCGTCCCTGATGCGTGCGTTGTGGTGCTGGCACGCCTTCTCCAAAAACTTTAGCTAGACTTTCCTCATGTGTGCCTTTAAGGTAGGCACACCGAGGTCTCTGTGTAGTTGCCGGTTCCTCTTGAACCATGGAGCTCCCGTGATCATCCTCAGGGCCTTGTTCTCCAGTGCTTGAAGTTGAGCTCTCCTTGTCTTGGAGAGTTAGCACCAAGTAGGGCAGGTGTATGTAAAGCCTGCCTTTACGACAGTGTTGTAGATAAGTAGCTTCGTTCTTGGCAGCAACTTACTGAAGCGATTTAAGATGGGGTAAAGTTTGCCCAGTAGTTGCTTCGCTTTCCTGGTGGCAGTGCAGACCTGGTCCTTCCAGACGAGTTATTTGTCATACTGGACGACCAGGTACTTAATGGAGTTGGCCCATTGGATACGGGAACCTTGGAGCTGGAGATGTCCATGAGGAATGTCCCTGCCCTTGGAGAAGACGAGGGCTTGAGTTTGAGGGGGTTGAGTTTGATCCTCCAGCGGTCAAACTAAGAGTCCAGGATGTCGAGGAGACGCTGCAATCTGCTGGTGATGAGGCGGCCACCTCTTGAAAGTGTGATAATGGCGGTGTCATCAGCATAAAGAGAAACTGACGTGCCGTCGCCGCCTTTTAGTGTTCGTCCGAGCATCGGTGTTTGCCAGCTGGGTGATAATTACGGGTTCCGGCGCTACGCTGACTCTTGCCCTCTCGATGTTTTGGTTATTCCTTGGTTTAGTTAGTAAACCCTTCCATGTAGTGGAGATATTCAGTGCATCATCTCACTTATTTAGCTGTCCATTATTTTCTGTTTCCAAGGCTTCTCTGACAATGCGTATTTTATAATGTGAAATCGAGGCTATGTGTTTAGATACCTCAAAACTGATGTTGTGACCAGTATCATGATGGTGCTGAAAAAGAGCTGATATTGTTTGTTTGTTTTTGATGCTTATTTTATCTTCTTGGATCCGGGTGGAGATTCTTCTGTTTGTTTGTCCTATGTACAATTTGTGGCAGTCTCCGCATGAGATGCTGTAAACTCCATGGTTTTCCAGTTTTCTCTTGTCCTGGGGGTTACCCAGGATGTCTGCTAGAGTGTTTTGCGGTTTGTATGCTGTGCCTATGTTGTGTTTTTTAGGACTCTTCCAATCCTATCTGTAACTCCTTTCACATACGGTAAAAGGACTCTACTCTAGTTGAGGTCGCGTTCTTTTGTCCTTGTCTATGGATGGCGCTGCCTTTTTAATGCTCTCCGTATGGATTGCTATTTATATCCATTTTGCTTAAGGGCTCTAGTGATTTGTGTAATTTCTTGCTGTCTCGTGTCTGGTTGGGTGAGTCGGTATGATCTCGATACGAGGGTGTTGGCTACCGACTGGATTTGGGATGGATGGTGGTGTGAACCAGCGTTTAAATATCTGTTGGGGTGGGTGGGTTTCCGGTAGACTGAGTATTGAAGTTGACCGTTGTTTTTCCGCGTTATGAGCACATCAAGGAAAGGGAGGCCTTTTTCTTCTTCTACTTCCAAAGTGAATTGTATCCGGTAGTGGATTCTATTTAAATAGGTCAGGAAGATGTCATCGACATATCGTTTCCAGAGTTTGGGTTTGAGTGGTGAGTTTTTAAGGGCTTCTGTTTCAAAATACATCATATAGAGATTGGCTATTACTGGTGAAAAGGAAGATCCCATGGGCGCTCCATCTGCTTGTTTGTATATCTGACTGTTGAAGACAAAATAGGTATTTTTTTCAGTTAGCTTCGAGCGGCAGCAGCAGCAAGATCACAATATCGAGTAGCAACAGTAGCGGGAGCACTTGAAAATGTCAAATGAGATTTTGGCGAAACGTCGTGCAAATTCATTGTTAGATGAAAGCATTGAAACCCGGAATTTTAATGTATCACATTTCATCCGTGAAAACCTCTAGAGTAACGTATATATATATATATATATATATATATATATATATATATATATATATATATATATATATATATATATATATATATATAATATATATAAATATATATATATATATATATATATATATATATATATATATATATATATATATATATATATATATTAGAGGGACCGGATCTCATAGAGGGGGAAAAAAAATGTCGGAATCTTGTTCGTCTGAACCCCACAAAACGATTCCCCTTTCCAGATATTGAGATAGCCGAAATTTGAGCTCGATTAAACGACGTTAACCCGTGCCGCTCGTCGCTCAAAGTTTGAAAAAATCCAAATTTTTGGCCAAAAAGCTGACATATGGAGCCATAACTCCAGAACGGTAAATAATAGAAACACGCTTAATATCTCAAAAGAAAGCTAATGTTGTTCTTCGAAATTTATATTCTATACATAATTGTTGTTATTTTAAGTCAAACCGAGTTACAACAGCCTTTAGCCCCAAAAACGTGACCTGGTACTAGGAGCATACTTCGTATATTTTGTTATTAAGTGATAAATTTTGCTTTTTTGGTATATTTTTGAGTTTTAAAGTAGAAATATAATAAAAAAAAAAAGTAATACTGATAAGTCTAATGACATTTTTTATTTTAAAATATAAAAATTAGGTATATAATACATACAAAACAGACACAGAAAAGATACAGACGTAGTACCTACATGAGTTGATAATTTTACATAGTTATCTAATCTATTCTAGAGCTTTTGTTAAAGTAGTTTTTGAAACGTCAGGATATAATGCTCGGCATTTACTTACAACTTGCAGGACATATTGCTTTTGGTCTTCATCTTTTGTTAGAAGGTCGTTAAAGTCGGTTATTAATTTAACACCACGCTCAGCCATATCATTAACTACTTTTAATGTTTTGACAATTTTCAATCTTTCTTGGAAGTCATTATTTTGAGGCCAGGTGTTTGGATGTTGTCTTAGGAAATCTGTTTTTATATTAAATTGGTCAAAGAATGTAAACGTTTCTTTGGTAAGTAAATTTACCAATCCTCCATCAACTATCTCTTTTAAGTTTTCTTTCCTAACTTTTGGATTTACAACCCTAGCATGCTGTGATGGTTCATCTGTGCTACTGAGCAATTTATTAGCCATTAACAACTTTTCATCGTCTGTAATGGTGGGATCAAAAAACGATAATCCCACCAACTTTGCATTCAAATACCACAAATGGTTCGAAAATTTGGTCAGGGCTATTTCTGCAATGTCGTTGTCACATTCTTTATAGTCTAACAGACTATGCAAAATACCTAAATCTTGCTTTGGTGCAAGATGAACTTTTGGAGCATTGAACCAAGCTTTACAATAAATTTTAACTAGGAAAACAGAAATGGCACGCACAGAACTTTCTTCTTCTTTAGACATCTTAAATTGACGACGAAAAATGAACATTTTTAAGCAGTAAATAGCCTTTGCCATCCACCTAGCGTGATGAATGGCTCCTGGAGTTCTAAAACCCACAACATTGCCGTCTAGTGATCCAACAAATACGAGAACCAACTGCAATAGCTCCTTGTAGTCATCTCTGGGGTGGCTCTCAGTTAATTTGGTCTCGAATTCAGCAGTAACATTTGCAATTACTTCTGGAGTTAGCTGCTTTTGTATTAGATTGTCACTGATACCTGTGTCGTATTTTCCTTTGTTTATCTTGGGCCACGCAGTGAGGAATCTCTTGAAAATGCCTGGATGAGGTCCAGTGGTTGATCCCATTTTTGTGTCGAATACGCCTCTTAACAGAATTTCCAAGATATGGTGACGGCAAGCTAGGTATAACAATTCTCTTCCTAACATTTGCTCGAATATGACGCATGCTCCTTTGAGTCTTCCCGTGTTGGATGCTGTAGTGTCGAAGCACATCGCCTTGACGGTGTTGAGAAGACCCCATTCATGTAGGCATTCATATACTCTCCAGAGCTGTTTGCTGTTACAGGAACTCCCAGCAGCTGTTCCTTTTCGCCATATGAAATAGCTATAGCTATTCGCTCACATTGTTCATTTTTTAAAACACCCGGTAAAAGTTTACCGTCCCAATGGACAACCACGGGCTCTTTTTCAGGAATGTTTACTTTATCAAAGAATTTTTTATTATATTGTTCTCTGAACATTTGCCTTCTATCATGTAATAAAGTTTTCGAGACTTTGTACTCAAGAGGGTCAAGGTTTAGTGCTTCTAGAGTAGCTATTAAAATTCTCGTGGTATTTCTGTCGGATACCTTACATCGATCTAATAAAATAGACAATTTCATGTTTAAAATCTCTTTAATGCCCCTTGCAAATGAAACTTTCATCCTCTTGCTCTCAGATGATCCTGGATCTTCTGCAGCTTCTTCAGGGATGTCCATTTCCTCCAAGCTCTCAAGTTCCTGGTAGATGCTGTCCTCTTCAGTGTCTTCTTCTCCTTCTTCGAACTTGTCTTCATCATCCGTCTCTAAGAAGCAACAAAAGAAAGAGAAAAAAAAAGACTATAAAAACTTGTCGTTTTAGCAGAATAGTAATAATACATAGGTACTAAATTACCTACTTCTAATTATCAAAAGGTATTATTTAAAAAATATAAACTCAATCATAAAGATGCCAAATCATGCTCTCATGTACAATTTTCTTTCAATTATAAGGAAACTATTTACTTATTTGTTTATCTATTTTTTTAGAATACTAATAATAAAAAAAAACTCACCAATATCAAAAGTTACTTCTTGGATTTGTCGGTTCATTTTTGCAAGTTCCTTTCGCACCTTGATTTCTTCAGCTCGAGACAACTTGAGATCCACTCCAGTCATGGAACCTGGGCGGCCCTTCTGCCTCTGTTTCACGAGAAACGCCTTATCTTCTTCCGATTTCATCAGAGCCAAGGCATCTTGTTGAGCAATATCAAAGAGATCATCCAACTTTTCAACAAACTGTTTAAATTTGTTCTTGGCCGTTTTCGATGTTTTCTTCCGGTCTTTTTGAAGAGTTCTCCACTCGGCGTGAAGTTTTTCCAGCTTAGTAATTGCATCTTGCTCATGTTTACTCGGGATTCGAGCTTTCTCCCAAAAAATGAACACTTCTCGTATTGTAAGTTTTGCTGATTCTCTTACAGTTAATTTCATAGTACGTAAATTATAAAATAAAGCACACAAAACTTGACGATTTGAGGGTAGTTTACAACCGGTGATCTGGTGAATGGGATAGCCCACAAGAAATATTTTATCCTTGGTCCGGCTTTGTACACCTGATGTGGATGCCATCTCAGAGGCCAATAGGTAAATAACAGTTAACTTGGAAAATGAAACAAAATATATTGCAAACTTTAATTTCAATAAAATGTTTTCAAATGTCTTTTAAAATAATACTATAATAGTTATAAAAACAATAACACTCACACTTGGAAAATTAAAAAAAAAAAACGTTAAAATATCTTCACTAGATAATTGTTCGATCTAACCAGCTCAAAGGCACTTTAGAAACTAAACTGAATAAATAAAAGGTCGGTTGTACGCTGAAGTAAAATAACCATCCCTAAAATAGAAATTAGATTCACCCTCCTTTTTACCTGTCAAACGGGTCTTTCTTTGGTAAACTAGTCAGGTAATCCCCATATAATAAAAGATTAAATTTGAACAAAAGGCTCTTTATGTTTGAAAATTGAGTTCCAAAATACTTTTTAACAAAAAAATGTTAATTCCGAGACACATTATGTAAAAACCCGTAAAATTCTTAGAATACTCCCAAACTGGCTCCTACTGGTACCAGGTCACGTTTTTGGGGCTAAAGGCTGTTGTAACTCGGTTTGACTTAAAATAACAACAATTATGTATAGAATATAAACTTTGAAGAACAACATTAGCTTTCTTTTGAGATATTAAGCGTGTTTCTATTATTTACCGTTCTGGAGTTATGGCTTTTTGGCCAAAAAATTGGATTTTTTCAAACTTTGAGCGACGAGCGGCACGGGTTAACGTCGTTTAATCGAGCTCAAATTTCGGCTATCTCAATATCTGGAAAGGGGAATCGTTTTGTGGGGTCCAGACGAACAAAATTCAGACATCGATTTTTTGCGGTCGCCCTAATATATATATATATATATATATATATATATATATATATATATATATATATATATATATATATATATATATATATAGTAAGATGAGTAACTTTGTTTACCGTAGTGGTATGTTTAGTGTGAATGTAGTATTTAACTTAAAGAGTTTACAAAACTTTAAAACTTAATTTTTTAGCTTCACCTGTAAAACCGCAGCCAACTGAGGCTACAAACTATGCTGGAGGAGCAGCTAATAATGCCGAAAATCGTCCCGGAGCACCAGCTCAAGATGCAGCTGATATGGCCGAAAATAATGCTGGACGACCAGATAAAGACGCAAGGGGAACCGTTAACAGAGCAAGATACTAAATAAATGTCCAGGAGTTATTATTTTTATATGTCGCATTTATAAAATGTTCTGATAGGGTTTATTTGTTTGTCTTGTAGCGAATCTAAATAGTACCAAATATAAGTTAAGAAGTTATATTACTTAATACCTTTTCTCTCTTTTTTCTTCTTGATTACTACGGATTAGTTAGACGCCGAAAATCTGAAATCCGTCTCTTCCCACTCAATAATTAGATTCGCTAAATGAAATGTTATGAAAAACCTAACGTAGGCAGGGGTAGACCTAGGATTCTGCTCGGAGGAGGGTATGACAATAGAGATGGGATTTTTTTTCAATATATCGATACTTATTTTTTTTTTTTATCGTTCACCTTCCCACCTGAGTAGAGATTTTAGCCTTTTTCATATTCTAAAGATATCGGAGAGGATGTCGTAATACCAGTCAACGTTGTCTAAGTGCCGAAATATACATTTTTGTATTTCACAGCTCCTTTTTAGACAACGAGATAGTGCTGCCACGGATGTTATTGCATTTCTGCAAACAACTACTACCTATATACCTAGCCAGGCAATATATACTTAAATAAATTAATAAATAAGTAACCGTCCTGCCGGAATTGGCATCCGAGACCTTCTGCACCGCAAACAAATACTACACCACGGAACCACGGGCTGCCACTGTTGACAGTTAATGTATCACTCTTTGTCGATACCTATCGATATATTGATAGTTATCGATAATTATTAATATATTGTTTCATTTAAAAATCTATATGATATAACAAAAATATAAATAATGATTAATATTCTCACATCAGGAGGTGGCAACGAAAAATGTCAAGGGAATAACTATACGAAATTCGTCCTTACTACAATGAAGTTCATTGTATGCTGTTTCTTATCTTATGAATTTACTAATTTCCTAGTTTTTATATTATCAGGTGTAGTATGAAATGCGGATTTCTTTTTAAAAAACATGTTAAATTCGGAAGAATGATAAAAAGTACTTTATTCAAAGTATCCTCCATCGTTCCATCCATTTTTCCCATCTTTCGGGCAATTTGTGAATACCATGCCAGTAAAAATCTTCCCCTTTTGCTGCGAACCATTCATCGAGCCATTTTTTCACATCTTAGTACGAACCAAAGAGCTGCTCAGCAAGTGCGTGACCCATCGATGCAAACAAGTGGTAATCGGAAGGAGCCAAGTCTGGTGAGTAAGCCGTATGGGGTAGAACTTCCCAGCTGAGTGCTTCCAACGTGTCGCGAACTGGTTTTGCCGTATGTGATGGAGCATTTTCATGAAGAAAAATGACTTTGTGTTGCCTCTTTCGGTATTCTGGCCTTTTTTCAAGCAGCGAACTGTTTAAATCGGTCAATTGTTGGTAACGTTTATTATTAACCGTTTTAACAGCTCATAATAGACCACGCTCCTCCGGGCCCACCAAACACAGAGCATCGTCTTTCTGCCAAAGCGATTCGGTCTTGCAGTGGATGTGGATGGTGCGCCTGGGTCTACTCGTGATTTCTTACGCTTGGGATTCTCAAAATAAATCCACTTTCATCCCCTGTAACTATACGATGCAAAAACGACTTCCTTTTGTACCGAGCGAGCAAAATGTCACGCGTGTTTTTGCGCTTTTCCCATCCATTTGCCTGTCGTTCAACTCATGTGGTATGCATCTACCGGTCTTCTAAATCTTTTCCATCTCTCGTAGCCGATTGGAAACAGCTTGTTGACTAACGCCCAATTGTTTTTGTGTTTGCGAATTAGCTTCGTCCAACAATGCTTGCAATTCCACATTTTCGTATTTTTTTGGCGGTTTTCCACGTTCCTTGTCTGCAACATCGAAGTCACCACGCCGAAATCATCGTTCACACGTATCTTACGATGGAGCATGTTCACCATAAGCTTCTCGAAGTAATCGGTATGATTCAACGGCAGTTTTCTTCAAATGAAAACAAAAAATTAATGCTGTCCGCGAATGCTCTTTGTTCGGTATAAATTTCGACATATTGAACACAACAACACAACACTATGCACACACTTTTCCAATTTATCACTCGTGCACGTCTGACACTTGTTGATGACACAAAAAAATGGCGCAGTGTCAAATTTTTATAGCACAAACTGCATTGGTGCACCATATGTTGTCTGAAATCCGCATTTCATACTTGTACACCTGGTATAGGTTTGTAAATATCAGGTCAGTCAATAAGTTTTGAAAGCGGTACCTATTGAACATCACTTTAACCAAATATTGAACACCATTTTGAAGCTTCATCTGTTATATGAACACACCTTAAATACAAGTCGATCTGTCAAGTCATTCATTGTTTATTAGCTGGTTAAAGTAGAAGTGTTTGAGTATGTTTTAGAAATGGAAAAAAATCGAATGTCGGGCAGTGATAAAATTCTTTGTTTTGGAAGATTTTTAGGTAACTGAAATCCATGTAAAGTATTAAAGGAGTCTGCTGCTTCATTTCTAACTCAAAATATTGCTCAACAATGAAAACACGTTGTTCTTTCGTGAAACGCTTCATTTTTAATAACCCTGAACTGTCAGCTGTCATGCTGTGTTTTTTGTTTTGTTGGCAACACTTTACCATACAAATGGCGCCAAATTCAAATCTTGCGTTAATTTTTTGACCTCTCTTTATTTACATATGTACAGGGTGGTCCAAATTGGACACTTTTAAAGGAGATAGACGAAAACTGATGTGGGTGTCTGAGGCTCATTTTTTATGATAAACTCAATGGTGAAAACCGCATATCGATATCTAATACTGTTTCAGATATACAGAGTGTTTTTCAAAAATCTGCATTTTGGAAAAATGTTTATAATTCTTTTCCTATTGAAAATTTTTAATTTCGTACCCGGAACAGATTATCGACTAGATCAAAGAGTCACACAATCAAAGAATTAAAAACAAACCTCTTCTCTGCTCCAACAATTCCAGGTCCTTTTGGTCAGTCGCTAAGTCCATTAGTCAAAATTTCAACAAATCTACTATACCATCACTCACACGGCCAGATAATATTATTGCAACAATACCAGTTCAGAAAGGCAACTAGTTAGCTGAACTTTTTGCTTCACATTTTACTGTGAATTTCTAAGGAAAAACACCACCCATTATTCCCATCAAAGTCAAAGATCTCTTTATTATTGCAAAATTGTTACAATGTACAGGGTGATCCAAATTGGACACTTTTAAAGGTAAACCCCTTTATCTAAAGGATATAGACGAAAACTGATGTCGGTGTCTGAGACTCAATTTTTATGATAAACTCAATGGTGAAAACCGCATATCGATATCTAGTACCGTTTCAGATATACAGGGTGTTTTTCAAAAATCTGCATTTTGGAAAAATGTAATTCTTTTCCTACTGAAAACTTTTGATTTCTATAACAACATTCTCAAAGCACTTTTTCACGTGGATTGCAACAGTGTAAGTTTCATTTTTTTAAAACTAATATTTTAATAGTTATTAAAGCAAAAATATATTTTTTAAATGGAATATCCTGTATATTTTTCTTTATCCGAATAGAGCTTTAAATTATCATTCTAAAAATATAGCACACTTTATATTTTGCTCAAATCTAATTCCAAATATGAAGGTTTTCAGTTTTTACGCGAGTTTTAAATACACATATGATTTAATTCAATTGTTAACTTGTAGTTGTCAAATTTTACTTCAGGGTCAGTTATTGACTTGTCAAATAAATCGCAATGAAATTTGAGAATTACGAGAAATGGGATATGATATTGTGTTTCATACAAATCGGAGAAAATTCGGAAGCGGTAAGTAATTTGTACCACGAACGGTATCCAGAGAGGCGTCAACCCTTCAAGGGTATATCCGCTCGACTGCGACATAACTTAGTTAATAGTTGCCAGTTTGAAAACAAACGACCCTAAAATTATGCATCAAACAAAGATAAGGAGTTAGAAGAAATAGTAGTTTTAGGAACTATCGGAAATAATCCCAACACTTCAACCCGACAGTTAAAAGAATCCACTGGACTACCAAGAACTAACGTATTCGTACTTCGAAGAAGCACAAATTCAGGCCATATAGGACAAGAAAAGTTCATCACCTTAGAGACGGAGATTTTCAACGGCGTATGGATTTTTGCCAATGGTTTCTGGAGAATTGTATCCATGTTCCGAATTTTTCATTAAATTGCATTTGGACAGACGAAGCTTATGTAAGCAATGCAGGTATTTTTAACCCTTACAATTCTTATACGTGGGCACAAGAAAATCCTCATTTTGTTGTGGAGCAAAGAAATCAAGGCAGATTTGGATTTAATGTGTGGGCAGAAATTTTTATAGGCAGGGTTATAGGTCCATTTATTTACGAAGGAACACTCACCTCTCACAGATATTTAGAAATTTTAAGGCAGCAAATAGAACCTCTTGTTGATGAATTGCCATTAATGGACCTTAGAAATATATTTTTTCAACACGACTCATAACGCTGCAGTTATCAGTAATTTTTTTTAGCGGCCAATTTTGACAATAACTGGATAGCCAACCAAGGTCCGAACCGTTGGCCGGCAAGGTCACTGGATTTAACACCCACGGACTTCCATCTCTGGGGAAGATTGAAAGACCTAATTTTTAAATTGCCGAAAAGGGTTAGAAGTCGCAGTGATACAAAGTTTTGCAGCTCTCACTCCTCTTAAACTAATCAGCTTGGTAAGAAGTGTCCAGAAAAGGTGCCGCCTATGTGTAAATGAAACTGGTCGACATTTCGAACATCTCTTATAGAAAATTGTTTTGTTTTAGTTTGCTCTACTCGGAATAAATTGTTTTATTGTTGTTTTGTTTTATTTTCTACATAGTTTAAAGTACTATAGCATTTAGTAAATTTCATTGTAGTTATGACTCTTAGAGTTACTTCTGGGATTTTTTTTACTTACTTAACAAAATGTGCATTTAAAACTCGTAAAAAACTGAAAACCTTTATATTTTGAAGTAGATTTAAGCAAAATATAAAGTGTGCTATATTTTTAGAATGGCAATTTAAAGCTCTATTCGGATAAGAAAAAATATACCATTTAAAAAATATATTTCTGCGTTAATAACTATTAAAATATTAGTTGTAAAAAAATGTAACTTACACCGTTGAAATCCACGTGAAAAAGTGCTTTTGAGAATATTTTTACAGAAATCAACAATTTTGAATAGGAAAAGAATTACCTTTTTCCAAAATGGAAATTTTTGAAAAACACTCTGCATATCTGAAGCGGTTTTCACCATTGAGTTTATCATAAAAATTGAGCCTCAGACACCGACATCAGTTTTCGTCTATCTCCTTTAGATAAAGGGGTTTACCTTTAAAAGTGTCCAATTTAGACCACCCTGTACAGTTCTCCAGAAAGATGTAACGGGGAGACAAACAAATCAGAAGTCGGAGCGGTAGAAATATAGAGCAAAGATTGATGAATAAACGTTGAAGTAGAAAATTTGTAAAAATCTGGAAAAAAAAAATTGGGAAAATTGTAGCAGTAAATTTAGTCGTAAAACGGTAGTTTTAACAGTATCTATTACGTTTTATTGCGTTAATAAAAGGTACAAAGCAAAAAAAAAAAAATCCTGAAAATAATATGTGCTCAAAGTGACAAATAAGAGCGTATAAAGTAAAAATATAGTTAAACATGTAAATACGAAACTTTAATACTGTTCTTATAAAAGTGAACACTACAACATCTCTACACCTAATATAGTTTTCCATAGTCCATTACAAAAACAACTAGAATAATAACCAAATATTAAATAAATAATTAATAAATATTAAAATGAAAATATTGGTGATCATACGCATGCATCTAGGAATAGGGTACAATTTTTTTTTATTTAATTATTATAATACATTTCACGACCTCTGGTCTCATTCATTTTAGGTAGCAAAATAGCATTATGGAACATGCATTAATCGAAAGTTTGAGGTACTTGTAGTAGCTGGTTTTGTTATAAATTTTTGTTGATCACGCAAGGTAATTATAGTTTTAAATAATTTAAATACATATATATATATATATATATATATATATATATATATATATATATATTATATATATATATATATATATATATATATATATAGGAGAAGTGTAGTCTTGACCGACTAGTTAAACACCAGTAAGATGTTCTTGGGGTCAGCGGTCTTTGGAAAAGAACTAAAAAGTTTTGGGACACCTTTTATAGCTACGCCAAGCTTTCGAAAATATTTCATTTTCTTCTCAGGGTTACAATTACAGTAGATTATTAGTATTTTTGAGATTAAAAGTTAGTGAAAATCACTGATTTTCACTAACTTTTCAAACGATCAAACGATCAAACAAAATGTCAACGTCATTCTACTTTCAAATATAAATTAAGCACAACTTAACTAAGAGATAGAAACACACTGCTCTTAGCAAAATGACAAGAAAACATAACAAAAAAATCCTTTATAAATTAAAATCACTTTACAACCACACAATTTTTCGTACTATTCTAACAAAATGAAGTAAAAATTTATTATATTTCCCAGAGATGAGTATGTCGAGTTTATCTCATGTTTTTTCTGATGAATAAGTGTAATAAAGTGCCCCCACATACAACAATTTTTGAACACACCACTTAGCAGTAAGTACTTTAATATTACGTATAAAATAGGGTTTTTCTTTACTTTTAATCTCAAAAATACTGATAATCTACTGTAATTGTAGCCCTGATGAAGAAAATGAAATATTTTCGAAAGCTTGGCGTAGCTAAAAAGGTGTCCAAAACTTTTTAGTTCTTTTCCAAAGACCGCTTACCCCAAGAACATATTACTGCTATATATATATATATATATATATATATATATATATATATATATATATAGAAATATATATATATATATATATATATATATATATAATATATATATATATATATATATATATATATATATATATATATCATCATCATCATCATCATCATCATCATCATCATCATTATCATCATCATCATCTTCATCAATAGCTTATTCCATCCTTAGTCGGATTTAGGCATCCCCAAGTTGTCCCCAATCCGCTCTATGGTTTGCTTTTTGTATCCAATCGTGTCCCACTAATCTTTTTATATCGTCTATCAATCTTGTCTGTGGTCTACCTCTGCATCTTTTATGTTCTCTAGGCCTCCATTCAACCATAAGGTGTGTTCATCTGTTATCATTCATCCTTGGGATATGCCCATCCCAATTACATCTTCATATACACATTCGTTGTATTACATCTGTCACTTTTGATCTTCTTAGTATCTCGATGTTAGGAATACGATCTAGTTTAATATTTAGCATTCTCTTCTCTATTGCTCTTTGAGTTACCTAGAGTTATATATATAAATATATATATATATATACATATATATATATATATATATATATATATATATATATATATATATATATATGTATATATATATATATATATATATATATATATATATATATATATATATATATATATATACATATATATGTATATATATATATATATATATATATATATATATATATATATATATATATATATATATATATATATATATATATATATATACTTTTATTTAAAATCCACGTTTCATTGCATATGTTAATACCGGCAGTACATATTTATGGAACACTTTGGCTTTTATTGTATTTGGGACATCCATTTAAATGTGGATTGTAATCTTCCGAATGCAGACCAAGCAAACGAAACTCTTTTATCCAAGTCAGCCTTTAAGTTATTTTTTGATATCTCTATATTTGCCCTAAATATTTGTACCTTTCCTATCCTTTCACATTCTATTAATAGTTCCTGGCTTTTATCAGTTTCGTTGTTCAAATATTTGGTTTTGGTGAAGTTTATTGTCAGACTTATTTCTCGAGACATGTTTAATTCCATCGGCATTTCTTGTAATTTTTCTTCTGTGTTGGCGTTGAGAATGACATAATCTGCCAACCTTAAGTGATTTAATTATTCACTGTCTAGTAGTATTCCTTTATTTTCCCACTTTAGCGATTTGAACATGTCTTCTAGAGTCAACGTGAACAGCTTTGGGGATATCGAATCGCCTTGTCTAATTCCTCCTTTAATTTTGATTTTTCTTGTTTTTTCTTCAAGCATTATTTGCGCTGTACCACCGTCTAAATATATGTATATAAATATATATACAGGGCGAGATAGGGGAGGTGGGTGACTGGAGGTTATATTCCTTACTCTTCAAAGGGATACGGTTTTCCTGAGAAGACTTTTGTTTGGTGATAAAATTTTATTATAATAGAGGGTTTTTTTTTTTGGAAATTGGAAAATTTTAGAAAATTTTGTTGTAAGAGAAAGTTTTCTGAAAATTTTTTCTCCTCTCTTTTCTTCGCCTCTTGAGAAGGTAAGGTAAGATAGGTTTGCTTTAAGAGAAAGATTTTACTAGGGAAAGTTCTTCCCCCATTTCTCTTTCCCAAGTTTGAGAATAACAGGATTTTTTGAGAGTCGCTCAGTCTCCATTGCTTAAATTCGACGAAATGGGGCCCAAAAACTGAATGCCCCAGAGTCCGGATATATATATGTATATATATATATATATATATATATATATATATATATATATATATATATATATATATACACATATCGTACGTCAATTAGATGCGTGTTTGATTAGTGGGAAGCGGTCTGGGACTGTAAAAAAAAAAATTTTCTTCTTTAATGCTCAGTAATTCCTTATCGTTTGATAACTTCTTCAGGAATAACTACAATATTAATACACGGGTTACATATATTAAAAACAATGTTATTTTTCGTCTAGATATTAAAATTATTAAGATTATTAAAACATGAAACATAAAACAAATAAATATTTCTTTAGAAAATGTGGGGTACACTGTAAATCAGACACTAATTAACCTAGTAATATCTACAGCAACATAACCAATGCTTATTCGTCATTTACAATTACAATATTATTAATTAAAAATTTGCCACCTCTTGGTATAAAATAAGTAAATAATGTTTTTTTTCTTTTGCTGTTTTTTCCATTCATTTGGAATTCACGTCAGTACATATGCACAGAGGCTGTTTGCTCTCAGTTTGTGTAGAAAAATCGAGATGTTGAGTTTTGATTTCGAGGACTAATTCACATTTTTGTACTTTATTTTATTTACTTATTCCTTTGGTCATATTTATTTGTTTCATATTTCACTATTTTATTACCTAGACCAAAAATAACATTGTTTTTCTATAAATATATATATATATATATATATATATATATATATATATATATATATATATATATATATATATGTATGTACGTTATTTGCTACGGTATATTTAAGGGGTATAGAAAATACCATTGTTGATAAAAAAACGAGCTTAATATAGTGAGTTAACACAACCTGGATAACAAAGAATTGTTGCGACGACAAACCAAAATTAACGTTGTCCCCCTTAAACAGAAAAATAAAAACGAAACAATAATAAAGTCGAAAAAACGTATCTAGTTAGCAAACATATTGGCCCAAAAACGTTAAAAGACGAGAATAATATTTCTAACTGACTAGTATCACTGGAACTTATAGTTGTCACCAGCGGCCTAGCCAGGTTAAAAGGACGAAAGGGGCATATGAATATAAGAAATGTCTGTAACTTTCCTAAGGTGAATTTTCAGAAATTTGCACTTATTTTAAAAATCTATTACTAGGACGGGGAAGGGGGGATCTTTCAGAAAAAGGAACGCCTTCCTACAGAAACTCTAAACACTTACACCCAATTTAACATTTTTCGTTTCTGGGTTAAATCACTTTTGGATAGATACATAGACCATCAAAATGTAAAGAAAAAGCGTAGTAAACATATAGCCAGAAATGTAATATCAGTTTTAATCGATTGCAAATTTATTTACTTTTGTTGCTGCGACATCTCGCGAATTATTCTACAGACTTTGATGAAATGGATCTTAAACGATTTCTTATGAATAACACTCGCTATTACTGCACTGTGCCATTGTAAAAATAATCAATTAAATCTTACAAAATCATATTTTGTTCAAAATTATTGCCTAATCATTAACACATTTTACATCTTCACTCTAAATATTTTTGGTCTTCTTTAGCGACTGTTCATACACCATACAAATATTTGTAAAACAATGTTCTACTGCATTGTTTCAAACATTTTCAGACGTTAACGCAAATTTTTGGCGAAGTAAGTGTTGGTTTAGCTAAATCTGGTAACCACATACATACAACCAATATACTACTAATATCGTTAAAGAGTTTTGAGCCCGGCACGGCGTTTTATTTCGGTCTTCTGAGTTTGGACCTTTCCGACAATTAAATGAACAAGGACGGCGATATTGTTAAACAAAAACAATATTTACTGTGCTGACCATATATTTAGTAGATCGATCGCCTTAATATCTTTATATAATAAAAGACGCAGAAAACATCCTTTCCCGTGAGGGAACATTGTATTCTTGAGATTAAAATTACCGGCAACTGCTTTTAGTACTTACAAGGGCTGTTTCGAATTTATGTTGCCAAATCTTGCGAAAATTACGCAGAAATATAAATTCGAAACTTTGTCATGTAAAGGTAGACCACATTCTTAAGTAAAAAAAGGTAAGCAATATCATACAAGTAATTAAAAGTTAAATCTGTTAAAAGCTTTTATTAAAAGATTTGATTTTTTATTATTCTAAAAAACTTTTCCAACATAGAAGATTTTTGTTCAAAAATTTACTGTATGAAGTCATTAACAGTAATATACGAGGCTGGTTTAAAAAGTCCGTGCAAAATAAAAACTACTTATGTGTTTGGGGTAAACCTTTTTTATTTTTCGACATAGTCTCCTTTTAGGCTTATACACTTCGTCCAACGATGTTCTAGTTTGTTGATCCCTTCCGAATAATAGGATTTGTCCAAGTCTGCAAAATATCCATTAGTGTCTGCAATCACCTTCTCGTTTGAATAAAATCTTTGCCCCGCCAGCCATTTCTTTAAATTGGGGAACAAATAGTAGTCCGAGGGAGCCAAGTCTGGAGAATAGGGAGGATGTGAAACGAGTTGGAAACCTATTTCCATTAATTTTGCGACCACAACTGCTGAGGTGTGTGCTGGTGCGTTGTCGTGATGGAAAAGGACTTTCTTGTGGGCCAATGGCGGGCGTTTTTCTTGCAGCTCGCTATTCAAACGATCCAATAACGATGAATAATATTCACCTGTAATAGTTTTACCCTTTTCCAGATAGTCGATGAGGATTATCCCTTGCGAATCCCAAAAGACAGTCGCCATAACCTTTCCGGCCGAAGGAACGGTCTTCGCCTTTTTTGGTGCAGATTCCCCCTTGGTAACCCATTGTTTAGTTTATTGTTTGGTCTCAGGAGTATAGTAATGTATCCATGTTTCATCCACAGTGACGAAACAACGCTTAAAGTCCTCCGGATTCTTCTGGGACAGCTGCAAAACCATCCTTGCAACACTTCACACGATTCCGTTTTTGGTCAAGCGTGAGCAATCGTGGCACCCATCTTACGGATAACTTTCTCATGTCCAAATGTTTATGCAAAATATTATGTACCCGTTCAGTCGAGATGCCCACAGCACTAGCAATCTCACGCACCTTAAATCTTCTGTCATCCATCACCATATCATGGATTTGATCAATGATTTCTGGAGTCGTAACCTCCACAGGCCGTCCAAAACGTTCAGCGTCACTTGTGCCCATATGGCCAGTCCGAAAATTTTGAAACCACTTATAAACTGTTCTAATCGAAGGTGCAGAGTCACCATAATGTTTATCAAGCTTCTCTTTAGTCTCCTGAGGCGTTTTGCCTTTCATAAAGTAATGTTTAATCACCACACGAAATTCTTTTTCGTCCATTTCTTGAAAATCACTCGACTTCCTTGATTCACACGAATGCCAAACACAAAGAAATAGACCAATATGGCTGAAACTTGGTGTGCGTTCATTCAAGAGATGCTGCTAACTAAACATGACCTCGATACGCGCCGGTGGTGCCATCTCTCGGACTTTGTACGGACTTTTCCAACCAGCCTCGTATAGTGCAATAAAAAAGCATTTGAAATTGCATAGTCTAGATACAGCAATACTATAATTTTATCCTCTTTGGGATATCACCAGGAGTATTTTCCTGAGTTTTAGACCTCGAAAAACTTGTGCGAATAACTCCGGTTATGCAAGTCGGATCGAAACAAAAAAAAAACCAAACTCCTCGTAATAAAATTTTCTAACAAATTCTCGTTGATTTTAAGGCGTTCAAGTACTTACATAATCTACAAAATTGAAAAACAGGCAAAAAAAAAACAGTTTTTGTTTTGTACACGTCGACTAAGTAAACCGATCGGCTTGAAACTTTCAGAAAATATGTCTTATGTTATAGCAAAAATCCTCTGAAATTTTGGTACAAAAATATTGAACCCAGTGGGCACAATTGAATTTGTTATTTAAAGTTTGAATTGCCTGCCATTTTATGCCATTTGGTCCAAAATGGAGCTTTTTTTTTCAAAATTTAGGTTTTGACGCTAGGTTTCCGATGTCACTAAAAAAATTTTTTTTGGGAGTCATTTTAACTCTTTTTTTACATTTGTTTATTAATCAAATAACGACCAATGCGTTTTTTCGGTCACTTTGAAAAAAAAATCGAAAATTTTTTATTACATCTGGTTGAGAATCGCGAGACCTTTATTGAAAAAAAAATCATTTTGTGTGTGTACCAAATTTACCATCAATATATCATTTCGTTCGAAAGTTATCCTGCTGCCAATCGACTGACAGACCGAAACGGGAAAGTATATTTTGAATGACCTACTATAGAGACCCCAAAATGTGATAAGAGGCAAAAATCTCGTCGAGAAATTTTTTTCATGAAAACAGTAGTTCGATTATTATATAATCTCCTTAGTGTCGAGCAGGCTCGTTTCATTGCATTTTACAAGAATTATCTGGCAGATTAAAAGGTAGCCTAATCAACTATTGAAATTACAGAAATGTCTTTTATTCTTATGACTGTGTTTCTAAAAGAGGCCTGACGAGATAAAATCCTTTCCTACAACTTAACACGACAAACTTCGTCAGTATAAATTTACAGAAATTTTTTTTGAAACTGGCTCAAGTAAGCACGCAAGTGAGATGTCACTATTTATTACACAGAGATAAAAAAAACACACTGTATTTGATAATAATAAAAATACTATACCTAATTTTTATCATGACTTTATTATAAAAAAATTCTGGCTTTATTTGCCACTCAATAAATGAAGCATAATATAAGTTGTGAATGTGGGATCTTTGGCACAATGATACTACTCAGTATATATCACCACTACACCAAACACTTTATTTTTGCACTCGACGCGCGTTTCGCTAACCATGTTTGAAATCGAAGCCAGTCACGAATTCGAATATTTCCCGAAGGTATGGTATAGGTATGTGGATGATATTTTAGCGATTTTTGATACAAAGAAAGTAAATATTAATAATTTTGTTTCTAAATTAAATAGCCGGTATGATTCCATTAAATTCACTTACGAAGTTGAGAACAAAGGACAATTGCCTTTTCTAGATATTTTAATTATTAAAAAATAATAATAGATTAGAATTTGATATCTGTAGGAAGGACACAGTAACAGATAGATATCTTCCTAATGATTCATTTCATTGCAAACAACATAAATTAGCCTCATTACATTTTTTAGTTCATCATTTGGTCACTTTCCCTCTGAATAGAGTAAACTTTAATAAAGAAAGGAATCGTATTAGAAATATAACTAGAGTTAATGGTTATGACGATGACTTAGTAAATAAGCTAATAAATAGACATAAGTTTAGGTATAATATTCAGAATTCCACCTTTTTTACACGCGAAGAAAATAACACCAAGTATGTCTCCATACCATATAATCCGAAATATAGCAAGGGACTCAATAAGGTATTTAATAAGGTAGGCCTCACCTTAGTCTATAAATCATCAAACAATCTGAGGAATATATTAGGAAATCCCAAAGATAAGATTCCTAATTGTGAGAAAAGTGGAATTTATGAAATTAGTTGTAATGATTGTGACAAAAAGTATGTTGGGCAAACTAAAAGGTCAGTTAAAACAAGATTTAAAGAACACTTAGCACACTTAAAATACAATAGAACAGAAAAGTCTAGCATTGCCGAACATGCCCTTGAAGCTGATCATACTGTAACATTAGATAATCTAAGATTAATAAAAAATGTATCTGATAGGAGATTGTTGAACGCATACGAAAGTATGGAAATCATAAAATGTAAAAGTAGTTTAAATAAAGACAGAGGGCCCATTCCTTATAGTCCCCTCTACTGGTTACTTGACCGGAACTGACGGCCTTGCCTATGTCATTAGTTCCGCTTGAGTAATTCAAGGGTTAGGCTAAGTATAAATAGGGTAGATTTGTAGTTTAGTTTAGTCAATCATCGCTCCTGATGAAGCTAACATGGTTAGCGAAACGCGCGTCGAGTGCAAAAATAAAGTGTTTGGTGTAGTGGTGATATATACTGAGTAGATATGCATAATATGTTTGAAACTTAATCACTACAGGCCTATAAGTCTGCCGTCTCAGTTGTATAAATTGTTTACAAAAATACTCACCAACAGATTGACGCCAAAAATAGATTATTAACAATCTTCTGAACAAGCCGGCTTTTGCTCGGAATAGTACTATGGATCATTTACACACGGTCAACAACCTGATAGAAAACTGTAATGAATACAATCTAAACCTCCACATGGCCTTCATCGACTATGAAAAGGCATTTGACACCATCATAATATGGGCGGTACTAAACTCAGTGGCTCAATGTATAGACAGTAGATCCACAAAATTAATAGAAAACATCTATTCCCAGGCAATCCTCCTCTACGAATAAACATTTCCAATTTCAATAGAGAGGTGTGAGGCATAAACATTAACGGTGAATATCTTAACCATCTATGATTCGTCGACGAAATTCTTTTAATAAGTAATGGTCCCGCTCTGTTACAAGGGATTATTACGCAACTAGGCTACCACTCCAAATTAGTAGGATTAACAATCAATATCAACAAAACGAAGATCATCACGAACACAGATACACACACATAACGCTTAATGGCCAACCTCTAGAAAAAGTCGAACATTATATATGTATACCTAGGACAGAAAATCACCACAATTAAAGGAAATTTCTCGACAAATCAAAATATCTTGGACAGTATTTGGCAGCTTAAATGACAGCCTTACGTTAGAAAAGCCCAAGGTTTTAAAAGGAAAACTGCACGATCAGTGTAATCTCCCTGTACTCAGCTACGAAGATGAGACATAGAGTCTTACAAAAAGACATGCTCAAAGATTAGCTAGAATACAGTGAGCGCACAAATGGAGAATATTGGGTATTAAATTACCGGACCGAGAACCCAACGAATGGATCCGACCGCAAACTAAAGTTTTGGACGTAGTAGAAAGGGTAGTTGAATTAAAATGCACGTGAGCCGGACACGTGGCCCCTAGAACAGATGATAGATGGAAGAAAAAAAAATTGGAGTAGAGATCAAGGCTTGGACATAGAAGTGCAAGGAGGCCAAACACAAGATGGAGAGACGACATAAGGAAGAGGGCAGGAACTGAGATAAGCAGAGAACAGATGGCAATGGCATGAAATTGGAAAAGCCTACATCCAGTCATCGACATTTTTTGTCTCGTTAAAATAATTTATTCACTTCTTCACAAACGATACCGACTTTATAATATATTTAGAGGTCGTGGAATGTGTCATTTTGGATGGGAACAAAGAAAGACTATCTCGAACAGACGCGCATCTGTTGAGAGAGCGAACTTGTTGGCTGAACTCTTTGCTTCACATTCTACTGTCGATTTCCAAGGAAAAACACCACCTACTATTCCCATATTGCAGTCAAGGATGCCCGATGTTGTTTTCAGACAGCGCATCATAAAGCGTATTTTAATGAAGCTAGACACCAAGAAGGCTTTTGGCGCTGACGGAATACCTGCCATAGTTCTCAAAAACTGTGCAAGGGAACTAACACCAGTTTTCTGTAGACTTTTTAACCTATCCTACAGAAAGGGAATATTTCCGTCCTGCTGGAAATGTGCCACGGTTCAGCCGATACCTAAAAAAGGTAAGAAGTCCTTGCCAAATAACTACCGACCAGTTGCACTGCTTTCAATAATATCGAAAGTCATGGAAAAGGTTATCAATGAGCATCTTCTAAAATATCTTGAACGATTCAATATTATTAGCGATCACCAATATGGTTTTTCGTAAACATAGATCAACAGGAGATCTTCTGACTTATGTAACACATGTTTGGAACAACGCAATTGAACACTTTGGAGAATCTCGAGCGGTTGCTCTTGACATATCCAAGGCATTCGACCGTGTTTGGCACGATGGACTGTTGGCTAAGTTGCGCTCTTATGGTATGTCTGAAAGGTTTTGTTTGTGGCTCTCATGTTTCCTCAGAGAGCGTTCTTTACGAGTGGCGGTCGACGGATTTCTTTCTAACACCCTCACTATCAACGCCGGTGTGCCCCAGGGCTCCATACTGTCTCCTACTCTCTTTCTCATTTACATTAACGATCTGCTGGAAAAGACCGGAATCCAATCTATAGCTTTGCAGATGACAGTACGCTTGTCTCTTCATTCACCTTCAACGCTCGGACATCGGCTGCTCAGGCGAATATCCGCAGACAGCAGGAGGTCGTTCAACTTAACAAAAACCTGGAAGAAATTCTATCTTGGGGTGACAGTAACTAAGTGGAATTTAACGCTACAAAAACCCAAGCGGCAGTTTTTTCTAAAAAAGTTAACGTTGCTGAACCCGACATAGTTATGTCGGGGCACTCCATTCCCCTAGCATCGTCGCTCAATTTGTTGGGCGTTAGTTGGGGAGCAAATATGTCTTGGCATGAACATGTTGCAGGCATAGCAAGGAGAGCTTCTCAAAAATTGGGAATATTATTTAGAACCAGAAAGCTTTACACCCCACAGCAACTGTTAATTCTTTACAAAGCCCAAATTCGACCAACTATGGAATACTGCTCCCACGTTTGGGGCTCCGCTCCCAAACATACACTGCATTTGTTGGATTCTGTTCAGAGAAGAGCGGTCCGTCTGATTGGGGACCCGGAATTGACCGGCGGCCTTGATTCGCTGGAACATCGAAGAACGGTTGGCGACTTGAGTCTGTTCTACAAGTATTTTCATGGAAAGTGTTCGAAGGATGTAGCCCGCTTAATTCCTCCCAAAGCGGTGCATGTTAGAAATACACGTTGCGCTGGTGCTTCGCATCCGTATGAGGTTCAGCTTGTTACTCCGCGTACGACGCTTTTCAAGCAATCTTTTATATGGAGAACATCATCCCTTTGGAATAATTTGCCCAGCGCTGTGTTTCCCACCGAGTACAATTTACAGCGATTCAAGAACAACGTGAATCGCTTTTTCCGCACTCGTGCCGCTCCTGGAGCGTTTTAGGGACTTCCCTGCAGCACGTGTGTTAGACCAATAAAAAAAAAAAAAAAAAAAAAAAAACAAGTGACTCATTTTAGACATGCCCTTTACCGATTTTTTTGTTGAATCCCTAGAATTGCATCTACTAAAAATGAATTATCGCGGACACGTTCTTACTTGACAGGCTGTACGTCTCATTGATATTGGCGCTATATTGTTAACATGTATGTGGTAGTACAGCATTGTTTTTGTAATTTTTTCACCTATGAGCAAAAAGTCTGTTCGTTGTTATGGCAAAATCCTTGTGGATATTTTGCGAGTGTGCAGAGGTGACAAAAGTTATAGCAAATGGTTGCCGCAAAAAATCACGTCCAGTTGCATTAACGTGGTGATGACCTTAACGCTACCAACTTCTTCTTCTCTGCCCTATCGGGTCCAGATGTTGGCTATCGTCATGGCGATGCGGACTTTATTGGCTGCTGTTCTAAAAAGCCCTGTAAAATTGACTCCAAACCATTTTCTTAGATAACCAGTAAAGAAATCCTTCTTTTATCGGGACCTCTCTTACTGTCAAGCTTGCTCTGAATACTTAGTTGTACTAATGGGAATTTTGCAGGGTTTCTTATTATGTGTCCTAAATATTCGAGCTTCCTTTTTTGATAGTATAGAGAAGTTCGGTTTGACATCCCATTCTGTGGATGACCTCTTCATTAGTGATATAGTCGAGTCATGGTATTTGAAGTATCCATCTATACAATCACATTTCGAATGCTTGGACCCTTTTTTTCCATTGTGGCCGTTAGAGTCCAAGCTTCCACACCGTTTAAGAACACATACGACTCTCAGATTCGTCTCTTGCGACTAAGACTAAGGTCGCGGGAGCATAGTTGTCTCATTATTACAAATGTATTGCTGGCGTTCTTAATTCTGATTCTTATTTCCTTGGAGTGATCCCAGCTGTCATTAAGAGTGCGTCCCAAATATTGATATCGTATTAAAAAGTTATATTAATGGAAAATTGTCTCAGGCAATGATAAAAGTTTTAAACAAAAAATATGAACGAGGACGATATTATGTGGGCTACCCTGCTACCTAAAACCAGCCATGTACATAGATTAGTAAATGAATTTATTATTATAAAAACTAGTAAATTAAGTATTGTACGTAATTGGAAATTGTTTCATGAAAATGTATTTATAATTATTGCAGTGTCACAATGATGATTAATAGGTAAGAGTTTTTTCAGTTTTTTTTTTAATCTAGCATTTAAAAGTCTATTTAAAATCAATTAGTTAAGTATAAAAGTATGTTTAATTGTTTATTTAAATAAATAATTACAATTATAATTTGTACTTCTCTATGGACACGGTCAAAGACAGGGGTCGTAATAAACTCGAAAATTTCTGCCTTCATGTAATTTAGGGTGTCACACAAAAAAGTTAAATCGCTCCGAATTACCAGATTTTGTTATGGGTGAATATTCCTTTATCTTGTGTTGAAGTTATTGAAATGTTTATGATCTAATTGTTTGATAACAACATTGTCACGTACAAATTATTATTTGTACGTGACAAAATTTATATTTTATGCATTTATAATTTCATTAGTGTGCAATTTCATTAGTAACAAAAAAAATTGTTGCTTGAAACCATAATATAGTTAATACAGTAGTATTTTTAGAATGCCTATTCAATCAGCAGATATATCCAAAATTTATGCAGAATATCCGGAAATTAAAAAATCCGATGTCGAAGCATTAAAAGATTGGGCGTCAAAACAGCCTCATCTGCCGAGGATATCAGGTAAAAATGTGCGAACTTGAAATTAAATTAAAACATTGTATGGTCTTGTAGAATTGAAAATATAAATAATTTCAATTAATTTTCAATTTGATGAAAAAAATATTTTATTTTTCAGAAATACAAATAATTCTTTTCCTTCAAAGTTGTTACTACAGCAATGAACTTGCAAAAACTACCATCGATAACTACTTTACCGTGAAAACTTTATGCCCGGATCTATTTGGAAATAGAAATCCGAAAGATCATGGTATCCAAGCCGCAATGGCTTGCACGTAAGTACCTACTGTATGCACTAGCTTAATTCTCTTGAAAATTGTTGCTTTTACTTCTATACTTTTAAGCAGATAGTAATCATTGTCATAAAACCGTCTTGATTTTCCCAAATCTATTATTTTTTTCAAAAGTTGTGACCGAGATTGTATTCACTTTAGGTCATCTTCAGACAGTACAATCTATAAAACAAATGGAAATGTCACATTCACAATTGCACTTACGCACAGTATTTAAAATTCTCGCCTAGATAGTGTAGTAATTTCTATAAAGTCCTAGAGCATAGGTTCTCAACGGAGGCGGTACCGCCGCCCCCCCCCCCCCAATGGGCACTGGAACCTTCCATGTGGGCGGTAGCGGGTCCAGAGATGGGGGCAGTATTAACACAGTCAAGGGGGGCGGCCGTGGCGTACCTACCTATTTAGGAAATTAATATAATAAAATATTTTGAAAGTACTTACTGTTTTCATGAATAATCTAGCTATCTAAAATTTTTATCTTATTGTTATCGCGTAAATAAAACATTAAAAAAATTTAAATTAGCATTAGGTATACGTATACCTAATTCGGTTTAGTATTGTTCGGGACAAGTCTTTACAAGTTGGCAAGCAAAGACACGATTCACGCAATCAAGCATGTATCGACAAAAATATGGGAGCATGTAATGACTTGTTTGCAGAGCAAGTGCACCGGCATCGTAAACAAGCAAAGGCATACAAGTTGATGTGCGCACGAAATCAAATCTATAAAAGGTGGGGATAGCTGTAGGAATGTCTTATTATTTTTGTGTGATTCGCCAATAATCTATAGTCGTGAGTGAAAGTGACAGAAGTCATTATAGCCATTATTTTTATAACTATTTATAAATCTGTTGAAAAATTTTACTTTTAGTTTAAATTGATTTAAACCGTGGCAAAATTTGTATTTCAAAATGTCTGAATTTAGGAAGAAATGCCGGCAGTACGGCATTGAGTTTTTGAAGTATGAATTTACGCACTCCCCTAAAACCGATCATTACCTACGTGGGTTGCTATTTATATTTCTGGCCTTGGCAACAGTAAGTATTGCCAGGTGCCATCAGACGTTTTAATTAGAAACTTGACATTGTTGAACATAACCTTTGACCAAATGACAAACCTTTTGTCATTTGAGCCCAATTTGTGTTGTTTGCAGTAACTTGAAAAATTCATCTCGGGTAAAAAAGAGGAATTAACTAGTGAACATTTTCGTGCGATTATTTTTCATAACTTTCGACGTGGATTATCAAGACAAAAGTGCATCGATGAATTTAATTCTTTATACTACGATAAAGCACCATCCTACAGCACTGTAAAAAACTGGTATAACGAATTCAATCGTGGCCGACGTTCACTCCAGGACGAATTCCTTGAAGGTCATCCAAAATCGGTTATTGTGCCAGAAAACATCGATGCTGTGCGTGAACTGATAAAGCAAGATGGTCATGTGACATACCGTGAGATTGAGGCATCTTTGGGCATTAGTATGACAAGCATCAATAAGATATTGCATGGTCATTTGGCCGTAAAAAAGATTTGTTCGCGTTGGATCCCGCATAATCTGACAAACGCTCAAAAGAAGGCTCGTGTCGATTGGTGTAAGGAAATGTTGAAAAAATACGACCAAGGTGCATCAAAGGCTGTGTATAACATCTACACAGGTGACAAATAATGGATCTATGCATATGAGCCTGAAACAAAACAGCAATCGACTGTATGGGTCTTCCAAGACGAACCAAATCCAATAAAAGCTGTTCGCGGAAGGAGCACATCGAAGCAAATGGTTGCCTGTTTCTTCGGTATCGGCGCGACAGTGGCGTTAGAGCAACGTAGGACGGTCAATTCCGAATGGTACACAACCATTTGTTTGCCAGAAGTCTTCGGAGAAATTCGGAAAAAGTCGAAGAAGATGCGAATCATTCTTCATCATGACAATGCGAGCTCTCACACATCGGCTCAAACAAAGGAATTTTTGACCGGCCAAAACATCGAATTGATGGGTCATCCGCCGTACAGCGCTGATTTGGCACCCAATGACTCTTTTTTTATTCCTGCACACGAAAAACAAATTACGTGGTCAACGATTTACGACACCCGAAGAAGCGGTTGATGCATTCAAAACGAATATTTTGGAGTTACCTCAATCGGAGTGCAAAAAGTGTTTCGAAAATTGGTTCAAACGCATGCAAAAGTGTATTGATCTTCATGGAGAATATTTTGAAAAACAATAAAACCAGTTTTAATTATAAATATTTGTTTTTTCATTATTAGGCCAGAAATATAAATAGCAACCCACATATGTGTTTAATTTGCCAAAAAGTTTTTTCAAAGGAAGCCGTGAAGCCTTCTAGGCTACAAGAGCATTTGAATAAAATCCATCTTGATAAAAAGGATAAAGATTTATCCTAGTTTCCAGGACTGGAAAAAAAATATTTAAAACAGCCAACAACCAAACCTTTTTGCATTGTCTTCTAAACAAGAAGATGATGGACTACGAGCCTCATTGTTAATCGCAAAAACGTTAAAACCACACACAACTGGCGACGAATTAATCTTGTCGGCAGTCAAAGAGGTAATAAAAACTGTTCTTCATCATAAGACACCGTCAGAATAATTCCTCTGAGTAATAATTTGGTGCCCAGAAGAATATATGAAATGGCTAAAGACGTTGAAATATTATGATGCGATTACTTAAAGATTTCAACTCGATGAATCAACTCTACCAAATAACGAAGCATTACATTTATTACGCGTTCGATGCATAAAAGAAGAAAAAAATTGTTAAGAGTGATTATTTGCTGAAAATTTAGAAGCCGATACAAAGGGAGAATCGATATTTAATATTATGAAAAAGTTTTTAATATTTTGTCAGCTGCTACTGATATTGCTCCAGCAGTGACGGGGCATCATAAAGGTTTCATAGTGTATTTGAAACAAGCAGTACAAAATGTACTCGCTGTATATTGTGTTATTCATCGTCAGCATTTGGTTGCAAAATCTGAATGATCGCCTGCATACGTAGCTTCAGTAAGTTATTAGAACATCCAATAATATTAGAAGCAATTCATTGCATGACAGATTATTTGGCCAACTTTGTAGTGAAAATGATTAAGATTTCAATCGCTTGCTGCTGCACACAGAAGTTCGTTGGCTCTCAAAAGGTATTTGTCTGTTTGATTCAATACTGGACTTCCTTGAAAACAGAGATGAAAAACTGCGCGAAAACCCTATTACATCCAAAAATGCTGGACATTTGTTTTCGATCCGATAACCCATCTGACTGCGCCAGGGAGGTCTCCGATGTTATTTTGGCTGGTATGGAAGCTTACATCCCTTTTTCGAAGAAATGCTCCTCCAACGGCAAGCCTTGGTTCGACCGAAAATGCAAAGAAGCTGTTGCTTCTAAACATATTGCCTACCGACAATGGCGTGAAAATCCTAACACCGTAAATCGTAACATCTTTGTTCATGCCCGGAACAGATGCAAGGGAATTATCGACGAAACCAAGGAGGCACACAATCAACGAATTAGAAACAAACTTCTCGCTTGTCCCAACAATTCCAGGTCCTTTTGGGCAGTCGCGAAGGCAGTTAGTCAAAATTTTACCAAATTCACCATACCACCACTCACACGGCCAGATAATTCCATTGCAACCACACCTATTGAGAGAGCGAACTTGTTGGCTGAACTCTTTGCTTCACATTCTACTGCCGATTTCCAAGGAAAAAAACCACCTACTATCCCCATATTGCAGTCAAGGATGCCCGATGTTGTCTTCAGACAGCGCATCATAAAGCGTATTTTAATGAAGCTAGACACCAAGAAGGCTTCTGGCGCTGACGGAATACCTGCTATAGTTCTCAAAAACTGTGCAAGGGAACTAACACCAGTTTTCTGTAGACTTTTTAACCTATCCTATAGAAAGGGAATATTTCCGTCCTGCTGGAAATGTGCCACGGTTCAGCCGATACCTAAAAAAGGTAAGAAGACCTTGCCAAATAACTACCGACCAGTTGCACTGCTTTCAATAATATCGAAAGTCATGGAAAAGGTTATCAATGAGCATCTTCTAAAATATCTTGAACGATTCAATATTATTAGCGATCACCAATATGGTGTTCGTAAACATAGATCTACAAGAGATCTTCTGACTTATGTAACACATGTTTGGAACAACGCAATTGAACACTTTGGAGAATCTCGAGCGGTTGCTCTTGACATATCCAAGGCATTCGACCGTGTTTGGTACGATGGACTGTTGGCTAAGTTACGCTCTTATGGTATGTCTGAAAGGTTCTGTTTGTGGCTCTCATGTTTCCTCAGAGAGCGTTCTTTATGAGTGGCGGTCGACGGATTTCTTTCTAACACCCTCACTATCAACGCCGGTGTGCCCCAGGGCTCCATACTGTCTCCTACTCTCTTTCTCATTTACATTAGCGATCTGCTGGAAAAGACCGGGAATCCAATATATAGCTTTGCAGATGACAGTACGGTTGTCTCTTCATTCACCTTGAACGCTCGGACATCGGCTGCTCAGGCGAATATCCGCAGACAGCAGGAGGTCGTTCAACTTAACAAAGACCTGGAAGAAATTCTATCTTGGGGTGACAGTAACCAAGTGGAATTTAACGCTACAATAATCCAAGCGGCAGTTTTTTCTAAAAAAGTTAACGTTGCTGAACCCGACATAGTTATGTCGGAGCACTCCATTCCCCTAGCATCGTCGCTCAATTTGTTGGGCGTTAGTTTGGAAGCAAATATGTCTTGGCATGAACATGTTGCAGGCATAGCAAGGAGAGCTTCTCAAAAGTTGGGAATATTATTTAGAACCAGAAAGCTTTACACCCCACAGCAACTGTTAATTCTTTACAAAGCCCAAATTCGACCAAGTATGGAATACTGCTCCCACGTTTGGGGCTCCGCTCCCAAACATACACTGCATTTGTTGGATTCTGTTCAGAGAAGAGCGGTCCGTCTGATTGGGGACCCGGAATTGACCGGCGGCCTTGAATCGCTGGAACATCGAAGAACGGTTGGCGACTTGAGTCTGTTCTACAAGTATTTTCATGGAAAGTGTTCGAAGGATGTAGCCCGCTTAATTCCTCCCAAAGCGGTGCATGTTAGAAATACACGTCGCGCTGGTGCTTCGCATCCGTATGAGGTTCAGCTTGTTACTTCGCGTACAACGCTTTTCAAGCAATCTTTTGTATGGAGAACGTCATCCCTTTGGAATAATTTGCCCAGCGCTGTGTTTCCCACCGAGTACAATTTACAGCGATTCAAGAACAACGTGAATCGCTTTTTCCGCACTCGTGCCGCTCCTGGAGCGCTTTAGGGACTTCCCTGCAGCACGTGAGCTAGACCCATAAAAAAAAAACATCCAAAAATGGCATTGCTTATTTGACCTGTTTAAAATATTCAATGAACTCAATTTACAATTGCAAGGTGATAAGTTGAATTTAATTAAAACAAAAACGTCATAACTGCTTTCGTGGGAAAACTTCTTCTGTTCAAACGAAATCTATGAATACAACCATTTTCCCAGATTATCAACAGTCTCTGTAAAACAGACAGATTTAGTTATTGACTGCCAACACTTGGAAGTTCTTCATGCTGATTTTACGGAGCGATTCCAGGATATTTTAAACATGAATATAACGAATTGGATTTTAAATCCTTTCGCAAATGCAGATACTACAGAATCAATCAATCGAATTTAGAACTCGTAGAACTCACAACTAACGAAGAACTCAAAGTAAAATTCAGAATTGGATAACAAGAGTTTTCTGGCTTCAAAAATCAATACCAGCTCTCTACCCTGGAATGTGGGCATAGGTACACATTAATTGCTTTTCTTTCATCGTATTTGGATGAGCGTTTAAACATGTTTTTTAGTATACAGGGTACTTAAAAAAATTGTGGCCAATATGTTTTTTTAAATGGAACATCCTAATTTATTTTTAGATTCTGTGTAAAATTGTATAACTTTTTTATTAATAATGTTATATACCTAAACCTAGTAGTAATATTTCAATTTTTTTAAAAAAATACTAGTTTTCAGTTTTGTAAAAAATTGCCAGTAGCGCCATTGTTTCTGAAGGTGGAATACTCATAATTGATGTATGTAAAGAAATTTGAGTTAGATGCATCAGGATGTTCAAAATAAATTTATGCATTTCGATATTTTAAATTGAAAAATCTCAAACTTTTTAAATGGCACATTGTATATTATTGTTTTTTCTGATAGATTTTACAAAACCCTTCAACTTTTATTAAGTATGTCACATACCTATTTCTAATAGTTTTCGATTTATTTCTAATTTTTCAATTTTTACCCTTATGTTTAATACACTTACGCTTTTGTGAAAATATAAACAAATAGTTAATAATAATTTTAATATAGTTTAACTTATCTAATGATTAAATATTATGACGTAATAAATGTTCCGTCTACTGGAAAACATGTTTAGGCGTTTTACTATATTTTCCTTCACTTTGCTTAGTATAAAGGGCACTTTTTTGAAATACCTTGTATACTCAAAAATAATTTTAAAGTGTGCACCTTAACATTCCCTAAAACTATTGTATTTACCATTTTTTCCTCATTCCCGAAACAAATGAGATAATGAACTTTACTCTGTCGTTGACTCACCCTGTACATTACTGAACGTGGCAATTGCGATCGACATTAACAATTTGTTAAAACTCTACCAGCCTCAACCATCTGATTAATTTTTAGTGTTCCGTACGGAACACTTATAAGATCACTTCGGTGTCTGTCTGTCTGTCTGTCACACCCCGATTTTCTCCGAAACTATTTGTCATAGAAACTTGAAATTTGGTAATAATATAGGAATTGATGGCCTCATCAGAGCCATGTAGTTTTGAAAGTTAAATTTTGACTTAAGGGGTTAGTTTGGGGGGGGTTAAAAAAAATTTTTTTTTTTACTAGGTAATCGAGTGTGGTGTCAAATGAAAGCTTGTGAAAACACGAGTAAAAAATATATATATAATGTAATACTTGCGCGCACTTTTCTTTGTATTATTTTTAAAAAATCGCGAAAAATCGCTGTCCATCCGCCTTATTTCGAAAAATACTTATCAAAAAATTTTGAAAAAATTCTGGAATATTCTCCACGGGGTGTAGATTGAACAAAAATTATCACGAGTGCATTACCTGTAATAATTTATCTGGGATATAAAAAAACAGAAATTTCAAGGTCATCAATTTTCAGTAAAGGTTGGAAATAAACTTTGTTGAAAACTCATTTGGGGTGTGTTTTGTAAAGTCACTGATCATTTTATACTTCCGTTACATATATATATATATATATATATATATATATATATATATAAATATATATATATATATATATATATTATATATATATATATATATATATATATATATATATATATATATATATATATATATCAATCGGTTTTATAACGTCTTCCGTCTTCCGATGCCTAATTTCCACTGCTCCCGGTTTCTCCATCCCTCCTCCTCCAGATCTCTCTCTAGTACTTCCTTGTTGATTCCTGCTCTCCAGCTTTGGCGTGGTCTTCCTCGCTTTCTTTTTCCATGAGGGTTCCAATTTAAAATCTTTTTAGGTAGTCGGTCTTGTGACATTCTCTGTACATACCAACTGTTGGGTTCTGATTTCGTCCACTATATCGTGCTTTATTTCTAAAGCTCGTCTTATCGTGTCATTTGGTATTCGGTCTTTTCTGGCTGCTCGTCTCCAGAAATCCACTTCTGTAGCTTTTAGTATTTTTTCTGTTCTTTCCTTCAATGGCCACACCTGGCAGCTGTAAGTTATTATACTTTTCACTATTGAGTTGTAAATTCTCTTCTTATTTTCAATGGTTATGTTTTTGTCCCATAGTATACTATTAAGCATTGCAATCGCTTTTCTTCCTTGGATATTCCTCTCGAATATTGCTTCTTCCAGTGTTCCGTCCCTAGATATTATCGTTCCTAAATACTTATTTCGGTGCTTACATTACTCTGTTGTAGTGTTTCCCACAATCTCATTAGGGGCATGCTGTCGTAGGCCTTTTTTAAATCAACAAACAAGACATGGACTTCCTGATCAAATGCGGTTTTCTTTTCTAGGATTTGTGTCAGTGAGAAGAGATGGTCTATTGTGGATCTTCCTGCTCTAAAGCCTGCCTGTTCTTCAGCTTCTACGTCCGCGTATTCCGTTTCTATTCTATTTTTAAGTATTTTTCCGTATATTCTGCTAATAGATCCTGTAACCGTTATTCCCCTATAGTTATCGCAATTATTTTGTCTCCTTTCTTATGAATTGTTGATATGTATGATATTTTCCATTCCTCAGGTACTTCTGATGGGTTAATGTATCTTTGGAATAAGTTCCTCAAAGCGCTAAATAGCTTTTCAGTTTCGTATTTTACTATCTCTCCTGGGATGTTTCCTGATCCTGGAGCTCTACCATTTTTTAGCGTTTTACATACTTGTTTAACTTCTGATGTTGTTATCCTTATTGGAGATCCTCGTATAACTATATTTGGGTTTCCATGTTGGGTACTTTTGAACTCTGGTCTATCTTCTGTTAGCATATTTGTAAAATATTGGTTCCATTTTTCTGGTGTTATTGGTGAGAAGATTTCTCTTTTCCGTTCTGTTCTCATATTTTTAAGAAGTCTCCAGCTTTCTGTGCTTTTTGTTCCTCCTATGTAAGTATTGAGTCTTGAGCATGTCTTTTCCCATTGGTTGTTCTTCTTGTCACTAATCATTTTGCGTACTCTAGCTTGGGATTCTTTGTATTTTACTTTGTCGTTTGTGCTCTTTGAACTTAAGTATTTGTGATAGCTTTTCCGTTTTTCTTCAATTTCGTATTTAATTTCTTCATCCCACCAATATGATTTTTGCTGTTTTTCCCTTTTCTCTTGGTACCTTAATGCTTCCAGTGCGGCTGCGTGTAGGCATTCCTTTATATACTTATATTCTTCTTCTATATTAACAAATCCCGTCCGTTGTATCTTTTGGTCCAGTCTACTATTGTATAGATTTCTGATACTTTCATTTTGTAAGCTGTCTGTATTATATCTTATTGTTGTTTCACTTGTTGTGTGCTGTGTACTTGTATCTTCCAGTTTGCTTTCCCGTGTTGTTCGTGAGGTTATCTTTCCTTTCACAAGGTAGTGGTCGCTGCCACATGAAGCCCCTCTTTAGACTCTTACATCTAGGAAGTTTAATCTAGATCTCTGGCGTATTATCATATAGTCGATAATACTTTTTAAATCTCTTGTTGTTTGTCTCCACGTATATTTATGAATATCCCTATGCTGGTAGTGTCCATTTAATATTGTAAGGTTGTTTTGTTCACATATCTCTATAATCCTTCTTCCGTTGTCGTTAGTAACTTCTTCGCCATATTTTCCTACCACTTTATCGTATTCTTTCCTTCCTATTCTTCCATTTAGGTCACCCAAAAGTAGTATCTCTCTTGATGTTCCAATTTTGAGTATTTCCTCATTTAGTTGTTCAAAAAATGAATCTTTGTTATTAGCCGTCGTCGTTGACAGCGTATACCCCAGTAAGGTTGTGTTATTACCTAGTATTTTGAGATTCATCTTTATGATTCTTTCACTAATCAGTTCCCAGGTGGTTATGAATTTCCTCAGTTTTCTGTGTATTAGTATGGATACGCCTTGTTTTGCTCTATCTTCTTTGGGCACTCCACTATAAAAGTGATCATAATGCCCCCAACTTTCGGAGCCTTTTCCTTTCTTCTTTGTTTCCGTCAGTACTGCAATTTCGACTCGAAGATTTTTTAATTCATTTACAACTTCATTTACTTTCCTGGAGAGACCTTGTATGTTCCATGTACCACATATCGTTGTCCTTCTTCTTTGCTGTTTTCGCCTTCGTATATCCGTTCGATTCCGAGGCTTTGGACTAGGTTTTTTAGCAGAGGCTTTTTTTTACATAGGGTAGGGAGCTGGCCTACCGCTACAACCCTCCTCCTTTGTCCAGGCTTGGGACCGGCAGTGACAACTGTAAGCTACTCAATCCACCTACATACAGCCGCCCCAGGCTTCCGTTACAACATTTTTTATTTTCAAGCAATCAACGTACGGAACACTAATTGCGCAAGTTCAACTTGCACTTGACCGGTTATTTTTATTTCTTATTGATTTTGTGTTTATTTTTGAATTTTTAATAAACCATTTTTTCCTACATTTGATGGTCGTTTTAATTAATTTCTACTTTGTGATTCTTAATAGATAGACAGATAAAGTAGGTATATATAATATACAACAATGTTTGAATATTTGGTATAATTAAGTATTATGGGAGAGGGGACGTTGGAATTTATTTTTCTTGTAAAGGGGGCGGTGGTCGAGAAAAGTTTGGGAACCTTTGTCATAAAGCATATATATATATATATATATATATATATATATATATATATATATATATATATATATATATATATATTCACCTGATTTGGCACCCTCTAGATTCGGGCTGTTTCCCAACCTGAACATGAAGTTAAAGGGTTGCCGTTTCGAGATAGTAGAGATGATACACTCCTAGGTGTAGACCGAGCTGGTGACAGTGAGAGCATCGATCTTCTAAAAAATGGTCGACCGGTGAAAAAAACGTTGTAGCTGACGGGACTCATGGAGCCTAAAAGTAACTACTTCAGATTTTATAGTGGTAGTTTGGCGAGGGACGTACATAATTTACGTGATAATCGACATGTTCATGTTATTACGAAAGCATTATGTTATTATTTTCTAATTTGTGTCCACGATAAAAAAACAACGAACATCATATTAATTTTATAAATTGCACTGACGTCTGTTCGTAGTAAAAAAGTGATTATTTACACCCCTTATTTACTGACATATAAATACTAATGAAATTTGTCAAGTTGATCTATACTCAAAAATTGAGTAATTAAATAACTAGAGACCGGATTATATACATTTGCATATTTTCATATGCATTTGCATATTTAGACCATTCTCACCGATTATTGCATATTTTACCCAAAATCTAGTATTGATGCATATTTTCCCTATATTTACAATATTTCTCGGTATTACTAGGCAATTGAATTGCTCAGGGTATTGTTAATGTCGCCGTCTGGAACCGATCTTATCGCCGGGACATTACCTGCAATAGTCTAAACATCGATTAGGCTATAGTGCCAAGGGAATACCCAAAATTACGACGGCATTTTATTCCTTTGTTTCTTGGTCGGGATATTAAGTGATAAGTAGTTAGTTTCTAAGAATATTTGTTTGAGCGTGGATCAAATAAACAATTTTCTCGAAGACGAATTTTTATTTTAAAACAAGATATCAGTTTTAACATTATTGTTGACGCGCTTGCGTCAGTATAGTCTTTTTGCAATTTTTAACGTGTTGTGTTAAAGTTTAACGTGTACCATGCCACCCGCAAAAAAAAGTGTCTCTTCGTGGGTAGCTGATTATCCTGGAACATTTACATACGACAGAAATGTTTAACATTGTAGAGTTTGCGAGAAAAATGTTTCGTGCCCAAAAAAGTTTCAAATTGACCAGCATGTCAAGACAAGTCTTTATATCGCAGGATTGCAAAAAAAGGCCCACGACAACAACTTATAACAGCAGCAGGTAGCAGTGATTCTACTTCTATAGGCAAACAAAAAACCACTTTAGCATGGATTTATGTGAAGCATTGCTTGCAAGTAATATTCCTCTCCACAAACTTACAAATCCTACAGTCAAAGATTTTCTGAGAAAATATTGCTTGAATCAAAAAATACCAGACGAATCAACACTGCGTAAAAATTACATACCAACAATTTACCAACATGTTCTGGAAGAAATACGTAATGAACTTAAGGATGACATTATTTGGATTTCAGCTGATGAAACTACCGACAGTTGTGGTCACTATCTTGCGAATTTAATTGTGGGTGCATTAAGATTAGAGCCTTCTTCTTCTTATTTGGTGGCCTGCAAAGAACTTGACAAGACAAATCATTCTACGATAGCCAGATTTGTGAATGAGGGTATTAAAAAAATATTTCCTGAATCTTCTGCAGATGAAAGAGTGTTTTATATTTCTCTTAGATGCTGCTCCCGATAAGATCAAGGCAGCCAAAGTCCTCCGAGTATTTTATCCAAATTTAATTCATGTGACGTGCTTTGCTCACGGAGTCCATCGACTCGCTGAAGAATTTCGATCCACGTTTGGAAATGTAAATAAACTGATTTCATCAGCAAAGAAAGTGTTTCTTGAGGCACCTGCTCGCAATAACGCTTATAAAGAAAAACTGCCAAATGTGCCATTACCTCCCGAACCAGTGCTAACTCGATGGGGAACATGGATTGAAGCTGTACTATTTTACAATGAACATTTCGAGGCCATCAAAGATGTAGTAAATGACTTCGATAGTGCAGAGGCTATGGCAGTTCGTCAATCCAAGGAAGCATTTAACGATTCTGATATTAAAAAAAAAACATAGCTTTGATTAGCACTCACTTTTCCCACATACCTGCGGGTATTAAAAAGCTTGAAACTCGAGGTTTGGCGTTGACCGAATCAATTCAGTTAATGAATAAAATCCGTCAAATAAACTCCAAATTGCCAGATGTATTCCCGCGTAGAGTTAAAGAAAAGTTTGAAAACATTTTGTGCAATAACCCAGGCTTTGAACCTTTGTGTCAAATTGATAGTTTTATTAATGGGACGGGTGAACTTTTGCCAGAAACAATAAGCGCTAACTTAGCACCCAAATTCAAATACTGCCCAGATACCTCAGTGGATGTGGAACGGTTTTTTTCCACTTATAAAAAATATTTTAAGTGATCGAAAACACACTCTTACTACCCAACATTTAAAACAATACCTTATTGTTTACGTGTACAAGAATACAAATGTTAAATAATTTTAAAAAATGTTAAATAATTGTTAATTAAATTTAAACATCGTCGATAACTTGTTAATTTTATGCTGATTTTGAAATAAAAAACTAAAAATTACTACTTTTATTATTATTTAATATTGCATATTTTGACCCTTTTCATGCATATTTTAAGCATTTTTCATGCATAGTTGAATGCATATTTCAAGATTTTTATGTTGCATATAATCCGGTCTCTATAAACAACATTCATTCAAATTTATTTAATCCACTTCAGAGTCAGCTCCTCACACTGTAACACACTTAAGGCAATATTTTTCATCATTCATCTTCAAAACACTTGTCATATTAGGCTTACAGTATTGCTTTCAAGACGGCCAGCGAATGCCCTTTCATAGCTTCCTCTAAATTTTTGAACACAACATTCTTTTTTTAGAGCTCTTTGTCCCCTTCCGATCCTAACACCGCCACCAAATAACTACACGGTAGTATTTATGAAGCTGATCGATTGTAATCCTGATAATTACAATTTTCCCAATCAAATCAAACTGTTCGATATGATGGAGTTGTTACTTCTACATCAATATGGTCCTCAAGAAGGGCTGGTGTTAGTCTTTGACATGCAGGGAGCAGTTTTTGGACATTTGACTAAGATGAGTATTGTGGTCATGAAGAAGTTGTTGTATTATTTACAGGTAAGATGCAAGAGTGAATTAATCACAGTCAGTAGTCATCAGTTTTATTACACAATAGCTAGCACCACTACACCAAACCCTTTAATTTGGACTCAACGTGTGTTTCGCTAATGATTGACCAAACCTAATATTAAAAACTAGACTGTTTTTACTAAAATTATGATTTACTCAAATAGATCCGACCAATCACAGACGGAACTTTAGGTCTGGTGAAGTAACCGGTGCAGATAACTGTAAGGAATAGGTTCTTTGTCATTATTTAGATTGTTTTTATATTTTATAATTTTAATACTTTCGTTTTCATCTAATAATTTTCAGTCACTTGCATTTTTTATTAACCTTAAATTTTCTAATGTTACTATAATGATTATATTTCAAAGCATATTCGGCAATACTTATTTTTTCTGGTCTACCTGACATCCAATAAGTTAAATATCTAATTTTGCTTGAATCGGTCCTCTTATTTGTGCAACATTTTTCTTGTTAGAATTACTTAACTTATCTCATAGATTCCACTTTGTTCACGTTTTAAAACCCACGACCTGACAGAAGTACAAGCTTTTATTTCTTTTTCGCAAGAATCTCACCCTTCATCATCGAATTTCTTAACCGCTAGTTTTTTTTTTTGAAATCGGGATTCCACATCCGACGTAATTTTCGCCGCCCCTGGACAAAACCCTGTTTAGTTAGCCCACGAAATGTATCATAAAGAATAAAAAAATTATAATATCCTACTGTAAATGTATTCTTTCATATAGAATTCCTGAATAAAGGAAAAATTAAATTTGAAACATACATAACACGCAGGCTGAAAAGTTTTTGGTCTAGCTACTTAAAACACATTTTTTTTGCAAGATTCGACTTTATTCATTAATATAGTATCCTTCAAAAGCGATACAATCAATCCAACGCTTTTCTAACATATCTGTATCTTTCTTTTAGAAGGATTTGTCTTTGCTTTCAAAATAGGTCTCAGTTTCGGCGATAACTTCTTCATTGGAGCCAAATTTCTTTTCCGCGAGCATTTTTTTGAGGTCTGCGGATAGATAATAGCCACTGGGATCCAAATCTTGAGAATACGGTAGATGAGGAAGCAATTCGAGCTTCAATTCATGTAATTTTGCCATCGTAACCATTGACTTGTGACACGGTGCATTGTCTTGATGAAAGAGCACTTTTTTCTTGTTCATTTGGGGGGTTTCTTTACGATTTCTGCCTTCAAACGCACCAATAACTTTATATAATATTCGCTATTGATGGTTTTTCCCTTCTTAGCATAGTCGATGAAAATTATTCCATACGTATCCCAAAATACAAAGGCCCAAACCTTCCCTGCTGCGTTTGTTGTATCTTTGGTCGCTTCGGGCTGCTTTCATCGGCTGCTGTCCCCTCGGCTGACTGCCGATTTGATTCCGGGGTGTAGTGGTAGATCCATGTTTCATCCATTGTCACATATCGCATGAAAAAATCCTTTTTATTACTCTTATACAGATCCAAACAGCGCTCAGAATCATCAACACGTTGTTGTTTTTGGTCCACTGTGAGCAAACGCGATACCTATTTCGAACAGAGCTTCCTCATGCCCAAATGTTCATGCAAAATATGACCAACACGTTCTTTTGATACCTTTTGGGTGTCTGCTATCTTACGCAATTTCACAATTTTGTGGATTTTTTTGATGTTTTCCGGTGTAACCGCCTCATTTGGGCGTCCAGAGCGTTTAACATCATTTGTATGTGTACGACCGCCATTAAATTCAGCATACCAGTAAATGACGAGTGATTTTCCAGGGGCAGAGTCCCCGTAACACTTATCAGGCTATTGCTTTGCTTGAACGGTATTTTTCCCATCAAAAAACAATGTTTAATCAACACACGAAATTCGATTTTTTCCATTGTTTTGAAAATATCAAAAGTGGGGCACTAAAACCATTGTAACTTGTAAACTAATAGTCGAAATGTCATAAAATATTGACACGTATCATTTGAAGGTTGGTACTTTCTAAAAATCATATGGATTTTTTGAAAAGGGCGACATCTATGTGTCAGACCAAAAATTTTTCAGCCTATTTGTTATAAATTAATTGTAAACTATTACTTTAATAGTAAACTTCTGTTTGATTGTATTCAATAACAGAATTACAAAGAAAAAACACAGCAATAGGAAATAACAAGAAAAATATATAAAAACATATCTAAAGGAAGGCAGAATATATACTATTTGGGGTGAAAAGTTTTGAAGAAAAAAAATATTTCTGCCAAAAATCGCTTATTCTAGTGATTTTCCAACATTTGGATACTTTTCACATAGTACGGTTTGTAGAGGTAAAAAAACCTCAGTTTCAGTTCATCGTCCAATTAGTTAAATTTCCCAATGGATTTTATGGACTTGTGAGCTGGTGCATAATCTTGGTGTATTAACTCTTTTTTCTTCGCTAAATGCGGCCTTGTTTCTTGATTTCACCCTTCAAATGGTCCGATAAACCAGCCTTATAATCTCCGGTAATTGTTCGTCCCCTCTCAAGATAGTCGATAGTTATTCCATGCGTACATCAAAAAATACTTGCCGAACCTCTTCAGCTGATGTTTTTGGACGCTTCGGTTGGCTTTCATACAGTTCTAGCCACTTTGCGAACTACCTGTTGGACTCAGGCGTATAGTGGTGGATCCATGTTTCGTCCATTGTTACGAATCGATACAAAAATTCCTTTGCATTACACCGAAACGTGCCAAACAGCGTTCTGAATCTTCGACACGTTGCTGTTTTCGACCAGTCGTGAGAGTGCACGGTATCCATCGGGCACATAGTTTGTTCATTTGCAAATATTCATGCCAAACATGCCTCACGCGTTTTATCGATATCGTCACGATATCAGCTATCTCTCTCACTTTCAGATTCAGTACAATATGGTGGATTTTTTTGCATTTTTTGGACTGACTGCCTTATTTGGACGTCCGGAACATAGTGCATCATCGGTACCTGTATGACGACATTAAGTTCACTAATCCATAGTTGCTTTCGACGGAGTTGATGTGTCATAACACATCTTAAGCCATTCTTGGGTTCTGGCTGTATTTTTCCCATCAACACACGAACGTCTTTTTGTGCCATTGCTTTATAAAAAACAAAAGTAGCAGTAGACACTCGCAAATTAATAGACAAAAGTCAGGAAAATTTTACACTGCTGACACTAAATGAAATTCATATAGTTTTTTTTTTGTTTGTTTGTGTTGCCATCTCTCCGAAAATCTCAGGACTTTTTGCCTCATGTAGTAATTTCCCACATCCAAAATGGTAACTAAGGCTTGCGATATTATACGAAAATAAAACAATTAAAAATTCCCTTAAAACGAAAATTAATATTGTACCGATTACACCAAAACCTTATCCTGTTATAAAGTTGTCGTAGAGTTCTTTTTTTGGCAAATCACTGGAAAAAGCTAGCAAACGGAGTGTAACAGTTGCCTTTCCTGTATGCTCAACCACCTGATTCAGAGTTTTGCAGTTTTAAAATCCACCTAGCATCTGTTACGACGAAACATTTTCCATAGACGGTGTGACAATAGGGGAAGTGTGAATTTGTCCAGCTCATCACCTAGCATATTCTTAAGCTTACTCCAGTGGACATACTAGATATTCATTTAAGACATCCCATATGTAATTAATGAATATATTTATACTGTGATTTAGGTTCTTCAATGACCATTATATTTTTAGGAAGCAATGCCAATCAGATTAAAAGGTATTCATTATATTAATATTGTGTCTTGGATAGATAAACTTTTAGCACTGATGAAGCCCTTTATGAAAAAGGAACTCATCGAAATGGTAAGATTTGTATATAAATTTAATAAATATGTTCTGTATTTATATCAACTTAAATCTAATCTGAATCTTCTGGAAAATTCTCTCAATATTGATCAAAAATAAAAGTTCAGCCAAAAATTTACATGTTGTTAACCCTTTTTTGCTAATATTTTAAATCTTCGTGCTAGTAAATCATTGAATTTAATATAAGATAACCGTAACAAAGCTGTAAGTATACTTGAAGATCAGTTAAATCGGTGAACGTATTCAGTAGCAAATTTTCAATCAAAATTCAGTAAGTATTCTATAGATGGCAACGAAAAAAATACAATGGGCTGACTCTGAATGAAAAGTATCCGGCGATAGTAATACTTCTTCATTTAAAAGCGAAAAGCTCCCACAGAAATTAAAGCTGAACCAAATTTAGTATATGCAGATAATGCTTCTTCTTATACAACTGGAAATATCTTTGCTGCTAAATTCAATCGTGGGGGGGACGATCATTTTCAACAAGGAATGCTCTGAACGATTAAGAGCGTTCGCCAAATCTCGATAGACGACCATCCATTGATTTTGAGTGAGATAACAAAGCTGGTGGCATCTTGTACGTACTGACACACATTTGACATCAGAAATTGGTTATGAGAAAGCTGAGTACGCGTTAGGTGTCGTATTTGCTCACTGTTGCTCTAAACAGGAATAGTATCATGATCGTGTCTTGAGTATTTTAAGCAGAATAAAAATGATTTCCTTCTACGTTTTATTACTGTTAAACAAACCTGGGTTTCATTCTCAAGATAAAACATCAGACTAAATAACCGGTCAAGTGCAAGTTGAACTTGCGTAATTAGTGTTCCGTACGTTGATTGCTTCTGAAATAAAACTTTTTGTTACGGAGGTATAAAATGATCAGTGACTTCACAAAACACACCCCAAATGAGTTTTTTCAACAAAGTTTGTTTCCAATTTTTACTGAAAACTGATGACCTTGAAATTTTTGTTTTTTTGTATACCAGATAAATTATTAAAGGTAATGCACTCGTGATAATTTTCGTTCAATCTACGCCCTGTGGAGAATATTCCATAATTTTTTCAAAATTTTGTGATAAGTACTTTTCGAGATAAGACGATTTTTCGCGATTTTTTAAAAATAATACAAAGAAAAGTGCGCGCAAGTATTACATTATATATATATATATATATATATATATATATATATATATATATATATATATATATACATATATATATATATATATATATATATATATATATATATATATATATATATGTATATATATACATATATATATATATATATATATATATATATATATATATATATATATATATATATATATATTACTCGTGTTTTCACAAGCTTTCATTTGACACCACACTCGATGACCTAGTAAAAAAATTTTTTTTTCGCTTCCGATTTCACCCCCCAAAACTAACCCCTTAAGTCAAAATTTAACTGTCAAAACTATATGACTCTGATGAGGATAACAATTCCTATATTATTACCAAATTTCAACTTTCTATGACAAATAGTTTCGGAGAAAATCGGGTGTGACAAACAAACAGACAGACGGACTGACAGACACCAAAGTCATCTTATAAGTGTTCCGTACGGAACACTAAAAAGACACACCGACTACGATACGACGATAACAGCACCTTCGTCGGCTGGCGAGAAGATGGTCAAGGTTTTTTTGGATTCTCATGAAATAATTGTTATCAATTACTTGGAAAGGAGTAAAACTATCAGAAGATAATATTGCTCTGGATTGTTACAACATGGTCAAGGAAATCAAGAAACAATGCATATATTAAAGAAAATCTTCTTTCACCACCATAACGCAGCGGTCCACAAATCAGCATTTTTCATGGCGACATCTCGCGGACTCAATTACAAATTGATTCCTCATCTATCATCCCTCTGACTTTTTTCCCTATCCATCTGGGAGATCGGACGCTGGTGTGGTATGGACTCTTAGTGACTATTTTTCTAATATTCTGAACTATTAAGTCTAAAACTCTCCAATTAACTCCCGTATTTTCTCATTAAATTTAAACCAAGCTGCTATATTGCCAGATAATTTTATATATATATATATATATATATATATATATATATATATATATATATATATATATATATATATATATATAATAAGCGAGTTATCATACGTTTTTATTATAAAGCAGATATATTTTACCGTGTTCACAATGAAGATTATTTTCACACTTTCCTCTCCAAAGCCAGCCATCCCCGTTTTTAAACCGAGACCAGCATATATAAGGATTGTGAATTAATTTTCAGGGATTTATAAAAGAGGTAACTTGTATTATATCTCATTGGAGCATACTGTTGCTATATTCATGGTGAAGCACCATCATTAGACTTTAATTTTTAGTATACTTTATTTTGCTCAAGCGTAAACAACATATGTGTATGTCGAATTAGGTGCCAACAAAACATCATTTGAGGGAAGCGTTATTTTTTCTTGTTTAATTCGAAGAAAAGCGCTGCCGAAAGTCATCAATTGCTGTCAGAAACCTGTGGTGATTATATCCCATCGATAAAAACATGTGAGTACTGGTTTCGACACTTTAAAAGTAGTGATTTCGACACAGAAGAGAAAGAACGTCCAGGCCAGCCGAAAAAGTTTAAAGATGTAGAATTGGAGGCATTACCCGATGAAGATCCGTGCCAAATGGAAAAAGAACTTGTAGAATCATTAGGAGTTGGTCGCACAACCATTTTTAAGCGCTTACACGCACTAGGAATGATTTAAAAGCAAGGAAATTGGATGCCGTACGGATTGAAACCGAGAGATGTTGAAAGGCCATTTTTCACCTGTGAAGAACTACTTCAGTGGCACAATCGGAAAGGTTTTTTGCATTTTATCGTAACTGGTGATGGAAAATGGATACTCTACGATAATTCGCTGCAAAAAATCTTGGGTGAAGCCAAGTGGAGCATCAACATCCTCGCCAAAGCCGAATATTCATGGCTCCAAGTTTATACTGTGTATCTGATGGGATCATCTGGGTGCAGTGTATTATGAACTATTCCAACCCAACGAAACTATTGCCGGGGAGCGTTACTGACAACAATTGATGCAATTAAGCCGAACATTGAAGAAAAAACGACTGCAATATGCCAAAAGACACGACTAAGTAATTTTTCAACATGACAACGTTTCCTTGGTCATATCTTGCAAAACCCGTCAAGGAAACGCTAGGAGCGCTTGGATGGGATGTCCTAACTCACTCTCCGTAATCATCAGACATTGTTCCTTCTGATTATCACTTGTTCCGGTCGATGACTCATGGCCCGTCTGAACAGCGCTTCCATTCTTATGAGGAGACCAAAAAATTGGTCGATTCGTGGATAACCTCAAAAGATGAGTCTTTTTTTAACGTGCTATTCATATGTTGCCACAAAGATGCGAAAAAGTAATGGTTAGCGATAGACAATATTTTGAATAATCAATTTGCAATCATTTTTTTTACAATAAAGCGATATTTTTACCGAAAAATCCCTCAAAATTAATTGACGCATTCAATAATAAACATGTAATTTTCAAGAGTATCCAGTAGTTTTCATAGCAGTCGTACAAAAACGTGTTTTATTTTTCAGTTACATATACACGGAGATTCTATTGAATCGCTGTATAAATTTGTCCCAAAGGAATGTTTACCTGCAGAGTATGGTGGAAAATCTGAATCCCTTGATATTCTCCGAGGTAAGTATGAAAGGTATAGGAATTAGCAAAGAAAAACACAATTTATAAAATCTATCTCCTAACATTTATTTGTCCTCAAAATATACGAACAAAACAATATTTTTCCTAACGCTCTTCACAGAATTACTCCCGTCTATTTTTTTTAGAAGCAAATGATTCACTGAAACCAATCCCACCGGTTTGACAGAGTTCAAATCTTCTTCACAAACCTTTAAAGAAAAGTTATGTTCGTAAACTTCTCCTAACTCTTCTGCGACGTATTCTACCAAAACAAACTTGCCGAGTATGAGCAGATAGTACTTCTTGCCAGATTTAGGATTATTAACGACGTTTCGTAAAATTAATTTGCTATCCTCATGTTCTATAAAGTGTCCGTTCACCATTTTGTCAATCTCTCCACTCCAAGAGCACTTTTCGACTGGACACTCGCGTTTTGGTTGAAGCTCACAATTTATTTCGTGTTTCCTCAAATTAGATCCGCTAAAAATTTTCTTGCATTGAGGCCACTGACACTCAAATTTAATTTTTTCACAAAGGAGATGCTCTAACGTTCTACATTCATCCAAAATTGGCTCGCCATCGGAGCACGTATGAGTATACTTCTTCAAACTGTGGTCAAAACAGTAGTAACAGTAAAAATGCTTGAAGCTGGCGCACCTGTGCCAGAAGTATTTATGTCCGTAGCTTAAGTTGTGGCTACCGCAGTGGTAGCAGAGTGGTCTAAGATTTCTAAGCTGGCGAAAGTTTATTAAACTTTCTTCTAAAGGCACGACCTCAACTGATGGAAATTCTTCTTTTATTTCTTCGTCGAGATAAACGTTGTTTTTTGGTAATAATCGTTCCATTTTGGTAATTTATAGCAGATGTTTTTTCACTTATTCACCTTACTTTTTTTTGATTCACTGCTCGGGTGTACGTGTTTAAATAATGCAATATTTTTTAAAACAGTTATCATTAAATTTTGATTATCAATATCAGGTGCGGATTTGGTGCTAATACAATTCCTATTTGAAAGGAATATTATACCAAGTGAGCAATATGCATTTGTACTGAAGCCATCTTGCTCAGGTGCATAGACAAATGGATATCGACCTACTCCTACTCAAGTTGGAATATTATGATATGAGAGATGGTTTAGGCCAATGGATTGATAATTTCTTGCAGTGTAGAACTTGCCAGGACCACTTTTTGGGGAGTAGAGTGGTTAACGACGTACTTTAATTTGACATAAAGTTCTTTATTTCTGGGTCTAACATGAAACAAATAACTTTTTTGTGCATGACGCCAAGCTCTCTGATAATTCTACAGAACAAAATACTGAGTTTTAAGCTGAGGTAAAGACATGGACGAAAACATAGAATCTTCATAAATTACTGTTGCACTTAATGATAAGCACCTCAAAAAAGGTTTTTACACCCCACCCCTAAGATTCATCAATTTTAGAAGGGGGTAAAACTTTTATTTAATGACGGGGTTCTTTTTTTTCTCATTTCTCGGTCATTACTTTGAGAAGGTGGAATGAATTTGATTACAAGAGATTGTTCTTTTTTTGGAAAAGTCCCGCCCCCGGCCATAATTGTAGAAAGCAGCAAAATTTTTATTTTAATAGGGTTCAAGAAATCCACGTAAAAGAAGTTTTTTAAACGACACTTTTCATTTTTGAGAAAGCTCTCCCACTGTCATTCTCTCCAAGTGTCACTATAAGCACAGAAAATATAGCTATCACTGGAGAAAGACAAACACGTGGAACAAAATGACGCCCAGAAATGAAGCCGGCTGGCTGCCGCCGGAACCTTAAAATGCGCCTCGTCGAGTTTATCAGAGATGCTGCGCGAATAGAAATTGTATTATATGTCACAATAATAGGAAAAAATATATACGGTATCTCTAAGAAATTCAACGAGGCACATTTAAATGCGCCAGCGGTAACCAGCCGGCTTCGTTTTGCGGCGACGTTTTGTTTCATGTATTCGCGTCTGCAGCGATAGCTATATTTTCTCTGCTATAAGATAAGTTTTTTAGAAGGGATCATATTTGTCTGTCGTCTAGTTTCCAAGAAAGTGAGAGCCCCTAAATTAATTAACCCCTGGATGGTGTGGTCCCCGTTATCGTAGGAAACTCTCTCGGCTCCCACAGTCAAGTACTGTAAAAATAGGGTCGACAGGAACTACTTGCAAATGAAACGGAACTTTTAAACTCAAAATCTTTGAATTGTTGTGGCTGTTACTTGATGGAAATTCATAACGAATGTAATGAAAGACTGATATTGTCAAATTTCCATTTTATTTAGTTTCACTGAAACTGTATGACGCGTTTTGCTATACTATAGCTTCTTCTGATACAAAATATCACCATTAACAAACGGTAGTCTGGCGTTGCAAGATCTAGGCTGTGTGGTGGATGCATGAAAACGTCCCTGCTAAGTTTTCTTAATTTTGTCAAACATATGTTTGGTCTTGGGTTGTCGTGATCGAAGGCAACACCTTTTCTGTTAATTAACTTCGGCCACTATCTTTCAGTCGCTAGTTGCAATCTGCGTGCCTCTTAATAATAAAGATCAGAATCAATCGTTTGGACAGGTTGTAGTATCTCATGATATACGATCCCTTTCAATCCCACCAAACACAGAGTATCATTTTCGTTGGCATGAACCTTGGCTTTGCCACCGAATGAGAATCTTTTTCGCACCTTATTTTCATACGTGATTTTTCAACGCTAGTAAGAATTTTTCAGAAATTTCATTTATTTTGGAGAAGTAACATTAGAATGAGTCAACAAATTCAACAACTTTTTTCGATTTGTTCTCTGAAATGTCACCTTTCAAACACTCGTCAGTATAATTAGATCCAGTTAGTATTACCAGAGTTAGGTGACTTTACCAGGTGTACAAGTATGAAATGCGGATTTTTTTTTCTAAAAAAATATGTTAAATTCGGAAGAATGATAAAAAGTGCTTTATTCAAAGTAGGCTCCATCGCTTGCTATACATTTTTTCCATCTTTCGGGCAATTTGTGAATACCAGGCCAGTAAAAATCTTCCCCTTTTGCTGTGAAGCATTCATCGAGCCATTTTTCACATCTTCGTACGAACCAAAGCTCTGCTCAGCAAGTGCGTGACCCATCGATGCAAACAAGTGGTAATCGGAAGGAGCCAAGTCTGGTGAGTAAGCTGCATGGGGTAGAACTTCCCAGCTGAGTGCTTCCAACGTGTCGCGAACTGGTTTTGCCGTATGTGATGGAGCATTGTCATGAAGAGAAATGACTTTGTGTTGCCTCTTTCGGTATTCTGGTCTTTTTTCAAGCAGCGAACGGTTCAAATCGGTCAATCGTTGTTGGTAACGTTTAGTATTAACCGTTTCCCCAGGTTTTAACAGATCATAATAGACCACGCCCCTCTGGTCCCACCAAACACAGAGCATCGTCTTTCTGCCAAAGCGATTCGGTCTTGCGGTCGATGTGGATGGTGCGCCTGGGTCTACCCATGATTTTTCGCGCTTGGGATTCTCAAAATAAATCCATTTTTCATCCCCTGTAACTATACGATGCAAAAACGACTTCCTTTTGTACCGAGCGAGCAAAATGTCACACGTGTTTTTTGCGCTTTTCCCATTTGCCTGTCGTTCAACTCATGTGGTACCCATCTACCGGTCTTCTGAATCTTTCCCATCTCTCGTAGCTGATTGGAAACAGCTTGTTGACTAACGCCCAATTGCTCGGCGAGTTGTTTTTGTGTTTGCGAATCATCTTCGTCCAACAATGCTTGCGATTCCACATCTTCGTATGTTTTTGGCGGTTTTCCACGATCCTCGTCTGCAACATCGAAGTCACCACTTTTGAAACGCCGAAACCATCGTTCACACGTATCTTGCGATGGAGCATGTTCACGATAAGCTTCTCGAAGTAATCGGTATGATTCAACAGCAGTTTTCTTCAAATGAAAAGAAAAATTAATGCTGTCCGCGAATGCTCTTTGTTCGGTATAAATTTCGACATATCGAACACAACACTATGCACACACTTTTCCAATTTATCACTCGTGCGCGTCTGACACTTGTTGATGACACAACAAAATGGCGCCGTGTCAAATCTTTACAGCAACAAATTGCATTGATGCACCATCTGTTGTCTGAAATCCGCATTTCATACTTGTACACCTGGTAAAGCCATCTAGCGAAAAAAGGTTCTATACTTCTTTGACAACCTGTATTAGTGTATTATGGATTTCAATCACAGAACTATAAACGTTATGTGATCCATTTGGTATTTGAAACTATCTGTGATACTACATCGGGTGAAAAGTTCCGAGAAGATTCGTGTAAAATTTTCACAACATTTTGTCGTATTAGTTTGCGAGTTACTGGTGTTTGAGTGACGGTACTTTTGATTTTTGTAAAATGGTGTAACAAAAAGAATTCCGTGTGTTGATTAAACATTGCTCTTTGATGGGAAAAAATACAGCCAGAACCCAAGAATGGTTTGAGAAGTGTTATCGCACATCTGCTCCGTCGAGAGCAACTATATGTCGATAGTTTAGTGAACTTAAATACGGTTGTATAAGCACCTACGATGCACCATGTTCCAGACATTCAAATGAGGCAGTCATTCCAAAAATCACCAAAAAAATTCACTATATTGTTCTGAATAACGGCAAAGTGAAAATGAGAGAGATAGCTGACATCGTAAAGATATCAATAGAACACATGGATCTACCACTACACGCCTAAGGCCAACAGAGAGTTCACAGAGTGACTGGAACTGCATGATAGTCGACTGCAGAGTCCAGAAACACAACCAAGGTTTGGCAAGCATTTTTTGAGGTGCGCATGAGGTGCGCATGGAATAATACTGATCGACTATATTGGGAAGGGGCGAATAATCATCGAAGACTCATCATCATGATCACACAGTATAAAACTGAATAACGTAGGGATCGAGCAAGTGCACCAATATAAATACCTGGGACATGAAATCAGCACAGGACGAGATAACCAAACATGTGAAATTCAGCGAAGAATACTGGGCTGTAACTAGCCTATGTATTCAAATCTAACCTTCTTATGTGTTTAAAAAGAAAAGTATTTGACAAATGCATACACCCCATTCTTACTTACGGAGCCGATCCTATCACAATGACGAAGAAAAACATCAATAAAATATGTGTCATGGAACAAAAGATGGAGAGGTCAATGTTAAGCATTACTTTTAGAGATCACATCCCAAATCATATTATCAGGAGGAGAACGGGGGTACAAGACGCAGTCAAATTCATTCTATATCTTAAATGGAACTAGACTGGGCATATTGGTAGGTTAAAGGATGGACGATGGACAAAGATAATTACAGAGTGGCGATCAAGATCCAAAGTCCATCGGAGTAGAGGTAGACTACTAAGTCGGTGGACTAATGATTTGAAAAGAGTGGCTGGAAACTGGGTACAAGCGGCCCAGAACAGAAAAAGTGGCAAGACTTGAGGGAGGCTTTCGTCCAACAGTGGACTGTATAAGCTGATGATGATGAAGATGAAACTGGACCAAATGGGTTATGAATTTCTCATGTTCCTCAGTATTATCTCTTTCCAAATTTGAGAAGGTGACTCCAGGGAAAAAGATATTGCTCAAATGAAGAAACCGAATAGGAATCTGCGGTTTATTTTAGAGAGCTCGGTAAATCATACTATATGAAAGGTATCCAAATGTTGGAAGATTGCTGGAATAAGTGTATTGTACTTGAAGGAAACTAGGTCGAAGAATAAAGTTACTTTTTGGCAAAAATATTATTTTTTCTTCAAAAATCTTGGGACTCTCCCACCCATTATCTATAATATATATAAAATGCAACGTCTCTCTGTTTGTCTGTCTGTCCGTTAGTGCGCTTATCACTGGAGAACCACTTATCCGATTTACGTGTTTTTTTTTTTAAACATACATATGTTCTGTGGTCAGGTTATAGGCTATATTTTATTACGTTAGATAACATAAGGAATAAGCAATGACGATAATAGTGAATCAAGTCGGAAAAAAGTTTGCCGCTAGCGCGTTCTCTTGCAATACACTGCCTAAACCATTAAATAGGAACAATATCATGTGGCAAAGAATATCTGTAATATATGCAACGTCTCTCTGTCTCTCTGTCTGTCTGTCTGTCCGTTAGCGCGCTTATCTCTTGAGAATCACTTATCCGATTTAAGTGTTTTCTTTTTAAATTCATACATTTGTTCTCTGGCCAGGTTATCTATAATCTTCTATAATATATTTAAAATGCAACGTCTCTCTGTCTGTCTGTCCGTTAGTGCGCTTATCACTTGAGAACCACTTCTCCGATTTACATGTTTTTTTTAATTCATACATATGTTCTCTGGCCATGTTATATAATAATAATCTATATAATATATATAAAAACGCAACGTCTCTCTGTCTATTTGTCTGTCTGCCAGTTAGTGTGCTTATCATTCGAGAACCACTCATCCGATTTAAGTGTTTTTTTTTTAATTGTTAATTTAATTTATATCAAAAAAAATCTATAATATATATAAAACGTAACGTGTCTCTGTTTGTCTATCTGGCTATTAGTGCGCTTAGTACTCAAGAACCACTTATCCGATTTACGTGTTTTTTTATTATAAAATACAAAGGGAATAAACAGAGACAAAATGCTAATATGTAGGAAAAAAGATGGAAGTTTAGCAGTAAGCTTGGCAGGAAGACTGAATGGATGGGCGGAATACTTTAAAGAAACATTAAATGGAGATGAAAATGAGGAGTTGAATGAGAAATGGGAAGGAAAATTAACTGAAGGGCAGGAGGAGACAAACTCTGCAAAGAAAAAATAAGAGAAATACTCAGAACTCAAAAAAAAATAAGACCCCAGGTGGAAATTGTATAACAGCAGAAATGATAAAAGCTGGAGGGGTAAATCTGGAAAATGAAATATGCCGGTTGGTGCAAGAAATTTGGGAAACAGAAAAGATGCCAGTGAGCTGGAGAGAGTCGTTCATTTGTCCAATATTCAAAAAAGGAGAAAAAAACTATATGTGCTAATTATAGACCAATAGCCTTACTGGATGTCGTGTACAAGATAGTAGCCAAATCTATTCTGGGAGAGTACCAGTGTGGATTGAAGGAAAATAGATCGGTTACAGACCAGATATTTTCGATTAAGCAAATCCAAGATAATAGCTTAGAACAAAATTTGGCACTACAGTTGGTCTTTGTGGATTTCAGAGAAGCATATCACTCTGAACAACAAGGAAGAATATAAAAGGCTACAGAAGATCATTAAGTCAGAAATCAAGAGAGTCAAGGAAGGCTGGATGAGAGAAATGTGCCGGGAAATGAAAGAATTAGAAGAGAAACACGATAACTTTCGTAGCCACAAGAATCTTAAGGAGATTGCTGGTATCTACAAAAAACCACAACCAGCTACCCTGCTTGATTCAACAAATAATGGATGAACGGGAAATCAGAGGCACATGGGAAAAATATATAAATGAACTATTTCATGACGATAGACCACCCTTACAGAATAATGAAGAAAATATGGCGGAAGGTCCAGAAATTCTTAACGAAGAAGTGCTTCACGCCATCCATATATCACCCAATGGAAAGTCTCCGGGTCCGGATCAGATTCCGACAGAGATATTGAAACTTGTAAGCGAGGGTAACATATCAAAAATCACAAAATTATTTAACTTGATATATAACACTGGGGTGATCCCAGAAGACTGGCTCAGGTCGACCTTTGTGACTATTCCAAAAAAACCCAGACCTAAAAAATGTAGTGACTATCGCTTGATAAGTTTGATGACTCATCTTTTAAAGACACTCTTGCGCGTCATACATGCCAGAATTCGCAGAAAGTGTGAATTTGATCTTGATGACGCTCAGATGGGTTTTAGGAATGCTTTCGGAACCCGTGAGGCTTTGTTTGGTATTAATGTCCTTCTCCAGAAGTGCCGAGATCAGCGTAAAGAGGTATTCGCCTGTTTCATAGATTACGAAAAGGCATTCGACAGGGTGCTACACTCTAAATTGATATCAATGTTACGCGAAGTACAATTGGACAGTCGAGATATACGTATAATTGAAAATCTGTACTGGGGACAAACAGAGGAAGTACGTATAGAAGGGATGACAACATCTAGCATCCAAATACAGCGAGGAGTCCGACAGGGTTGTATCCTCTCGCCTCTACTTTTCAACCTTTATTCGGACCGAATTTTCAAGGAGGCCCTCGAGAATTTGGACCATGGAGTTAGAGTAAATGGCGTACTACTCAACACAATTAGGTATGCAGACGACACTGTCATCATATGTGATAAGATAGAGGGTCTTCAAGAACTGTTAAATAAAATCAGCACAGTTGGAACAGATCTTGGCCTTAACATTAATATCAGTAAGACGAAACTCATAATAATCAGCCGAGATCCACATAGAGACACTCATTTGTTTCTGAACAATTCTCAGATCGAACGGGTTGAGAGGTTCAGGTATTTGGGTAGCATCCTGATGGAACAATTAGACCCCGACATAGAGATAAAATGTCGCATCGAGACAGCCAGGAATCACTTCTTGAATATGAGAACACTATTTTGTAATGACAACATAAATCTCAAGCTGCGTCAACGCATAGTCAAATGTTACATCTGGTCGGTTGTTTTGTACGGTGCAGAAAGCTGGACTCTCAAAGTAAGCACGATTAATCGTTTGTAGAGCTTTGAAATGTGGACTCATCGAAGAATGCTGCGTATTTCTTGGACTGACTTCGTAACAAACGAAGACGTTCTTAGGCGTGCAAGAACAGGAAGAGAGCTACTTACAACAATAAAATGCCGCAAGATAGCTTATCTGGGTCACATCTTGCGGGGAGACAAGTATCGCTTACTCCAGTTAATCATGAAGGGCAAAATTGAGGAAGACGCGATGTCGGCCGAAAACAGATGTCATGGCTTAACAACATCAGGTCATGGACCGGCATTCAGAAGGCAGGTGATCTTTTTAGAATGGCAGAGAACAGGGACGCGCTCTCCAGGGTGATCGCCAACGTTCGGGGGACCAGACAGGGCACTTGAAGAAGATATGACTCTGTAAATAGAGCAGGACTCTACAAGATAATGGAAGAACTAAAAATTCTAAGTAAATTGATTCGCATAATGAGAATGATCCTGAATGACACAGAAAATAGAGTGTTGGTTGAGGGCAAAGTATCAGACAAATTTAAGATGAAGAGAGGATTAAGACAATGGGATCCAGTGTCGACATGTCTATTTAATTTGGTACCAGAGGAGATAATCCGGGAGTTAGAAATAAAAACAAATGGAACGATATACCAACAAACCTGCCAATGCTTGGCCTATGCGGATGATGTAGCAGTGATTGTAAAAGCAAAAGAGAACCTCAAAAAAAGCCATAAGTAGGATAGAAGAAAGGGGAAGAATGAGAGGACTGAAGATAAATGAGGAAAAAACAAAATACATGGAAATTACAAAGAAGAAGGATAATAAAAACAACAAAAGTTTAGATATAATAAACAACTTAGGGAAAAGATATATGTTTGAAAAAGTACACAAATTTAATTATCTGGGAGTAACAATAACAGAGAGTGAACAAGAAAGGACGGAGATATAAGAAAGAATAGCGAAAAGACAGAGATGTTTGGGGGCAATCAATCCAATATTGAAATCAAAGAATGTATCAAGAAAAGCAAAAGAAAGAATATATACGATAGTTGTCAGATCCACGGTGACATATGGATGCGAAACCTGGAAACTGAATGCAAGAGAAAAGGAGACGTTGGAGGTGTGGGAAAGGAAAGCTTTGAGAAGAATCTACGGAGGAAGGAAAGAAGAGGCACTGTGGAGAAGAAGAACAAACTACGAATTAAAATGCCTATATACGAAACCCCTTGTAAGCCAAATCATAAGAAGCCAGCGATTAAGATGGTTGGGACACGTGTCAAGGTTGAAGGAAGAAAGATAGGCAAAACAAGCCCTAATAAGAAGAGTGGTTGGAAGAAAAGGCAAGGGTAGACCTCGATCTACATGGATTCAGGCAGTAAAGCAAGCAAGAGTTGATGGGAATTCCGCACTGGGAAAAGCTAACAGGAGACCAAAAGAAGTGGAGACAAGTATGCAACCAAGCCATAGGCCCTCGAGCTATATAATAATATAAACATAACGAATAAGCAGTGACGATAAAGGTGAATCAAGTCCACGCGAGCGGAGCCGCGGGCAGGGCTATTTATTAATAAAATCAAAGAACCTAGACTTCCCAGGAAACTAACAAAATATAAAGCTTTGTAAGTTTATCGGCTCACAATATTTTATCTCCAGAAATAAAATTGTAAACTCCTGTGGTTTGTTAAATTACAAACGAAAGAATTGGTTTATTTACATAATTTATGGTTAAATGACTAATGCATTAGTCCGAACCTGGCATCTCTCCAAAATCGGAACGGTCTAATTAACAGTGATTGATACTTATAGTAATTATGTTATCATAAAGGTTTAAATCAACTTGAATTCTGATAATCTTATTGCGTAAATGCAGATTTGATTTCATAGCCTTTTGCGTCATAAAATTTTAGATTAGTTAGATAAAATTAAACAAAAAAACCGGTTAAGTGCAAATCGGACTTGCGAAATTAGTGTTCCGTACGGTGATTGCATTTAAAATAGAATAAAATTCTTACTTAGGCTAGTTAATTAGCTGACATGTGTATATCATAAGATCCAATATGTATTTTCACATTTTTTTCTTGATTAATAATGTATAATAGTTATAGCATCTTAGTTATCTAATAGCCAATAAATGAATCTAGCTCAATCTAGAAATTAGTAGTAAAATTTTAAGATAAATATTTACTACCTAAATATTTGTTTAATTATAAACAAATAAAAGGAAATAAAATAATTTTGTCTCGCTACATCATGGAAATTTGTTTTATCTGCGACTGGCCAAATGCAGTAATGTACTGAAAAGTATAGGGTGTTTTTTATAGAGGTATAGAACTTTGAAATGAAATAAAACAAAGATGAATTTTTTAAATTGACATGAAATTTACTTTATTCGAAAGATAATCTTCTGGCATTATAATTTAAATATGACTTCTGGCCTATGACCGCCACAGCTGGCTCGGACGTAGTCTAATCTGAAGGTCCAATTTTCGATGACTTTTTCCAACATTTGTGGCCGTATATCGGCAATAACGCGGCGAATGTTGTCCTCCAAGTGGTCAATCGTTTCGGGCTTATCGGCGTAGACTAGCGACTTCACATATCCCCACAGAAAATAGTCTAGCGGCGTTAAATCGCACGATCTTGGAGGCCAATTCACGGGTCCGAAACGTGAAACTATACGGTTACCAAACATTTCCTTCAATAAATCAATTGTGGCACGAGCTGTGTGACATGTTGCGCCGTCTTGTTGAAACCACAGCTCCTGCACATCATGGTAGTTCAATTGATGAACGAAAAAGTCAGTAATCATGGCTCTATAGCGGTCACCATTGACTGTAACGTTCTGACCAGCATCGTTTTTAAAGAAGTACGGACCAATGATTCCACCAGCCCATAAAGCACACCAAACAGTCAGTTTTTCTGGATGTAATGGTGTCTCAACATACACTTGAGGATTATCATCACTCCAAATACGGCAGTTTTGTTTATTGACGTATCCATCGCTAAACAAAATTCGCTTATGAAAATTGGGATCAACGGCAATCTTGTTTTGGGCCCATTCACCGAATCTACGCCTTGCTAGGTGATCGTGTGGCTTCAGTTGTTGCACGAGTTGGATTTTGTAAGCACGCAAACCAAGATCTTTCCGCAAAATCTTCCATAAAGTGGATGGACACATATCCAATTCCTGTGCACGCTCTACAGCAGCAATGACTTCTTCTGTACGCACTGTACGACGTCTCTGTGGATGCATATTATCATTTAGAGTAAACGTGGTGCGAAAACGTTGCATAGTTAATCGAATTAATTGCTCTGATGGACGATTATGTTGACCGTAAAATGGACGTAGTGCGCGATACGTATTTCGAACAGAACCATGATTTTCAAAATAAATTTGCACAATTTGGAAGCGTTGTTCAGGCGTCAGTCTATTCATGTTGAAATGCCAAACCAAACTAAACATAAATCACTTGACAGCTGACAAAATGGCCGCCAGTTAAAAAAGTGTTGCCAACTTAAAGTTTTATACCTCTATAAAAAACACCTTTTATATGAGTATATTACTGCCCCGAATACTAATTGATATTTCGTAGCTTTTAGTCTTTTGAATTCACATTTTTCCACCAAAAACCTTCACCATATTGTCAAGACACATCATTTTTTATACCAGATAATTTATCAAATGTAATGCACTTACGATAATTTTCACTCAATCTACACTTTATGGAGAATATTCCAGAACTTTTTAAAAATTTGTTGATCAGTACTTTTTGAGATAGGGGGAGGGGGAAAGTGATTTTTGGCCATTTTTTCAAAGCAATATGAAGAAAAGTTTTCGCGAGTATTACATTATTTACATTTTTGAACTCGTATTTTCACAAACTTTCATTTGACACCCCACTTCCCTCTACAAGCTAACCCTTAATGTTAAAATTTAACTTTCAAAACTACACGGATCTGATTGGGCCAACAATTCCTATATTTGTGAAAAATTTCAACTTTCTATGCCTAATAGTTTCGGAGATAATCGGGTGAGACATCCAGACGGACACCAAAGGGACACTAAAAAGCTAAATTCCTGGTTTCCAGTTTTTTTCAAATATTTATGAGCACGTATATACAACAGAGAAATTTTCAAAACTCCTATTTATCCACTACTTTGCTTTCGGCATCTTCTTCAACCTTGAAAAACATTTCTCCGGAACCACCTAACCAATAATAGTATAATACGTATTAAAAACCTGCAAAAAAACTTACCTACGTACTAAGAATAATTACATAAAAATTGAACCAGTTTATATACGAACACACACCCTCATTCACACATGTCCCCTTTTACCAGCGGTGACATCTACATGATGATGAATGACGTGTTTAATTCATTTATATAAACTTGCACATAATTTAGATTCATTTGCTGTTCTATTAAATAATTATTATTTTTCTTGAACTACCCTGTATAAATAAAAAGCACCCATTTACAAGTGACTCCGGAACAAACACATAAACCGCAAATAAATAAATAATTTAAAAATCATTTTGGTATCTATACGTAATAAATCAATCTAGAGGAACATCGCGTGACGGAGAACTTCCTATTGTATTGTTCAGAACGTCACGATCCGAAAGATCAAAGCTACCGCTTCGAAATCGATGGTCCTATAGACCTGGTACATTTTGCACGTTTTGTGCCTCACAGCACCTTCTTCCAAAGTTGAATAAAGCATTTGCGTAGCTTCAGGCACATTTTTGCATGTAAAATAGAGAGCTTTAAATGTTCCTTGTCGAATAATATTCCCTTCAGATTGTATTTCGAAGTTATGTGAATAGCAGCATCCCTAAATACAAAAAATATGGATGAAAAGTATGTCATCGTTTCCCGCCAAATCAATGATAAATTAAAAACTGCAAAAAATGTGATAAGGACAAGTAGAAAATACTGGACATAATTCTGTCTTATGAAAAAAATTACCGTAAAACTTAAATGATCACACGTGGTCTAGTAGTCAAACTTATGGCAATGCGTACCAGTGTTGTCACTTATAATTGTTTAGTTTTATTAGCAGGTAATGTGCAGTTATATATAAATTATTAAAGTACAAATTTAGAAAATATTTAGCTGGTTCTTGTAAATATAGTGTTATTTGCTTTCTTCTCTATTAGCGATAACTTTACCCGATAATTTTACTTCAAGAGATTAGAGTTTTAATAATATTGCGAAAGCAGGTGAACCATTGAATATTTTAAATTTTAGAAATCTGACAACATTTACATTCAACCAAATCGTACCTCTTCGTTTCTAGTCGCCCACCTTCCACCGTTAGTATTTGATCGTGTTTAGATATAAACATGCGCAGGGTGAGCAACATCGCAAGAAGTGCTGATTTAGTGACTTTAAGGGTAGGTGCTTCCACAGATAAAAGTGGTGGGAAATAATTTGAATTTTGAGGTACTTGTTTTAAAGGTAACGAATTAATTTGAAAACTTAATATTTAGATTTGATGTAAATGATAGGAAATAAATGGTTTAATTAGAATTTAGAAATAGTAATTTTTTGTTTATGTAAACTGGATAATAAGGCAAGAACGTCGGTTCATTTATATTACATACTTATGGTATGACCTGCAGAGAGCTGTTGATGATGTTGATTGATTTATTTAAGACAGTACTTTTTCCTTAACACTTTGGCAAGCCATTTTTGAGATTATCAAGTACTTTGATGCGACCTCCAATATTTTTGTACAGGATTTTGATCATTTTTCGGCTTTTTTAAATATTTTTAACGGAAGTTAGTTTTTCAGCTCTGTGTACGTTGTTATAAAAAGTTTGGTAATTGCAAGACCTTGAGTAAAATGTGGTAATTTGAGCAAGAAAAGTACTTAAAACTGGGTGCGTAAGGCCGTTTTGCTTGGAATTTGGAGCTTTGTCCAGCTCTAGTAACTATTTATCCTCTTTATTTACAGAAAAAGTTAAAAAAGATATTAACGACAACACAGAATATTTTCAATATGAAGAAAGTCAAATAGTAGACGAAAGCAAACGTCCGGGGAAACCAAAAAATGCAGGAGATTTCTTTGGAATGGAAGGAACTTTCAAAAAGTTAGAAGTTGATTGAAAATATTTTGAAAATTTGAGAAGAAAACTGGAAAATGTTAGCGATTCTATAATATTATATAGGAATAGTAAATATAGTTACTTTTTGAAACTCCGTATAATTATTTTCCTTGTCTGTGCCGATGCAATAACGCATCCGCTTCGTCGATTATAAAGTTCGGATCCCAAATTAAACTGTAGGTTCCGTCTGATTACGATTACTTATTAAATGGGGTTCGCAAAAGGATCTTTCCGATTCATGGGACTCTTTGTTTGAATTTTAGAAATTATTTATAATAATAACAAAATAAACGATAAGTAAAATGGTGAATACACTCTTAACTACGTCAAAGGCGAAATAGTTGGTTTCGGTACAGGATCTTGGCACAGAACATTAGCGTTAGCTATATATTCTCTGGCCTTGGGAAATTAAATATCATTCTTTACTAATAATTCTTCGTTCACCATTTTGTCAACACGTTAATTATCTACTACTGATATCAACTGAGCGTAGTATTGTTGGTTCATATTTTGATAAAGAAACAACTGAGATAGATATATTCTCGTCAAATTTAACCAACTACAGTAGAATTTGGGTAAAGTGCGTTAACTGGACTAACTTTAATATAAATAAATTAGAGAGTGATTTTATGGATATCATTTTGAATTAAAGAGGTGTTAAGGCTAATTATTTTCTCAATTAAAAACTATTTAAATTTTAAGCAAAAAAAAAAACTATTTTTGTATGACGTTGTACTTAAATCTGCTTGTTAGCCATCATATTAATCGGAACATCTTAAATGTTATGAAAAAGGTATTGATTTTTTATGTAAAACGATCGTATGAGTTTTGAGCGTTATGGAAGAAAATTCCATTTACGTCACAACATTGCGTCATGGAGTGTGCGCTATTGCCTTCTTTTCGCAGTGCAAGTGATTCACTGTCAAGTTAGTTCTCTATTCAATTTCATATGTTTAATAGTTAAAAATTAGTTAAAACAAGATGTTAATTAAAGAATAGTAAGTAATTAACAAATATAACATTATATTTGATAGTTGCCGCTTTTTGAAAACGAAATTTAAGTGAAGTTTCGAGCGTTACAGGGCAGTTTTAACCTGAAGGGTTGAAGTGTCAAAAAATGCCAATTTTCGCTGAAAACTCGCTTCTCTGGGCGTTTTTTCGCATTTCATGATTTACTTCTACTTATTTTTCATTGATCCATTTTACTTTCCCATAGAAAATTGGCATTTTCCATTTTTTGCATAGACCTTGAAATTTGGCATTGACCAAATTTTAATTTGTACTTGTCTCATATCAGCACATTTGACGTCTATTCTAAATAATTTATTTTTTTTTTGTAGTCGTGTTACTTTGCCCCTAACCGTAGAGGAGGTAAGTTACCTTATTTTTTTTATTAATTTATCAATAACTTACAAAATAAGGGATGTATGCTAATGATGATGATCATTAAGGATTTGGTTCTTAATAGTAGGAAGCATGACAAATGCCAGTTAGTTGCTCAAGAATAATTCGTCTTTAAAAGTTCAGAAAGAGAGCAAATTTCATAATTTTAGATTATTTTTACAGTTCCAACCATCTGTTTAACATTTAAGGAATTATTTTTAAAATCTATGTGCAAAATTAAGATCTAATAATTGATTGTGATCACTTCCTGTTTTGAACAAGAAATTTTTATATAATTTGTTTATGTTCACTCCAGTAACATTTAATAAGGTCTGTGACACTTCCACTTTATTAATAAGTAAAAATCACAGGCTTTATTGACTTAATTAAAAGAATAAAATAACCTGATAGTTTCCCATTCTGTAAGCTGTTTAATACCTGCGTAAAAAAATATTTTCCTACTTTACTGAAAGAAATTGTGGTACCTAGTTTTAAAAAAGAAGATAGAAAAATGTCTAATTGCAAAACCATACCACTTGCCAATATTATCTAAAATATTCAGAAATGCTTACCTATTTGTATAAAATTTTTAGAAATTATTAATATACTGTCTAAACATCTGTTTAGTACAACTTTAAATATTTTGAATTTGGTTCAAGAAATTTATAAAAATGGAATGTATTTAACAAGCAATTTTTCTGATCTTACTAGGGCTTTTGACATGTATCATACACTTTGCTTCTTATGAAGTTTAAGTAACATAATTTTTTTGATAACGACATAAACATGATTGCCAGTTTCCTCTCAACTACTAGGTTTCTGACAATGTGAAAGGTGCCGATTGGGGTTCTGCAACACTCTGCCTTAGGACTTTCGTTGTTTTTAATTTATATTAATGAGTCACCTTAAAATCACATCCTGCATCATTTATTGTGGTTTACCCTATTTTGCTGATTGCAGATAAGCATTTTCTGTGTTTAGAATTCTAGCTCTGCCATTTGTTTTCATTCTGAGAAATATTATATAGGTCTGATAGCTAACAATAATAAGTTAATAATGTTGCATTATTGGTGTCCTAGAATGTGTGTGTCTTCTATTGTTGAAGTTACTACTAATCAGCTTTTTTTACTGTGGAGGAATTTTTAAATTATAATTTATTGTAATCGGTGCATTACCAATATTTATTTTTTTCTTTGTTTTAAATTATGGTCCCTACTGTAGGTTTTTATACTATGATTTGTGAGTTTATAATGGGCCATAAGATTATAGAAACAGTAAATAAATTTCCTAACAAGAATTCTCCTGCATTTGATGATATCCTTATAAGATTTGTGAAAAATGTTATTGTTGATGTGTCTTCCTCGACTGACTAAAAATAGTCAGAAATGAGGCCCCGAAATTTTAGAAAACTATACTTTGATTTCCTTACTTGGATGTTTCTCCAAGATCATTGAAACAGTTGAATATAATAGAATTTATACTTTTTTTAGATAAATATTAGACATTATCTGATCGTCAAGGTTTTTCTACATTGAGTGCCTGTGTAGACCTTCTTCGGCATGTAATTAATAAAATTGAAAAACAACCCAATAGTAATTTTTTTTTTTTTTGACTTGACCTGTGCTTTTGATACAGTAGATAAGAATTTTGTTATTAGAAAGGTGGCTAACTTAGGTATCTGGGGAAATATCAATGATTGGATTGCTTCTTTCTTATCTAAACATAAAATTTTAGTAAAAATTCATAGTTCTAAATTAGAATTTTACCGTCAAATCAGATAAATTATCAAAGGGAATGCAGTCATACTAATTTTCTTTCAATCTACACCTTATAGAGAATATTACTCTTAGAGATGAGCTTGAAAGGTTTGGCAATTTTTTAGCTTTCATTTGACACTCCACTTGATGACCTTGAAAAATTGTTTTTTTTTTTTAATACCAGTACTTTTTTATGCTGAATCCAAAAAAATCATAAAAAAAGACATCCTTGAGGATTTTTCAGAAAACACACTTAAAGATGCCAGAAAACTATTAAATTGAAAAAAATAAATTTTAATAAATAATATACAACTGAATAATCATTAAAATTATGGAATAAAACTATTGTTTCGGACATCTTTAAATATTCTGAATCTACATTCAATACAAATTTAAAAATATTAGGTTTTAGTGTTCATGTTTAACAAAAAACACGCGTACACCACCTTCAACTAAGTTACATAGCAAAATGCTGTTTAAAATAAATATATGCAATTATTGATTCAATTAAAAAATTATTTTTAATCCTTATTAATATTGAACAAAACTACTATTTCATTGCATTTATTTACTTAAAAAAGCATTTTACCAACTACATAGCACCCTTGTAAGTGTTAAAAGCGAGTTTTCTGTTGAAACTGAACATAAAACTATATTTTTAGTGTTCCGTATGGAACACTTATAAGATCACTTCGGTGTCTGTCTGTCTGTCTGTCACACCCGATTTTCTCCGAAACTATTTGACATACAAAGGTGAAATTTGGTAATAATATAGGAATTGATGGCCTCATCAGAGCCATGTTGTTTTGAGAGTTAAATTTTGACTTAAGGGGTTAGTTTTGGGGGGTGAAGTCGGAAGTGAAAAAAAAATTTTTTTACTAGGTCATCGAGTGTGGTGTCAAATGAAAGCTTGTGAAAACCTGAGTAAAAAAATATATATAATGTTATACTTGCGCGCACTTTTCTTTGTATTATTTTTAAAAATTTGCGAAAAATCGCTGTCCCGCGCCTTATCTCGAAAAGTATTTATCAAAAAATTTCGAAAAAATTCTGGAATATTCTCCACGGGGTGTAGATTGAACGAAAATTATCACGATCACCTTTAATAATTTATCTGGTATATAAAAAAAACAAAAATTTCAAGGTCATCAGATTTCAGTAAAGATTGGAAACGAACTTTGTTGAAAACTCATTTGGGGTGTATTTTGTGAAGTCACTGATCATTTTATACCTCTGTAACAAAATTTTATTTTTTATTTTAAAAGCAATCAACGTACGGAACACTAATTGCGCAAGTTCAACTTGCACTTGACCAGTTTTTTGATGTCAAGTCAGAATTAAGAACTTCAAAAAACACTGGAAATAATACTTATGTTCAATATTAATAAAAATTGAAAACAATTTTTAGTGTTCCGTATGGAACACTTATAAAATCACTTCGGTGTCTGTCCATTTGTCCGTCACATACGATTTTCTCTGAAACTATTTGACATGGAAAGTTGAAATTTGGTACTAATATAGGAAATGATGGCCTCATCAGAGCCGTGTAGTTTTGAAAGTTAAATTTTGACTTAAGGGGTTAGTTTTGGGGGTGAAATTGATAATGAAAAAAAAAAATTTTACTAGGTCTACGAGTGTGGTGTCAAATGATAGCTTGTGAAAACACAAGTAAAAAATATATATATATAATATAATACTTGCGCACACTTTTCTTTGTATTATTTTTAAAAAATATCAAATAATCACCCTTTATCCTAAAAAGTACCGATCAAAAAATTTTGAAAAAATTCTGAAATATTCTCCACGGGGTGTAGATTGAACGAAACTGATCACGAGTGCATGGCCTTTCATAATTTATCTGGTATATAAAAAAAAACAAAAATTTCAAGGTCATCAGTTTTCAGTCAGGATTGGAAGCAAACTTCGTTGAAAACTCATTTGGGGTGTGTTTTGTGAAATCACTGATCATTTTATACCTCTGTAATAAAATTTTTTATTTCAAAAGCAATCAACGTACAGAACACTAATTGAGCAAGTTCAACTTGCACTTGACCGGTTATTTAATTTAGTAGTTGCACATATTTATTTTAAACAGCATTTTCTACGTAGCTTAGTTAAAGGTGGTGTGTGCGTGTTTTTTGTTAAACATGAACACTGAAACCTAATATTTTTAAGTTTTTATGATAAATGTAGATTCAGAACATTTAAAGAGATCTGAAATAATAATTTTTTTCCATCATTTTGATGCTTATACAGTTTAACATTATTTATTAAAATGTATTTTTTTCAATTTCATAGTTTTCTGGTAACTTTAAGTATGTTTTCTGAAAAAACCTCATTCATTCAGCATAAAAAATACTTAAGAAAACACATGTCTCACTTAAAAATTATTTTTTTGTATACCTGCGTTATTAAAGGTTATACACTTATGATAATTTTCATTCGGTCTACACCTCATGGAGAATATTCCAAGATTTTTTTGAAAGTTTCTGATTTGTACTCTTAGAGATAGGATGGGGGGACAGTAGTTTTTGCCAGTTTTTTAAAAATAATGCTTGTATAAAGAAATGTTTGCTCGAGTATTATATTATATATATTTTTAAACTCGTGTTTTCACAAACTTTCATTTGCCGCCCCTCTCGATGACCTGATTATATGATTTTTTTTCATTCTGATTTAACCCCTCAAAACTAATCCCTTAAGTCAAAATTCGACTTTCAAAACTACGCGGCTCTGGTTGGGCTATCAATTCCTATATTTGTGACAAATTTCACCTTTATATGTCAAATAGTTTTGGAGAAAATTGGGTGTGATAGATAGACAGATCAACAGATGGACGGACACCAAACTGATCCTATAAGTGTTCCATATGAAACACTAAAAATAAGACAGATATAGTTTTAGATTATCATGCTAATAAATTAATGATAAATAAAGAGAAAACTGTTTGCAAGGAAATAAAAATAGTACATAAAATATCTTGGAATCTTAGATTTAACTGTCTCGGATATAAATTACATCTGTCTGATCTGGTAAATATTTTTGGAGTTTCTGTTAATAATCATTTATCTTGAAAGAAGCAAGTGTTTAACGTTAGTGTTAAAGTTATAAAAAGTTGTTGCATCTTAAATTCCTCGAAAAATAATGTATTACATGATACACAATTAAATGTATACTGCTTGCTGTATGCTTTTGTATATTCTGCTCTGGCATATAATGTTGTTGTTTGAGGTTGGACTGCTGATATCAAAAGAGTTTTCATAGCCCAAAACCTAATTATCAGAATTATATTTGGACTGTCACCGGCTCTTTCTTGCAGACATACCTTTTATGGAAATAAAATTCTTACTGTGCACGCTATTTGGTTTCTTAAACTCTGACATATTTTTAGAGAAATGAACTTAGATGCCAACTTAATAGCTCTTTTCATAACTATGACTAGAGACCGGATTATTTACAACATAAAAATCTTGAAGTATGCATGCAAATATGCATGAAAAATGCTCAAAAAAATGCGCGAAAAGGGTCAAAATATGCAATATTAAAAATAATAAAAGTAGTAATTTTTAGTTTTCTATTTCAAAATCAGCATAAAATTAACAAGTTATCGATGATGTTTAAATTTAATTAACAATTATTTAACATTTTTTAAAATTATTTAACATTTGTATTCTTGTACACTAAACAATAAGGTATTGTTCCAAATGTTGGGTAGTAAGATTGTGTCTTCGATCACTTAAAATATTTTTATAAGTGGAAAAAGACCGTTCCACATCCACTGAGGTAACTGGACAGTATTTGAATTCGGGTGCTATGTTAGCACTTATTGTTTCTGGCAAAAGTTCACCCGTCCCATTAATAAAACTATCAATTTGACACAAAGGTTGAAAGCCTGGGTTATTGCACAAAATGTTTTGAAACTTTTCTTTAACTCTACGCGGGAATACATCTGGCAATGTGGAGTTTATTTGACCGATTTTATTCATCAACTGAATTGATTCGGTCAACGCCAAACCTCGAGTTTCAAGCTTTTTAATACCTACAGGTATGTGGGAGAAGTGAGTGCTAATCAAAGCTATGTTTTTTTTTAATATCAGAATCGTTAAATGCTTCCTTGGATTGACGAACTGCCATAGCCTCTGCACTATCGAAGTCATTTACTACACCTTTGATGGCCTCGAAATGTTCATTGTAAAATAGTACAGCTTCAATCCATGTTCCCCATCGAGTTACCACTAGTTCGGGAGGTAAAGGCACTTTTGGCAGTTTTTCTTTATAGGCGTTATTGCAAGCAGGTGCCTTAAGAAACACTTTCTTTGCTAATGAAATCAGTTTATTTACATTTCCAAACGTGGATCGTACTTCTTCAGCGAGTCGATGGACTTCGTGAGCAAAGCACGTCACATGAATTAAATTTGGATAAAATACTTGGAGGACTTTGGCTGCCTTGATCATATAGGGAGCAGCAACTGAGAGAAATATAAACACTCTTTCATCTGCAGAAGATTCAGGAAATATTTTTTTAATACCCTCATTCACAAATCTGGCGATCGTAGAATGATTTGTCTTGTCAAGTTCTTTGCAGGCCACCAAATAGGAAGAAGAAGGCTCTAATCTTAATGCACCCGCAATATAGCGACCACAACTGTCGGTAGTTTCATCAGCTGAAATCCAAATAATGTCATCCTTAAGTTCATTACGTATTTCTTCCAGAACATGTTGGTAAATTGTTGGTATGCAATTTTTACGCAGTGTTGATTCGTCTGGTATTTTTTGATTCAAGCAATATTTTCGCAGAAAATCTTTGAATGTAGGATTTGTAAGTTTGTGGGGAGGAATATTACTTACAAGCAATGCTTCACAAAAATCCATGCTAAAGTAATTTTTTTGTTTGCTTATAGAAGTGGAATCACTGCTACTTGCTGCTATTATAAGTTGTCGTGGGCCTTTTTTTGCAATCCTGCGATATGAAGACTTGTCTTGACATGCTGGTCAATTTGAAACTTTTTTGTGCACGAAACATTTTTCTCGCAAACTCGACAATATAAAACATTTCCGTCGTATATAAATGTTCTAGGATAATCAGCTACCCACGAAGAGACACTTTTTTTGTGGGTGGCATGGTACACGTTAAACTTTAACACAACACGTTAAAAATTGCAAAAAGACTACACTGATGCAAGCGCGTCAACAATAATGTTAAAACTGATATCTTGTTTTAAAATAAAAATTGGTCTTCGAGAAAATTGTTTATTTGATCCACGCTCAAACAAATATTCTTAGAAACTAACTACTTATCACTTAATATCCCGACCAAGAAACAAAGGAATAAAATACCGTCGTAATTTTGGGTATTCCCTTGGCACTGTAACCTAATGGATGTTTAGACTATTGCAGGTAATGTCCTGGCGATAAGATCGGTTCCAGACGGCGACATTAACAATACCCTGAGCAATTCAATTGCCTAGTAATACCGAGAAATATTATAAATATAGGGAAAATATGCATCATTACTAGATTTTGGGTAAAATATGCAATAATCGGTGAGAATGGTCTAAATATGCAAATGCATATGAAAATATGCAAATGCATATAATCCGGTCTCTAACTATGACACTAGAAATAAGTCTGATGTTTCGCCAATTACGCATAATCAAGAACTTTAATTTTTGCCTTTAACAATAAAAAATATTGTATCTATAAACACATATAAATTTAAAATGGAGCTTAAGAAAATTGTAATAAGCCACTCATTTTATTCCCTTGAGAGATTTAATACATATTTAAAAATTTGAACAGGCTACTACGGCGCTCTCTCTTCTGTATGTTATAACTTCGTAAATATTTAGAATTTCAATCTTAGATTTTTACAGTATACTCTCAATATATTTAACTTTAGAAATATGTAAGAAAAAAAATAGATTTTTTTGAAGCCGTCACGCCGAGAAACCCCTTAAGGGGGTAGTTTTGAGGGGTGAAATCCAAAGTGAAAAAGTGTATTTACAAGGTCACTGAGTTGGTTGTCAAATGAAAGCTTGTAAAAACACGAATTCAAAAATATATATGATGTAATACTCGCGCGAGTTTTTTTTTCATATTATTTTAAAAAATGATCAAAAAATTGCTGTGTCTCCCACTGTCTCTAAATTTCAAAACATAAAAGTTATTATTGTTAGTTTTTATTGTGGTTTAAATCCCAAAATTTTTTATTTTGATAAGCTTTTTTCCAATAGCTTTCACAGAAGACTAAAAACGGCCCTCAACGTAGCCCCAACCAGAGATGACTGCTTACGCACGATTTTTGTATGGAAATGTTCCTTAGAGATAGTAAACTCTAAATTGCTTATAACATTTTACGATCGTTTTTATTCTTCAAGAAACTCATCAAAATTAAGCAGTCATGCAGCGAATATGAGTACATTACCGTATATATTATATTACCGGTTTTTACTTCCATGAAAATTGAAATATGGTGATAGTTTTTGTCTTCCTTGAGTTTTCAAGATCAGCTCTATTCGCCTCTAAAGAACCTCTTGTTTACTTAGATAGTAGGTACTATGAGGTTCGATTTCCCGCAACGAATGCCACCCAATATCACCGAATGTGATTCGATAGATAGTCTAGTAAACGGGACACAAAGTGGTCATTTCGTAAAAAAAAATATAGAATTTTTTTTTTCGCCTATTCGTTATATTTTTTGGGGTGCCGAATTCGAATTTTAACTTTGCCACTTCGTAAATGTTGTGAATTTGGAGTAAGATGCAAAAACCGACAAAAAATGCTTTTTTTTCAATTTTTCGCTTATAACTTGAAAACTACACACTTTTTGATTAAGGATATTCCTAACAAAAATAAACTACGTTAAATTTCCAACAAATTTTGTTTTATAGGCTTTTTTTGTCAGGCGAACGGTTTGGCTGCTAGAGCGCTTTGAAATTTACTGACATTTTGGACATAGCGCCAAGCTAAGAGCACAACAAACAATTTAATTAGTTGATATTCAATAAAATTATTAACCTATATTTGTGACCAGAAAGAGTCGCGAGTGAGAAATAAAGGAGCTCTTGGCTTAGCACTACGGTCGAAATATTAAATTTCAAAGCGCGCTAGCGGCTCTCTCTCTCTTAATCCTTTCGCCCCAATAGGAGTATTGGTGACACTGTACAGTTGCTCCCTCAACGGTCAATCTCCAGACATCTCGATCCTGCGCGACTAGACTTGACTTGTGCATACTCATCCCAAGGAGGGATCTTACTTGGTCGGACCATCTTGTCAGATACCGTCCTTTTGATCTTCTACCTTCCCGTTACGACAAGCTTTTCCATGGCATCGACTTTCCTCATAATGTGACCAAAATATTTCAGGTACCGTCTATTAATTCTATTTGAAATTCTGTCATTTATACTAAGCTCTTCAAGAATAGATACGTTAGTACGGTGTTCAGTATGTGATACTCTATGCCCACATCTCAAACGCATCGGTTAGTCTTTTGTCAGCTTGTTTAATGGTCTATATTTCCGATGCGTAAGTTGCTATGAGGAATATAAGGCTGGATAGCAATCTTAATTTTGTATTTTTTGTGATAGCTGGACCTTTCCAGATCTTAGTGAGTTTGATGGTCGAGTTTCTAGCCATTGCCAAACATCTTCTTACTTCCGCTTCAGAACCACCATTGTTAGTTATGAGGGATACCAAATAGTTGAAATGGTCTACAACAGTGAAACCAGCAATTTTATTTATGTGTGATAAATCTTCATTACTACTAACAATCATTACTTTGGTCTTCGGTCTATTGATTGTCAATCCATAGTTTTTGCTAGTGATTACCAGGCGCGCTTGTGGCTAAACCTGACAAAAAAACGTGTAGAATATAATTTATAGAAAATTTATTGTAGTTTATATTTATACTTTTCTCGAAAAGTGCGCAATTTTCAAGTTATAAGCAAAACACTGAAAAGACAGTTTTTTTTTTGGTCGTTTTTTGCATTTTACTCAAAACGCCCCTATCATTAAGACTACCCTTATGATTAACCTATATATTATTTGGATGAACAAAAAACACAACACACATATTTGCACACTTAGTACCACAGGGGGCACCTAAAATCCTTCTTCCCTTTCTAGTAATCATTGAAACTACATTTACGAGGTGGCTGAGTTGAGTCAGATTTAGCACCCTGGAAAAATGACCACTTTTTGTCCCTTGTTTACTAGACTATCAAATGAAATCGCATCGGCGATATTCGGGGGCGTTCTTTGCGGGAAATTGAAGCTCATTTTCATGGAAGTAAAATCGGTAATATAATATATACGATAATCTACTCATGTTCGCTGCATGATTGCTTAATTTTCACGCTTTTATTAAAGAACAAGAACCATTGAAAAATGTTATAAGCAATTTAGAGTTCACTATCTCTAAAGAACATTTCTGTACAACAATTGTGTGTATGTAATCAGTGATTTCTGGTTCTAACCTAAATAAAATATCTGGTTTTGAAGTAGTATTCTTTACTATATTTTCACATTAGTTCATCCTACTTCGATTACGCACGAAAATACCATTAAAAAGTGCCTAATTTTAAAATTATTCAGAAAAACTACAATTTATGGGTAATAACTAGAGACCGGATTATATGCAACATAAAAATCTTGAAATATGCATGCGAATATGCATGAAAAATGCTTAAAATATGCATGAAATGGGTCAAAATATGCAATATTAAATAATAATAAAAGTAGTAATTTTTAGTTTTTTATTTAAAAATCAGCATAAAATTAACAAGTTATCGACGATGTTTAAATTTAATTAACAATTATTTAACATTTTTTAAAATTATTTAACATTTGTATTCTTGTACACGTAAACAATAAGGTATTGTTCCAAATGTTGGGTAGTAAGATTGTGTCTTCGACCACTTAAAATATTTTTATAAGTGGAAAAAGACCGTTCCACATCCACTGAGGTAACTGGCAGTATTTGAATTTGGGTGCTATGTTAGCACTTATTGTTTCTGGCAAAAGTTCACCCGTCCCATTAATAAAACTATCAATTTGACACAAAGGTTCAAAGCCTGGGTTATTGCACAAAATGTTTTCAAACCTTTCTTTAACTCTACGCGGGAATACATCTGGCAATGTGAAGTTTATTTGACGGATTTTATTCATTAGCTGAATTGATTCGGTCAACGCCAAACCTCGAGTGTCAAGCTCTTTAATACCCGCAGGTATGTGGGAAAAGTGAGTGCTAACAAAGCTATGTTTTTTTTTTAATATCAGAATCGTTAAATGCTTCCTTGGATTGATGGACTGCCATAGCCTCTGCACTATCGAAGTCATTTACTACACCTTTGATGGCCTCGAAATGTTCATTGTAATATAGTACAGCTTCAATCCATGTTCCCCATCGAGTTACCACTGGTTCGGGAGGTAAAGGCACATTGGCAGTCGATGGACTCCGTGAGCAAAGCACGTCAGATGAATTAAATTTGGATAAAATACTTGGAGGACTTTGGCTGCCTTGATCATATACGGAGCAGCATCTGAGAGAAATATAAACACTCTTTTCATCTGCAGAAGATTCAGGAAATATTTTTTTAATACCCTCATTCACAAATCTGGCGATCGTAGAATGATTTGTCTTGTCAAGTTCTTTGCAGGCCACCAAATAGGAAGAAGAAGGCTCTAATCTTAATGCACCCACAATACAGCGACCACAACTGTCGGTAGTTTCATCAGCTGAAATCCAAATAATGTCATCCTTAAGTTCATTACGTATTTCTTCCAGAACATGTTGGTAAATTGTTGGTATGTAATTTTTACGCAGTGTTGATTCGTCTGGTATTTTTTGATTCAAGCAATATTTTCGCAGAAAATCTTTGAATGTAGGATTTGTAAGTTTGTGGAGAGGAATATTACTTGCAAGCAATGCTTTACATAAATCCATGTTTAAGTGTTTTTTTTTGTTTGCCTATAGAAGTGGAATCACTGCTACTTGCTGCTGTTATAAGTTGTCGTGGGCCTTTTTTTTGCAATCCTGCGATATGAAGACTTGTCTTGACATGCTGGTCAATTTGAAACTTTTTTGTGCACGAAACATTTTTCTCGCAAACTCGACAATATAAAACATTTCCGTCGTATATAAATGTTCTAGGATAATCAGCTACCCACGAAGAGACACTTTTTTTTTGCGGGTGTCATGGTAGACGTTAAACTTTAACACAACACGTTAAAAATTGTTTTAAAATAAAAATTCGTCTTCGAGAAAATTGTTTATTTGATCCACGCTCAAACAAATATTCTTAGAAACTAACTACTTATCACTTAATATCCCGACCAAGAAACAAAGGAATAAAATACCGTCATAATTTTGGGTATTCCCTTGGCACTATAACCTAATCGATGTTTAGACTATTGCAGGTAATGTCCCGGCGATAAGATCGGTTCCAGACGGCGACATTAACAATACCCTGAGCAATTCAATTGCCTAGTAATACCGAGAAATATTGTAAATATAGGGAAAATATGCATCATTACTAGATTTTGGGTAAAATATGCAATAATCGGTGAGAATGGTCTAAATATGCAAATGCATATGAAAATATGTAAATGCATATAATCCGGTCTCTAGTGATAACATTGAATAAATTGACATAGGACGTAACCAATTGGACCACAAATAGGTAACTGATACTCGTATTACGTAAGCACCTTAGGAGGTTTGTTCCATTTTTCGGGTGTTTTGCCCTACTGTGCGCCGCTTCACTTTATCTGTGTATGTGAGGCACTAGGAGTGAGGTCTTTGAAGCGGCAGTGCTTTGAAAGCAGGACGCCGGCTCCGTGTGGTGGAGTGATATCTTGACATTCATATTTAGATCTGGGAGGTTCGGCTATGATTGTGGTGACCAGGGCGGTTGTGGAAAGATATGTCAGGATTAGCGTTCAGGATATCTTTGGCCTGTTTGCTAAGCGCTAAGCCTCCCCACAACTATTAATGCTGCTACTAGGTGAATTAAAAGGATTTTAAAAGGTTGCAGTGTAGAAATATTCATTGTATAGTTAATTTTTATACTTGTTCAGATTCCAATATCCCTTCATGTATGTAATTGTATGCAATTGAAATACAACATATGTTATCAATCCTTTTAATATAGTTAATTCATTCGTAGACATAATATTACCATTATCTGGAATTTTTTTAAATTGACGATGCAAATGTAAAAAGAACTACGACACGTTAAAACTATCAATTAACTTTGTTTTAATTAGTTTATATGCTTATTACAAAGTTTTTTTATATAGTAAATAAATGTGTTTCTTAGTGATCATAGTACGAAGGTATATATTTGCTTTGTTTTTTTTTTTTATGCTATGCAATTTGTTACAAACTAATTGTAATTTAGTGAAGTCAAAGTACATTTTTGTATTCAAATATATAAAGTTTGATTAGTAGATTTGGTATAAAAATTGCATAATAAGTAAACAAATTAAAAAAAATTAATGTACATACTCTGCTTTTTGAAATAATAGCTACTCGCGGAGGATAATAATAAAGAGATTTTGCAACGCTTATTTTTATGGGCCACTGTATTTACCTTGATTTGAAGCATGCACCCACCATCTGGAGCTTGTGCAGTATTGAAACAAAATAAGGATAACGATTTCCTTTATTTAGGAACTTATAAGAGAGGTTATTTGATTATTCTTATCGCTATTATGGTAGAGCCTGTTTTTTTTCCTACTTAGGTATATAAACCACTAAGAAAATACAGTAAAATTGAAATGATAATCTTTTATTGCAAATAACACTGACAACGGTTACCTAGTGTTCAGATTATGTTGAGATTTTGCACACTTCGGCACAATAACACATTACAATGTGTATAGTGCTAATTTCAAATGAACTTTTATTTATCGCACTTTCGTATTACCTTGGAAATATTGAAGGAAGTAATAGAAACATGTTAGACCCAATTTCAATTTAGAAACTTGTGTTGACCCATTAAATACTAATAACCGGTGTGTTTAACGATGAAATGAATGAAAAAAAAATCCCTTAGGTTTATAGAAGATGAATACTAACCTAACCTTGCAATTTCTTGGCGTTAATACTGCGCATGCTTGAAATAACGATACGGACAAAGGCATGTGAAAAATAAGCGTTGCAAAATCTCTCTAATGACTGAATCGTGTCAATTATTAATTTCTCATGGAAATATGATGTCATTGTTTGAATCGTTCGGGTACACTCTCACTGATAGATGCAAAAATCGGTAATTTAGGCGCAGGTTAGCGTGCCAGCAAATTTTTATCAAGGCGCATGACGCTAAATTACTACATGGCGTGAAAAATTCCGAGACTTTTGAAGAAAAAACAATGATGAATGCAGTGTTTTGATTTCAAGTGTGTTGTATTTAATTTACCCACGCGTATTCATTACTTAAAATGGATAACTTTATTCAAATAAATAGAAAACGTGTTGAAGACTGTGGAGAGAGTAGAAAAGAAGCTGTAGAAAAACGAAAAAAAAAAGGACAAAAAATGTGATGACTAATTTAGATTTTGGATTTACTTATGTTAGCAAAGGAAATATGGCACTTCCCCAATGTGTTGTTTGTCATAAGGTGCTGGCTGCTGAAAGTATGCTTCCTAATAAATTGAAACGTCATTTAAAAACAACTCACAGTAATTTACAAGAAAAGCCACGAGATTTTTTTGCAAAAAAATTTGCGAGAACTGAAACTTTAGTCGACATCCTTGTTTTCCAGAGCATCTATTTCTTCCAAAGCACTGCTCGCCTCTTACAATGTCGCATTTTAATAAATATTTTCCAGAGAATCTGAATCAATACGACTGGATTGGAAAGCCATTCCAATAGACCTTACCATCACTTACACTTTTAACAGTCGAGGAAGAACAACTGTAAGAACTATCTTGTGATACGAGCCTAAAACCACGATTCGATAAAGACAAACTGTTTCAATTTTGGAGCAATGCATCCCAAGAATATCCTACTATCAATACTAGGGCTTTGAGGGGTCTTTTACCATTTGCTACGTCGTACTTGTGTGAAATTGGCTTTTCTGCAGTTGTAGTAATCAAATCGAAGTTGAGGTCGCAAATAAATTTAGAAAAAGAAATAAGAGTAGCAATTTCAAAACTTCAGCCCCGATTTGAGAAGTTGTGCTCAGAAACGCAAGCTCATCCTTCTCATTGTATTGTTTGTAGTTTTTTTTATGTTTTCTAATAAATAATAATTAAGATTCTGTATTCTTTGGAGTTTTCTTTGAATAATAAAGTAATTTTATTGTCTGCTAGAGCTATACACAGGTATCTTCTTTTAGAAGGGCGTCGCAAAAAAATTGCAACCTGCAAAGGGAGTCGCATTAAAAAAAAGATTGAGAATCCCTGCTTTATATAATATATTGCATAATAGAAGTAAAGAATTATGAATAAATTACCTTTGGGAAATCGAAAAAAAAAACCAACTCCTTTGGAGGTCCAACAAATATATTTTTACAAGCACTAACCGCACAACAAAAACTTTCTCTCGACATCTTTTTATAATTATTTTCAATTATAACGTCAAACGAATCATTTACTTATTTGAAAATTATTAATAAAGAATTTCGGAGCACGTTAAAAAGATTTTCCTTGTGAAATCCAGATGTAAACGCAACCCGCGACCGCGCTGGCAGCCATGTTGTTGGTATGATAGGGAACGCATGCGTGATAAAAAACAGGACCTAAAAATTTTCTTGAGCGTCGCTACTGTGTTTTATGTTTACTGTGACGTTGGTGTTTTTGATCAATCGTGAGAGTGCGCGACACCCATTGTGAATATAGCGTTTTTATATGCAAATATCCATGCAAAATATGCCTTACGCGTTCTGTTGATATCTTCACGATGTCAGTTATCTCTCTCATAGTGGATTTTTTTGTTTGTTTCGGAATGACTGACATCTAAGTTTACTAAACCACTGACATATAGTTGCACTTCTCAAGTCATTCTTGGGTTCTGGCTGTATTTTTTCCAATTAACACGCGAAATTCTTTTTGTTCCATCGTTTTGCCAAAATCTAGGGAATAGGGTAACTCAAAGAGCTGTTACTTGCAAACTAATAGACATGTAGTAATTAAATCTACCAACGTAAGTTATATTTCGCACATTTCTGACTTGATTTTCAGTGAAGAAAGAAATAGTAGATGATCATAAATTTTTACATGTATCCATTCCATCAAATTTTTTAATATGGAGGCACTGCCGAACAAATTATCATCTTGCTTATTTGCTATGAAAAGAACATTCAAGTATCAGTATATCGATATTAATACAATAAAACAAGTATACTAGTCACTGTTTGAGAGACGCCTACGTTACGGAATACTGTTATGGGGATATTCAATAAGTTTAAAAATAATATTGTTATTGCGTGAACGAGATAGACATTTATTTTACAAATAACGCTCGCCCAGTTGCGTCAGCTCGAATACCAAAAATTATTTGAAGCAAAAGTACAAAAGTATCTGCAAAAGGATGCTATGCTCATTATAAATACAAAGAACGCCTGGATGAATCCCTTTTAATGGATAATTTTCATGAAATATTTATTGTTATTGTTGCTGTTTTTTTATTAATTTCTGTTTAGACTTTAATATTCTCTGTAATTAATTTTAAGACTTTAGTCAGCTTTGTACTTCATATAAAGGGGTGTCGAAAAAGTATTGAGCCTTTTAAAGTCAAAATTGAGACAGTATTGTTTTTTACAGTGTGTCAAGTAAGAACTTGACCGCCCGTATTGAAAAAAAGTGTTTCGAGAACATTTTTTGCCATCATTGTATTCTTTGGTGTGCTAATAACGGCGCGATTACCTTGGTAAATTCTCCAATCGCCTCCTGCATCAATAATCAATCGCCTGGAATCATCGAGACATGCTGTCGACGAGATTTTCTGTATTCTCTGCATATTTTTCGAATCTCGCGAGACAACTGAGTTAAAGTCCTTAGAGTCTTTTCTCTGAGCTTTGTCTTTACAAGGGACCAAAGTTTTCAATAGGGTTGGCGTCCGGCGATTGTGAGGGCCACTCTAGTATCTTATCGTGGATCCAAGCTAGTCTCTTCGCGACGTGATTTTTTTTTTGTGGGTCTAGCACACGTGCTGCAGGGAAGTCCCTAAAGCGCTACAGGAGCGACCTGTGTGCGGAAAAAGCGATTCACGTTCTTCGTTGTAAATTGTACTCTGTGGGAAACACAGTCCTGGGCAAATTATTTCAAAGGGATGATGTTCTACATATAAAAGACTGCTTGAAAAGCGTTGTACGAGGAGTAACAAGCTGAACCTCATACGGATGTGAAGTATTAGCGCGACGTGTATTTCAAACATGCACCCCTCTGGGAGGAATTAAGCGGGCTTCATCCTTCGAACACTTTCCATGAAAATACTTGTAGAATATTTGATCGTCGTGGCCGTTACTATGTGGTAATTTATCATTTTAACGGAAAGAAATAAAACACACAAGTTTTGCGACTGCAGTTTCGACCTATGCGGTCATTATCAAGCTTACGTACTAAACTGAATTAAATAGACAAGTCATACTAAAATTAAAGTTAGGTGGTAGGTATAAAATATTATTATAAAACATTATTATTTAATTCTAGGGTTAATACAATTGATCTTAAGTGGTAGGTAGTAATTTTATGGTTTTATGACGGTGAATAGCGGTGAATAGAAAAGGTCTAGTTGGTCGTTTAACAGATTACAGTTTTGGTTTTTCCGATGTTTATAAATTTCCAATGATTCTAAGATATTTAATTTGAAACCTTTCTCCGCATAATGTAGAATTTCTATATTATATAAATCGGGAAAGGGGTGTTGGTTTTCTGTACAGTGGTTTGCAAATGAGGAATCTGTTTTTTGTAGTCTATATGATCTAAAATGTTCTGTATATCTGGTTTTAATGTTTCTTCCGCTTTGTCCAATATATATGCTGTTACAGTCCGACCATTTTAACTTATAAAACTCCACATTTTTGAAATTTGTCCGTCTTATCTTTGGCATTGTAAAGGATATTTGATAGGGTATTTTGCGGTAATGGCAGCATTCAACTCAATGATACATAAAACCCTTTCACTCCCGTTATCCAAAGCTGACGAACTAAATACTATTAAAAACATTGCCACAAAAAATAACTTCTCTCGAGAGTGGGTTGAAAAACTAATTAACAAAAAACAAAAGCAACTTACTTTTCGCTTAATATACCCTAAAATAAAATCCACGGAACAACATACATACATTACAATACCCTACAATGGCACGCTATCCGAAAAATTAGCCAATATTTTTTCAAAACATAATCTGAAAATTGCGTTCAAATCGCAAAATACCCTATCAAATATCCTTTACAATGCCAAAGATAAGACGGACAAATTTCAAAAATGTGGAGTTTATAAGTTAAAATGCTCGGACTGTAACAGCATATATATTGGACAAAGCGGAAGAAACATTAAAACCAGATATACAGAACATTTTAGATCATATAGACTACAAAAAACAGATTCCTCATTTGCAAACCACTGTACAGAAAACCGACACCCCTTTCCCGATTTACATAATACAGAAATTCTACATTATGCGGAGAAAGGTTTCAAATTAAATATCTTAGAATCATTGGAAATTTATAAACATCGGAAAAACCAAAACTGTAATCTGTTAAACGACCAACTAGACCTTTTCTATTCACCGTTATAAAACCATAAAATTACTACCTACCACTTAAGATCAATTGTATTAACCCTAGAATTAAATAATAATGTTTTATAATAATATTTTTATACCTACCACCTAACTTTAATTTTAGTATGACTTGTCTATTTAATTCAGTTTAGTACGTAAGCTTGATAATGACCGCATAGGTCGAAACTGCAGTCGCAAAACTTGTGCAATATAGTGGTAATAATACATAAGTGTTTTATTTCTTTCCGTTAACTTGTAGAATAGGTTCAAGTCGCCAACCGTTCTTCGATGTTTCAGTGAATCAAGGCCGCCGGTTAGTTCCGGGTCTCTAATCAGACGAACAGCTTTTCTCTGCATAGAATCCAACAAATGTAATGTATATTTGGGAGCGGAGCCCCAAACATGGGAGCAGTATTCCATAGTTGGTCGAATTTGAGCTTTGTAAAAAATTAACAGTTGTGGAGTGTAAAGCTTTCTGGGTCGAAATAATATTCCCAACTTTTGAGAAGCTCTCCTTGCTATGCCTGCGACATGTTCATGCCAGGACATACTTGCTGCCAAATTAACGCCCAACAAATTGAGTTGACGATGTTAGAGGAATGGAGTGGTCCGCCATAACTATGTCGGGTTCAGCAACGTTAACTTTTTTAGAAAAAAACTGCCGCCTGGGTTTTTGTGGCGTTAAATTCCACTTGGTTACTGTCACCCCCCAAGATAGAATTTCTTCCAGGTCTTTGTTAAGTTGAACGACTTCTCGCTGTCTGCGGATATTCGTCTGAGTAGCCGATGTCCGAACGTTCAAAGTGAATGAAGAGATAAGCGTACTGTCGTTTGCAAAGCTGTAGATTGGATTTCCGGTCTTTTCCAGCAGATCGATAATGTAAATGAGAAAGAGAGTAGGAGATAGTATGGAGCCTTGGGTCACACCGGTGTTGATAGTGAAGGTGTTAGAAAGAAATCCGTCGACTGCCATTCGCAAAGAACGCTCTCCGAGCAAACATTTTTTTTTCTCTCATTTGTCATTGAAACTGTTCAAGTATGAACAACCATCAATTTTCCTCTCAAAAGTCTTACAAACTAAAACTTAACCTACTGCTGTCCATCCATTGGTGACGAGAAGTTTTCACTGCACTTCCGTATAGGATCTTGCACTACACTATGCTCTGCTTTTTGTTTCACTACACTATGCTCTGCTCCTTGTTTCACTGCACCATGCTCTGCTTTTTGTTTCACTTCACATCACTCACTACACCAAGTCGAGGGGTTTAGTCCTCTTCAGTCGGCGGTGCAGATTGGCGTTGTCGAGTAGATGTAAGACCTCGGCGTTGGAATGGTGATGTAGGCGAGTTTCATGCTTCCTAGCAAACTGTTGGATCACTTCTTTAACAGAGCAAACATGAGAGCCACAAACAGAACTTTTCAGACATACCATAAGAGCGTAGCTTAGCCAACAGTCCATCGTGCGAAACACGGTCGAATGCTTTGCATATGTCAAGAGCAACCGCTCTAGATTCTCCAAAGTGTTCAATTGCATTGCTCCAAACATGTGTTACATAAGTCAGAAGATCTCCTGTTGGTCTATGTTTACGAAAGCCATATTGGTGATCGCTAATAAAGTTTTAGAAGATGCTGATTGATAGCCTTTTCCATGACTTTCGATATTATTGAAGCAGTGCGACTGGTAGGTAGTTATTTGGCAAGGTCTTCTTGCCTTTTTTAGGTATCGGCTGAACTGTAGCACATTTCCAGCAGGATGGAAAGAATCCCTTTTCTGTAGGATAGGTTGAAAAGTTTACAGAAAACTAGTGTTAGTTCCCTCTCACGGTTTTTGAGAACTATGGCAGGTATTCCGTCAGCGCCAGAAGCTTTTTTGGTGTCTAGCTTCATTAAAATACGTTTAATGAAACGCTGTCTGAAGACAAGATCGGGCATCCTTAGCTGCACTATGGGAATAGTAGGTGGTGTTTTTCCTTGGAAATCGACAGTAGAATGTGAAGCAAAGAGTTCAGCCAATAAGTTCGCTTTTTCAACAGGTGTCGTTGCAATAGAATTATCTGGCCGTGTGAGTGGTGGTATGGTGGATTTGGTGATATTTTGACTAACTGCCTTAGCGACGGACCAAAAGCACCTGGAATTATCGGTACAAGCGAAAAGTTTGTTGATTTTCACCCAGCAAAGGTTTCTTCAGCGTGCTTCGGAATTTGACATCATGAGCGTGAAGATCTTGTCCAATGGTCTCATGGGACATATTCAAACCCTATTTTCTTAATTTTATGGCTACTTAACTCAGTGCCAATTTCGGATCCCGTGAAAACAAAGACACGATTCGTTTTTCGACTTTCGGAGTGACTTTGCTTACTGAGACACGTTTTGGCAAGTCGTCGACATTTTTCGCCTCCTTAAAATGATATACCCACTTCTTCACAAACGGCACCGACTTTTTAATAAATTTGGCGGCCACAGAATGTATTATTCTTTGGATGGGAACTGACGCTAAATATAACGATGCAACTTATATTACCTGAGATATGTGACACTAAAGCTGTCGGACAACAAAAAGACTTGATACTTTTTCGACATCCCGTATTGCTTTATACAGCATTGTATACTTTATACTAAGATTAAAAACCAAACATGTTATTAAGATGCATTGCGTTATAGCTGAGAAAATATTTTAACTACCTCTTCTTTAAGTAGGTCTAACTTTAAAACTGGTTTAATTTGGTAATTAAGGGTTTAAATTGATAAAAGTGGGTCCACTCAGGTCATAACGAAGTGCAGTACAACACCAAACAAATTATTTTTATTTGTGATTAAACCTATTAAAACTAGATATTGTGTTATACGTGGTTCGATACAAATGTTTGCTGACTAACGCTTACGGTTACTTTTACCAGGTGTACAAGTATGAAATGCGGATTTTTATTCTAAAAAAAAACATGTTAAATTCGGGAGAATGATAAAAGTGCTTTATTCAAAGTATGCTCCATCGCTTGTTATACATTTTCCCATCTTTCGGGCATTTTGTGAATACCACGCCAGTAAAAATCTTCCCCTTTTGCTGCGAACCACTATCTTCGTACGAACCAAAGCGCTGCTCAGCAAGTGCGTGACCCATCGATGCAAACAAGTGGTAATCGGAAGGAGCCAAGTCGGGTGAGCAAGCCGCATGGGGTAGAACTTCCCAGTGCTTCCAGCGTGTCGCGAACTGGTTTTGCCGTATGTGATGGAGCATTGTCATGAAGAAAAATGACTTTAAGTTGCCTCTTTCGGTATTCTGGCCTTTTTTCAAGCAGCGAACTTTTCAAATCGGTCAATTGTTGTTGGTAACGTTTAGTATTAACCGTTTTCCCAGGTTTTTACAGCTCATAATAGACCAAGCCCCTCTGGTTCCACCAAACACAGAGCATCGTCTTTCTGCCAAAGCGATTCGGTCTTGCGGTCGATGTGGATGGTGCGCCTGGGTCTACCTATGATTTTTTGCTCTTGGGATTCTCAAAATAAATCCACTTTTCATCCCCTGTAACTATACGATGCAAAAACGACTTCCTTTTGTACCGAGCGAGCAAAATGTCACGTGTTTTTGCGCTTTTCCATTTGTCTGTCGTTCAACTCATGTGGTACCCATCCACGGGCTTCTGAATCTTTCCCATCTCTCGTAGTCGATTGGAGACAGCTTGTTGACTAACGCCCAATTGCTCGGCGAGTTGTTTTTGTGTTTGCGAATCATCTTCGTCCAATGCTTGCAATTCCACATCTTCGTATTTTTTTGGCGGTTTTCCACGTTCCTTGTCTGCAACATCGAAGTCACCACTTTTGAAACGCCGAAACCATCGTTCACACGTATCTTGCGATGGAGCATGTTCACCATAAGCTTCTCGAAGTAATCGGTATGATTCAACAGCAGTTTTCTTCAAATGAAAACAAAAAATTAATGCTGTCCGCGAATGCTCTTTGTTCGGTATAAATTTCGATATATCGAACACAACAGCACAACACTATGCACACACTTTTCCAATTTATCACTCGTGCGCGTCTGACACTTCTTGATGAAAATGGCGCAGTGTCAAATCTTTATAGCACAAACTGCATTGGTGCAGCATCTGTTGTCTGAAATCCGCATTTCATACTTGTACACCTGGTAAGCTGTGTGACTTCGGTCACTTTTAAAGTAGTCTGCACCCGATCTACCGTGGTTACTACTAGTCGGAACATTTTCTGGTGGAACTCCAGCGATTTGCCATTCAGTTTGTACATTTTTCCAAAACCTTGTATATAACGGAGCTTCTACTTTTATTTCATACAGTTTTATAAGTTATCGTCACAGTTATTCTCCGCAAAAATGACATTTAAAACCACTTTTTTTTGTCATGATTAAAAATAGAACAATACTATATAAAAGGTATTCGTCATTGCCGTTCATAGTTTGTTTAGTTTATTGAACAATTTTTATTGTTCAGATCGTAAAGATTATTTTTTTGCGACGGGTCTGGTTTTCGTAGTTTAATAACTGAAATGAGATAAATTAACTATGATCTCAAGATAATCCAGATTAGTTATAATGCGAGTTTATTCATTTAGAAAAAGGTTTTCATTAATATTTTTTTTTTCCAAACTGGTCGGTTACTTCTCGTCGATGCGAACTGGTGAATGACCGACACGTTACGAAAGTTATCGATAAATTTGCGATGTCTTTCAGCGTTGCATTTCTAAATAAACCTGTTAATACTGAGATCGAAACTGGTGAGGCACCTAAACTACCGGGTATTTCGGTTAAATTAACCTAACTCTCTAAAATGTGGTGATGGAGAAACTTGAACTTGAAGAATATTATGAAACGAAAAAATTTTTTACTAGAGCGATTTTGCAAAGTTTATTTTCAACATGCGCAATATAAACACGAAAGAATTGCAGATAAAAAAGATTTTGCAACTCTTAAAATAAGCACTTCCTTATTGTGTGTCTTTATACTAACGAAGTGAAAAAGTGAACATGACTTGTGTCCGTCTCTCTGTTTGTCACACCTATTTGACATAGAAAGTTGAAATTTAGCACAAATATAGGAATTGATAGTCCAATCAGAGCCGTGTAGTTTTAGGGGGTTAAATCAGAAGTGAAAAATGAAGTGGAGTGACAAAAAAAAGCTTCTGAAAGCACGAATTCAAAAATATATTTGATGTAATACTGTTTTTTGTATTTCTTTTTTAAAGTGAACAAAAATCGCTGTCCCCCCCTCGATCTCGAAAAGTACTAATCAAAATTTTTTTAAAGAATTCTAGAATATTCCCCATAACGTGTAGATTGAGAGAAAATTATCACTAGTCATTACCTTTGATAATTTATCTGATATATATATATATATATATATATATATATATATATATATATATATATATATATATATATATTTTATATAGTCCCTGGCCAAATTATTAGACGCACTGCAAGATTTCATGTAAAATATTAATTACCGAGTGATATTGTACCGTTTTATTATTTTAAATTGATTTGTTTTTTATTTTTATATTATCCAATCAATTACCTATTTATTTGACATAAATAAAACAGCATTAATTTAGAAAAGCATAACTTTATTAAGTTTTAAAGAAACGTGAAATTAATGTTAGTAAAAGTTAATATTTAGTTGAGCCACCTTTAGCCGCTATCAAAGCTTTAATTCTGCGCGGCATGCTATCAATGCAAGATTGTACTGTCTCCTGCATTTGAGGATGATGATTCCACACATGAATAATCTTTTCTAGGAGCTGGGTTTTGTTGGTAATCGCATCTTTAGCCACTTCTCTTTTCATCAGCTCCCACACATTTTCAATGGGGTTCATATCAGGGCCAATCCAACAGAGGGATATTTTTTTCTGCCAAAAAAGTTTTAACAGACCGAGCAGTGTGGCAGGGAGCTCCATCTTGCATGAAAGTGAATGGTTCCCCATTTGGAAACCATTCTCTGAGCTGCGGAATCAACCGATTTTGTAATACTTCTTTGTACTGATCTTGCCTCATTATTCCTTTGACGACGTACAGACGTCCAGTGCCCTTGCCGCTGATGACTGACCAAATCATCACCTTGGTGGGATGTTTAACCGTCGGGACGACACAATCAGGATGAAACTTTTCTCCATGACGACGACGCACATACTGAGCTTTATTCTGCAAAATTTCGAATGTGCTTTCGTCACTGAAGCAGACCTGTCAAAAATAGGAAAAATATATAAACTTCCATGTTTATTTGCTTTATTTAACTGAAAATGATAATAATGTATCAATTATTGATTAAATTGCTGTATCTTACCGATCTCCAGAAGTCCACATCTTTGTCTTGCCATTGTTTGGCCCACTTCAGGCGCTTTGCTTTCATTGCAGCTGTTAACTTGGGCTTCCTGGCGGGGCGACAGGCCTTAAAATCTAATTCTTTCAATTTTCTTCGAACAGTGCGCTTAGAAGCATTTACGCTAGCATCCTGGAGTTGTGATTTTATTACCTTTGTGGTAGCAAATCTGTTTTCTACACAAATTTTCTTCAAACATCTCTCTGACCGTGGAGTGAAAATTGGTTTTCTACCGCATCTTTTCTTTCTTTTCGGGCTTAATTCCTTCCCTGACTCAATTTTCTTTTTTATGCGTCGTACACTAGCTTCAGAAACCTCCAATCTTCGTGATATTTCTCGGTTTGTAAATGTTTTCGCAATCACAATGGCCTTCACTTCAGCTTTTTTACGTGGTGAAAGATCGCCTTTTCTACCCATAATGAAAATAGTCCAATTACTTTTTTAAAACACTGTATACAAAATAAACTAATAACTCAGTAGTATAAAACTGTTAAACAAACAATCACAGTCCATAAAGCCACAGAAGCACGTCCGTACCTGACTCGATTCCGATCGCGACTGATACAGGTTTGTACTTATTTACGTTCATGTATCACTTTGTCAACACAGTGTTGCCATATGTTAAAAATAAATACAAATATGTAGTCTACAACAATTCTTTTAAATAAAAATCAATAATATTGTAGTTTAAATATACCATTATTGCATAAAAACTCTTAAGAAACATAAAATTACTAAAAAAAATACAGTGCGTCTAATAATTTGGCCAGGGACTGTATATATATATATATATATATATATATATATATATATATATATATATATATATATATATATATATATATATATATAAAACTAATTTGCTTCGCGATATGGTGGTGGTTTTTTTAATATACTTTTCAGTACACATACTGGTCAGTCGATAGACAAAATAATTTTATTTTATTTGTTTATAATTAAACAAATATTTAGGTAGCAAATATTTGTTTTACACTTTTATTACTAAATTCTAGATTGAGCTAGATTGATTTATTGGTTATTAGGTAGCTAAGATGATATAACTATTATTGATTAAGAAAAAACGTGAAAATACATATCAGATCTTAAAAATATGTACATGTCGGGGATATAATTAACTTAGCCTAGGTAAGGATTTTATTTTATAGGCAATTACGGTACGCAAGCAACACTAATTGCGCAAGTCCAACTTGTACTTGACTGAAAATGTGTTAAGAATTTAAATTTAATACATACTATAATTCTACCTAAAAAAAATTATATCTTTGCATGTATTTACTCGAGTACAGTACATTTTAACTTATCTCCCATTATTTCCCCTTATCTCCCATTATTTCTCCTTATCTCCCATTATCTTTACATAATTTCCATTATCTAGGCTTATCTCTGCTCATCTCCCATTATTTCTCCTTATTTCCCATTATTTCTCCTTATCTCCCATTATCTCACCTTATCTCCCATTATCTAGGCTTATCTCGACTTATCTCGCAATATTTCTCCTTATCTCCCATTATTTCTCCTTATCTCCCATTATCTCACCATAACTCCCATTATCTGGACTTATCTCTGCTTATCTCCCATTATTTCTCCTTATCTTCCATTATTTATACTTATCTCCCATTATCTCACCTTATCTCCCATTATCTAAGCTTATATCGAATTATATAGAACACATGTATAAATTTATAAAAACACGTAAATGGGATAAGTGGTTCTCAAGTGATAAGCGCACAGACAGATAGAGAGACATTGCATTTTATATATATTATATTCTTTGTAACATGACATTGTTCCATATTTAAAGGTTTAAGCAGTGTATTGCAAGAGAACGCGCTAACGGTAACTTTTTTCTGACTTGATTCACTATTATCGTCACTGTTTATTCTTTATGTTACCTAACGTAATAAAATATATCCTATAACCTGACCAGAGAACATATGTATGTTTTAAAAAAAGCACGTAAATCGGATAAGTGGTTCTCCAGTGATAAGCGCACTAACGGACACACAGACAGACAGGCAGAGAGACAGGAAGACAGACAGACAGAGAGACGTTGTATTATTATATATATATATATATATATATATATATATATATATATATATATATATATATATATATATATATTATAGATATAGATTATTATTATTATTATATAACCTGGCCAAAGAATATATGTATGAATTTAAAGAAAGACACGTAAATCGGCTAAGTGGTTCTCGCGTGATAAACGCACTAATGGGCAGATAGACAGACAGAGAGACATTGCATTTTATATATATTATAGATTACAGAGTATAGATATTCTCTGCTACATAATATTGTTCCATATTTAATGGTTTAGGCTGTGTATTGCAAGGGAACGCGCTAGCGGCAAACTTTTTTCCGACTTCATTCACTATTATCGTCATTGCTCATGCCCTATGCTACCTATCGTAATAAAATATAGCCTATTACCTGGCCAGAGAACATATGTATGTTTAAAAAAAAAAGTACGGAAATCGGATAAGTGGTTCTCCAATGATAAGCGCACTAACGGACAGATAAACAGACAGAGAGACGTTGCATTTTATATATATTATATATATATATATATATATATATATATATATATATATATATATATATATATATATATATATATATATATACTGTATTTACAGTCTAGAAAATCAGAAAAATATTCATGATTTTCCAGGATTTTTCTTATCTATGTGACCTCCTTTGTTTTTAATTACTGCTTTACAGAGTTTCGGCATTCTGTCCAGTAGTTTCTTCGGTTATTTTAACGCATTCTGCTTGTGAAAGTTCCTACAAGTGATTTTCTGATGTTGGATTGAGTTTTCGAACACACCTGTCCAAATGGTCCCACAGCAATTCGATGGGGTTCAAGTCGGGTGATTGTGGAGGCCAAGTCATCACTTCCAGGACGTCATCGGATTTACATTGGTCTAAAAGTTCTCTAATTTGTTTAGCAGAATGTTTAGGGTCGTTGTCATGCTGAAAAATAAATTTCCCCTAAAAAATATTTCTTCCAGAAGGAAACATTTGAGTTAGCAAAATTTCTTGATACTGTTCTTTTCGCATCATTCCTTCTATCCTAAAGATTTTTCCAACTTTACCGTTGCCAAAACAACCCCAAACCATTACTCAACCTCCACCATGTTTTACTGTAGGCAACTGACAGGCTTCCAACATCCTCTCTCTAGCTGACCGCCGCACGTAAACTCGTCGATTTGGACCGAAAATTTCGAATTTAGATTCGTCGCTCCAAAGGTCGGAATTCCATTGTTCTGATGTCCAATTTTCATGTTCTCGGGCCCATTCTAATCATTTACGTTTATTCACTTGCATAAGAAGTGGCTTCCTCACTGCAACTCTTCCGTGTAGTCCCAGAGCTCGATTTTCAACGAAAACTTCTTTCGTTTTTGGCATTTTCACAAAACAATTGAGCCTGTATCAGTGACAAAGTACTGTTCGCGAATGGTTAATTTCCAAAAGGGCAATGATATTTATAGCATAGTTTTTATCGTAAAATGTCACTACGAATTTCCATAATCCCTAGAAACTTGAAATGAGGTTTTACTTCAACTGGAATTCTCAGAAATCGCCTGAGAATGATTACCATGCAAAACTTGGAAATTTGTTCTAATTGGTTTTTAATTTGTGATTTCACTAAAAAGGCTTATTTAAACAATTTTGTGATGGACACTTGTTAGGAACAATCACAGACATTTCGCTGAAGTCTCATGTTAGAAAATAATAAAGGACTACGTCTCGGTCTAATTTTACATTCTTTTATTTTCAGTTTTTGCTTATAATCTCATAATTCATTATTAATCAAGTTCCATCCTAAAAGATCTCAATCATCGTCAGATATGATCTTTTCCTCTTTTTAATGTAATTATTTTTGGTACGTGACCAGCCATCAAAAGAATCTGAATCGATACATGTTGTATGTTTATTTGTTTTATGTAACCTGAACTAACTTATGCATAGCTCAACAATTTTAAAAAGATAGACGATATAACAGTCATTTGATATTATGCTTGGTGGTCGGTAGGTCATTGTAAACTATAGTTTACTGTTTATAGTATCTATATAGGTAGACACAATGGTTTCACTACCTGCAGACTATGTAGTGAAGAGGAAGAATCCTTTTATACTTATGTAACCAAGAAAGGGGAGCACACTAAGCCACGAGGCTGCAGTGCACAAACAGACACAATCGCCTATTCCGGCTACAACCAACTATCTATGATCAGCCATCAACCACTAAGCATCAGTTATACCAATGATACTTTGGCGAAACGTCTACGACTATCAGGTCAAAACAACACTGATCAACGAATGTTCCTTGCTCGCTTGTTTCTGTTCTCTCTCTGGTGTAAAGAGTTTGGAAATCCATCGCACACACTTTTTCATCCCTAAATCTTCACGCACAACCTTGAAAACTATAGTTTCGGATACGTTAGTTTATTTAGCAAACGCTGCCGTCATTGCCCATTTAGTCCATTACTCTCTTTAATGAGAAGCTATACAACTGCTCGATGCTCCAAATTACTTTTCTCATTTTTCGGAAGAACAAAAATCGTAAAAACTGCAAAAAGTTTGGAGCTACAGCTCAATGTACAGTTGGTTCCTTTTTTGTGCAACCTTCATGTGCCTTCGTTCTAGAGGATATTGATCTTTCAGTGTCACCGAAATTACCATATACCACGAAGAAGTAATTGTATGGCCACTATCAGTTTGTACAAGAATTGTGTTTTAATAATCAGCAATAAAGACTTTCAAAAATAACCTTTGTTTTGTTATCGAAAGCCGAGAGCGTTGTTTGACAACAGTTTTTCCCTTCAATCAGTCTCATCATTATCATATATCAGCCCTTAGCGTCCACTGCTGGACATAAGCCCCTCTTAATCTTTTCCAATTAAACTGGTCTTGGGCTTTTTGGATCCAGTTTCCCGCTACTCTTCTCAGATCATCCGTCCATCTGGTGGGAGGTCTTCCTCTATTTCTACACGCCTCTTGTCTAGGTCGCCATTCCAACACCTTTCCATTCCATCTGTTATCTTGCGTTCTGGCTAGATGACCGGCCCAATTCCATTTTAAAGATAGAATTTTCTCAACTGCCTCTATCGCTCTCGTTGGATTCCTAATTTCTTTAGTTGGGAATTTATCTCATTGACCGCTCCATTGCCGATTGAGTTACCCGTATCTTATTTATTGTCTTCTTTGTCAAAGTTAGAGTTTCTACTCCATAAGTAAGCACAGGTAGCACACATTGGTTAAAGGTCTTTCGTTTAAGGCAAATTGGTATGCCTGATTTCAGCGTTTCTAGTAGTTTGCCAAATGCGGCCCAAGCTAGAGTGACTCTCCGTTGTAGTTTATGAGTCCGATTATCTCTCCCCAACTTAATTTCATGTCCCAAATATTTATGATGATTTGTTCGATATCTAGCCCGTTTACTGATAGTGGCGTGGTAGAAACTAGATTTGTCATAAACTGGGTCTTCAAAAAATTTGTCTTTAGGCCAGTTTTATGGGACTATTCTTTTAGGGTGTTAAGCATGACATTCGCATGATCTGCCAGATCTGTTAACAGGACTATATCATCGGGGAATCTCAAGTTATTCAGTCTCATCAGTGACCGTCCACATATATTTCATAGAATGATTACTGATTACTTTTAGAAGCTTGTCGAATCAGTCACAATGTCACAATCCATTTGATACCGAATTAAAAATAAACACAACTTTTTAATAAATAAATATTAAACATACATACTACCTTATTCGTCTTTATATTACTACAAGTAGCGGTATGATTACCGCCAATTATTACGTATTACATTATTATGTAAATAAATAGGAATATTAATAATTGCATAAATATGTAAAACATATACCTAATAGTAAACAAATATAAATGCAAAAGTAACTTTGCAATAACATCACAGATATACAAAAAAAAATATTGTCTCTCTTTTAAGTGAGGCACGGGTTTTCTTGTTTTTTTTTTATGCTGAATCCAAAAAAATCATAAAAAAGACATCCACCATGAAAGCACACTTAAAGTTGCCAAAAAACTATTAAATTGAAAAAAATCCTTTTTATAAATAACACTGGTCAACACAAGTCTTGTTTCCTTTATTTTTTTTTCTGTTATTGGGTATTTCTATGGCCCTGACTATGAAAAAAATACTGGGAGATTGCTAACAGCTTTACCTTTTGAAATATACAGTTTTATTATTTTGCCAAAAAAATACAAAAAAATAATGCATTATGTTAACAAAATTTCTATTGAACACTGGCAAATGATCTTTTATAAGATTTCCTTGAATGAACGACTTTAGGTAGATCTCGTTGCAAACTCCAGCAGTAGTCTGCCATCATATGTGAGTCCCACCGCCCCTGATAACGCTCTTCCATTGTCCGAAGATCCTGATGAAATCTTTCACCCTGCTCCTCACTAAAATCACCCAGATTTTGTGGAAATCGGTCTAAATGCGAGTGCAGGAAGTGGATTTTTATGCTCATGTTGCACCCTAGCTCTTGCAAGTTCGATAGCATGCACTCAACAAGCTCAACATGGTCGTCAGATTTCTTTTTTCCCTAGGAAGCTACTCATAACCAAAACAAATGAATTCCAAGCTTTGAATTCAGTCATTGATTTGACAAAATTAGGATCTTTCACGAGTTGCCTAATCTGTGGCCTATCAAAAATACCAGCTTTCAATTTTTCTGAACTTAATCCTGGAAACTTGCGTGAAAGAAAATTAAAACATTCGCCACTTTTGTCAAGCGCCTTCACAAACTGTTTCATTATGCCGAGTTTAATATGAAGTGGTGGAAGTATGATGCGGTCTCGGCTAACTAAAGGCACGTTTATAACATTTTTTGTACCAACTCTTAGCTCTTCCCGCACTGGCCAAACTTTTTGTGACCAATGATGTTATTTGTCACGACTATCCCAGAGACATGAAACAAGGGAACTTTGTGTACCCCCTTGTTGACCTAAAAGAAAGTTAACCATTTTCAGATCAACACAATTGACCCATTTGTGGTCTTGATACTTAATTTTTTCCATAACCTTAGAAACATTTACGTATTCTTCTTTTAAAGTCGTCGAATGTGCAGTAGGTATAGATCCGTACTTGTTACCGTTATGAAGCAAAACATACTTTAAACTTTTTTTGCTGCTGTCTATGAAAATACGCCAATTACTAGGTTGGTACTGTTTTAATCCCATCTGCTGCAAAATACCACCAACATCGTTACAAAAAAACTAAATCCTTCTCTTGAGAAAAATACGGTAACAGATTTTTTTCTCGGATACGATAAAATGTAATGTTGGTTTCTGGAGTAAGCAAATTTTTTTCTTTTAAACGAGATGCTAAAATTTCAGAAGCTTCTTTTGGTAAGTTCAGATCTCTTACTAAGTCATTTAGTTCTTTCTGATTAAATGGTTGAGGTTCTGAAAGGCTACATTTGTAGTCTGAATCAGAGTCTTCACTTGATGTATTTCGTTCGGGTTCACAGAGATTTGGATCATCAGAAGATTTAGATGTGCTGGGTTGTACCTCTTGTGATTTTAATTGAGGTCGTTGAGCAGAAGATAAGTTAGGATATGACCACTTACTCCGATTTCCAGGGTTAATTCCGTTTACTTTCACAACGCAGAAGTAGCAATCGTCATGATGGTTTCGAGGTTCTCGCCAAATCATGGGTGTTACGAACATGATTGCATCTCTTTTTCCACTGGACCATAACCGTACACATACCACACATTTCTGGCATACAATATGAGGAATCCATGGCTTGTCCTGATTACACAATTTTATTTTAAAGTATTGATGATACGCAGTTTTCACAAAGTCCTATATAGGTTTTCGATATTTTGCAAATATATATTCACCACAAATATAGCAAAAACAATCGGGATTAAGCACACAACATCTTATTGACGAAGCCATATCTAAAACAACAACAACATATATTTTAGTGTCCAATAAAAAACGAAAATCTAAGTAAAAATAGTAACTGAGGGTAGTTAGCTATAACTCAAAAACAAAAGCTGTTAGAGAAAAATTGTTGCCATATTTAAAAAATACGCGTCAATTTGAGATAGAAACAAAAAAAAAAATCACAGGAAACAAGTAATTTTTTTTTTTGTTGACCAGTGTAATGTAAAACTGCATAATCATTAAAATTATGGGATAAAACTATTATTTTGGACATCTTCAAATGTTCTGAATCTGCATTTATCATAAAAACTTTAAAATATTAGGTTTTAGTGTCCATGTTTAACAGAAAACACGCATACACCATCTTTAACTAAAATACGTAACAAAATGCTGTTTAAAATAAATATGTGCAACCGCTAAATTAAAAAATTGTTTTTAATTTTTATTAATATTAAACAAAACTCATTCGCTCACTCACTCACTCACTCACTAATTCACTCGCTCGCTCAGACACTCACTCACTTACTCGCTCGCTCACTCACTCACTACCTCACTCACTCACTACCTCACCCACTCACATTCCCCCATATTCACTCAATCAATCTATCCACAAAATTGGCTTCTAAAACTATCAAGGGATATACATTAGACTTCATTTTCCAACTTTTTGTTCCTAAATAGTAAACGAGTTTTTTTTTTCAACACTACACTATTCCTCATGCTTTGATATCAAATTCTAATTTGAAACTTAAAAACTACCAGAAATAATAGTTTTCTTCGAAAAAAAAATTCTTTTTTAGCTGCATTTATTTACTTAAAAAACAGTTAAGTGCAAGTTGAACTTTTAAAATAAAAATTTTTCTTATGGAGGTGTAAAATGATCAATGACTTCACTAAACACACCCCAAATGAATTTTCAACAAAGTTTTTTTCCGATCTTTACTCCCCTTTACAAGCTACCCTCTTCTAACCACTTTTCCTCCCTGGCTTTCCCCTCTCCCCAACATTGATCTAACTCTACATTCATATAAAAAATCTGATCACTCCAATACCTTTTTCAACAAGCTCTTTCTTGAAAGGTTATCCAGCATCTATCTCAACCATTCCTTATTTTTCACAGATGGATCCAAGACAGATAAGGGAGTCGGAGCTGCTTTCTTCGTTGACAGTGTTATTAAATTGTTCAAACTGCCGAAACACTCTTCCATCTTTTCTGCAGAATTATTAGCCATCAAGGAGGCCATCAGATACTCTCTTCAAGTCAAATCTCATCCCTCGACCCTTATAATCTCTGATTCTCTAAGTGCACTCAATGCCATCAAAACCAGAAAACTGGAATTTAACTACATAAGACAGATCTTAGACCTAATATATACTGCTTTCCTCAAAAAAACGCACGATATCCTTGTTTTGGTTACCCAGTCATATTGGTAACCCTCACAATGATAGAGCGGACTCTTTTGCAAAACTTGCCATTGAAAGAGGCTGCCATATCGTGGGAGAAAATCACTTTTCCGACTATAACATATTTCTAAAACATCTACATTATTCTCTTTTCCAACTCATTTCCAACTCAAATGGGACTTAGAGGAGCCAAATAACAAACTGTGGCCCAATAAACCCAATATCTTCCCTCCCCTTAACATCATGGCAATTGACCGTAGACATAATGTACTAATGAGAAGATTGGCAACAGGACACACTTATTCCACTCATGTTTATTTGATAAAAAGAGAACCCCTTCCGATCTGTCCCGTTTGTGACTCCCCTCTAACTGTAGTCCATCTTTTTGAATCCAATCTACACCATAACTTGAGAGTTAAACACAGTATTCCGTCTAATGTCTCCACAAACATAAAATCCTAAGAGAATTCAACTTCAGAGTTTAACCCATTAATTGTAGATCATCAAATTCTTGGGCGCTAAATGACCATAGACGGCGATGCGCCCTGACCTTCGAAAAATCATCATCATCATCATTTACTGAAAATTGTTGACCTTGTTTTTTTTGGTATACCAGATAACATGTAGGCTGAAAAGTTTATGGCTTAGCTACTTAAAACACATTTCTTTTTGCAAAATTCGATTTTATTCATCAACATAGTCTCCTTCAAGAACGATACAATCAGTCCACTACTTTTCTAACATTTCTATACCTTTCTTGTAGAGAGATTTGTCGTTGCTTTCAAAATAGGCCTCAGTTTCGGCGATAACTTTTTCGTTGGAGCCAAATCTCTTTCCCGCGAGCATTTTTCATATACTGCTGAATATAATGGCATTGCTGCATGATGAAGAAAGTGCATTTTTTTTTTCAGGCAACTGCAAAGATCTAAAAATAACCGAAACATATTTCCTAAATTTTTTCATAAGATAATTTTGATAAGACTATCAAATACCTAGTAACTATTAATCTGACAGTAGATAAAGGAAGTTAATTTGAAATATGAACCTTATCTGTAGATTCCCCTTAATGAAAAACTAATGTAATGCACGTTCCTATTTTTATTTGCTGGTTTTCCAAGGTCGTTTTATTATCAGAAAGGATGGGACACATCTAGTAGTGAATTCTAAGAACATTAGAATATTTAATACAGTACATATTTTAGTAAATAGCAGGAAAATCCTAGAATGAGAAAAACATTTAACTAAAATACATGATTTGACTTTTTATTCACTATGTATTGTATTTATGTAACACGTAGGGTGAAAAGTTTTTGGTCTAGCTCAGGGGTCGGCAACCTATGGCACGCGTGCCATCTCTGGCACGCCAAGCAATTTTGAATGGCACACGTACCTATTCCAAGTTTACACATTAATTCTGTAATCTGTGACATGTTTCGAAATTAAGTCAATAATCGAAGATTATATTTAAAGATACAAACAAAAACGATATATTATATAGGTATTATTACCAAAAACTACAAAATATATATTTTGTAGTTTATAATTTTACTGAATGCATTGGTTTGGCTTTAATTTCGGCAAGTATTAAAGACGGCAAGCCTCAAAATATAAGCCTAGGCAAAAACACAAATAAACGTCCTCAATTCAGATCAAGAGAGCCACTATAAGGCGGTTTTTGTTTGACTTGACTTCAATCGTTCCGACGCGCGCCGCATCTCTTTTTATATTGCCGAACTTTAGTTTTTGTTAGATTTAACTTCTAGGCGGCCCTTTGATTGCAATGGGCGCGTTGTAGATAATAATTTTTGTTCTAAGAAATTTAAGAAACGTAATTATTGGAATTTTCTGGAAACATTATTTTTCTATATATAGCAAGCGGCTACACGTTTGGATCATTTAGTATAGAAGTAACATCCGTTCCAGTCAATAGTCGTCGAAAAGTTTAAAAATTAAAATTACGTTGCGTTGTGGCCGCGAAGAAACAGAAGGTAGACGTTCGATCATTTCAAACTTCATGGACAACAGGTTACGGTTTTGTACAGCAAAACGATCGGGCCATTTGTGTCCTATGACGGGAAAGCGTATTTTCCGGACATCTAGTGTTCAACGACATTTCCAGATAAAACATGAATCGTCATTTAAAGATAACGCTGATAAAAGGGAGGCAATACAAAGAGCAAGTAAACATTCTTTAGCAAAGTTTTCCAAGGAAAAAAATCAGGTAACTGAATGCAGTTTCAAAATTGCACAATCGTTGGCACAAAAGGGTAGGTCGTTCACTGACGGAGAATTTATGAAGCAAACGTTTTTGAGTACTGGCGACATTTTATTCGACGACTTGCCTAATAAGGATACAATATTGGCCAGTATTAGGGATATACCGGCATCAGCGCGGACCATCGAGAGACGAATTACCGAAATGACACAAAATCAGCAGAGAGACGGTATCAAACGGAGTTTTGTATTTAGTGTAACATTGGATGAAAGTGTCGATAATAATGACATTGCCCGTCTGGTAATCGTTGTGCGATACTTCGATGATGGCAGTGTGTATAAAGAGCTGATTTGTCTGCTCCCATTGCAGGGAACTACAAGAGGAGAGGATATATTTTCAGAATTTGTTAAACATTTTGAAAAGCGGAACATTGATTTAAATAAAAATTTTTGCGTAATGACAGATGGCGCTCTTGCTATGATTGGGAGACTTAAAGGATTTGTTTCCCTTCTTATTGAACGCATGGGTCGATCAGTTTTGAATTTTCATTGCATAATTCACCCAGAGAGTTTGTGCGCTAAAATCTCCGCTGGAAGTTTAAAATCCGTGATGGATAGGGTGGTTAAAATAGTTAACTACATTGTTGGTCGTTCTTCACTGATCCATAGACAATTTAAAGCGTTTCTGCAGGAATTAGAAAGTGCATATTCAGATATACCATTGCAGAATAATGTGCGCTGGCTCAGCCGTGGTAAAGTGCTCTCTAGATTTGTGCAATGTCTGGGCGAAATTAAATCGTTCTTGTTGGAAAAAATCAAGTGGATGCTTATTCTGAACTAGAAGATAAGAATTGGACCTGTATGTTAATGTTTCTTACTGATATTACAAACCATCTCAGTGAACTCAACTTAAAGTTACAAGGTTCCGGCAAAACAGTTCTGGATTTATACGAATCCTGGAAATCATTCAAATTAAAAATAGATTTATTTATCAGCGATATTACTACAAACACATATAATATTTTCCAAATTTAAAAACTTATATATCCAGTGTCGACGATGGTGCGACGAAATTCTTAAATATATGACTAATTTAAAAGAGGAGTTTATCGAGATGGGTCAGGATTTTGATAAACATGTTCGCTTTGACATATCTGTTTTCTCATGGATGGACATTAGTGATTTTGATTTTCAATACATTGAATTTAAAAGCTCCGAGTTATGGAACACGAAATTTGTAGAATTAAGAAGGGTATTAGAAGGTGACTGCCAGAACCATTCAAACGAGATTCAGTTGTTGGATGAGTTTACCAGAGAAATTTATTTGTCTTAAGAAAGTAGCGTTTGCCGTGCTTACAGCTTTCGGATCATCCTATATCTGTGAACAACTTTTTTCCCATATGAAAGTGATTTTAGACCCGTGCCGAAGCAGGCTGACAACAGACAACTCGGAAGCATGTGTGACACTGAAAATAACCAGACATGAAGCGGATATAAGAAAACTTTCTAAAGAACTTCAAGCACAGGGTTCACACTAGGTCCTAGGACTAGTATAATAAAATTATTTGTTAAATGTTAAAATTTTTTTGTAATTAAACCTTCTAAAAGCAATATTTTAAGTTAATTTAAGTTAATTTTTGTTAATTTCAGTTGTAGTAAGTATGTACCTATGTCGGCACGCAAAATGTTGTATGGATGAAAACCGGCACCCCTTAGTTAAAAGGTTGCCGACCCTTGGTCTAGCTACTTAAAACACATTTTTTTTGCAAAATTCGACTTTATGTGAATATAGTCTCCTTCCAGAGCGATACAATCAGTCCAACGTTTTTCTAACATTTCTATACATTTTTTGTAGCAGGATTTGTCTTTGCCTTCAAAATAGGCCTCAGTTTCGGCGATAACTTTTTGGCGCCAAATCTCTTTCCCGCGAGCATTTTTTTGAGGTCTGCGAATAGATAATAGTCGCTGGGGGCCAAATCTGGAGAATACGATGGATGAGAAAGCAGTTCGAACTTCAATCCATGCAAAAAATATGTTTATCATAAACACTTTTTTTAAGAGCAAAATTACTTATTATTAATTATTATTTAATATCAAGTGTACTTTTAACTGTAACTATAAAACAATTGTCTGACTTTTTTTGACCACTTCGTACTGCTTTGAACGTAAAATTGCCAGCGGCGCACTACAGCAAGCAAATTTTCATATTTTAAAACTCAATTTTTAAATGTCACAGACAGTGTGGGTATTTTTAGTCATTCTTATATTGAAACTTAAGTTATAATAATAATATATGCACAAGGATTTTTTTTCGGTACTATATTTTATTAAATATTTGTAATTTACTGTATGCCTGTTAAAATCATGCAAACAAAGTTCGTTTTAAATTTTACAAATTATAAAGCAACAAAAATAAAAACTATTAGTATCATCGGAAAGCTGAAAGTTTCTTTTTTAAAAAGCTCTCTTTTATTTTTTTTACACTCCGAAAATAAATAATATCGATTAACGATCAAGCGGTGCGCGTAGACTTTCAAATTAACTTGTTTGGCGTGCTACACTTTTTGAATGACCTACCCGACTTTTTAATAAATTCTCTTGCTAATAAAAAAATGTGAAAAAAATCTATATACAGTGCGACCTCGATAATCTGGACTAATTAAAACCGCGGTGATCTGAATTAGTAAATAATTCGAATTACTAAAGCAGGACATTATTTATATTAAAAAACGAATCATTTAATACGAAACAACTAAAAAATAGTACATACATAGAATAAAATTTAAAATAGAAGCATATCTTATCATGTTTTATCTTATTTTGTAAAAAAATTTGTAAGTTTTGTTTGCTTAACCCTTCGCTCGTTCATCATAAAAGCAATTTCTTTTAATCTTTGAAGTACAAGAACATCACTTAGAGGGATATCATTTTCTTCTGCCCATCTCATGCACACATTGAAACTTTTAACTGCCTCATCATTCTTCACAGTGTTCTTAACAGTCTTGTTTGTATTAGTATTTAACTCTGAACCTTCATTATCACTCTCGTGTTGTCTATCTGTATCATCTATGTCTTCCAGTGGTAACAAATCTGCATCATTTTCAAGCCAATTACATATTTCCACGTTCGTGAGATTCTGCTCAGTGAGAACATTCAGCATATCTGAAATATCTGTTAAATATTTACGAATTAACCAAAAAAATACTAAAAGAAAAATTTCAGGCTTTACCTTTCATTTTTTTATTTGTGGAAAGCAAATGGTGCCGCAATTCACTCAGAAGAATCAGATCTTCAGCATCATATTCAGTGTCTGGGTTGGTATCTGCCTCATAAGCCATAATTTTGTGCCAGCACTTTTTCAAGACTTCAGGGGAGACTTTTTCCCATGAATTGCATAGTAGACATACAGCATCTTTTAGGTTAATGCTTTTTAATAACCTAACAAGGTTCTCTTCATTATTTGATAAAATATGGGCTAAAAGACTTTTCCGATAAAATAATTTTGTCAGTCTGATTGCATTCTGGTCCATAGGCTGCAAAAGTGCAGTACAATTTGGTGGAAGAAATAATGTTGTAAACTGTCTATCCTCACTAGTCAGCTCTTCTATAGTTCCATGGCTCAAAGCGTTATCAACGATTAGCAGGGCTCTTTCAGGCAAGTTGAGACTTCTTAAATGACTTTGGACTTGACGAATAAAAGGATGACGAAATCAGAAATAAGAAAATTGCTGTAGTCATCCATGCATTGGCAGATGATTTGTACTCAACAGGTATGTTCACATTTTTAAAAGCCCTCGGATTTTTTGCCTTTCCTATCACTAACAACTTTAATTTTTGTGATCCATCAGCATTGCAACATGCTAGAAAGGTAACGCGTTCTTTGTTTATTTTTCATCCTGGTGCGGTCTTTCGTGAGAATGAACCAGCGTTTTTTCAGGCAACATTTTCCAATACAGAGCTGATTCATCTGCATTGTTTATTTGAGTAGGTCGAAGGTTTAATTCTTTTATCTTATCTGCGAATAAAGTTAGGAAAGGATCGATGGCTCTTTCATCATTGGATAGTTTTTCGCCACAAACTTTTAAAGCACGCAGACCATGTCTTTTTCTGAAGTTAGAAATCCAGTCTCTGCTAGCTCTAAAATTATCATTCCCGTAGGTTTCAGGGTAAAACTGTTTTACTTTGCCTGATAAAATTTCGTAGGAAATTAGGACGTGGCTTGATCGTTACGTACAAAACCATGTATACAAACGAGTTTCCATTTCTGGATATTCGGCTTTTCGTAAGGTTTTTCTGACGCCAGGACCGGAATCACATTTGGAAGTAAATCTAAAAGAAGTTACACCTCCATAGTGAGTGTCCAAAATTATCTGTAAAATAAATTATATATACATACCTTTTGATTTTCCCTTGCTTCTTTTTTATATCCGAAATTGTGGATGTTCCTACTCCGTATTCATTTGCCAACACTTTTCCGCTTTAACCAAGAGTCTTTGTTTTGTTGTTAGTGTAATATGTTTTCTTTTAGAATGCATTTTAATATGTAGGTACATATACGTAAAAAAAAGTTTACATACTTATATGAACCACATAAAGTAAAATAGAACGTAGGTATGTTGTACTTGTGACAATAAACAAACAACTACAAAGTCCTTTACCTTTAGACGCGATACACGATGCGTTGTAAGCAAATCAAAGGCACCTACAGTTTGTGTGAATCCCAGATGTATTAGACTGGAAGTTAGGGGAATCCCCTCACTATCGATTTTAGTTTTCCCATGTAGTGTATATTAAGTAGATGTCTAAAAACGCAGGTCCGGATTACCTAGTACTATCAAATTCGGATTAAAAAGTACACAATGCAATAGAAATAATGTTTGTCCGGATTATTAAAGAATCCGGTTTAATGGAAATCCGGATTATCGAGGTGGCAGTGTATTTTTTTATAAGATGACTTCGGTGTCTGTCTGTCTGTCCGTCCGTCTGTCTATCTGTCACACTTGATTTTCCGAAACTATTTGTCATAGAAATGTGGTAATAATATAGGAATTGATGGCCTCATCAGAGCTGTGTAGTTTTGAAAGTTAAATTTTGACTTAAGGAGTCAGTTTTGGGGGGTGAAATTGGAATTTTTTTTTTATTACATCATCGAGTGTGGTGTCAAATGAAAGCTTGTGAAAACACGAGTAAAAAATATACATATATAATGTAATGCTTGCGCACACTTTTCTTTGTATTATTTTTTAAAAATCGCGAAAAATCACTGTCTCCCCCCACCTTATCTCGAAAAGAAGAAGAAACAAACTTTGTTGAAAACTCATTTGGGCTGTGTTTTGTGAAGTTATTAAGTATTTTATACCACCGTAATTAAAGCAATCGTACGGAACACTAATTGTGGAAGTTCAACTCGCACTTGACCGGTTATTTATTTTTCGAGATATTACCGAAAAACTGAATTTTTGATTTTATTTTGGATCTTGTGGGCTTAGCGGACATCAAACTTTAGTAAACTTTTTTAATCGTATTCTATGTCCAAAAAACTACCTGTGTGTGAAAATGTAGGCAGTTAACCTTTAATAAGTGCTCAATACCCCTGGCGACTGTGCTAATACAGCTGTGGGCGTTTATAATTAAAAACAACACTGTAAACATAAGAGCGCAGGGTAGATGTTTATAGCAACACAACCAATGAAAACAGAAAGTTAATCCCGTCAAAATCTGGTTGCTATAAACATTTTCCCTGCTCTTTTTTGTTCGTATTGTTGATAGCACAGCATTTAAAATAAGTTACCAAAGACGTTATTTCAAAATGTACAGGATGAGCCAACGATTGAGTAAAGTTCATTATCTCATTTGTTTCTAGATTGACGAAAAAATGTTAAATACAATAGTTTTAGGGAATATTAAGGTGCACAGTTTAAAATTATTTTTGAGTATACAGGGTACTTCAAAAAAGTGTGGCCGATATAACATGTTTTTTTAAATGGAACATCTTATTTTCTAATTTATTTTTTTAAATTCTGCGTAAAATTTTATAACTTTTTTATTAATAATGTTATATACCTAAACCTAGTACTGTTTCTAATATTTCAATTTAAAAAAAAAAATCCTAGTTTTCAGTTTTGTAAAAAATTGCCAGTAGCGCCATTGTTTCTGAAGGTGGAATACTCATTATTGGTACGAGCGTTCTATAGAGATGAAAAAAAAGATATATGTAAAGAAATTTGAGTTAGATGCTACAGGGTGTATTATTTATACATTTCGACTATTTTAAATTGAAAAATCTCAAATTTTTTAAACGACACACCCTGTATATTATTATTTTTTCTGATAAATTTTACACAACCCTCTACCTTTTATTAAGTATGTCATATACCTATTTCTAATAGTTTTCGATTTATTTTGAATTTTTCAATTTTTACCCTTGTTTTTAATACACTTACATAGTTGCCAAGACAAAACAAAAATATAGGCATTGTCAAATTTTGACATGTCTGTAAGTCTGCAAGTAAAAATAGTGTAATTTATTGTAGTAAGTCACGTATAAAGGTAATAATTATGGATTTTCCTAAAAATGAATTCATTGATATGGTTTATATACTGGGCGAGGCGGGAAGAAATTGTTTTTTGGCAGTAAGGCTTTACGGAGTGAAGTACCCTAATAGACGTATACCATCTAGAAAATCTTTTCAGTGCGTAATGGAACAGTTTGATGGTAGTGGTAGTGTGGAGTACACGCAACGGAAAGTAATAAACCAGAATGCTAAAGAAATGGAGATTTTACTTCATGTTGAAGATAATCCCCAGGTCAGCAGCCGTAAACTAGCTGACTTATCTGACACATCCCAATCTACGGCTAATGGCAGCATGAGAAAATACAAGTATTCATATGGAACTACACCCAGAACTTCAAGACCGTAATTTTGAACGACGAGTAAAATTTGTACCACCACGAATGGAGCAATAGAAGCCGATCCAAATTTTTTATCCAAACTAATGTTTTCTGATGAAGCTACTTTTCGCAGTAATGGAGCAGTTAACAGTCATAACATACATTATTATTCAACAATTAATCCATTTTGGGTCCGGGAAGTTCAAAATCAAAACTATTGGTCGCTTAATGTATGGTGTGAAATATTAAATTTTCGAATTATTGGTCCATATTTTTTCCGTGAACCGCTTAACGAGCCTAGATATCTAAATTTTTTGCAGAACGAATTACCCCAGTTTCTTAAAGAAGTTGATAGCTTTGAAAGTGAACAAATGTTGATTCAACAAGATGGAACTCCTGCTCGTTACCACCGGGAAGTTCGGGAATTTTTAAACGATTGTTACCCACAAAAATGGATCGGTAGGGATGGATTCATTCAGCGGCCCCCTCGATCATGTGACTTAACACCTTTAGACTTCTTTTTGTGGGGCTACATTAAAGCTCGTGTTTATGTGAATTCCCCTACAACACCAGTAGATATGGAAAATAGGATACAGGATGCGTGCAGGACAATAACGCCCTTTATGCTAAGGAAAGTGAAGGAAATATAGTAAAACGACTAAACATGTGTATTCAAGTAGACGGGCAATTAATCATTAGATAAGTTAAACTATATTAAAATTATTATTAACTATTTGTTTATGTTTTCACAATAGCGTAAGTGTATTAAAAACAAGGGTAAAAGTTGAAAAATTCAAAATAAATCGAAAACTATTAGAAATAGGTATATGACATACATAATAAAGGAGGAGGGTTTTGTAAAATCTATCACAAAAAATAATAATACAGGGTGTGTCATTTTAAAAATTTGTGATTTTTTCAATTTAGAATAATCGAAATGTATAAATTTATTTTGAACACCCTATAGCATGTAACTCAAATTTCTTTACATATATCTTTTTTTTCATCTCTATAGAACGTTCGTACCAATTATGAGTATTCCATCTTCAGAAACAATGGCTCTACTGGCAATTTTTTACAAAACTTAAAACTAGTATTTTAAAAAAAAAATTGAAATATTATAAAAACTACTAGGTTTAGGTATATAATATTATTAATAAAAAAGTCATAAAACTTTACGCAGAATTTAAAAATAAATTAGAAAATAGGATGTTCCATTTAAAAAAAAACATGTATGGTATTACTCGTATATCGGCCACACTTTTTTGATGTACCCTGTATACTCAAAAATAATTTTAAACTGTGCACCTAAGCATTCCCTAAAACTATTTTATTTAATATTTTTTCGTCATTCCCTAAACAAATGAGATAATGAACTTTACTCTTTCGTTGACTCACTCTGTACGATTCTACCCAAACTGTGCCATTTTTTTTTAAAATGTTTTGTTTTTTATCTAGTATTCTATTAATTTTCAGTACCAAGTTGCCCAGCTCTACAGCGTAGCGGAGGCCTCGAAAGACAACACAGGAGGCGGAGAGGGTATCGAGGTGCTCAAAAATGAACCGTTCACAAATTACCCCTTACTCGGAGGCAAGTACAACGCCGGCCAGTATACTTACAAGATATACCACCTCGCTAGCAAAGTGCCGGCTTTCATAAGGCTTTTGGCACCAAAAGGTAGCTTGGAGATACACGAAGAGGCTTGGAATGCTTACCCATATTGTAGAACAGTTATTACGGTAAGTTTTTTTTTAGATGTTATTAATAGAATTAGTAGACAGTGACAGAGTAGTAGAAAAGGCTGCGATGGCCTTATTAGACCTCTTTCGGACTATCACATTCTCGACGACGCACTGTGGGGTATTTAGTTTACAAAACTAGCCCAAAATCGTAATAAAAATACTTGCGTATGAATAAATTTGTAATTGTCCCCAAAATCAAAGCTTTTAAACGGAAATTGATGTATTTTAAGTGCGAGTCCAAAAATAAATTGTCAGCTGTATCAAACAAAAAAGATTAACTCATCAAAATAACTTTCCGGTTCTATAGAGTAACTGGTATGTGATTTAAAGTTGATATTTGCTACTCCAATGAATCTAAGGGCTGATGGTAGGTAGAAGTAATGTTTCTACAGTTTTAAAAGAGACTAATAAAACCATTGAAGGATCGTAAAACTGGATTAAAGTAAAAAGGTATCAAAGCTAGTATAAATTAAATTTTCTCCAAAATTGGAATAGTATAATGTGACAAATACGTGCACTTAAATAAGGCTACAAGACCTTCTAGACATTGTACAGGGTGAGTCAACGATAGAGTAAAGTTCATTATCTCATTTGTTTCGGGAATGACGAAAAAATGTTAAATAAAATAGTTTTAGGGAATGTTAAGGTGCACAGTTTAAAATTATTTTTGAGTATACAGGGTACTTCAAAAAAGTGTGGCCGATATAACATATGTTTTTTTTTAAATGGAACAACCTATTTTCTAATTTATTTTTAAATTCTGCTTAAAATTTTATAAATTTTTTTATTAATAATGTTATATACCTAAGCCTAGTAGTGTTTCTAATATTTCAATTTTAAAAAAAAAAATACTAGTTTTCAGTTTTGTAAAAAATTGCCAGCAGCGCCATTGTTTCTGAAAGTGGAATACTCATAATTGGTAAGAGCGTTCTATAGAGATGAAAAAAAATATATATGTAAAGAAATTTGAATTAGATGCTACAGAGTGTTCAAAATAAATTTATGCATTTCGACTATTTTAAATTGAAACATCTCAAATTTTTTAAATGGGACACCCTGTATATTATTATTTTTTCTGATAAATTTCACAAAACCCTCCAACTTTTATTAAGTATGTCATATACCTATTTCTAATAGTTTTCGTTTTATTTTGAATTTTTCAATTTTTACCCTTGTTTTGAATATACTTACGCTATAACACATAGTTGCCAAGACAAAACAAAAATGTAGGCATACTTTAATTTGTTGTAATAAGTGACGTACAAAAGTAATAGTTATGTATTTTCCTAAAAATGAATTAATTGATAGGGTTTATATACTGGGTGAGGCGGGAAAAAATTGTCTTTTGGCAGTAAGGCTTTACGGAGCGAAGTACCCTAATAGACGTATACCATCTAGAAAATCTTTTCACTGCTTAATGGAACGGTTTGATGGTAGTGGTAGCGTTGAGTATACGAAACGGAAAGTAGTAAACCAGAATGCTACCAATGAGGAAAAATAAATGGAGAATTTACTTCATGTTGAAGATAATCCTCAGGTCAGCAGCCGTCAACTAGCTGACTTATCTGAGACATCTCAATCTACGACTAATCGCAGCACGAGAAAATACAAGTATCATCCCTTTCATATGGAACTACACCAAGAACTTCAAGACCGTGATTTTGAGCGACGAGTAAACTTTTGTACCACCATGAATGGAGGAATAGAGGCCGATCCAAATTTTTTATCCAAAATAATGTTTTCTGATGAAGCTACTTTTCGCAGTAATGGAGCAGTTAACAGCCATAACATGCATTATTATTCAACAGTTAATCCATTTTGGGCCCGGGAAGTTCAAAACCAAAACCATTGGTCGCTTAACGTAGGGTGTGGAATATTAAATTTTCGAATTATTGATCCATATTTTTTCCGCGAACCGCTTAACAGGCCTAGATATCTAAATTTTTTGCAAAACGTATTACCCCAGCTTCTTGAATAAGTTGATAACTTTGAAACGTAACAAATGTGGATTCGACAAGACGGAGCTCCTGCTCATTGCCAGCGGGAAGTTCGGGAATTTCTAAACGATCGTTACTCACAAAAATGGATCGGTAGGGATGGATTCATTCAGTGGTCACCTCGATCATGTGACATAACACCTTTAGACTTCTTTTTGTGGGGCTACATTAAAGATCGTGTTTATGTGAATCCCCTTACAGTATCAGTAGATATGGAAAATAGGATATTGGATGCGTGCAGGACACTTATGCTAAGGAAAGTGAAAGAAAATGTAGTAAAACGACTAAACATGTGTATTCCAGTAGATGGACATATTTTTGAACATTTATTACGTCATAATTATTAATCATTAGATATCATTAGATAACTTAAACTATATTAAAGTTATTATTAACTATTTGTTTATGTTGTCACAATAGCGTAAGTGTATTAAAAACAAGGGTAAAAATTGAAAAATTCAAAATAAATTAAAAACTATTAGAAGTAGGTATATGACATACTTAATAAAAGTTGGAGAGTTTTGTAAAATCTATCAGAAAAAATAATAATATACAGGGTGTGCCATTTAAAAAATTTGAGATTTTTTTCAATTTAAAATAGTCGAAATGCATAAATTTATTTTGAGCATCCTGTAGCATCTAACTCAAATTTCTGTACATATATCTTTTTTTTTGATCTTTATAGAACGCTCGTACCAATTATGAGTATTCCACCTTCAGAAACAATGGCGCTACTGGCAATTTTTTACAAAACTGAAAACTAGTATTTTTTTAAAAAAATTAAAATATTAGAAAAACTACTAGGTTGAAGTATATAACGTTGTTAATAAAAAAGTTATAAAATTTTACGCAGAATTTAAAAATAAATTAGAAAATAGGATATTCCATTTAAAAAAAAACATATGTTATATCGTCCACACTTTTTTGAAGTACCCTGTATACTCAAAAATAATTTTATACTGTGCACCTTAACATTCCCTAAAACTTGTATTTAACATTTTTTTCGCCATTCCCGAAACAAATGGGATCATGAACTTTACTCTATCGTTGACTCACCCTGTACAAGACGGATGTAATAAATAGGTTATTACTTACATCAAGCTCTCTACCTTCATATTTATGTCTAGCCGGAATATGATAAAAGTGACAGAAAAGATTCTCTTTGTGAAGTTTTCCATCGCGAAGGGGATTGGATTTCAGATGAGAATAATGATTTCTATTTATAAATAAACAATAATAATCTGATGAAATTTTATTGTGGTTTTGTGTTGAAACTTACTCATCAAGTAGTAACCAGACCTGCTGCTAAAAATAAGTAAATCAGAAATATTTGGTCCTAAGTAATCCCGTATAGGCTCGAATGTTTATATAAGTACCAATATGTGCGTCGTTATTTCTAAGGAGGGCGAGAAGACCAATAGTCTAAAAGAGGTCTTAATAGTACTATCCCGATTTCAAAAATATTTGAGCTGTCCTTAATAAGTAACATTGTGCTTTAGATTATTACCATTTATATGCTTAAAATAAAACATACAAATGAGGATCTAAAAAACCCCTGTTTATTTGCAAAGTAACAAAATATGTAGATCGGTCGAAATTATTATTAATTAAAGGTGTTTATTAAACACCCTGTACAATTTCACTGCCGATTTCCAAGGAAAAACATCACCCAAACAGGTTCTGGCGCTGAGAGAATACCTGCCATAGTACTCATATGGTAAAGTGCGCGAGAGAACTAACACCAATTTTCTGTATACTTTTCAACCTGTCCTACAGAAAAGGAATATTTCGTTCCTGCTGGAAATACTATACAGTTCAGCCGATACCCAAAAAAGGGTAGAAGACCTTGCCAAACAACTACCGACCAGTCACACTGCTTTCAATAATATCGAAAGTCATGGAAAAGGCTATCAATCAGCATCTTCTAAAATATCTTGGAGGATTGAATATTATTAGCGACCATCATGTGACTTTCATAAGCAAAGGTCAACAGGAGATCTTCTAACTTATGTCACAAATGTTGGAAACAACGCAATTGAACACTTTGGAGAATCTCGAGTGGTTCGACTTGATATATCCAAAGCATTCGACCCTGTTTGGCAGGATGGATTGTTGGCTAAGCTACGTTCTTATGGTGTGTCTGAAAAGCTCTGTTTATGGCTCACACTCAGAGAGTGGCAATCGATGGATTTCTTTCTAAAAATCCTTCACTACTAACGCCGGTGTGCCCCAAGGCTCCATACTTTTTTTCTCATTTACATTAACGATCTGCTGTAAAGGACCAGGAATTCAATCTATAACTTTGCATATGACAGTACACTTATTTTCTCCATTCACTTTGAACGCTGGAACATCTGCTACTCAAGCAAATATCCGCAGACAGCAGGGAGTTATTGGACTTAACAAAGATTTGGAGGAAGTTATATCTTGGGGTGAACCGCAACCTAGTAGAATTTAATGTTACAAAAACCCAGGGGACAGTTTTTTCTAAAAAAAAATTAACGTTGCTGAACCCGACATAGTTATGTCTATTGCTCTAGCATCATCACTTAATTTGTTGGGCGTTAACTTGGGAGCAAATATGTCTTTGCAGGAACATGTTGCAAGCATATCAAAGAGAGCTTTTTAAAAGCTGGGAATATTATTTCGAACTAGAAAGCTTTACACGCCACAACAATTGTTAATTCTGTTCAAAGCTCAAATTCGACCGACAATGGAATACTGCTCCAATGTTTGGGGCTCGGCTCTCAAACATACACTTCATTTGTTCGATTCTATTCAGAAGAGAAAGTTGAAAGCTCTCAACCCAGTATATATCTGCCATCTACTAAAGGCCATGTAAATACGAACAAGAAGCTGATTAAATTGACATTTCATAGTCACAATCGCTTAAGAAAACCATAAGGTAACGCCACATATACAAGTTGATCGTCTCCTGCATGGCTGGCGATCGCGCGTCGCTAGAAGGTTAAACAAATGGGAGACCAAAAAGAAATTGCCAAAATGAGTTTGCAAGCTAACTGTCTAAGAAAAATCAAAATTAGACTTTGTTACAAATTTATTACTTAATTGAAGACACTTTTTCAGTTTTAAATTATAAAGTAAACATGTTATTGGCATAATCACCAAAATTTAATTTTCAGAATCCAGGTTATATGAAAGACAAATTTAAGCTAGTTATAGAGACCTTACACGCACCCGATAGAGGCTATCAAGATAACGTAAGTATTATCAAACACCCGTCTTACCTGTATTTTTTTCTTTTCTATGTTTCGGTCGCCAATCATCGCATGGTTGCGGGAAATTCTGCTATTGTAAAAAATTAACTTCTTTTCAATGTGCGCATACAGAACCCTGGCTACATGAAGGAAAACTTTGTGATTTGTATTGAGAGTTTGCACATAGCGGATACTGGAAAGCAGGACAATGTAAGTTGGTGATGTACGCCATATATCTTCTGCAGCCTGCTGTATATACAGTATGTCTTAGCACACAGTTTTCCTGCTTTTTTCCTATCTTTTTTTTTCCTCCTCACCAAAAACAATTCTTTAGGCTGCTTACAGTCAAAAAATAACATTTTTTGTTGATTTAATTTTACTATGGTTGTGTTTTACAAAGAAATCCACCATTTTAACATGACACTACATTTTCAGTTAACAGCTTTTTTCTATGCTTGAACTAACATTAGAGCCTGTGTAACTTACTCTCATGTTTAGATAATAACGTTTAAAATTTGATGGACGCTTGTAATTAAGAAAAAATGCCATTGTCCAACACTGTAAACAAAACAGCACGAGGAAGTTTTTTATACGAGGGCCGTCTTTTAAGTTTTTACAAACTACCACTAGATGGCGCTATTGAGATGTGCAGTTGCCATTCTTGTAAAAGTTGACATTTGTTATTGTTAAAACAGTGGCCGCTCAGAAATTGGCTGAGTAGTTTGTTTACAGTGGACGTTTAAATAAACTGTTTTGTAAACAAACGGAAATTTCACGTGAAGGTGAATGGATGATTTTTTGACCATTTTAGTAAAGATCTAACTCAACAACAGTGCTTCGTTCAACTTTTGGCAATGAATTGCCATCAGAAAAGACTGTTGGTTTGCAGAATTTCGTCATGGTCGTGCTTCCGTCAGCGATGAATTTCGTAGAAGGTCGACCAAAATCGATTATTGTTTCAAAAAACATCGATGTTGTGCGCAACATGATTACCAGGTGTACAAGTATGAATGCGGATTTCAGACAACAGATGGTGCGCATCAATGCAGTTCGTGCTATAAAGATTTGACACTGCGCCATTTTGTTGTGTCATCAACAAGTGTCAGACGCGCACGAGTGATAAATTGGAAAAGTGTGTGCATAGTATCGTGTTGTTGTGTTCAATATGTCGAAATTTATACCGAACAAAGAGCATTCGCGGACAGCATTAATTTTTTGTTTTCATTTGAAGAAAACTGCTGTTGAATCATACCGATTACTTCGAGAACCTTATGGTGAACATGCTCCATCGCAAGATACGTGTGAACGATGGTTTCGGCGTTTCAAAAGTGGTGACTTCAATGTTGCAGACAAGGAACGTGGAAAACCGCCAAAAAAATACGAAAATGTGGAATTGCAAGCATTGTTGGACGAAGATGATTCGCAAACAAAAAAACAAGTCGCCGAGCAATTGGGCGTTAGTCAACAAGCTGTTTCCAATCGGGTACGAGAGATGGGAAAGATTCAGAAGCCGGTAGATGGGTACCACATGAGTTGAACGACAGGCAAATGGAAAAGCGCAGAAACGGTTAATACTAAACGTTACCTACAACAATTGACCGATTTGAACCGTTCGCTGCTTGAAAAAAAGGCCAGAATACCGAAAGAGGCAACACAAAAGTAATTTTTCTTCATGACAATGCTCCATTACATACGGCAAAACCAGTTCGCGACACGTTGGAAGCACTCAGTTGGGAAGTTCTATCCCCGTGCGGCTTACTCACCAGACTTGGCTCCTTACCGATTACACTTGTTTGCATCGATGGGTCACGCACTTGCTGAGTAGCGCTTTGGTTCGTACGAAGATGTGAAAAAATGGCTCGATGAATGGTTCGCAGCAAAAGGGGAAGATTTTTACTGGCGTGGTATTCACAAATTGCCCGAAAGTTGGGAAAAATGTATAACAGCGATGGAGCATACTTTGAATAAAGCACTTTTTATCATTCTTCCGAATTTAACATGTTTTTTTAGAAACAAAATCCGCATTTTATACTTGTACACCTGGTAAAGATATATCGAAGACTGCAGTATATTCGATTTTACATAAGCATTTAGCTGTGAAAAAGATCTATTCCCGATGGATTCCGCATAATTTGACCAAAACTTAGAAACAAGCTCGTGTCAATTGGTATAAGGAAGTACTTAAAAAATCCGACCGAAGACATGCAAAATCAACATCGTAACAGGAGACGTAACTTGAATATATTTGTACGAGCTGGAAGTTAAGCAACAATCGACTATTTGGGTATTCCAAGATGAACCGAATCCAACAAAAGTGGTTCGTTCGCAAAGCACTTCCAAGAAAATGTTCCATTGTTTCTTTGATTATACTGGACATGTGACAATCATTGCTTTAGAGGATCAAAGAACAGTTAATGCTAAATCTACATACAACAACCGAAAACGCCGTGTCATTCTTCATCATGACAGTGCCAGCTCTCACACAGCACGTCAAACAATTAATTATTGGACGGAGAAAAACATCGAATTGCTCGTATTCACCTGATTTATCACCTAACGACTTCTTGTTCCCAAATGCAAAAAAAATGCGTGGACAGCGATTTTCATCACCTCAAGAAACTGTTGAATCCTTCCAAAACCATGTTTTTGAGGTACCAGTTTCAGAGTGGAAAGAATGTTTCGAGAATTAGTTCGAACGCATGCAAAAGTGGATAAATTTTACAGGCGAATAATTTAAGAAACAATAAAACGAATTTTTGACCAAAAATTACTTTTGTAAAAACTTAAATATAGCCCTCTTAGCAATGAGAATTTGGCGGGACCAACAATACTAGTGAAGACATACAATTAATCCCGCCAAATTCTATTTCCTGTCTTGATTGGTATTAAATTTCGGATGGTTGTAGCTTCTACTTGATGGAAATTCATTAAAAATATATAATAAAAGACTGTTTTTAGTCAATTTCCACTGGTTTATTTATAATTGTGATGACGCGTTTCGCTGTCGTTGCAGCTTCTTCAGATCTACATTTTACACTGTCAAGTTAGGTTGTAATTATAAACATTAAACCTAACTTGACAGTGTAAAATGTAGATCTGAAGAAGCGGTATCGACAGCGAAACGCATCATCACAATTCAAAAAACCAGCGGAAATTGACTAAAAACAGTCTTTTATTAAATATTGATTGATATTGTTAATCCCGCCAAATTCTCTTTGCTGTAAACATCTTCCCCGCGCTCTTTTGTTGACAGTGTTGTAAATTGGCGTTTTTTCTTAATAACAATCGTCCATACTAGCCCATCCACATTTTCTGATAGTCTTAAAATTTTACACTTCTCATAATTTTGAAAAATTTGTATTTAAACTAAAAAATGCGTGGTGCGTTAAAGTTCTAAGGTGTCCTAATTTTCTTTCTGACAAGTTCCGTATACTAATCATAGAAAGTTGGAACTTCTGCTACTTCTCAACACTGACAATCGCTAATGCACTGGCATTAACTCGAAATTTCTTCGGTGGCGATAAGTTTGTGTGCTTCAATTGTAGTTATTGCCGTTTTGTTTCAGTATTAGAAAACGGTTTTCGTGTCTCATTCATTGTGACAACTGATGAGAAGAAAGCTTCGTCATCATGTGTCAATATCGCCTGATAAATTGTCATACGCGCAGCCCTGTATACGTCGATTAGCAATCGGAAAACCTACCTTGAAGGAACTTTCTGCATTCTCAGCTCTTCACGCAGGAAATGTGTACAAATTCGATGGAAATGCCAACGATCCTCCATAACAACTTGCTTCACTCGCGCAAACGTGTTTTCTGTCCGGCTATGTCGGGGCTGATGTTTCTTAGGTTCGTTATCACACGACGTTCGGCCTCCCTTGAGTGGAGCACCTATTTTTTACATACATGAGAGCTTCCCCGCATGTCTCGGTCAGTTAACGATGAATGTCGATGAGAGTCATGCCACGGAAGTGGAGAAAATGGATGATTACACCCTGTTCTTGTATACTGACTGTGGTTTCCATAAAATAATTAAAAAAATCAGCAATGGAAGTAGTACGTACACTACCGTCAGAAAGTATTTGCCCACCTAGTTATTTCAGTCCCAAGACAACAAAAACCCAGACAATATATATATATATATATATATATATATTATATATATATATTTATATATATAATTATATATATATATATATATTTAAATTTTAATGAATTATTATTTATTTTCACATTATACACAATCTAGAAAATCAGAAAAATATCCATGATTTTCCAGGATTTTTCCCATCTATGTGACTTCCTTTGTTTTTAATTACCGCTTTACAGAGTTTCGGCATTCTGTCCAGTAGTTTCTTCGGTTATTTTAACCCACTCTGTTTGTAAAAGTTCCCACGAATGATTTTCTGATGTCGGATTGAGTTTTCGAACACACCTGTGCAAATGGTCCCACAACAATTTGATGGAGTTCAGATTGTGGAGGCCAGTCATCACTTCCAGGACCTCATCGGATTTCCATTGGTCCAAAAGTTCTCTAATTTGTTTAGCAGAATGTTTAGAATCGTTGTCATTACGCTTCCAACATCCTCTCTCCAGCTGACCGCCGCACGTAAACTCGTCGATTTGAACTGAAAATTTCGAATTTAGATTCGTCGCTCCAAAGGACGGAATTCCATTGTTCTGATGTCCAAATTTCATGTTCTCGGGCCCATGCTAATCGTTTGCGTTTATTCACTTTCCTAAGAAGTGGTTTCCTCACTGCAACTCTCCCGTGTAGTCCACCTTCTGCTAACCTGTTCTTCACGGTTGTCGCTGATGGGGATGGGCCGCTCCAGGTTTACTTGAGCCGTGATTTCTGGTGCGGTTAGGCGGCGATTACGTCTGCTGGACATTGTTATAGCTCTGTCTCCAGCGGGAGTCATTTTTCGAGATCTTCCTGAACATTTTTAGTTGGGAATTCCATTTCCCGCAGAAAATTTTTTTACGATGTAGTCCACCGTTCTCCTTGGCATCCGCATATCACTCGCGATTTGTCGACTCGAGTGACCATTTTGATGTCTGGCAATTATCAGAGCCCGATTTTCAATGGAAACTTCTTTCGTTTTTGGCATTTTCAAGAACAATTGAGCCTGTATCAATGACAAAGTACTGTTTCTATTTATAGCATAATTTTTATCATAAAATGTCACTAGGAATTTCCATAATCCCTAGAAATTTGAAATGAGTTCTTACTTTAACTGGAATTCTCAGAAATCGCCTCAAAACGATTATCATGCAAAACTTGTAAATTTGTTCTAATTAGTTTTTTTTCATAAATATAAACGGTGTTAAACATTTCCTTTTGTTACATCTTTCGTTTTTTAGTGTTCCGTACGGAACTTTGGTGCCTGTCCGTCTGTCACACCCGACTTTCTTCGAAACTATTTGACATAGAAAGTTGAAATTTGGCACAAATATAGGAATTGAGGGCCCCATCAAAGCTGTGTAGTTTTAAAAGTTAAATTTTAACTTAAAGGGTTAGTTTTGGGGCGTAAAATTTGAAATGAAAAAAAAAAATTAGGTCATCGAGTGGGGTGTCAAATGAAAGATGTGAAAACACGAGTTCAAAAATATATATATGGTAATGTAATACTTGCGCAAGCTTTTCTTTGTATTATTTTTAAGAACTTGCCAAAAATCGTTGTCTCCCTCCTTATCTCGAAAAGTACTGATCAAAAAATTATGAAAAAATTATGGCATATTCTTCATAGGGTGTAGGTTGAACGAAGATTATTACGAGTATTTTTAATACTCTTTAATAATTTATCTGGTACATAAAAAAAAATAAAAAATTTCAAGGTCATCAGTTTTTAACAAAGATCGTAAAGTCATTGATCGTTTTGTTCCTCCGTAACAAGAATTTTTATTTTAACAGCAGTCAACGTACGGAACACTAATTGCGCAAGTCCGACTTGCGCTGGGCCGGCCATTCTATCTCCAGATTAGAGAAAAACACAAAATCCTCAAGAAAATTCTTTATTTATGTGTATCAGAAACACTTCAAAAGGTTTATACGATCATAAAGGTGTTAGAAATTGAAAAGCATATAAAGTTTTACGCAATGAATTAATCGTTTTCACCGTTACTATCGCTGGCCTCTGTACCTGTGATTAACCAATGTATTATTGTCGTCTAGAACTCTATATGCTCTTCTGAAATATACTAGAGACATTTTTTGACGTCTGTGATGATTTTTATTTTCATTTATTGGCACGTTCCAGCGCTATAACTTTGTAGATCCAGTGGAGATAACGTAACGCCGTTTGTTTTCCTAAGGGTAAACATGTGTAGAACCAAACTGAATGTATAGTGAACCTTTCCCTTTATGTGGCTGAGTGGCGCATAGAAGATAACTTATTACTTTGTCTTCTTTTTCCTCATTTCCCATAACTTTCATCAGATATGGAGGACTTCTTATAAATTTAGCTCACAACTTCCCGATCTCGATTTCTTGAGGATATATTTTTATTACATTAAATCATTTATCAATCATATTCACTAGGCGAACAGACCCGATTAGCTTTACGTATTAACCTTTTTACTGCCCCCCCCCCCAAGTCTCGATCACAGGGCAGGAACAAGTGACTTGTGACAGTAGAGAAAATTTCAACTTTTTCAAAGACTTTTACTTTTACGAAAACCATACACCTTTTCGACAGGCAATGATTTTTGGTTTACACGCTACATCCGTTGGAAAAAGGAGCAGATTTGCATGTTCCTTCATCTTATGTTGGTCTAACTCAGTAATAGACTGTAAACTTCAGGATTATCAGGTCAGTTGTTGGAAACGATCGATTTTCGGGTTCGATTTTCTTTTGGTAAATCCATACCATGTTTATTCATAAGTGGAATTTATATGTCACAAGTAAGTGCCGATAGTCGTATGAATATAAGTTAGAAATAGGACATAAATGGGAATACATTAAATCGATAGACGTTCGTGGTCCACAATATACAAAGTACATATTATTGCGGACTAAGCCAATATGTATGTAAACATAAACGTAATGATTGTTCATTTGACGTTTATTTTGATTTTAAATATAGAATTTTCAAAATTTTAATACAATTAAACACCTATAGTAATGTTAATAATTAGTTAGACTAGGTAGATTAGGCCAATAAGGCTAGTACCTTATTTTATGTCCCTACTCACATTACACCTTTTATTACAGTCTGTCAAGTAACTACGTGACCGCTCGAATTCTTGAAAAAATGTGTTTTGAAGAACATATTTTGCTATCAATGTATTCTTTGGTGTGCTAACAACGACGCAATTACCTTAGTAACTTGTCATCAATAATTGCCTGGCATACTGTCAACGATATTTTCTGCCTATTTTGCAAATTTTTCGAATCTCTGAATTAAAGTCCTCAGAGTCTTTCCTCTGAACTGTCTCTTTACAAGAGACCCAACGTTTTCAATAAAGTTGGCGTCCGGCCATTGTGAGGGCCACTCTAACATCTTATCGTGGGCCCAAGTGAGCCGCTTCACAATGTGAGTTTCGCCCAGTAAAGGTTCCGTTAACATGCTTCGGAATTTGATATCATGAGCACGAAGATGTTGTCGAATGGTCCCATGGGACACATTCAAACCTGATTTTCTTAATTTTGCCGCTCCTTGACGCATCGTCAATTTCGGGTCCCGTGAAAACAAAGACACGATTCGTTTTTGACTTTCGGAGAGACTTTGCCTACTGAGCCACATTTTGGTAAGTCGTCGACATTTTTCGTCTCGTTAAAATGGTTTACCCACTTCTTCACAACGGCACCGACTTTTTAATATATTTAGCGGCCGTGAAATGTGTCATTTTAGGCCTCTTTGGATGGGAACAAGGAAAGACTGCCTCGAACCGACGCGCAAACAAATGACTACTTTTGGATTTTACGTGATTTCGATGATATCGACTGATACTTTTACTAAAATACGTCGTAAAAAAAGGTTCCCTCTACCGATTTTTTGTTGAATCTCTAGAATCGCATCTATCAAAAATGAATTATCGCGGACATGTTCTTACTTGACAGACTGTAATTCGTCATTTTTTACCTTATTTACCGTTCGGCAGCAAGGGCGATGCGAATCGTAAAAGTTTTGGAACCACTGCTATGGACAGAGGAATTGTGACCTATAAGATTATCTAATTCCGTGTAAATTTTAGTTAATCAAAAAAATGGTCAGGGAGTGCTTGGTATGTTGGGCAGCAACAGCTGAAGGGGCCCCGACACGAGGTGGCACTCCGTATTCTATAGTATGCAGATGCAGAAGCAGTGATGTTAAAATAAGGACGTTTAAATTTCTTACGCTTTCCAGAGCATTCGAATTTCTATTGCGTAGCGGTCATTTGAATTATATACTATTTATATAACTTTATTCGTCTATACTCATACTCCTTATCACTACCAATCTTTCACACCTTTTCTATCTTCGCTTTGTTATTCTCTCGCCCAATTCTTTCAACACACAGCACTTAGGTACTTTACCAATTTAAAAAAAAAACTTTCCAAAACGAGATCGAAACCTAACCTCAAACATTTTCCAAAGGTCCATGAACTTCCAGCCGAGAAACTAAAGATCAGAGAGGTCGTCCAAATCGACATAGCTAACGATCCAGTGACGTCAGCGGACTACAAACCGGACGAAGATCCGACAAAGTTCAAGTCAAAGAAGACGGGACGGGGACCTTTAGTGGGCCCGGATTGGAAGGAGAAGGTTAATCCTGTGATGACGTGCTATAAGTTGGTTACTGTGGAGTTTAAGTGGTTTGGTTTGCAGGTAAGGTATTTCTTTATCTTTATACAGGGTGTCCCGTAAATAAGTTCAAAGGGTCTAGCCGGATAAGGTACTAAACTCGGCCCTTAAAACCAATGCAACACATATTGTAACTACATATTGTAGGTATTGTTTAGAAAAGCCTATCCTGAAATTTTCAGACCTCCAATTCACTCCTGTCAGTTATAATCTCAAAACTGGTGATTTTTTTTATTTGTCTCGTATTCTACAGCTCTTGGCCGTTTGACTCTAAATTTGAGGAGGTAGTAGGTAATAGTTAGTACTCTAACCTGATTTTTTTTGGCAGGAAATTAAAAAAAAATTCATATACATATACAACATGAATCGCTTTTTCCGCACACATGCAGCTCCTGGAGCGCTTTAGGACTTCACTGTAGCACGTGTGCTGGGCCCATAAAAAAATAAAATAATCTATATTGAAATCTACATACCGTGTAGGTATGAAACTCACACAATATGTGCAGATATATGTCACAAACATGCCTGTCAAATTTCAGAATGATTGGACTACGGGCCGCAAAGTTATGCCCAAAATACCAACGAACTAACCTAAAAATCCTCATTTTTCGGCTGTCTAAGTATAATTCTGTTTAATTCTATCAAGTTTGTCATTTTCTCAGCTTCAATACATAAAAGCAACATTTCCCCCATATATACTCAATATAAAATGCATTAAATAAATAAGTATACCTAATTATATAGTAATAACTTTTTTTTTCCATTATTTCCATATTTATGCGGTACTTTACCTTGACAAGTGGACTATATTCTAACAAACAAATCTAATTTTAATAATAAAATAGTACTGATCAAAAAATTTTGGAATATTCTCCACAGGGTGCAGATTGAACGGAAATTATCACAAGTGCATTACCTTTAATAATTTATTTGGTATCTAAAAAAACAAAAACCTCAAGGTCATTAGTTTTCAGTAAAAATCGGAAAAAAACTTTGTTGAAATCTCATTTGGGGTGTGTTTTGTGAAGTCATTGATCATTTTATACCTCCGTAACAAAATTTTTTATTTCAAAAGCAATCCACGTACGGAACACTAATTGCGCAAGTTCAACTTGCACTTGACCGGTTTTTTTTTTTGCGATTGTATGACTTTTACCTTTAGGTGCCTTGGGGATCCAGAATCACAGCAATCCATAGATTTTCGTTTGAATAAGGGATCATGTTACACAATCATCTTTAGTTTTGGAGAACGTTTAAAAGTTTGGGGATCTATCTTGTACTAAGTTTGCTTTTACTGAGATTGTTATGTGGAAGTTGAAGCGCTATGGTAATCGAAAGTCCATGCTTTGTTAATAATTCTTAAGTTTTGAGTCGTTTATCCTTTAGCACTTCCTCTTCAGCGAAATTGTTTTTCATGTGGGCTGTTCTACAGGTCTATCTTGCAGAGCGTTCTTTTCATCGAATCTCATTAGCTGAAATCGCTCAGCAGATTCTTTAACCGTCGAGTAGCCTTGATTGGATGCCGATAATTCATTTCCTGTTAGGATATGTGAAAAAAAGCTTTTAGAGAGGATTTCAGGTGATATTCGAGGGTTGTATGATAAGTACTTGGCCTCGGCGAGAGATGACGCTACTACTGCTTAAAAAAAATTATATTTTCCGTAAACATAACCTTTCACAAGAATCCTGTCAAATTTTCACGTCGCTCCGTGATTTAGTTTGTGAGTGGTACCCATTTAAATAGAACAACTTTTGTGATTTTACAACAATGGGTGCCACGACGAAACATGGATTCATCACAGCACACCAGAGACCAAAGAACAGTCAAAACAGTGGGCGCTCCGGCGCCAAAGAAGGCCAAGGCGACTTCATCGGCCAGCAAAGTCATGGCCACATTGTTTTGGAATGCACGCGGCATAATCCACGTCGATTACCTTGAAAAGGACAAAACGATTAATGGAGAGTATTATGTCAACTTATTGGATCGTTTCAACCATGATGTGAAAGAAAAACGTCCGCATTTGGCAAAGAATAAAATTCTCTTTCATCAAGACAATGCACGCGTGCACACTTGCATCGCCATGGCAAAATTCCATGAGTTAGGATACGAATTACTTCCGCATCCTCCATATTCGTCAGTTTTAGCCCCTAGCGATTATTTCCTATTGCCGAATATGAAAAAATCACTCGGCGGAAAAAATTTGGCTCAAACGATGAGGTGATTGTTAAAACAAACACCACACAGAAATCGTGTTTTTTTAGATGGGATATAGAAGGTAGAAAAACATTGGACTAAGTATATGGAGTTAAAAGGAGAAAATTTTACACATAAAAATGTTTTTTTTTCTTGTCAGTCATACAACCCTCGTACAAACGATTGTCCTTTTGTGTGTAACATTTATGAAATAAATAAGCAACGGAATTGGTGGTGTGTTTCTATTCAGATTAAGATTGCATTTTAAACAGGCCTTCCGTATTTTTGATTTTTTTTTATTTGTTTCAGACCAGAGTAGAAAGTTTTATACAAAAATGTGAAAGGCGGCTATTTACAAATTTCCATAGGTAAGATATTTGCATGTTTAATTCTGCATTTCCTAATTTTTTTTGGCATTTAAATGCACTGATAAGACAGTAAAAACTTTCGTTGACATTTAACAACGTTCAAACCTTGTTAACAACAAATAGGGTGGTGTCTGCAAAAAAAAATAGTATACACGGTGTGTCTTAAAGTAAATAGGTCCTTTTCAGGATAGCCAATATTAGTGGCACGACCTATCTGATATAATATGCATTGAAACGGAACAGCTTTCACTGATATTATCTTTAATTTTCATGACAGTTGGATGAATAGAAGCTTAGATATTGCGTCTAAAGTGACACTCTGTTTTAATACACAGGTATACAAAAAAATTCTCTGTCTTTTAAGTGAGCTTGATTTCTTAAGAATTTTTTTTTGAATCCAAAAAAATCAAAAAAAAGACATCCATGAAATTTTTTTCAGAAAGTTGCCAGAAAAATATTAAATTGAAAAAAAAAAATACATTTTAATAATGTAAAATGTATAATCATTAAAATTATGGAATAAAACTATTATTTCGGTCATCTTTAAATGTTCTGAATCTACATTTATCATAAAAACTTGTACTGTTTTTGGGCACCATTCATTTTAGAATAAAAATAATCCAACTTCAGTTTAAAAAATAAAAATACTGAAGAGTTATGTAGTTTTTTGAAAGAAATTTTAATATGGTACAACCGTTGCGTTCTGAAAGATAAAGCAGGTGGTTCAGTGAAACACTACACATTTAAATAAAGAAGGGTTTATTAGCAAAATAAAAATTCCTCCTTTATTACTCTCTTAAAGATTACTTCTACTAAATAAAAACCCCTTAAGCTAGAAGAGTGGACACTATTACATAGAGTCTTTTAATCAAGATTACTAAGTTTTTAATAAAAGGCTTGTTAAAACACGATATTAAAAGTTTGTGAAATTAACTTCGCGAGTAACACGTGTTGACTAGTCGTTGGAAACGTACTTGTAAACATGAAGTGAGCTATTTAGACTGGTGTGCTTATGACTTACGGATTGGTTTCTCCTCGTAGGTTTTCCATAAGTTACTTGGCCTCTCCTGGTGAGATTCTCATAAAAATATTGTCTCGGCCATTACCATCTTAGTTTCATTTGGATTGCTAAACACTTTTTGACCCGAAATGCTTGAGGATGAGCAGAATATTTCAAGAAAGGAAAAAGGCTTTAAACTTGAGAACTAGAAACCGTTACTGCACTACTACATCACCGAGAAAAAAACACTCTCTGTCGTGCTGGAGAAGAAAGCCACTACGGCCTACTGCTTCATGGTCGAAAAAGCCACTACTGCTTCATGGTAGAAAAAAGCCTTTAAAAATTCCATCTGGCCGTTTATATATCGTTTCCCCTTCTTCAAAGTGATATCTTTAAAATGGCTTACTTCCGGGTTGCAAAACCGACGCAAACCAAAGAAGTCAGGTCAGCAACACGTTATACACGGCCGAGCCTCACTGTTCAAAAATTGAAATATAAAATGCAACGTCTCTCTGTCTGTCTGTCCGTCCGTCCGTCCGTCCGTCCGTTAGTGCGCTTATCACTGGAGAACCACTTATCCGATTAACGTACTTTTTTTTTTAAAAAACATACATATTTTCTCTGGCGAGGTTATAGGCTATATTTTATTACGATAGGTAGCATAAGGAATGAGCAGTGACGATAATAGTGAATGAAGTCGGAAAAAACTTTGCCGCTAGCGCGATTCCTTACAATACACAGTCTAAACCATTAAATATAGAACAATATTATGTAGCAGAGAATATCTATAATATATATAAAAAATGCAATATCTCTGTCTGTCTGTCCATGAGTGCATTTATCACGCGAGAACCCCTTATCCGATTTATGTGCTTTTATAAATTTATACAGATGTTCTATATAATTCGATATAAGCCTAGATAATGGGAGATAAGGTGAGCTAATGGGAGATAAGTATAAATAATGGGAGATAAGGAGAAATAATGGGAGATATTTTATTACGTTAGGTAATATAAGGAATAAGCAGTGCCGATAGTAGTGAATCAAGTCCACGCGAGCGGAACCGCTGGGACTGCTAGTTATAAATAAATATAAACATGTAGTAAAATATAAATTACAGGAAGAAAAATAGTATCGTAACATGATCTTAAAATCTAAGAAAAAAAAATGAATGTTATAATTTTAATCCTGACTTGACATAAAAAAATAAAGTTTTAAGTTTAAACAAAAAACTCACTTTACAAACAAGAATTTTTTTTCGAACCAAATTATTATTGCTAGTAGTTTAATTTAGCGGTTGCACATATTTATTTTAAACAGCAGTTTGCTACGTAGCTTAGTTAAACTTGGTGTATGCGTGTTTTTTTGTTAAACATGAACACTAAAACCTAATATTTTTAAGTTTTTATGTAAATGTAGATTCAGAATATTTAAAGATGTCCGAAATAATAGTTTTATTCTATAATTATACAGCTTTACTTTATTTTTTAAAATGTATTCTTTCATAATTTCCTAAATGAAATGAAACGATTACTTTGTTATTTGTCAGTTATTATTTTTTTTTATTTATCTGCTACTGCAGTTTCGTAGGTTTTCTACATTTTCAAGCGTAATACTACAATGTAGAAAACCTACAAAACTGCAGTATCAGATAAATAATAAAAAAAAAAACAAAAAAATAAGTGACAAATAACAAAGTAATTCGTTTTATTTCATTTTAAAATTTAAAATATACTGTCACAAAGTAACGGACACCTTAATTATACAATTGTAATGTTTCAAATTAATAGTTTTCTGGCAACTTTAAATGTGTTTTCTGAAAAAATCTCACGGTAGATGTCTTTTTTTCATGATTTTTTTGGATTCAGTATAATAAAATACTTAAGAAAACACGTGTCTCACTTAAAAGGCAGATAATTTTTTTGTATACTTGTGTTATCGGTCGAAATATCAATATGAAACAAAGAGCAAATATTAAATTTTGTGTAAAACAAAAGATAGTTGTTACGGTACGTGGATATGGGATTAAATATGTACAAAACGTCAATCCATCGCATTTTGACTAAGCATTTTGGACTTAGATTTGCGTACGGTTTGTACCACACAAATTGATTGATAAAAAAATTGCTTCAAATTCAATATTGTAAAGACTTAATTAAAGAGTCAACAAAGAACAAAAACTTCAAGTATTCCACTGAATCTGGCGATGAGATGTATTTGAACTACCTTTTAAGTTTTTACAAACGACCACTAGATGGCACTATTCCGATGTTGTTAATTTGACATTTGTTATTGTTAAAACAGTGACAGCTCAGAAATTGACCGAGTAGTTTGTTTACAGTGAGCGTTTAAAAAAATAACAGTTTTATGAACAAATGGAAATTTCACGGGAAGGTTTTTGTCGGTTGATTTTTTACGATTTTAGTAAAGGCCTAACTCAACAACAATGCCTCGAATCTCTTCGTTTACCTTTTGGTAATTAATCACCATCAGACAAGACTGTTTACAATTGGTCTTCGGAATTTCGTCATGGTCTTGCTTCCGTCAGCGATGAATTTCGTGAAGATCGACCAAAATCCGTTGTTCTAAAAAACATCAATGCTGTGCGTCACATGATTGAAGAGGATCGGCATGTGACTTATGAGATAGAGGCATCCTTAGGCATATCGAACACTTGGCTGTGAAAAAGATCTGTTCCCGATGGACCGCATAATTTAAGTGAAACTCAAAAACAGGCTCATGTTAACAGGTGTAAGGAAATGCTCAAAAAATTCGACCGAGGACATGCAAAATCCGTATACAACATCGTGGATATATTCGTACGAGCCCGAAACTAAGTAACAATCAACTGTTTGGGTGTTCCAAGATGAGCCGAATCCAACAAAAATGGTTTGTTCGCGAAGCACTTCCAAGAAATTGATCCCTTGTTTCTTTGGTTATACTGGACATGAATCGAGGAACAGTTAATGCTGAATGGTATACAACAATTTGCTTACCAGAAGTCATCGATGAAGTCAGGAAAAACAACCGAAAACGTCGCATCATTCTTCATCATGACAATGCCAGCTCTCACACAGCACACAGTTGGTTATTTGACGGAGAAAAACGTCGAATTAATATCTCATTGTCTGCATTCACCTGATTTATCTCCTCACGACTTTTTTTTTGTTGTCGAATGTCAAAAAAATGCGTGGACAGCGATTTTCTTCACCTCAAGAAGCCCTTGAATCCTTCCGAAACCATATTTTAAGGTACCGACTTCAGAGTGGAAAAAATGTTTCGATAATTGGTTTGAACGCATGCAAAAGTGTATAAATCTTAAATGCGAATATTTTAAGAAACAATAAAACGATTTGTTTTTGTAAAAACTTAAAAGGTAGCGCTCTTATGAACCAGAAACCAAGCACCAAAGTACTTAATGGATTTGGCTCCGTCCAAGTTCTATCTGTTCCAAAACTTAGATTGAAAGCTAAACGTTATGCGGACATTGAAGACATCCAAAAGGTGTCGACCAGGATAATGAAGGATATCTGCTAAGATGAGCTTAAAAATTCGTTTATCATGTCTATTGACCGTACAAAACGCTAGCGTCCAAAATGATCTACTTTGAACATAATAAATGAATTTTGCCAAGAAATAAATGTTTGTTTTCATTTTGAAGAAGTCCTGCTTACTTTGGGACACACTGTGCAATATAAGTTCAAATATGTTTGGATGCGCAAACGCAACGGGCGGGAGAGGTAATGTGGGGACACAATGCGAAACCTCAATCCTTGGAACGTTTAAATTTAAGTTATAATTAAATAATTATACGAAATGAAAATTACATGACATCATTTTTCAATACACTGTCGCCATCGAACAGTCCATTTCAATTTTTGAAGCAGCGTCATGAGGACGAGAGTTATCTTGTAAGAAACCAACATATTTCCGGCTTTTTTACGCTTGTTCTGTACAGCAATTTTCTCTGGATTTTCTAGCAAGTCTTAGTAGTACCACAGAAAATATAGCTACCCTACAAAACGACCAATATGGGAAATAAACGCCGCGAAACGAAGCCGGCTAGCTACCACTGGATCGTTAAAAAGTACCTTGTCAGGTTCCTAAAACATGCCTCGTATATTTTTCCCTATTATTGTTACGTACGATATAACTTCTACTGGCGCGACATCCCTAAGAAACTCGACGAAGTACATTTTACGGATCCGGCGGTAGTCAGTTGGCTTCGCTTTGCGACAATATTTTGTTCCACGTCTTTGTCTTCCTGTAGATATATTTTCTGTGGTAGTACGCTATGTTTATCGCCCCTTGGTGTGTCAGGAAATCGATGTGTAAAACACCCTTCATATTGCGAAAGAATGTGGTCATAATTTTCGCTGCTGAAAAAATGGACTTGGCATTCTATGTCACGTCGGGATTCTGCAATTTGATACAATGACAGTAAACAACTATTAACTTCACTACACCAAACACTGTTTTGCACTAAGCTCGCGTTTCGTTAACCATGTGGGCATCATCAGGAGCTGTCTGACTGTCATGTGTTTGGTTTAGTGATAAACTGTTGCGTAATCTGCTTACTTTGGTTTGAAAGACGAACGATGTCGACACCGCATCCACGCTCTTTTGGTTTCAAGGGCAAAGTGATCTACCCAGGTTTCAACAGCAGTCATAATAGACTGTAGAAAGGAATCCCCATCTTTACACCGTGCCAGTCGTGAATGAGCGATTTTCAAGCAAGTCTAATTGTACTGGTCCAACAGTTTCAGATTGCTTTCGAATGCTGTCTTCATTGCCAACACTAATATTGTCTTGAACAAGTACATTAACTCTGCCAGCAATCTGTTGATCCTGCGCATTATTTAATATATGAAACTTCCTTGTTTGTTTCTTACATGAACTTTGAATTATAATTAAAATGTGCATGCTTGTATCTTAAAATTAAACTTCGTCATGGATCGCTTTCTATATTATTTACATATTTATGTAGATCCATAGAATAGGAGTGTAATAAAATGTCTCAACACTTTTTTTTGTTATCTTCAGGCAAGTATTTTGTTCGATGGACGGTTGGCACGGCCTGACAATGGAAGACATCCGCAGGATCGAAGACAAAACGAAAGAGGAACTCGAAGCTTTACGTAAAGCGGGAGAAGTCCGAGGAATGAAGGCAGAGTCAGATTAAATTTATTTTAGCCAAAAAAAACCCACCGACATAGCTAGTTAACTTAAATTAACTAAAAAAAAACAGTTTTAAATTTACCAAATAAAAAAGAGTCGTATAAATTTACCATAGAGATAGGAGGCGACATTCGAAAGAATGCGCCTGTTGAAAGTATTCTAAGTATAAAGAAATTTTTGGGTTTTTGGAGGGGAGTTTGTTTGGAAGAAACATTTTTTGTTTGTGTGTCAACAAAGTATTATTAGACAATTGTTATCTGATAAAGTGATTTTATTATTTAAAAAGTAATTGTCTTGTCTTTCTGGGCCTTAAATTTGAACTCTCAAAATTAAATAAATATGTATCTTGCCGAGATGAAGGGAATCCATAAAATATGGATCGTTGTTTTTTTTTTATTGTTATATTAATATTTCACATTAAATAAAAGGTGGAACCACAGTCGGTCCATATCTTCAAGTACTTCCGACATCTTGCAGATCTAGCCTAAATTCGTTTGGAATCGACACTGAATTGTCTGATTTGACAGTCGACAGTTGACATCAATAATAAAAAGAGGTACATACAGGGTGGTCAAAAAAATTGTTAGCTATATAGGAACCAACTATATGTAAGAAAAAAATGAACAGCTTCCAGGCAAATTCCTTCTTTAAAAATGGGTTATTATACATGCATTTATTATAGGTTTTTATTCGATATATATATATGAGATCTTAAATTATTATATATTTTTCTAAGTTACCAATCAGTGTGGTTTTTGTAGGATACAAGCTTCAGCATCAAAATGTATAGCGTTCAAGATTAAGAGAAAAATAATGAAAATTTTTTGCTCCTCATTGGCATCCCGATGCTTGTTTTTTTTTTTCTTTTTTATTGTGAAATTATACTTTTTATATTTTACAAAATAAATCGTTTGTTTTTTACTAGTGTTTTGTTTTATTTTGTTCTTTTTTGTCGCGTTGTGTGAAGTTTTTCATTATTTTTCTTCAAAAATCACTCGATTTTTCTTCCTTTAAGTTGTGATAATCCAAATTTTAGAAAAATAAATTATGTTTTAATATCTTTTCCGAAGTAATACTAACTAGAAAAACTAGCCAAAAAAAAACGTGTTAATTTAGAACTAAATTACCACGGTATTGTTCAAATTATATCGAAGAGTTGCTTTAACAGTAGCCCGGACATATCTGGTTGGCTTATTTGTCACTAGTGGTTCCAGTATTAGATGTTTCGCATTTCCCCCATGGAGTTCCGCGTGAACAGTGACTGCCTTCGCCTGCATCAAGCTAAGGAGCTTCAATCATTACGGAAATGCTCAGTGTTTTAGATTATCTAAATTTTACCCTTGCATTAACAATACCGGATGCTCAAAATATATATCGACGATTATAAATCTGTAAAATTTTTCCCAGAATAAGACAAGAATTCATGGGCCATGTCTAGTGATTAATATCGATTTATTTTGGAGAAAAATACGAGTTTTTATAAAGATTTCTTTCAGTCGCTACAGCAACGTTGCGAGGCACAGCTGTTCCACGAGGTATGTGAAATTAAGGACAGTAGTGTCGAAATAAATTAGAAAGTTGTAACCAAAGAATGAAGTTTTCATTAGGTTTGCTGTCCATCTGTCGTATAATTCTAACTATACAGGGAAGAGAAAGAGTTTGTCTAATATATTCGAACTCCAAAGCTTAAATACCGTAATCTGGAACGGGAGAAGCCTCCACGGCTTTTGTTAAATGAGAAATTATGGTTTTTGATATTATACCGTATTAAATATTAGTGACTTTCAGACATTTTGCCTATGATCAGGAATTTTTACTCTTCGAGTATGGAACCTGAATTCAGTATGCTAATCTCGAAGAGTGAATATCCTTGAAGATGTATCATTCGTTCAATCATGTACGAGACGCCAGAAAGTCCATTTGACATGGTCTAGTCCCAAGAATCATGATCTCAATAGCATACTTTAGTAAACAAGATAAGATGTGTTATTTAAGTTTTAAGCTGCCCGCTTAGAATTGCGAAGGGCGATGATTATCTTGTTCGTCTACAACTAGCCGACGAGCTCTAAAATGTAAATTAAAAACAGCTCATGTAGGTAATCGTTTGTCGCTTAGTTTTAGACGAAGGGAATAGCCATCGGGCAAGTAGCATACTTTAAGGATGTTAATAAACTAGATAAGACGTTTTGGCGCTCTTCGGGTTGAGAACACTGAATTCAGTAGTCTAATCTCGAAGAGTGAATATCCCTCAAGATTCGTTTGTTTAATCATGTACTAAACGTCTGAAAGTCCATTTGACATAGTTTGGTCCCAAGACTGATGATCTTAGTAGCATACTTAAATTATGTTAGTAAACAAGATAAGATGTAATTATTATTTAAGTTTTAAGCTACCCCGGTTAGAGTTGCGAAGGCCGATGATTATTTTCTTCGCCTACAACTAGTCGACCAGCTCAAAAATGTAAATTAAAAACAGCTCATGTAGGTAAGCGTTTGTCGGCTAGTTTTAGACGAAGGTGATAGTCATCGGTTTTTGTAAAAGTAACCCTAGCAACGCAAGTAACATACTTTAAGGATATTAATAAACTGGATAAGCCATTTTGGCAGTCTTCGGGTTGATATTGCTAGGGTCGCCTACTACTACTAGCTGACAAGCTCTTAGAGAGCGAACCATGTCAAGTAGGGTTGTCCTGCATTTTTAACTTTTAATACAAGAGCAAAAGTTACTAACAAACTACGTCAGCTAAGCCGTTATTTATTTGTCGGTCCTGCTAAACATGTCTTTTGTTTACTATATCTAGTTTTTCTGGCTGGTACTACTGTAAAACCTTTAAAATATTTTTTACAAATGTAGGTATGTGATAGTAAAATAAGGGCCGTCTAGTATGCTTTTTAGGCGTTACCTACATCTACGTCATAGAATTCTCAGTTTTTTTTCTATTTTAAATTTGTCATAAATTCAGTAGGACAACGTATGTTGTTAGTGCATAAGCATGTTGTGTTTCTCAAATCATCGCGTATTTGTAGGTGACCGTTAGGAAAAAGCATTAATTTAATAACCTAAATTCTTTTTAGTATGTAGGTAAGTGTGTAGAATAGCCGTTTTCCTCTAGATTTTTGGGAACATTCTTGACAATATAAGAACTAAATATAATAGAAATCCAATCCTAAATAAGAATGCTCCGGCTTCCATGAAACATGGGGTATAATTGACACCCCGGCTTGAGATAAAAGAAGTAAATAAGAATAGAAACAAAGTCCAGTTGCAGAAATGTGGCCGCGTTATGCTGATTAAACGCTAAGCTTCATTATAAGGCATTCTTGTTTGAGACTTACTCCTAAATAGCAGCTATCCTAGTTTTAAAAAAGCTTTAGTTATAGCAGAGTAAAACTGGGAATAATGTACAGGTAAGAAAAAACACTAGACGGTTCCTTGTGTATTTTTTCTCTAAATGTGCGTATATTCTCTAAAAAAATGTTTTATAAGGATTCACAATATAAAAATTGCCTTAAGTACAATTAGTTTAAAGTTGAAATTGGTTCCATTATTTTGGACGACAGTAGACGGGGTTTTAAAGTCCATTTTTTATTGAAATTGCACAACAAATTAATTTTGGTCCGATATAAGCCGTCTTTTCCTTCAAATCTCCTCTCGTCATTGCGAATACTCTTTGTATGGTCGTCCCCTTTAAAATCAACCTGGCATCGATTGAAATGTCCTTTTTGGACGTCTTAAATCACACATCCTTAACACGTAACTGAACTTCTTTGTTCCTTTTATTCTATTCTATGACTGTTTCTGTTGTCATCATAATATTTCTAATTTATGCATTTGGTATTGTTTCTCTTCAGCGACTATTAGTCGTCAGTGAAAAATATAACCACTTCTCGAGTGGTTAAAACCGTTTTTCGTATGGAGCTCTATAAAATCAAAACAAATTATGCCAGAAGCGAAAATTGGAAAAATAAATATATATTTTGCGGATATTTTCACTTTGGTCCTAGTACCAACATTAAATTATTAAGGATTGTAACTCTCTCTCTCTCAATCCTTTCATCCCAACAGGAGTATCGATAACACTATGCAGTTGCTGCCTCGATAGTCATTCTCCAGATATCTCGGTGCTGTGCGACCTCCCTTGACTCGTGCATACCCATACCAAGAAGATATCTTACTTGACCATCTTGTTGGAGACCTTCCGCTTGATCTTCCACTTTCCCTGTTGCTACAAGCTTTTCCATGGCATCCAATTTCCTCATAATGAGACCAGAATATTTCCGGTACCGTCTATTAATTCCATTTGAAAGTCAGTCATTTATACTAAGCTCTTCAAGAACGATGTTTGGTATATGATACTCTGAGGATTCTTCAATATGCCCACATCTCAAACGCATCGATTCGTCTTTTGTCAGCTTGTTTAATGGTCCATGTTTCTGACGCGTAAGTTACTATGGGGAATTTAAGGCTGAATAGCAATCTTAACTGTGTGTTTTTTGTGACAGCTGGCTCTTTTCAGATCTTAATGAGTTTGTTCTTCGATTTTCTAGCCATAGCCAAACGTCTTCTTACTTCTCCTTCACAGCCACCATTGTTAGTTATGAGGGAGCATAAATAGTTGAAATGGTTTACAACAGTGAAACCAGCAATTTCATTCATGTGTTACAGATTTTTATTACGACTAACACCTATTACTTTGGTTTTCGCTTTATTAATTCTCATTCCATAGTTTTTGCTATAGTGATTTCAAGACGCACCAGAATTGATTCTAGGTCTTGTATTGATGTTGCAAGTTTAACAGTATCATCCACATATCTAAGATTATGTAGCTTCCCCCTCGTTGTCACACCCCCCACTCCAGCCATCCATAACAGATCTTACTATATGTTCACTAAATTCGTTAAAAAGTAAGAGTGACAGAATACAGCTCTGTCTGACGCCGGCTTGTACGTTAAGGGGTTCGGAAAAAGAAATTCAGTTTAATTGTGCCGTTTAGGTTGTCATATAGGGATCGGATAAGGTTTACAAGATGTATGGGTGTTCCCAGGCTGATTAGAATCGACCAGAGTCTGTTTCATTGTATGCAGTCGAAAGCTTTGGAATAGTTTATAAAACAGATGTAGGTTGTTATTTGGAATTCTCTAACTTTTTTTATTACCTGGCGTATGTTGAGAATTTATTCTCTAGTCCCCCCTTGTGGAATTACGCCCGTTTGTTGAGTAGATATTTGCGGCAGCTGAAAAGTTTTGGATTTTTCATTTACGATCTAGAGAAACACTTTAGCAGCGTGTGATACCAGAGCGATTATTCTTTAATTGCGGCAATCCAATGGGGAGCCTTTCTTATGCAAGGCTATATATGCAACTTCACACCAACTTTCGGCCATCTTCCAGTCTCCCATACTACATTACACAGTTGATGTAGCATAGTCACGTCACAATTTATGAATACATGGATCTTGTTCTTCTGTGGCTTTGTTGTCGACAATGCAGTCGCCCATGAACTGAGACACAAGAAGTCCCTTTACAATAATTGTAACAGTGGGTTTGTAACACGCGATTAAAATGATCCCGCAAAGATTTGACCTAGACTTAGAATAATAAACTAACATCGATAATTTTCAGCGTGGATACAGGATTTGATAACTGACTTATTACCTCATTATAGTCTAAATCGCATTACATATTCACTTGTCAACTATGTCGTCTTGTTCGTCACCGAAAACTAATTATCGGACTCGCCGTATATAACAAGTGGACTTTATACAATATGTCTTAGACATGTTCTCACCCAAACAACCGATATGTGGGGCGTATATTGTGATTCCCTCCAAAACTTTACGATAAGATGCTGATTAGTGGTATTTTCTCTTAGTTTTTGTGAGAAGAAAGCTAGTTCAAGTAAATCCGAAAGAAAATACAACTAATACGTATGTTCACAGTTCAAGAACCTTATACAACGACCTATTTAAAACCTTTAACCCAAATAGCCAAAATATCAGCTAGCACAGAAATGCGATATTTTTTAAGTACCGAGTACTGCTCTGGAACATACCTGTTATCATAAAACGTCTCCAGTGGTAACATCACATTGTTACAAAAACAAGATGTTTTGGAAAAAGGCTCGAGATTGTTATATGTAATATGTGGCAAGTCTTTTCATAATGTGTATCACTGTTAAAGACATTTTGACGATCACAAGTACATTCCAAATCGATACCCAGTAGGTCATATTTTCTAATATTACTGGCATGTTGCTGGTACCTTTCTGTGCTGGCAGGGATTGTAATTTTTGATGTACTGAAGTACCAAACGTTAAATTTTCAAGATAGTACATAGATAGTTTAAATAGGTACCAATACAATTTTTTTTCCGAGTTTAACTAAGTAATAATTCAATGGTCAATTTTATTAAATAAATGTGGTATTAGAATTTGTGGAATACACTTTTACGGCGATAAAGAGGATGATAGAAAGTTGCAGGGGTCGAAAATTGGACAGCTGGTGCGCTAAGTAGAAAGAAAATCTAAAAATATATATATTTAAATGCAAAGGAGTCTTGATACTACGAAAACATTTTTTAAAGTGCTAAAAGGAAGTGAAGAATGGAGGCAGATAGAGAATACGCCTTCCTTGGCGCGAGGAGTAGTAAGAAGAAATATGGAAAGTGCCGTCATTTTTAACCAGTTGAAAAACGCCAATTAAAATAAAACTTAAATTTAAAATTTTTATACTACTATAATATGTATGTATATATATATATATATATATATATATATATATATATATATATATATATATATATATATATATATATATATAGTATATAATATGTGGTGGGTTTTTTGGGTATCCCGTGTTAGCTTCAAGTCCCTTGATGGACGGTTTCGCTGACGTTTCGATGGAATCTCATCCATCTTTTTCAAAGCGCTGAATTCAACGCCAAGTCACCGACCAGTGATCAACGCTTTGAAAAAGATGGATGAGGTTCCATCGAAACGTCAGCGAAACCGTCCATCAAGGGACTTGAAGCTAACACGGGATACCCGAAAAACCACTACTACATTTCACACCCGTGAGAACATTCGTCAAAACATTATATATATATATATATATATATATATATATATATATATATATATATATATATATATATATATATATATATATATATATATATATATATCGTTTATCTTTCTTCCACTTCGACTAATTAAGTCAATATCTTAATTCTGCCCTCTGGTCAAAGAACATATCAATTACATCCATAATGCGATTCTTAAAAACAACGTATTCTACGATTGTGAAGCTTGGCAATCAACTAAAGACCTGGAACAGAAAAAAAATTATTCTTGAAATGGACTACTGGGCAAGATCACCTGGAATACCAACAATGTAGGGAATTAGAAATGAAAAATAAGTCCAATCATAAAGGTTACAAAAATAACAGTAGACGATATTCAACAAAGACAACTGATCTATTATGAGCATGTAGAAAGAATGAAGGAATTCCAAAATTACTTCTAAAATGGACGTCCATAGAGCGAAAATCACCTGGAACGGCGACAACCAGAAGGCTATGTTGGAAAAAATTTAAGATCGGGCGACTGGGAACATAAACTGGAAAAAACATACAGAAACACTGGAAATCGTCTCGACAAAATGAAAGAACCATTATGGGTTCCGTTCGGATAAACATCGAATATTTTCGACTATGTTCGAATCCTTTGTCTCGATGGTCTTGACAAAGAATGACTGATACCGGATTACATACGACGTTTAATTCAACAGAACCAAGGGCAAGATACTATTAATGTGAAACTAGTTGCTTAATGTATTAATTTGAAGTTTGAAACGAACGATGTTCAAAATGATGGTTATTCTGCCAAATAAAGATGCGCACTCGTCCACGTTCATTCTCGTATTCTCTCCATTCTCTGGATGAACCTGAGGCAATGTTCACCTGACGAATTGCCTTAGACATTATTTTCAATTAAACAGCCTTAAGACCTTTAGGAAAGTTTTGTCATCATGGCTGGGAGATTAAGTATGTGCTATCATAGTGCAAAAACTCCCATTTGGTCAGTCCATGTTAATAAATACCAGCGAGTAAAATGATATGTGTTTCTCTATAAAAACCTTTTTTATTGAATTTAATTTATGGTATGATTTTACGTGGATTCGCCAATTTGTATTTGACCTACGTAAAAAAGTAAATACTCTGAAACAGGGCGCTCAGAACGAGAAATAAACAAACAGAAATAGCAACTTATTGACACTAAAAGGGGGATAACTGGTAACAGAAATCTATGGTTAGAAGGTTTAATAAATTATCGTTTTAATAGTATTCAGTTTAGAACTATCCAGTGAATTACATGTACAACTTTTATAATTTGTTCCCTTTTATGTGCTTTAGCTTTTTATACTTGCTTGATTATTGCTTGAATTTTTTTTATGAGTTAGAATTGTGTGTAGTGAAATTTATAGAGATGGTATGATTACAGTACGTATAAAGTTCTTTTAAGGCTGTAAAATTAAAAAAAAATGTTTCCGTGTAACAAAAAGAAGAATATGAAGAACATTTTTTATTTATTTCAATACTGTTATTGCGTCCAAGTACATGTAACATAAATTCTTTATAATATGTTTAACATTCTGTAAAATACGTGTACTGGTACTAATAATGCGATGCTGTTGGAGCTATTCGCATCTTGCGTTCTACCTATTTTCAATAAATATGTTAAGGTATATATATATATATATATATATATATATATATATATATATATATAATATAATATATATATATATATAACAAATAAAAAAAGCAAAAGTTGCCGTATCTAACAAAATTCTTAAATATGAAATTAGTTGGGAAACTCGGCAAAGGGCGCAACAGGTGTTCACACAATGTTCATTTAGCCAATATTTCGGTCCTAGGTTGGGACCTTCATCAGGGCACAAACTAAAAAAAAGAACGAAGCGACAATTGAAGTAGTACGGGCATATAAACAAAAATATAAGTTATTTTATTTTAATATATATATATATATATATAATATATATATATATATATATATAATATATATATATATATATATATATATATATATATATATATATATATATATATATATATATATATATATATATATATATATATATATATATATATTTTATTGAAAAGAGTCAGAACGTTAATAATAATAATTAATCCAAAAGAAATTCTCAAAGCACCAGTTTTAGCTATTTCAAAATTTTATATTTTGACTGTATAGGTATCACGAGATCTGCAAATAAGTTAACCAACCTAACTCATTGAAAATTAATGGTGTAATCTTGCCATCTCTAGAGATTTATCGGTTAAATTTGGATCAATTAGATTTGTTGTAAGAAGTGTTTTTCTTAATGAAAAAGTTTAGAAAATGTTTGATGCCTCTGTTACAATTTTTTTGGCTTTTATGACTTTTTATTTACGTACAGTTTTTGTTAACCGAGGTCTTGAATAATGCGAGACATGGTTCTTCATCTCTTGTAATTATTTTTTGCTTTTTTGCGGCTGCGTTTTGATCGCCATTTTCGTTCTTGTTTCACGTAGTCGACCACTTCTTCATCTGTCATCCACAGAGAACATCTCGTATCGTTTTATAGTTTACCACTTGCGTAATGCAGTCATAGTTCCATGTTTACTGTGACGAGCCGGAATCATTTAGTTAACTTAGTTCGAGACTTAGTTAAGTCGTGTCAATCAACAAGCATAATGTAAATATATGTTGCAACAAATACGGGGAATTTGTAATCAAAATACAATTTTTTAAATTTTACGCCATATGTATTTTACCGCCCTCAAAACAATCACCATCTGAAGCTACACACACATATGCTAACGCTTAACCCAGTCTTCTTCATAGTTCCTGTAGCGAATTTTGTTTATGGATTTGATAGTCCCAAAATGCTTTTCTCGGGACGGTAATTTAAGTCGAAGCAGAAAGAAGGTGCACGGGGCCAAATCCGGAGAGTACGGTGCTTGGTTGATTGCGTTCGCTGCGTGTTTGGTCAAAAATTCACGGCTAAGAAGTGATGTTTATGATGGGACATTATTGTGGTGCAAAATCCATTTGTTTTCTCTCCATACATCCGGCTGTTTTTTACTAATTTATTTACGAAAAATGTTCATGAGAGTTAAGTAATATTTTTTATTCACAGTTAGACCATTGGGTAAAAATTCGTAACTAACCGTACGCGATAACTGAAAAAAGGAAAGACAAACTTTTATTTTAGAACGATTTTGATGTCTTTTCGGGTCGTTTAGGAAGTGCCTTTCGGAAGATTGTTTGGTTTTAACGTCATATTTATAAACTTACGTCTTATTGCTAGTTACGATGTGTTTCGTAAATGTGGGGTCATTACATGCTTTAAAATGTTTTCAGCAATGATTCTTCGATAATTTTTTGCGTGAAATTCAGATTTTTGGGTATAAATCTTGCTTCAACTGTTCATACCGAAAACATCAACTACCGGGTGTTGAGCGGATCCATAAGAGATGTTAAGGTTCTCATGAATCTCTTTAAAAGTGGTATGACGATTTTTGCGCACAATTTTTTCCCATTCGTTAACGTTTTCTTCGGAATTTGAAGTTGATGGACGTCCAGAACAAGGCAAATATTCGACTACTTTACGACCGTCTTTACATGCCTTATACCACTTATATGCACCTGTTTTTGAAATAACAGAGTCACCATAGGCTGTTTTTAACATTTTAAATACATCGACACGAGAAATTTCGTTGGAAACATAAAATTTCAAACAAATTTTTCGTTCAACACTCCCAAAATGGATATATATATATATATATATATATATATATATATATATATATATATATATATATATATATATATATATATATATAAACCCACTTTTAATAAAATATTTGGATACCTTAATGTTCGCAATTTAAATCATAAATTCCCGGTACTTTTGGATCAAAAAAGAAGCTAACAACTTGGGCACAGTAGCGAAAGTGAGCACCAAGTTTGGTGACGAGATTGTGACAGCGCGTGCGTCGACGGGTCCCTCTTTCAAATTGGCCTCCCAATGTTTACATCTGATCTCGGGATGTGTCTTTTGAAATGTATTGTTGATCATTTCTTGATGTGACTGCAGTTTATATGAAGTTAAAGACAGAAGGAAGAGAGAATTTGTATAAAAAGAGAATTAAAAACGTTTGTAAGGTTGACAAACAATTTATATAAGTATGGGGAAAGAAGGTTATTCTTGTGCCGTTGATAATTGTAAAGATAATTCAAAAAGTACGCCGAGAGAGTTTCTTCTTCTTCCCCAAAGATGTTGAAACGTAAATGATTTGATTAAAGAATATTAATTGCGTAAGAAATGGTACGCGGATAAAGAGAATAATTCTGAGAAACTATTTCCCCTTTTTTTGGTTATAGAGCAACGATTTGGCTTGCAGCAACCAGACACGTCATCAATTGTCCAATTGAAAATTTGTGCAAATATAACATATGCGCCTCACATTTTTCTCAGTAAATGTTTAAAAATGATTTAAAAAATTGTTTATTCGACCATGCGTATCCAGACGTTAATATAGAATCGGATAAAGAATACTCCGTATGTCAAAGGCTAATAACACAGGTAGAGATCCTTATAAGAGTAGGATTTATTGTAGTTACAATGAGGCCCAATTAGGCCTAGAAACATTTAATTTGTATTCGGACATAAAATTCCTTGCTGAATTCAAATATGTATTTAAAAATTTGAATTCCAGTTTCAGTTTTCACTTTTAAGCTTTATAGAGTCCTAACAAAGCGTTGGGCCCAAAATCTGATACGCCTATTCAATTAACTGGAGAAAATGTTAAAACTTTTATCTGCAACATTTTTCTTGAAAACGCCATCCTGTCAAGTTGATCACTAGGATTCATCTCTTTTCTAACGAGCGCTCCATTCTTTTTGTTTTTTTTTTTATATTACTCATGCTGACATTTTTTTAAATCAAAAATTTTCACACATTTCTATAATATCATGATAAATCTTTGCACAATAATATTTTACCGTTTAAAATCTCCGGCTGGTCCCCTTTTTAACATGGCGGACTGCCACATGACCTCTTGTAAACTGAGTCCCGATTTTCATATACGGTCACCCCTGGTTTAGCAGAGAGACAGGGAGAACATTTTCTTCTAGCACTATGATATCAAACTGAGTATATTAGAAATTAGCAAGATGTTATCTGTATGTCTAAAAAATGTACAAGGTCTCAATTTCATACACACATTGTCCGTAACCACTTAAAAATTAATGAAATTATTATTGTTATTATACACACACAAATAAAATCAAATTGATCCCAGTATAACCTGAAAAAAGTTCTTATTCTTAGCTTTATGTATAAGACTAAATAAAATTTTTATACTTAACTTACGAAGCAGCAGAAATTATTTTTAAATATATTTATTTAGTTCTTAAGGTCTAATTGTGAATGTTATTCAAAAAAAATGGCAATGATGTATGCGGAGGTAAGAACATATGTTAATAAGTAAAAGTGGTATTTTTTAGCTAGGTATGTATGTGTAACAATGTAAAAATGAAACTGTACACTAAAAAATGTTAATAAAGATAGAATAGCATAATGTTATTGGTTGGTTTAATTTCTGTTTTACAGGTTTTTTTTTTCTTGGAGAGAAAGCAGTAATCTTGAGACTACAGTCCGGTAAAAACTTTGTTTTCATTTATTATTTACACGTCGTAAATGAGTGTTCAATTAATCAAAACAATCCCCAGAAGCGTTGCCAATATATAAGTGATTTCTACTGCCTTTCGAGGTGTGGTTCCCAAGTGAGTTTCCTATCCAGTACGATACCCAGATATTTTACCTCTTCCTTGGGAACGACCTCAATATCGTTTATTTTTAAGATGGGGATCTCTAACACCCTCTTTTTAGTAAATGGTACGATGGTTGTCTTCGTTGGGTTAATCGACAGCCCCTCCGTCCTGCACCATTCCCATGTTGTGTACAGAGCATCCTGCATCAGTTCACCAACCGTCCCAGGATGATTGCCTCTTATTATCACTGAGATATCGTCCGCGTATCCGATGGTTTTCTATCCCTTCCGGTTAAGGATCCTAATCAGGTCGTCGACCAGAACAGACCATAGAAGGGGGGATAGTACCCCACCCTGAGGGCATCCCTTAACCGCAGTGACACTAAGGTTTGTCGAACCAAGTGAGGCTCTAATCAGCCTTTGATTCAGCATGTTGCTGATCCATTTTACCACCGCCGGATCAGCTCCTCTGCTGGAGAGTGCTGTTTCCATTGCGAGGAAGTTCGCGTTATCGAAGGCGCCCTCAATGTCCATGAATGCACATAGGGCAATCTCTTTAGAGTCCAGAGCCTTTTCGATATCTAGAACAAGTTTATGTAGTGCCGTGACAGTTGACTTGCCCTTCTGATAGGCAAATTGCAGTCCATGTAGCGGACTCATAGTAAGTACCTCCGCTCTGAGGTACTGGTCTAGTATCTTCTCTAGTGTCTTCAACATAAAAGAAGATAGACTTATAGGTCTGTAGGATTTGGGAGATTCTGGGGGTTTGTTCCCTCCCTTGGGTATGAATATGACTTTTACCTCTCTCCAAATCTCTGGAACATATCCCAGTGTTAGGCTCGATCTAAAAATGTTGACCATCGCCCGAAAGAGGGAAGCATTTCCCTTTGATAGTAGGGCCGGAAAAATACCGTCCGGCCCAGGTGATTTGTAGGGTCTGAAGGAGTTTACTGCCCATTCTACTTTTTCAAAGGTTACTAACCTCCTGATTGCCTGATTCACCGTGCCGCGGTGGACACCCGTCGGTATCCTCCGTTCATCAGCACCCGAAGCATGAAGCCTGCACTCGGGAAAGTGAGTCCTAAGAAGGAGCTCTAATGTACTGTTAAATGTACTAGTATAGGTGCCCTCAGGCTCTCTGAGTGTGCCTACCGGATTTATAGCTCCTTTTGAAAGGGCCTTGTGCAACCTGGCCGTAGCCGGGATGTCTCTAAGTTCCTCACAGAGGAGTCTCCATGACTTCCTTTTAGACTTCCTCAGCTCCCTGTTATATGTGGTTAGGGCTTCTCTGTACCTATCCCAATTTCCTGATCTCTGGCCTTGTTAAATTCCAATCTTGCTGTTTTGCGTAGTTTTTTCCAGGTTCCTGTTCCACCATGGTACCCTTTTTGTGGAGGATTTCATTTTAAGAGGACAGTTCTCTTGAAAGGATATAACGATGTCAGTCAGTTCCGCAGCTGAAACATCTAAATCCTCAATTGATGTAGTAGGAAATGTTCTTCCAGTAATTGCCCTGGGGTTTCTGTAGAGTGTTTTGGCTCTTTACCAGTCCCCATATTTCAAATATAATATGTTTGTGATCCGACATTGAGTCCTCTTCAGATACTCTCTAATCACCAATCATGTCAAGAGACTTGTTAGTTATGAGGGTCAAATCGAGGACCTCTTCCCTAATGGCATTGCTAAACGTTGGATTATTCCCCCTATTAACAATCCCCATATTAGAAGATATTAAAAATTCTAAGAGTGACTCACCTCTGGTATTTGTGTCCGTGCTTCCCCATACTGTATTGTGGGCGTTCGCATCACAACCAATGATTAGGGTCTTTCTGTGGCGTTTACAGTGCTCTACTAGACCCTTGATGTTGGGAGGTGGTGCTTCATCCGCATCTCCCGGAAAATATGCTGAGGCAATAACGACCTCTAATCTGCTGCCGTTTAAGTCCGCTTCAACTAGCACCACTGCAGTGTCGCCATCCATAAATTCTGTAAGTGGCAAATAATTTATGTTGGTATTCATGATAAGCGCAGCCCTTGGTTTGGCTGCGCCCGTGTCATAAATTACCTGTGTATTTTTTGTATTAAGACCTCGAATATGGCCTCTTGATATCCAGGGCTCTTGAATCAGCCCTATGTTGAAGATGCCACCAGCAAACCTTCTGTTAATTTCGGCCGATGCAGCCTTTGCATGATGAAGGTTAGCTTGGAGGCACTTCATGGTATTTTGTTTGCTTCAGCGCTGCAAGGAGGGCTCCGGTCCTCTTCTTCCAGCCCCACCGCTTCCATCTGTTGGACCAATACTAAACCCGTGAGGGATAAGGGGAAGCACAATAGATCAATGATGGTCGCAGTGCAAAGGGCCATTTTGGGCCACACTCCCCTCTACACATTACATTACATTACATTACTGCCAGTTTTCGCGAGAAATATGGCCTCTCAATAGGTAAACGATCAAGCTCCGCAAATGAACTCGGGAGATTCAAGTCGTCAACCGTTTTTTTCGATGTTCCAAGGAATCAAGTTTGTTGGTCAGTTCTAGGTCTCCAATCTCTTCTGAATAAAATCCGACAAATGTAGTCTATGTTTGGGAGAAGAGCTCCAAAACACGGGAACCGCATTCCATCGTTGGTCAAATTTGAGCTTTGTACAGAATTACAATCTGTCAAGTAAGGATGTGTCCGCGATAATTAATTTTTGGTAGATATGATTATAGCGATTCAACAAAAAAATCGGTTCAGGGGGCATCTGTCTACGACGCATTTTAGTAAAAGTATCGGTCTATTCTGAATTTTTCGTCGAAATCACATAAAATCCAAAATATCACTTGTTCGTGCGTCGGTTCGAGGCAGTCTTTCTTTGTTCCTATTCAAAGGGGTCTAAAATGATACGTTCCGCGGCCGCTAAATATATTAAAAAGTCGGTGTAGTTTATGGAGAAATAACGCGACGAAAAATGTCGACTACTTACCAAAACCTAACTCGGTAGGCAGTCACTCCGAAAGTCGAAAAACGAATCGTGTCTTTGTTTTCACATTGGCGCTGCTTTAAGGAGCGGCAAAATTAAGAAAACCGGGTTTGAGTGAGACCCTTCGACAACTTCTTCGAGCTTATGATGTCAAATACCGAAGCACGTTGAAGAAAGCCTTCTGGACGAAAATCGCGTCGCGAAGCGGCTCGCTTCGGCCCACGATAAGACACTAGAGTGGCCTTCACGATCGCCTATTGAAAACGTTTAGTCCTTTGTAAAGAGAAAGCTCAGAGGAAAGACTCGGAGGACTTTGACTCAGTTGTCTCGCGAGATTCGAAAAATTTGCGGAGTATGCAGAAAATCTCGTCGATAGCATGCCAGGCGATTGGCCAACTTACTAAGGTAATTGCTCCGTTGTTAGCAAACCAAAGAATACATTGATGGCAAAAAATGTTCTAGAAACACATTTTTTCAATACGAGCGGTCACGTTCTTACTTGATAGACTCTAGATAGCGAAGTAGTTTGCTATGTAACATTACTGTTATGTTTCATAAATCGGTAACGGTATTTGGCAGAAAAAACTGCATTTACTTGATATACATAAATTAATTTATTTAAACAAATTGCATAAATATACAAAGATTTAATACAAAAAAATTATTGCAATATGTATTTGAACTTCACACTGCGAAATTATTTTTGAACATAACAAATTCGATGACAAGCGAAACGTAGGATATAACAAAAGAGTTTTGTTCTTTATAAGCCTTTTAAAAATATATCTAAAAAAATAATGCCCAAATAACAAAGATAAAGAACTAAAAGATCATTTTTCCTCCTTTCTTTAAACTATAACATTATGTACATTACTCATATGACTATTTAACAATGCTATCGAGCTGAAACCTTTACTGCACAGTTGGCACAGATTAACTTTAATGTCCGTTTTGCCCTCGTGCATCTTCATGTGCTGTTGAAGTCTGTAGTTTTTATGACATTCGTAGAAACACACTTTACATTTGAATTTCTTTTCTAAAAAAAAAAGTAAAAACAATGTAGTCAAGTTACGAGTATGAAAAGTGGTAAACAACTAGGTCGCGACGTTTATACATAAGTTTTAAAACAAATCTATCTACAAATCGCTCGGTAAATCCCCTCGAATATTCTGAAGTTTTACCATTCTTAATACGCTAGTCACTAAAAAATGAATAGAAAAAATATGCCATTCGTAACATCGTTTGCCCCAAATCAATGTTGGATGAATGCAGTAAAAACAAGTAGAAAACACTGGACAAAATTTTAATTTGTCTTATGGGAAAAATTACTACGTATCGGCATCCGTGAGACGCCGCTAAACACACGAATGATCGCACGTGGTTTGCTAGTAAAACCACCTGTGGATGAGTACCGGTGCTGTCACTTATATTAGTTAATTTGAATTTCAGATTACATATAACTTATTAAAGTAAACATATTTAGCTGTCTATTAGAAACATAATTTAATTTATTTTATTCCCTATGAGCTAAAACAATGCAAGATAATTTTACTTCATTAGAGCAGAGTTTTAGTAATATTGCGAAAGGCGGTGAACCATTAGGTATTTTAAATTTTAGCTATCTCTCCATTCAACCAAATCGTTACTCGTCGATAATAGGGTCGGAAAAGTCGCTCTAGGTTGAACCTATTTTTAAGGTTGTATCTCGCTTAAATGTAAACATGCGGGGCTTTACTTAATACGAGGGTGGATTGATGAGTCTGGTAAATTTCTACCAAATGGCGGAAATTTTGGTTAAGCGGCATGCCTGTTGGTAAGCGTGATTCTTGCAACGCGGAGTTGTTTGTTGGTAGCTATCGTACGTGATCGGAGTTACATGTTTCGTGTCTCGTGCAGTGATAAAATATTATTTAAAAAAGGGGACTGCGGCCCAGATACACAGTGAACTGGAGGAAGTCCATGTATACTGCGCCAGCACTGAAGACTAGTTATAATGAATTTAAACGTGGCCGTACGAGCGTTGCAGATGTTGCACGCTCAGGATGCCCAATTGAGGTTTCTTCTGAAGAAATGGTCGATAAAATTCCTGGTGTCGTAATGGAAGATTGTCGAGTTAAGTTTCGTCAGATTGTGAGATGGTAGATATCTCATATGAACGGGTACATAATATCCTGTATGAAGTTTTAAAATGAAAAACTGAGTGCGTGACCGCGTTTGAGGAAGGACATTTCAAAATCGTGTTTGGAAAAGTCGCAGAGTAATCCGAAGGACTTCTGGCGTCGCACAGTGATTTGGCAAGAACATGCTAGCGGGACAATATTCATGACGTAATTTCCAGGAAGCACTGATAACGACTTGTAAACAACCCCCCCCCCCCCCCCCCCCCCCCCAGTAATTGTAAACTTTAAAAGTAGCAACTTTTTTTATCCACATATATCCACCTAGATTTTTCTATATGTAATACCTACAACATTCAGGCACAGATTCATATATATTATAGACCCCGAAAAGGCCCGAAAGTAAAATTATTTTATTTTTTTCAGAACAGGTCGTGACTATGACGAAAATGGAGTTTTTTGAAGAATGGCTAAAACATGACAAAACTGAACGAAACAGTGGCATTTTTTATTATATATAGTGAAAAATTCAATATGTCTGATGTTTCTGACGATTCTCTAAAACGACTCAAAATGAAAATATCAAGCCTTTCAGCAAAATTCAATCAAAAGTGGACTTCTTTAAAGTGTAACAAAGAAATGTTTCTAATCAAACATAAAGATTGGTTAGAGGGATCGATCTCAAATCTCTGTTAAACACGATTTGTTGTTGACAATGACTGATGGCAAAGTGTGCAATGCCTTAACAGGCACAAGTTCAACACAAAAGTGTTATATTTGCGGTGCCACCCCGTCTACTATGAACGAGGAGTCAAAGAAATATCCCAGCAACGAAGAACGGCTTGCATTTGGTTTATCTACTTTACATGCATGGATCCGCACGTTTGAATGTTTGCTTCACATCAGCTATCGTTTAGAAATAAAAAAGTGGCAAGTCAGGGGAGATAACGACAAAGTTATTGTGAAGCAACGCTCACAAGAGATACAAAAAGTGTTTAAAGATCGTAAGGGTCTCATTGTAGATAAACCAAAACCTGGGTATGGTAACACAAACGATGGAAACACAGCACGTAGATTTTTTTCCAAAGCTGAATCGAGCAGCGAAATTACAGGATTAGACGTAAACCTTATTCGTAGATTTCATGTAATTTTAAGTCATCGGGATATGACATAAATTATATAGAATTCGAAAAGTTTTGTGTTGATACTAGAAAATTATACCTTGATCTGTATTCGTGGTATTCCATGCCCGTTACTGTGCATAAAATTCTTGTACACAGCGCGGAAGTTATAAAGTCTTTTCTTCTTCCCATTGGACAACTCTCCGAAGAAGCCCAGGAGGCAAGAAATAAAGACTGACGTAGATTCCGTGAACGGCACACCAGGAAGCGGTCACGTATTGCCACAAATACAGATCTTTTGAGAATGCTTTTAATTACGTCTGATCCTGTTATCAACTCGTATAGAGAATTACCGCGAAGAAAATTTACTTCTTTGCCATCGGAGGTTCTGTAGTTGATTATCCCACCTTCATTGCCATCCGAAACACCATCAGTAAGTCATCATCACGAATTAAGTGAGGAGGATTATTTACTCTCTGAATATTCTACTGAATGGGAGAGCGGTGATGACGACTCATCTGATGGTGATTAGTAGGTTTAAGTATTTTTTTATTGTAATTATTATTCTTATTTTATTGTGTGTTGTAGTTGCTTATAATTCATGCCTTAGTATATAAGTTATTTAATATTATATTTCTTTTACTTATACACCTTGTTATTGTAAATAATTGATATATAGATACTGTTATTGTACTAATTTATTTTAAAAGAAATAATATTTTGTAAATTAATAAATGTGGGTACTATCATTATGATTTTTATTTTTTTCCTAGAAATTTCTTTGTAAACAAACATGATTGTGCTTTTCATACATAATGAGTAGGTAGACGTATGTAGCTAATTAAAGAACAATTAGCGACAATAGTGAACAAATGAGACACATTAGTAAACCACTTCCGTCTTGCAGCTACATATTTCGATTAATACACATACAGTACACATTTTTCAACTTTTTTTTTCTTAAAATAGCTTAAGATACCTGGAATATACATAAACAATTGAAATAAGTGAAGAAATAATATTGTCCCGCTAGCTTGTACTAGTCGAGACACTGTGCGGCAGTCAAAACAGTGGCTTGGCTAAGAGTTTTGTAGATTGACTATTTGGAAAAAGGTAAAACAGAGACTGGCTCTTATTATGCAACATTATTGTACCTTCTGCATAGTGTCTTGAAGCAAAAGCGATCAAGATCAGCGCGTAAAAAAGTGCTCCTTCCCCAGAACTACGCGCCTGCTCACGCATCGGCGGCGGTTGTAATGTCAAAAGTGTATGAGCTGAGCTTCGAAATACTTCCCCACCAACTCTATTTCCCCAATTTGGCCCTAAGTGACTTTTTTGCTTTCTAACCTCAAAAATTCACTTGGAAGGAAAAAAAATTTCCAGTTGCACAGTTCTAAACAATTCTTTTTGAGAGAATAAACAAAAATTGAATCTCGCTGAACTAAATGTAACACATGGGCTGAAAAGTCCCGGGCCTAACACATAGATGGCGCTAGTTTTATTGCAGTCACCTTTTTTTCAGTTAATACCAACCTTCAAAAGACAGCTGTTAAAATTTCATGATATTCTATTCATTAGTTTGTGAGTTATTGTGCTAAGAGTGACGCTACTTTTGTTATTTTCAAAACAATGGATCAAAAACAATTTCGTGTTTTAATTTTACACTGCTTCTTGATGGGAAAAAATACCGTTCAAGCGAAGCAATGGCTTGAAAAGTGTTATGGGGACTCCGCTCCATCAGAAACAACAATAAAACGTTGGTTTGCTGACTTCAAACGTGGTCGTAGAGACACCGATGATGCAGAAAGCAGTGGACGTCCAAATGAGGCGGTAACACCAGAAAACATCAAAAAAATCCATAAAATCGTTTTGAATGATCGAAAAGTGAAGTTGCGTGAGTTAGCTGACATCGTAAAGATATCAAAAGAACGTGTTAGCTTTATATTGCATGAGCATTTGACTATGAGAAAGCTCTGTTCAAAGTGGGTGCCGCGTTTGCTCACTGTTTATCAAAACAAGAACGTGTTGATGATTCTGAGCAGTGTTTGGCCATTGTTAGAGCGGCGCTGGAATGATTGCGTTGCTCTTGATGGAGATTACGTTGATGAATAAAGCTAATTTTGAACCAAAAAAACCGTGTTTTCTTTGTTAGGCCCGGGACTTTTCAGCCCATGTGTTATTGACCGCAATGGAGATTACGTTGAGAAATTAATTTTTGTTCTTCCAAAAAACTTATTATTTACCTTGTTTTTAAAAGACTTTTCAAAACACCCTCGTATAATTTCCTGAAATTTTCAGGATGGCAAGCTTATGAGCTACGTTCTGAAAATGTTTCTTTGAATAATTCATTTAAGAATACTATACATAAGCTCTGCTTCATTATGAGACTTGCCACTAGTGAAGCCCCCTTTTTTGTGAAATTACTGCTATAGCATTGCTAATAAACGCTAAATTTCGGGGTTAGTATGTTGAGTGATGTTGGTTTTCATAAAAAAACATAAAGTTTCTAAAATAAAAAGTGCGAAAAACACACTCATTCAGGTTACGTAACACAAATATGTTTTTACTAAGTTTTTAGATGTCGATATCCACAGTCCTGGTTAATGGTTAAGAGAATTTGGCCGAGGGTACTGAGTTATTTTCTGATATTTTACGCGTCGAAAAAACAACCACCTGGGCTAAAACACCGAATTTTTCTGGAAAAAACGACATTACTTTACCTGCTCCGTGTAACTTCATATGATGTTTCAAGAGTTCATTCTTTTTGAATGCTTTTTCGCATATTTTACAAACATAAGGTCTTTCGTCGCTATGCATGGTCAAATGGCAGGTAAGATGACTTTTTTGAGCAAAAGATTTTCCACAGTCGGTACATAAAAATGGACGTTCACCTAAAAAATATTCATTTAAAAATCTATTCTTCAAAAGAACCTGTAAAACTTGTTCCTAAAAATAACACAGGCCAATAAAATTGGACGAAACTCTGGACCCTGAGACCAGAGTATACTTTTCCAAAGGTTTTTGGTGGGCTTAATCTGAATCTGATCTCAGAATTACTCCACCATATCAGGTCAGGTCAACTTTGATTTTTTAAATGGGAACCCATATTTTTTATGACGGCATCATGTCTCTCTGCCAAAAATACACAACTTTTGTTCGAAATTTTTTTGCGATAATACTTCGTTCTTCAATACTTCATTGATACAAAACATTACACCTCTCAATTCTCAAACAAGCATAAAGGTAAATGAACCTAACATAAGCTCAGGCGTCGAGTGAAAATTTATAAAAGATATTACATTCTCAAATCCTAAAAGAACTAAAATTTAACACAACAGAAAGGCAAACGTAACAAACTTTTAACCAAATTGGTACGGTTGTAACAAAAACGCCAAACTAATTAATTTCAATCGATGATTTCTCCGAGATGAAATAAAATATCTGAAAAATTCAAAATGCATTTTGAAGGGAAAGATATCAGATGCCGAAACGAGTTTTGTAGAGAAAAATTAATTCGCGGTGTAATATAATCCCGAATATAGCGAAAAACCGTATTTTTTGCATTTTTAGGTTAGGATATCTCAAAAACCTGATGTGATGGAGCAATTCTGATATTGGATTTGAATTTAGTATCCTTCGAAAAAGTGTTCTGGTCTCAGGGTTTGAAAAATGTTGGCCTGTGTAATTAACTATCCCCATTAAATCTTTTATTGATCAAATTCCTAATATCAGAAGGGTTTTAAGTTAGTAACAAATAAATGATTCGTTTCAAAATCAAAAAAATTCTCTCAATGATATCTCACCTCTGTGTTTTTGTAAGTGCAATTTTAACTCTGATTTTCTACAAAACCTCTTATGGCATAAGTCACACTCTTCTGGTTTTCCTGTATGTTGTTTCATATGAATCCTTAATGTCGCGCCACTGACGAAACCCTGAAAAAACAAATATAATTAGTCATACATTATTTTTATTTATTTTTGTAAATATTAATTTACAAAGGCGTGTAGTACTACAATAAGTACCTTTCCGCACACGCTACAAATAAACGGCTTCTCTTTTGTATGCACTCTTTCATGATTGGTCAAATCGGAATTACTTGAAAACCCCTTATCACAGAACCTACACTTCGCTAAAAATATCCCCATGTGTCCTTCAATATGTTTTTGCAATTTATAGGCGGTTCTGAAAAGAAAGAAGTTACTAAAATATTAACTAAACGAAAAAATAATTTTATTCTGTAGAACTTTTAAAAACGCCCTGGTAAAATGGTGCAATTGGACTACCGCTTATATCAGGGACATTTCAAAATTTCAAACAATTTGCGGCAAATACAATTCAAAAAAATACAATTAAAATAAAAATGTGTTGTTTTTTTTTCTCCTTAGTAAAAACTTACTTGTAAGTTCTTTGACAAAAATGACAAGTCAGGCTCTCCACTTCCTTGACTTCAACTTTCAGCTTTAAATTTACATTTTCTTTACTATCTTTGTCAGGTACTACATTTCTGAAAAAAAAAAAAATGTTATATTTCAGCAGTTGTCATACTTTTCTGCTACCCCATTCACCGCTGATAAATTTTTAAAAAGGGTACTAGCAAATTTAAATTACTACACAAGCTTAATGTTGCAGTTAAAATAACAAGGCCAACGGCAAAATACTAATGTTTATATTTTATGGACTTAATGAAAGAAGGCCAGTCTCGTACACAAATTTGATGTGTTTAAGTTTTATAAATTGAAGCAACAACTTTCTCACTTCACACCTTTCAAAACCACACCGCACAGTTTGAAAAACCTTTTAATATAAAAGGATATTGGTTCTTACATGTCTTTCTCATTCATTTCATTTTCTTCAACTGTATCTTCTAACCTGTTGTCCAAATTTTCACTATTTTGTTCATTACTGTCTTCTTCAGTATCTCCAGATTTTACATTTGATTCTTCTATCTTAACAGTTTCCTTTTTGGAAGGTTTTCCGATGCACAGATGTGTCGAAAATAGTTCAGGAATTTCGAAATTTTTTTCACATTCATTACATCTATACCGACCATGGAGAGAAATGTGGTCTTCCAGACTAAAAAGGTTTTTTTTTTAAAAAAGATCACACCAGATTGTGTTTTTTCTACCTAGGAAACCAAGCTGACTTTTACAATTTTGAGTAAAAAGGGATGATACAGCAGATAGTGAAAAAATATCAAGAAATAAGAATTTACTTAGAGTAGGGAGATGTTTGAAGATAAGATAATAATTGCCAACTTAGCAGATAGTATAAATGTACTAACCTTTTTAATAATTTAAATGATTTTTGGCAGAGGTGACACTGAAATGGTTTATTTTGTTTATGTTGTGCTAAATGTTCTTCGAGAGCCTTTTGTGATATAAATTTTTTTTGACAATGTTCACATGAATATATCAATCCTAAAATTAACAATACAATTTAGGTATATCAAAGCTGAAATTAAACAAGGAATGTAACTTTATAAGAAATAGTGGCGATTTTATGGTGAGAGGCGACGAGACATCTGTCTTAATGAGTACTATAAATATAGTACTCATTAAGATGGATAACTATAAGGCGAATAGATATTAATTTCTCAAATTATTTACCTGCGTGACATTTCAAATGTTCCATGTAATGACACCGAGTAACATATTTATTACAAAATTTACACCAAGTTTTGTTTATATGAGTTTTTCTATGTGTCTCTAAATTTTCGACTAACATATTGCATCTTGAACACCAGTTGTCTTTTTCTACTCTAAAAACAGTACCTCATCATTAATTGCAATTCAAACATACCTGTAGAATGTAAAATATTTTTTAAGGGAATAAAATATAATAATTATGAGATTTTCAGAACTCAGCGAAAGTTGCAGTGGGACACACATAAGCTGATCTTTATAATGTACATATTAGATAGTTAAAAGATCAATTAGGTTTAATTTGTAGTTTAACATAATACTATGCATGTATTCAACCAATGTTACATACTGTTCAAGAACACACACATATATATATATATATATTACACATGGGCTGAAAAGTCCCGGGCCTAACAAAGAAAACACGGTTTTTTTTTGGTTCAAAATTAGCTTTATTCATCAACGTAATCTCCATCAAGAGCAACGCAATCATTCCAGCGCCGCTCTAACAATGGCCAAACACTGCTCAGAATCATCAACACGTTCTTGTTTTTGATAAACAGTGAGCAAACGCGGCACCCACTTTGAACAGAGCTTTCTCATAGTCAAATGCTCATGCAATATAAAGCCAACACGTTCTTTTGATATCTTTACGATGTCAGCTAACTCACGCAACTTCACTTTTCGATCATTCAAAACGATTTTATGGATTTTTTTTTGATGTTTTCTGGTGTTACCGCCTCATTTGGACGTCCACTGCGTTCTGCATCATCGGTGTCTCTACGACCACGTTTGAAGTCAGCAAACCAACGTTTTATTGTTGTTTCTGATGGAGCGGAGTCCCCATAACACTTTTCAAGCCATTGCTTCGCTTGAACGGTATTTTTTCCCATCAAGAAGCAGTGTAAAATTAAAACACGAAATTGTTTTTGATCCATTGTTTTGAAAATCACAAAAGTAGCGTCACTCTTAGCACAATAACTCACAAACTAATGAATAGAATATCATGAAATTTTAACAGCTGTCTTTTGAAGGTTAGTATTAACTGAAAAAAAAGGTGACTGCAATAAAACTAGCGCCATCTATGTGTTAGGCCCGGGACTTTTCAGCCCATGTGTTATATATATATATTATATATATATATATATATATATATATATATAATATATATATTACGGTAAATGTAATAACCGGTGGTCATTCATAATCACCACTAAACTTGGTAAAACGTGATGAATTGTTGAATGTTTATCAAATTTACCGGTTAGTTTATAAAAATCCATAACTTGTTATGGGGAATGTAATAAATTCGGATTATTTTGTGGAGTAACGAGGTCTTAATTCCAAAGAATGAATATTTTGATGTCTATTAAAACTTACAATAATATTTCAATTTATAAAATTAAAGTGGCGGTTTTGTGCTTTATTTTCATTAGATATCTTAACATAAGTTATACAATATATGTCGTTAAAGGCATTGAAAAGTACAAAATGTCAAAACTGCTAAAAATAAAATAAAGCCTATCTTGTTATTTCAGTAAATACTTTATTTTTATCTAAACAAAACAGAGTTAAATAATATTTCTAGATAACTTTTATGTCTTGTCAAATAAAAGACCTTAATAAAGAAAAGAATTTTATTATTAGAACAAAACAGTTCCATGTCAAAAACAAACTAAATCCATTTTTCTAGAAAAAAAAGGATTTACTTACATTTATTTGTAAGTTTACTTATTTAGACAAATTATTTTTTTTTTGTTATGGGTCTAGCACACATGCTGCAGGGAGGTCCCTAAAACGCTACAGAAGCGACACATATGCTGAAAAAAGCGATTCACGTTCTTGAATCGCTGTAAAGTGTACTCGGTGGGAAACACAGTCCTGGGCAAATTATTCCAAAGGCACGATGTTCTCCATATAAAAGACTGCTTGAAAAGCATTGTACGAGGAGTAACAAGCTGAACCTCATATGGATGTGAAGTATCAGCGCGACGTGTTATTCTAACATGCACCACTCTGGGAGGAATTAAACGGGCCACATCCTCCCAACACTTTCCATGAAACTACTTGTAGAATAGGCTCAAGTCGCCAACTGTTTCTTCGATGTTCCAGCGAATCAAGGCTATTGGTCAGTTCCGGCTCTCCAGTCAGACGAACAGCTCTTCTCTGAATAGAATCCAACAAATACAGTGTATGTTTGGGAGCAGAGCCCCAAACATGGAAACAGTATTTCATAGTTGGTCAAATCCATTCTCTACGATATAAGAGCGAACATTCAGCACAGGTAACTTTCTGTAAAAAAAAAAGCTGCCACAAGCACACTTACATAAGGTCTTTTGTTCAAAAAGAAGATACTGGGATGTATGGGTAACATGCCATATATAATATTCTTACAAAAAGAAGAGGAAAATAAAAAACTTAATACAAGAAATGTCCTGAACCTCTGTCTGCCACACTCTAGACAATCTGTAGGTCAAAGTTCAGCTTCGTATATTGGTTTCAAATGCCTTAAGAGTATTAGGTGGTGAAAATGATAAGAGAAAATTCAAAACTGGGATACTGTTGCCAACCAAAAACTTACATTAAGAATTAAAAACTGTTTTAGTGGGAAACCTAAACCTTCAGGAAAAAACACCATACAGAAAAATGCAAGTTGTGTACTGTGGCACCACAGAAGGATGATAAAGAGAATCACTTTTAAAAGTCAATTACTTATACTACTCAGTATATATCACCACTACACCAGACACTTTATTTTTGCACTCGACGCGCGTTTTGCTAACCATGTTAGCTTCATCAGGAGCGATGATCGATGAATAAAGTGTTTGGTGTAGTGGTGATATATACTAAGTAGTATCATTGTGCCAAAGATTCCACATTCCCAACTTAGTCAATTATTAATGCTATTAAGCTGTCAATAACAGATTTAAACAAAAAAACTTCTTGCTGTGTAAAATTTCTAATGTTTCATTTTTAATTTAGGTTTCAGACTGTTTCTGTTTTGTGTGTGATTATGTTTTTTTATTGTATACAGATTTTCTTTCCAATGGTTGTAATGTCCCTAGTGCCTCATGGTCTATTTTTATTCTTATATATTTAATGTTGACAGAAACCTCTGCAACATAAATAACCTTGATGGAGAGATTAGAGGACAAACATTAGTGATTTTACTAAGTAAGAACCCCTCATTGACAGCTCAGTACTTATAATTAGGGCACAACTTCCTATTACTACTACTTACTTATGTTTAAAGATCATATGACATGACAAGTTACGTATACTGAGTCCCTTAAAATCACAAATGATACAATTTGAATTTTCTTTACATCTATTCTGATATTCCTCCATAGCATTTTCCACTTCCTCCAAAGGAACTTTTTTTAGCTTGGCATTAAATGGTACTTTTTTCCGAGTTTTTTTCTTAATTAGTTTACTGAGAGGTTCATTATCTGAATCAGAATCCCAGTTACTTTCAGGACTGTAATTATCACAATCGTTTTCATCTTCAACTTTGAATTCAAGGTTGATTTTTTCTTCTACCTTTACCTGCATATTATAAAAAATATTCTGGTGAAGCAGGGCAAGTGGGTATTGAGCAATGTTAAACAATTGTAATTTGATATAATTACCTGTTAAACAACCTATTCTAAAAAACCTCATAAAAAAATTATTACCAAAATTAAGTTCAGTTAACAATGATTAAATGATTACTTCATCTGATGTTGCTATTAACATATCCTCAAAAATACAGTTGTGCAAGAAATGTGGTTCAAGAAAAAAACAGTAATTGGTGCAGTGGATTTCGAAAGTAAAAAAAATGTGTCAACTCTGGGAAAAGGTACTGTGACACACAAAATATAATACAAATGGGTAATTGTAGTTAAAGTTTAATTAAACCCTAGTCAGTATATTAATGGAATATAACATCTAGCCTCCTATTATTTGTTTAAAAAATTAGGTTTTACAAAAATTAATGTACTCTATTTTTCTATAGGCGCAGAACATGTACAAAGTTAAATGATCTTAATCCAATAAAAATTATACGAACCTCAGTTAATAAATTTTGAGCAGCCTTATATTCTTTAAGGTATTTAACACATTTCGTAACCTGTAGTAAGAATTCCGTTGCCTCACATAATTTCTTGTGACAAACGTTACATAAATATTTCGGTAGTTCATCCTCGAGTTCAATCTAAAATTTCAAATTATTATTTATTTGAATTAAAACAAACTGTGTAGACGTGTCCAAAAGCTAACCTCTAAATTGAAAGTTTTCTTAAATAAAGCTATAATATTTTCATTTTCCATTATTTCTTCTTTTCCCAAACATGCCAAACAGTGATCCTCTAAATTTCCTATAATTTCTACATTTAAATCCATTTTTGAGAGACAGAATTTAAAAAACACTTTCTCCTTTCGGTACTTCGAAATAACTGGCTCTGGCATTGGTTTTGACCTAAGGATATATATCGACACTTCAAACTCGCACGTAAATTGATGACGTTACGTTGTTGTCAAGTTAATTGGTGATTTTTGGTTGACAGGTCGTCCCCAATTTTTTTAATGGGTCTTTAATTTTTTGGAAATGGAACAAGAAAATATGAAAAATTTAGCGACAATCACAGATATTTGCCGGGCCTGTCTGAGTCAAATGGAAAATATGATTAATTTATTAGAAAAAAGTGAAAAAAACATAACATTGTTATCTAAATTCGCTTCCGTTACTAATATGGAGGTTAGAAATTTTGTTTACTTTTTAAAAATATTTATAAAATTTCGTTTTTTATTTTTGCAGATAAAACTTCATTGCAAATATCCTTCTTTTCTCTCTGCACTGTTTGTGAAGAAAAAGTCATAAGTTCCTATGAATTTCAACAGCAGTGTTGGAAGTCTAATAATTTGGTTTGTGAGTACTTAACAGTATATGTAAGTATATTATTTATTTACTCATTCAGATGTAGTCCTAACATTAACAGCCAGCACTGGTTCTTAATTTTTTAGCATATCTTCTAACAGCCAAAGATAATCAATCTGAATACCACATATTCAATCCGATGCATTAGACATAAAATTCTTGCCTGCTCCTACAACTGCAGGTCCTTTTGGTCAGTCACTAAGGCCATTAGTCACTTTGGTCAGTCATATTTCACTAAATTCACTTTACCACCGCCCACACAGCTAGATAATACTTAATAAACAACAACACCAGTTGGGAAAGAGAACTTGTTAGCTGAACTTTTTGCTTCACGTTCTACTGTCCGTTTCTAAGTAAAAGCACTACCAACCGTTCCCATAGGGTAGTCAAGGATGCCCAGTATTATCTTCAGATATATTTTAATGAAGCTAGGCACCTTGTAGTGCTGATGGAATACCCACTGTAGGTTCCCTTTTAGAAAAATTTTTTGCTTATTGTGTAGTGAGGGTCTAAGTTTTTGCAATTCCAGTGCAAGAGTTTGACTCTCTTCCTCTATAAGTAGCTCTGCCTTTAGTGTTCTCTTTTTTTTTCTTATTGAAATGCTCTTTGTATCCATATTGCACCCCATCCTTTGAATCTGGCTACATCACAGTGCTTAAGATGCATATTTATAATATTATCCTCAATACCAGTATTTGAAGTAATGCATAGAGGGATAGTGAATAATATTTTATGTAATTTATGACATTATTAATAAAACAGTTTTAAAGATATCACTTGTCGATGTTTGGTTTTTTGGTTTGATGTCATTGGTAAAATTATTGTCAGGAACTGTAAGATAAAAATAAAAAAATGTGTATCATAAATTTTGCAGATTTTGAATTAAAAATTGTTTTATTTTTTTTATAGGAAAAGCATGAAACAAATTTGATTGATCATGACTCACAATTTACTTCAGAAAACTTCACTATCTCAGAAGAAACAAAGATAGTTGAGGTATCACAAAATGCTAAAGATCTTCTTTGCATACAAAATGACAATGTTGATACAACAACTGCTAGTTGTGAAACTGGTGAACCTAATAAAACAGGTTGTAAGTAATTTATGATACTCATTTATCTGCAAGTTTTTTTAACAGATTTTTATTAAAGTTTTACTTAATAGTTTTAATAAGTATTTTATGTTTAGGCAATAATTTCATGAATACTTGAATGCTCAACAGTCTGCAAAATAAATAGAAATGATGCACTCTTTTATTCTTTGTTTCTTTGGAGTATTTCTCCTTCTTTCTCTTAATATTTTTTTTACCATTTTTAGTCCTTAATAGTAAAGATTCAGATCTTGAGACATCTCAGACTAATTACAGTACTTGTCAAATTTGTAATGAGCGCTTTGACAGTCGAGAGTTATTGAAAGCTCATGTAGAAACACATTTAGCCAGTTGTCATGTTTGCAATAAAGTCTTTTTAACAAAAAAATTATTACAAAATCATAAATGTGGTGGTGCAAGAAGGAAAAGGAAAAATAATGAAATACACGATAATGATGATACATTTAAAGTAAAAATTGAAGACTATCATCTATTAGGTAAGACATATTATTTCTTTTAGATAATGTGACAGTATTCCGGTATTCCTTTAGCTTTATATAACATATACTGTGTTCCTTTTAAAAAAGTTGTAAAATTAATAAAAAAATAAGTAAATTGATACCTCTGTAACTTATACCTGTTGTCAACTGCTTAAAAAAAAAAATGGTAGACTTACAATTAATAATGATTCCCAAAATTAATTGAAAATAATAATTACCAGTTCACAGTAATTTAAAAAATGTAGTTCAAATACCCATTACACATAATTCATTCTACAATGATATATAGGCACTGTGCAGTGGGGCGGGGTGTATTGGCCAGCGACAAAGCGCCGCCCGTGGCGCTCGTTGGAAATGAGTCAATAATCAACAAATATGCAGTGGCATGTAAAGAGATACTCTATATCGTACAGGATAAAAAAATAGTGCAAATCATAGTGGGTTTCGTGAGAAATAATATAATTGTACGATCTTACGTGCAATTAAACGTCCAAATCAATGTTCATTTTGGCGAGAATCTGAAAACCACAATAACCTACAAAGGTCAAATATCCGCATACAACGCAGGAAAATAATGATTCATATAGAATTTTACAATTTGGGTACAAGTTGAGACAGAAATTCATCATCACGGCGCACCCCTACTGTCAAATTTCCTTCAGGAGAATAAATAAATAAGTCGAGATCCAGGTACTCGAAATGTACATTTGCAATTGTATCTGGGTGTAATATTGATGAGATTTTTGAAAACAAATCACGTCGTTTACAATTTCTAAATAATTTATTCCAAGAGACTCATCTTTTTCGTTAAAAATAGGTCGATTTTTGCAACTTGTTCGGCATTTTATTTCAACTATCTTAGTAATTAGACCATCATTCATATTCATAAGGACTCCAAATGGGTTTATTTGTTTACTAATGGAAGAATAAAATGAATCTGATAATATTATAGTGAAATTTTCCTTCATTATTTAAATGTAAATTTGTTACGTTAAGAAATCAAAACAAAAAAAAAACACATAATTAATATTTTGTTAATTATGAATTAATTTTTTAAAAACAATGTTGCACATAATTTTATTGTTTAAAAACCGACTCACGGCGAGTTCTACGTGGTACGGATCTGACATTACAGATGTCTGTCGGATTACAAATCCGTTTATAAAAATACCATTTTCTTTTCTAATCTCCTTGACTCTTCCAACATGCTCCAAATGCAGTAGTTTCCCTTTTTCAATTGTGGACTGTTTGAACGGTATATCGTGGGTAACTGCAGAAAATCCCGTTCTCAGGACGACAACAATTATTTTACAGCAGAGGTGTCAAACTCAATTTTGCAGAGGGCCATATATTAAATTTAGAATGTGTAGGCGGGCCAGATTCAAATAAAAAAAATGTAATGAATTTATTATAACATTTTTATTTATTTAATTATATAGTATATAATATTCTTCTTTCTGTGTGACACATTGCGATCGCGGGCCTTATTGATACGTCCCGGGGGCCGGATGCGGCCCGCGGGCCGTATCTTTGACATCCCTGTTTTACAGTGTCAAACACGACCTAAAAATATGCTTTGTTTTTTTTAAAATATAGTTTGCACTATTTACCTTATTCTAGTAATGATGTCACCTACAGTTTGATTCACTTTTTTTTTTTATTAAACTCACTAAAAATATTTGCTACTCTCGAGCCCACGTATTTTACATGCATTACGCGTTTTCGAGTAGTCGAGCGGCTGGCACTGACAGCTGCCGTGGTGGCGCCACTTGCAAAGCTATACCGGAAACAAATTGTCTTGCTATAATTCAATTATTTTATAGGAATTCAATTGCTAGGTGTTATGGTAATTTAATTGTATATTTAGTCAATTAATTTTTGCTGCTTCATTTATGTTATCTTAGTTCCATCACTCTGAGAGCAATTCGATTACTATAACTAAATTACTGACAGTTCAGCTTTGTATTTATTTTTTTAATAGATAAGGAAAAAAATGTCGAAACAGCTGATGATCTGCCAGAGGAATTCAGGAATTTTAAACCAAAAGAGGTTCCTTATGATAGATCCTCTGGGCAGCAAAGGATTAGGTTGAAACAGTTCGCCGTTGAGGACGTCGAGAGAGCTATAAGTATAGTCAGAGAAAAATTTTACAAACACGTCACGTGTATGTTTTGCCATTTTACCGCTCTTACAAATAGAAGTTTGGCGGTTCATGTAACAAGATGCCATAGGTAAGTGTGTGTGTGTGTGTGTGTGTGTGTAATATATGAAGAAGATGTTGATGTCAAAAAATTTTAGCCTATTATAAGACCCGAGACTTTTGCCATAAATCGATTTTATTCTTCAACATAGTTTCCTTCAAGAACTTATTCCAGCGATCTTCCAACATTTGGATACCTTTCCTATAATATTTCTTATTCCATTCTTATCTTGGAACACTGCACAGACCTATTGAGTGTTCAGCTTGCAGCATAAGGCACTGAGAATACTGGATGGACTTGGTTTCAGGAATGACTGCTGACAGTCATTTGTATCGCTCAGAATATTAACGGTTCCTTCACAGAATATTGTTGAGAATCTCCGGTTCTTAAAGCAATATATTCATTCCTACAGAAGCCATGAAGATGTGCGTTTTCATGACGCCAGGTATAAGGAGAATCTAATTCCAACATATTGTAGGCCGAAGAGATGTCAAACCTGGGTACTGGGCCGCTAAATTTTTTAATGTATTACCGCAAAATATTACAGATCTACCAGACAAAGAATTTGAAAAAAGTTTAAAAAAATTCTAGTAGAAAATGCTTTTTATGCCATAAATAAGTACCTCGGTTATAGGTTTTAAGTTTGGTTTTGAGTTTTATTTTTGAGGAGTTCGTTTCCATACTGTCTTAATGTTTCGTTTTTAAGGGGGAGGCCTGTGTACAAAAAAATTTTTTGAGATTTTTTTTTTATAAAGAGTTAGTTTTACATCTGAAAAATGTCCTCACCAAGTTTTAAATCGAAGTTCAAACTCTAAATGCACCTATCGTATCATCAAAGAGACTGCCTCTGTGTTAAGCTTTTCATTTGTTTATAATGTTGACTCGAAAAATGGATAAAAATGAACCTAATTATCGTCCAAGTCGCCCTCGCCGTTGGCATTACTCAGGTAATAAGTCCAAAAGTTGGACCAAGTGTATCGACTAAGAAATCGAAAGCGATCGAGGCTTTACCAGAAATTTTAAACGCGTTTTTCTCAAAACGTAAAATTTCACACGCCGTGCAATGTAGCTCAAAAAGTAATTCACGGATTCACTTCAAATTGTATACAGATATTCATTAACCTATTGACCATTGAATGAATGTACAAAAATTATCAAAAGTTAATTATAAACATTATTTTTTGACAATTGGAGGAGTGAAAGGAATCAACTTTGAGCAGCTGCTGCTTCGCCTTTTTGAATCTCTTTAAAAAGTTGAGGCTCTATTTTTGCTGCTAAAAGTTGTTCTTTTTATGTACTTTTTCTTTTTTGTATAAATATTATAGTTTTCTCAATAAATGATTCACAAAAAAAAGGTTGTTTACATAGGCCTCCCTCCTTAAGTGTAAATGGCATAGTAATAGAAATTATATATATTAATATTAATGTACTAATCTTATTGCTTTGATCAGTATAGTAGCTACATTTTTTTATTAAGTATATCATTATATTGACGTGTGTAAGACAGTTTTTTGAATAAGTTAGCATGAATAATCAGTATTGAGTATGGTACGGAATAAACCACAGTTTCCCAATCGTCTTCTTCATTTGAGCTAATTAAATTTCCCGGGAGCGACCTTTTCAAATTTGGAAAGAGGTAATAATCGCACTAGGGTGCCCATCTGGTGAATACGGCGGATGAGGAATCAATTCATAGCCCAATTGGTCCAATTTCACCATCGATTTTATGGAGTTGTCAGCTGGTGCATTATCTTTGTGAAACAATACTTTTTTTTTTCGGTAAATGCAGCTTTTTTTTTTGATTTCCTCATTCAAACGATCCCATAAACGAATGTAATAGTCGCCGGTGATTGTTCGCCCCCCCCCCCTCAAAATGGCCGATCAGTATTCGATGCTCATTCCAAAAATACTTGCCCAAACCTTTTCAGCTGATGTTTATGTTTTGGGACGCTTCGGACGTCTTTTATGCGGTCCCGCTACTCTGCGGACTGCCTTTTGGTCTCAGGAGTATAGTGGTAGATCCAGGTTTTGTCCATTGTTACGAATCGATGCAAGAACTTCTTTGGAGTACGCTGAAACAGTGCCAAACAACGTTCTGAATCTTCGACACGGGGTGACTGCTTCATTTGAACGTTCGGAACATAATGCCCCATCGGTGCTTGTACGACCGTATTTCAGCTCACTAAACCATCGACATATAGATGCTTTCGTCGGAATAGATGTGCTTAACACTTCTCAACCCATTTTTGGGTTCTGGCAGTATTTTTTCCCGTCACAAAGCAATGTCAACACACGAATTTTTTTTGTTCCATCATTTTCCATTCGCAAACTAATAGACAAAATGTCATGAAAATTTTACACGAATCTTCTGAGAGTTAACATTAACTGAACAATCATATGTTTTTTTTTGTTTGTGCAAATTATAACCTGTCTATGTGTGCGAAATTCCTTCAATTTTTTATTTTATTACAGTGAATATAAAGGAAAATGGTGTTCAGGATGTAACCAAGTTGTTGACAATCTAACACTGACTGCTCATATGAAGAAAGTACATGGTGAAGATCTCAAATGTCCCTTCTGTAAGAAAGTTAAATATAAAATGGGACATTTTATGGAACATCTGGCAGGTCATTCTGGTAAGATAAGATTTTTTAATTAGTCTGTAGTCACACTAAAACATCTGTAGAAAATAAATGCTCAGTAGTATTAGTTACTCAAAGATCCTGGTGTACAATTATTGTGTGGAGGGCTCTGTGTTAATTAAAGCAGAAAATACTCATGACTTAGAAGTTCTGTTTGACACTAAATTAAGTTTTACTGCTTCTTCTCGAAGTACCATATCCGATACGGACGTAGGCGACCCTTTCGCCTTTGCCTGCGGGACCTACAGTTTAATATCGGTTCCGAACGGCCAAAGTGTGATTGCTTTACTAGGCATGATACTATGAGTAGTTTGCCATTGCCTTCCCGAGAGAGGCGAACGTCACGTTGTATTTTTTTTCTTTGTTTATTTTATTTCCCGAGCCGAGAGTCGAACTCGGGTCGCCGATGTAGAAGACAGACGCGTTAACCTCTACACTATGGCCGCCTCTTTAGTTCTTACATAGACAAAATAATTGCCAAAACAATACAATTTTTGGGATTTATCTTCAGAAATTATAAATCATTTAATAGTATAGTTGTATTTAAATCTTTGTGTAGTTCACCAATGATAATAAATAGTCTGTCAAGTAAGAACGTTACCGCTCGTATTCTTGAAAAAATATGTTTGGAAAAAATTTTTGTCATCAATGGATTCTTTGGTATGCTAACAATTACCTTAGTAAGTTGTCTAATCACCTCCTGCATCTTCGAGACATGCTGTCGACGAGATTTTCTGCATACTCTGCAAATCGGGCAAGACTACTGAGTCAAGGTCCTCAGAGGCCTTCCCCTTTGCTTTCTTTACAAGGGACCAAACGTTTTCGATAGGGTTGGCGTCTGGCGATTGTTAGGACCCCCTAGTATTTTATCGTTGGTCCAAGCGAGCTGCTTCGCGATGTGATTTTCGGCCAGCAAAGGTTTCTTCACCGTGCTTCGGAATCTGACATCATGAGCACGAAGATGCTGTCGAATTTTCTTATGGGACACATTCAAACCCGATTTTCTTAATTTTTTGGCTCCTTGACGCAGTCTCAATTTCGGGTCTCTTGAAAACAAACACACGATTCGTTTTTCGACTTTCGGAGTGACTTTACCTATCGAGCCACATTTTGACAAGTCGTCGACATTTTTCATCTCGTTAAAACGATTTACCCACTTCTTCACAAACGATACCGACTTTTTAATACATTTACCGGCCGCGTAATGTGTCGTTTTAGATCCTTTTGGATGGGAACAAAGAAAGACTGCCTCGAACTGATTTGGATTTTACGTCATTTCGACGAAAGTTCGGAATCGACTGATACTTTTACTAAAATGCGATTTTTGTTGAATGGCTAGAATGGCATCTATCAAAAATGAATTATCGCGCACACGTTCTTACTTGACGGACTGTATATTTTAATACTGAATTCAATGCAAAGAAAAAGAAAAGATAGGCGGAGTAGTTTTATAGGAAAGGTTTGAAAAAACGCAGGCAATTTCACTCAATAACTCTTTTCTGTTTAAGAACGCCAATGATAGTATTGTCTTTTTCGAAAGAACTCAAATTTTACAAAAAGATTTTTCCTACGTAATTGTACAAAACAATATTATGCTGCCTCTGGAATCAGCTGAATTAATATTACAATTCATTAATGAGAGTGCGAATATAGTTTAAAGAGAGATGACACACCGGCGCAGTCAACAGTAGGCGATGATATTCAAGATTTTTCGTGAAATATTGCAAAGTCGCGATTTCAAAAAGTGTCTTGAATGTTTTATTTTTGTTGCCCGACGTTTAGAGGTAATTAGTTTTTATTACACTTTACTTTGAGACTTTGGAATTTTTCGCACAATTTTTGCAGACGACAGCCGATCATCTTTCCTGAAGATGCATGGTTAGCGAAACGCGGGTCGAACGTAAAAATCAAATGTTTGGTGTAGTGGTGGTAACTGTTCTGTAGTTTATTGGAGTTTAAAGTAAAAGTGATATTTTTTATGTTGTGTAGTTGTTAACCAGTATTTAATACATTTCCTACTATCAAATTATTAATTGTTGAGGGAAAACGATTTGTATATTACATATTTTAATACTAATAAAAAATATCTGGATTACTCAAATCAGAAATCTGTTGTTCACTTCTCGATTAGCCAGACAGTGGTGGCAATGATTTTGGCTTAAAAGTTTGAGACTCCTTTGAGTTAGTTTTAGGTCTTATAATTCGTTTTATTCTTATTTTTAGTCGAACGGTTTTATAGGTGCGACATATGTTACATGTCTTTTATATCAGCAAGACATTTGAAAGTTCACAGGGAAAAAATACACGTTGAAAACAGCCCTTTCAAATGCACGATATGCATGAAAATTTTTTTAAAAACCAAACACCTACAGGCCCATCTTAAGACCCATCCCAGGTAACTAGTAAGAATAAAATGTTTATTTTTAGCGAATAGTTGTAATTATTTTTGAATATTTTCTCAAAAAAATAATGTGAGGACTGACTCCACAATCTTAACAAAGTCAGGAAGTTACAATTTATATACAGTAATTATTATTATTAATTTAATCATTTGTATATCAGTTTATTATTAATACTTGTAGGATTTAGGATAAATTAATTTAAGTGTTACATAAACTATATTTTGGAAATGACTGATTTTAGTCGGTATAGGGTATAGTAACTTCTTAAAAAAGTCCGAATTTCGAGAATATGTTGTTTTTTTTTTACGTTTTGAGTTTTCTTAACTACTTTTAAGAGCAGTTCAATTACAAGAACCAGTTACTTCCAAAAATTAATTTAAAAATGGATTACTGATTACTGGTAATTTGAAAAAACCAATTTAATCAGTGACGATACATGCAAATGTATTCATTCAGTAAGTACTGTAATTAGATTATCTCTTTGTGTAATTTAATGACTTTATGATCTTCAATTCAATTGCCTTTATAGTTACTTTTATAGGAATCCAGTTACAGTGATAGTAATTAAATTACTTTTTATAATAATTTAATTACGTTTAAAGTAATTTCTTTTAGTAGTAGTGCAATTACTGTTATAGTAGTTTAATTAGTTTTATAGTCTTTCAATTAGTAATAGTATTTTAATGCTTTTTCAGTCATTTAGTTAATTTTAATAATAATTTAATTAGGTTTAAAGTAATTCAGTGATTTTGGAAGGTGAATTTCCGCTCTATTAATGGCATGACCGTTCAAGTAATTTAATTACTGTTCAAATAATTCAGTTACTGTGGAAATTAATTACTTTGTTCTTAGTTTTCGAAGAAAAAAAATTTGGTGAAATAATGGAATTACTAAAATTAATTCAATATCTTTAAGTGAATTACCAAAAGTAATTAATTTATTTAATTGAACTACTGACAGCTCTGTTTACTTCCTAAAAAAAAAAGTGGTGTCAGTCTTCGTGTGCATTGTTTGACTAAGTAGTCAAACAATATATTTTTTTCAGTTCTGAATTAAATACTATAGCAAGTCCTTTGAAAGAAGAAACAGAGAAGGAAGATAAAACTGGAACAAATGACAACGATAACTTATGTTTGAAAAGGGACGGAAAACATAGAACCAGAGAAAAAGAAACGTTAGTACTTTTCCTAATTATTAAGGGGTCAGTCCACTTTACCACCTCGAAAAAATCTAATTTTTTTATGAGCGTTTTCGAAAGTATATGCCATGAAAAATATTGTCCCAAAATTTTATAAGGATCCGAACGTTCTTTCTATATATTTGAGCATGTTATTAAAATCGGTCTCTGAACGTTCGTATCTGCACGCTCGCTCGCTCTGCCCCTCGCGCTTTCTACTTTCCTAAATACAGCTGCTCTCTACTGTAATTAAAAACTGTTATTCACAGTATGAGACCTTTCTATTAAATTTTTCGGAATCAAAGAAGACCTTGAGGTCTAGTTAGACTGTTATTTCCAAGTGCGTTTTGAAGTTCTTTCGGGTTAGTTTTTAAACGCGTTTTTCTCGAAACAACGTTTTTGCATGCGGTATTGAAGTTTTTTCGAAACCGTTGAACCGATCTTTACGAACTTTTACCACATATTCAGCACATGTGTGGCTCTGGCCGGAACTAAAATAAATTCAAAATTGTCATTTTTACTGTTTTTTTTTTAGCATAAACAATGGCAAAAAACCTACATTTTCACAATCACCTCCACCATTTTGTTATTTTTGCATAAAAGTGAATAATTCTAGTTCGGGCCATAGCCACAGTCCTACGATTGTAAATCCTTTTGGTTTTTATATTTCAGAGCAGCCAAAGCTGAAATAACCGGTCAAGTGCGAGTTGAACTTGCGCAATTAGTGTTCCGTACGTTGATTGCTTTTAAAATAAAAAATTTTGTTACGGGGGTACAGTGACTTCACAAAACACACCCCAAATGAGTTTTCAACAAAGTTTGTTTCCAATCTTTACTGAAAACTGATAACCTTGAATTTTTTATATATATTTATATATATATATATATATATATATATATATATATATATATATATATATATATATATATATATATATATATATATACCACTTGTGATAATTTTCATTCAATCTACATCCCGTGGAGAATATTCCAGAATTTTTTAAAAATTTTTTGATAAGTACTTTTCGAGATAAGGGACAGCTATTTTTTAAAAATAATACAAAGAAAAGTGCGCGCAAGTATTACATTTTATATATATATATATATATATATATATATATATATATATATATATATATATATATTTTACTTGTGTTTTCACAAGCTTTCATTTGACACCACACTCGATTACCTAGTAAAAAATTTTTTTTTTCTCTTCCGATTTCACCCCCAAAACTAACCCCTTAAATCAAAATTTAACTTTCAAAACTACATAGCTCTGATGAGGCCATCAATTCCTATATTATTACCAAATTTAAACTTTCTGTGACAAATAGTTTCTGAGAAAATCGGGTGTGACAGACAGACCAACAGACAAACGGGCAGACACCGAAGTCATCTTATAAGTATTCCGTACGGAACACTAAAAACGACAACGCTTCACTTTTTTTCACATACTCTGTTCGCCTCGCATTTTTTCATAAAAAAAGCTATATAAAGTCATAAAAAAAAAACTTTTAAGGGTGTATTAATACAGCCCAAAAAGAATTGCTGCAATATTTACAAAATATATTGCTAGAAAAATTCACAAAAATACCTTTTTTTGGGGCATCTAAGGTGAACTGACCCCTTAAAAATTACAAAAAATATTAGAAATTTGGTATTGATACAGTTGGTCATGTAAAAACGTGTCGCCTATAACTCGTAGTTAGTAAAAGAAATTCCTTTTTTTGAGGTTATTGTTGGCACCCGTGCAAACAATGCATTGTGAAAAGGGGTCGAACATGAGTGGTGCGTATTTTTGGCGCGTCGAGGCTGTGTTCTTATTGAATCATCCAAAAGATCAGAAAATGACGCCTACAGCGGCTGCTAAGTATATAGGCATGTCGAGGATATTTGTTAGCAAGTGGGTGAAATGATACTCTCAGTTAATAAATGTTGATGATTTAGCAGAACGTTATTCGAGAGGAAAAGTGTGGGACAAGGACGAAAAAATAATTGTTAACATGTTTTCCTGAAATCCTCAATTAACTTTGCGCCAAAGGACACAAGAACTAAAGCAGAAAGGTTTGAATGTATCGTATCAAACGATTTATACACATCTCCGGGCTAACGATATAAACTGGCGGAGTACAATCGAGACGCCATTGCTGAGCGAAAAATACAGAGAGAAACGACTCACGTCGGAAGAGGCAAATTTAGATCGAGACTGGAGCAATTTTCCGATGAGGCTTCATTTTGGAGTATATTATCACCTCACGAGCTTGATCAATTTCCATTAACCGATTGGTTCAGCGCACCGTAAAATACCCTGTGAAGATCCATGTTTCGAGATATCTTTCGGCAAAATGTTTTGAGAGACTCTTCATTTTTACCGACAATTTGAACTCTGAAAAAATCCCCAGGTTTACAAGAAGGCATTAGTACCGACTGGTAAACGGTGAGTTGTCAATAAAAATGAGAAATGTATTCTCCAAGAGGATAACGGCCCCAATTATCGGAGTAAATGACACACCGGCGCAGTCAATTGTAGGCGATGATATTCAAGATTTTTCGTGAAATATTGCAAAGTTGTGATTTCAAAAAGTGTCTTAAATGTTTTATTTTTGTTGCTCGACGTTTAGAGATAATTACTTTTTATTACACTTTACGTTGAGACTTTGGGATTTTTCGCACAATTTTTTGCAGACGACAGTCAATCATTTTTCCTGAAGATGCTCACATGGTTAGCGAAACGCGGGTCGAACGCAAAAATCAAATGTTTGGTGTAGTGGTGGTAACTGTTCTGTATTTTATTGGAGTTTAAAGTAGGGATATTTTTTATGTTGTGTAATTGTTAACCAGTATTTAATACATTTTCTACTATCAAATTTTTAATTGTTGAGGGAAAATTATCGGAGTAAAACTTGTAGCCAGTGGAAAGAGGAATTCGGTATCGTGATATATCAAGCAAAGGCTTCATAGTAAAAAGGTGTACACAGTGAAGCAGTTGTCACAGCAAATTCGGGCAAATTGGAAATCTATGCCTTAAGAATACGCGGGAAATCTCGTCGATAATATACCTAGAAAATACCAGGCGATCATCGACGCTGATGGGGACTGAAGGAACTACTGAATCATTAGCATTTTAATGACACCTTTATTGTCGAATGATGTAAAAAACTTTTAAATAAATACATTTTTTAATGAACAATGCGCGGCATGTTCTTACTATATCGATTGTAACCTATAAAACATTATAATTTTGGAATATTTATAGTAAAGAAATTAATAACAAGACCTATATTATATGTCAAGCTATAATCCTTCGAAAATTATGTTTCGTAAATGTGAACCATTATATTCTTGGTACTCTTTTAAGTTTTTGTACGACATTTCAGCTCAAACCGATACTTTAGGGGAATGTTCAGGTTTTTGATGGTTAAATTTTGGATTTGTCAGGCTCTAATATCCTGAATTATATTTATTGCTACGGTCATTTAAGTGAAAATGTGCTTCCTCCGAAAATAATAGGTGTTTCGGTTAATAATGTGGATTTTTTCGCAACATTTAAGCGTTTATTTCTATCACAACATGAATTACCTTACTAATCAAAGTATTGGCCACCGTTTAGCTATGACTTTTTTCCATCTTTCTGTCAAAGAACGGATTCCGCACCAAAAGAACTTTTCATCTTTTGAGGCCAACCATTCATCAAGCCAAATTTTCACTCGTAAGAATGTAAGTGTTGTTCTGAAAGTCCGTGCTGCATCGATCGAAATAAGTCATAGTCTGAAGGGGCTAAGTCCGATGAATACGGCGGGTGGGATAGAAAGTCCCATTTGATGTTTTCCAATATCGGGCCGAGCATTGTCATGTGGAAAAATGACTTTATCGTGTCTTTGGGCGTATTCTGGTCATTTTTCCTTCAATGCTCTATTCAACTTTATCAATTATTGTCGGTATCGATCGGCAGAAATCGTTTCATCAGGTTTCAACAGTTCGTAATACACAGCTCCTCAACTACCCCACCAAATACACAGCAAAGCTTTCTTTTCCTGTATATTGCGCACTGGTTGGGATGTTGAAGGCTGGCCTGGATCTAACCAAGTTTTTTGGGTTGGAGCATGTTCACCATAAGCTTCAACCAACAATCGATAACTTTCAGCAGCCGTTTTCTTCAAATGAAAGAAGGTTATTAAACTTCCCCGCAAAACGTCTTTTTCTGGTACGAAAGACGACATACTCAAAGCTATGAAGAACTATGTTTTTCGCACAATGACAATTAATAACGAACTGGCTTTTGATGGCGTATGTTTACCTTCCAAGACGCCACAGATGTCACTAGTGTAACCAACAAGTATATTAGTAACGCCATCTCTTAGCAAAATCGACATTATTGACCGAAACACCTATTAAAATATGAATAAATGTTGAAAAGCTTATTAACATTTGATTAACGAATTTGAGGCCTTAATTTTAGTGGAGGTACAAACAAATTTTTATAAAAAACGAACACTTGGTAGCGTTTGTGGCAATTGATCATTTGCGTATTGAGCGGTCGGAACAAACGATCTTAACTTTATAATAAATAGTATTTTCTAAAATAGAATGATTAAAAAAATCACACGTTGTGTATTTTAGGTTGTCGAAACCTCACAATTATTGTAAAGAGTGCAAGAAAAATGTAAGGAGTCTACCGGTACATTATAGTCAGTGTCACAGTAAAATAAAAACTGAAAGGAAATTAAATAAAGATTTGTGTCCGCATTGTGGAAAACAATTTCCGTAAGTGTACAGAACTCTCCATTCAATAATCTTAAGTACTCTCAGAGCACACTACCGTCAGAAAGTATTTGCCCACCTAGTTATTTCAGTCCCAAGACAATAAAAACCCAGGTAATATATATATTTTTAAAAATTTTAATGAATTATTATTTATTTTCACGTTATTTACAGTCTAGAAAATCAGAAAAATATTCATGATTTTTCAAATTTTTTCTCATCTACGTGATCTCCTTTGTTTTTAATTACCGCTTTACAGAGTTTCGGCATTCTGTTCAGTAGTTTCTTCAGAGTTTCTTCGGCTATTGTAACCCATTCTGCTTGTAAAAGTTCCCAAAAATGATTTTCTGATGTTGAATTGAGTTTTCGTACACACCTGTCCAAATGGTCCCACAGCAATTCGATGGGGTTCAAGTCGGGTGATTGTGGAGGCCAAGTCATTACTTCCAGGACGTCATCGGATTTCCATTGGTCCAAAAGTTCTCTAATTTGTTTAGCAGAATGTTTAGGGTCGTTATCATGCTGAAAAATAAATTTCCCCTGAAAATCTCTTCCAGAAGGAAGCATTTGAGTTAGCAAAATTTCTTGATACTGTCCTTTTCGCATGATTCCTTTTATCCTAAAGATTTTTCCAACTTTACCGTTGCCAAAACAACCCCAAACCATTACTGAACCTCCACCATGTTTTACTGCAGGCAACTTGTCGATTTGAACCGAAAATTTTGAATTTAGATTTGTCGCTCCCAAGGATGGAATTCCATTGTTCTGATGTCCAATTTTCCTGTTCTCGGGTCCATTCCAATCGTTTACGTTTATTCACTTGCCTAAGAAGTGGTTTCCTCACTGCAACTCTCCCGTGTAGTCCGCTTTCTGCTAATCTGTTCTTCACGGTTGTCACGCTGATGGGATCGGCCGCTCCAGGTTTACTTGAGCCGTGATTTCTGGTGCGGTTAGGCGGCGATTGCGTCTGCTGGACATTGTTATCTTCAGCGGGAGTCGTTTTTCGAGGCCTTCCTAAACGTTTTTTGGTTGAGAATTCCATGTCCCGCAGAATTTTTTTTTTACGATGTAGTCCACCGTTCTTCTTGGCATCCGCATATCACTCGCGATTTGTCGACTCGAGTGACCATTTTGATGTCTCGCGCAATTATCAGAGCCCGATTTTCAACGGAAACTTCTTTCTTTTTTGGCATTTCACAAAAACAATTGAGCCTGTATCAGTGACAAAATACTGTTTGCGAATGGTTATTTTCCGAAAGGGCAGTGGTATTTATAGCATAGTTTTTATCATAAAATGTCACTAGGAATTTCTATAATTCCTAGAAACTTGAAATGATTTCTTACTTCAACTGGAATTCTCAGAAATCGCCTCAAAACGATTATCATGCAAAACTTGGAAATTTGTTCTAATTGGTTTTTAATTTGTGATTTCACCAAAAAGGCTTATCTAAACAATTTTATGATGGACACTTGTTAAGAACAATTAAATTTACCTAACACAATAAAAGAGTTTAATTAGGTATTAAATTTTGGCAGTTACATTGAAATTTCTAGGTGGGAAAATACTTTCTGAGGGTAGTGTATTTCTAGTTTTGATTACTACTCTAAAAAGGAAGAAAACACTGTGAGATGACTTCAAATCAGTGAATAGAGGATGCGATATTGTTTTTTCTTTCAGAACACGATCAAAACTAAACGTTCATATGAGGACGCATACCGGGGAAAAACCATACAAGTGTAAATATTGCGACGCAAGAGTTAAAACCAGAAACCATTTGATCTGTCATGAACGTACCCATACGGGAGAGAAGCCGTATAGGTGTAATATTTGCGGAAAAGTAAGAATTTTAATTACTTTATTGTTTTTTTAATATATAGCGAAGATACATTTTTATTGTTATTTTTTAGTGTCCGGTGCCTGTCTCTCCTTCTGCCTGTTTGTCACACCCGATTTTCTCCGAAATTATTTGACGTAGAAAGTTGAAAGTTGGCACAAATATAGGAATTGATGGCCCAATCAGAGCCGTGTGGTTTTTGAAAGTCAAATTTTAACTAGAGGGTTAGTTTTGGGGGGGTGAAATCGGAAGTGAAAAAAAAAAATTACCAGGTCATCGAGTCAAACGAAAACTTCACTTCAAAAGTATATATGATGTAATACTTTCGCACACTTTTCTTTGTATTATTTTTAAAAAAGTGCGAAAAATCGCTGTTCCCCCATACCTTATCTCAAAAAGTACTGATCAAAAAATTTTGAAAAAAGTTCTGGAATATCCTCTATAAAGTGTAGATTGAGCGAAAATTATCACGAGTGCACTATAAGCCTAGTTTTATCCAGTGCTGGATGTGGATCTTCCTCCTGAATTTCCATCTAAATCTATTTGCAGCTGTTGTTATCCATCCAATGCCCGCAACCCTCTGTATATCATCCCGCCATCTTGTTATGGGACTTCCTAAGCTCCTCTTCTGTTCTCGTGATCTCCATTCTAATGTTCCCTTGGTCCATCGGTCGTGCGTGCTAGATATCCAACCCGTTGTCACTTTCTTTCTGTTACGTGTTCTGTAATATTCTTTAATTTCGTTTGTTCACGTATCCACTTGTTTCGTTTTCTATCTTTAAGTTTTATCGCAGACGTAGTGAAAAAATATTAATATTGTAAAAAAACTTTGTCAAATTCAAATTAAAATAAGATTTATTGAATAATTGTTTTAGAGTTTTGCTCAAACAAGCATGTTAAAAACACATATAAGAATACATACAGGAAGACCCGAACAGTGTAATATTTGCGAAAAAAGGTTCTGTCGTCCAGCGGAATTAAGGTTACATTTGAGAAAACACACAGGTAAAAGGAAAAAGCATATAAATTCAAATAGTTCACGTAACTTTTAACATTTGGTGAACGATTACTTATTACTTACTATCTTTGAACTGGGGAGGTTTATACAGTCGGTCAAGTAAGAACGTGTCGCGCATTGTTCACTAAAAAATGTATTTATTTAAAAGTTTTTTACATCATTCGACAGTAAAGGATTGCCATTAAAATACTAATGATTCAGTAGTTCGTCCAGGTCCCATCAGCGTCGTTGATCAAATAAATCGTCTGGTATGCTTTCGACGAAATTTTCCGCATATTCTTGGGACAAAGATTTCCAAATTGCCCGAATTTGCCGTGATAGCTGCTTCACTGTGTACACCTTTTTACTATGAAGCGCCTGCTTGATGTACGACCAAATTTTCTCGATTGGGTTTGCATCAAGCGACTGGGATAACCAATCTAGTGTGACGATACCGGATTCCTATTTAAACTGGCTACACGTTGTACTCCGATGTTTGGGGTCGTTATCCTCTTGACGAATCCACTCCTCATTTTTATGGAGAAACCACCGTTTGGCATTCGGTATTAATACCTCGTAAAATATTACTCGAAGCACATCCAAACCACCTTCTCATGTCCTTCAGCCAAGAATTCTGTCATCTTTCGATCAATCGTTTGCCCATTTATTTTGCTTTCAATAATTCGACGTAGCAAATTGGTTTTTTTGAGCCCCTCATTATATGTCCGAAGTATTAAGTTTTTCTTATTTTTATGGTTATTGTGTCTAGTACTTTTATTTATTTATTTTTTATTTTCTGTATTCACGAATTCCAGTCGTTTCTCTGAGCCAGGATCAAGGGTCCAGCAGTCATATCTATACATTCTCCATTCGGAGTTTGAAACTGAGACTCGTGCGATGGAAAAATTTATTCATGTTCATGTATGTTACTCGGGCCGGTTCAATTCGAGAATATAGTTCCTTTCTTGGGTCCTAGTTGTCATTTATATTGGTTCCTAAATATTTAAATGCGATGATTGACTAAAGCTTAGCTTTAGTCGATCATCGCTCCTGATGAAACTAACATGGTTAGCGAAACGCGCGTCGAGCGCAAAAATAAAGTGTTTGGTGTAGTGGTAATATATACCGAGTATTACCATCTACTTGGTTTTTTTTTATAATCATAGTTAATTCAAATGTTTCGCTGGCTGTTACGACTCGATTGATCAGTTGCTTGAGATCTTTGATATTATTTGCTAATAGAACAGTATCATCAGCATACCGTATGTTGTTTAGTGTACTCCTATTAACTGTTTATTCCTTCAATGGATTCATAGATGGCCTCATTAAACACATCGTCAGAATAAAGCTTAAACAAAAGTGCTAAGAGAATGTATCTCTGTCTTACACCTTGGATTATTTTTATGCTTTCGATCTTTTCCAGCCCAATTTTAACTTCCAGTACAGATTTTTAATAATATTTAGATCTCTTTTGTCTATATTTGTTGTTTCTAGAATTTTATTAATTTCTCGTGCATCACACAGTCTAAAGCTTTATTGTAATCTATAAAACATGCATGTACATCTACATTCATATCTTTATAACATTGGACTAGTACATTTAATGAGAATAAAGCTTCTTGTGTACCCATGCTTTTTCTGAATCCGAATTCTGTGTTATCTATTTGTTCTTCACATTTTCTATATATTCTGGTATGGATGATTTTCAGGAATATCTTGAGAACGTGAGACATTAAACTTATTAAACGATAATCGTCACATTTCATTGCTTTGACTTTTTAGGAATTGGGATGAAAGTCGACTTTAGCCAGTCAAGCGGGATTTGTCCAGTTTTATAGATCTTGTTAAATAAGGTTACCAGTCGATTAATAAATGGACTTTCATCCCAAAATATTTTGAGGATTTCTTCCTTTATCTCATCTGGACCAACTGCTTTTCCATCCTTCTGTAATGGTATAGCATAAATAACTTCTCTTCTTGTTATTTCTGGCCCTCCGATAATGTACTATTTAACTATAAATAAGGTTAGAATTAAATCTCCTTCCATAAAGCATTGTTTGCAGGGGTGCCAACAGTAACTTCAAAAAAAAAAGAATTCCTTTTACTGACTACACGTTCTTACTTGATCAACCCCGACTATGATCAAATGTGTACCAGTGTATCTGAATATAAAGAACTATTTTTTGAAATTTTTATGGGTCAATCCCTCTGATGTTACCTTACAAAAAATTAAGGTATTTTTGTTCAAAAGCTATTTTTCTTAATTTGCGTTAGTTACATAAAAATACTCAAATAATGAAATATGGATTTCGAACTAGTATTTGTTTTGTTTGTAGGTGAAAAGCCGTATATTTGCGAACATTGTGGCCAAGGTTTCGGACAGAAAAGTCACCTCGTAGAACATACTAAAATACATTTCGACGATCGGCCTTTTAAGTGTGAATATTGTGCAAAGGCTTTTAAAAGTAAGGCGACCCTCAAGAGCCATCTTACTATACACACAGGTTTGTAAAGTTATAACACTATCGAGAGTCACATCACAGAGGGGCGTGTTAGGATATTTCGTCGCGTTTCTTGCAGAGCAGCGTATCTGATATTTAATAATTTTTTAAATTTCTTAACCTTTTTTTTTAGGTTCGGTGCTCATTATCAATAAAGTTCTACAAGTTAGAGGCAATAATTTCGGACATATTTTAATATTAGCCACTTCTTTTTCTCAAAAAAACGTGCTTGCTTGCTTTCTTTATTTTTTATGAGCACTGAACTTATACGAGGCTTCTGGAAAAAGTATCTGATCTTAGTTCGTAAAGAAAAAATCGTGTGCTGGAGGACTCTGATCGGCAACCCTTAGAAACACTTTTGAAAGGCATGTTTAGGAATCCCCTGTAGTTCCGACTTTCTCGATTATCTCCTCTCTGCTTTGAAATTGGACATTTCTGTTTTCAAAAATAATCAAAAGTCACAAAATGTAAAAGTGCGTAATTAAATCTTTGGAACTTAAAAAAGTACTGAAGGTACTAAATTAAACGCCTTCAAACACATATTTGTGTCGTTCATAATTAACGTCAGCCTTCTCCCCCCCTCCCTCATACCGACATAATGATGTTTTCACTGTGATAACTGAGCTTTTGTTTCTAGAACATATCCGAATACTTAAACCTCATCCCCAGTAATCACGGTGTTGAAGAAGTTGGGCTATCGTGTTCGACGTCAAGGCGGAGTTGCTCTTGTTCTTGAGTCATTCTCTACAAATGTGCAGCTTTTTATTTTCCACTCCATATAATCGACACCACGATATTAGCATTATTTACAAAGTTAAGATCCGATACCTTTTCAACAGACGATGTTCATATTTCCCCAAATTATATTTTTAGGCGAGAAACCTTACAAGTGTTCGCAATGTTTCTTTGCCTGCCGACAACCGTATAGTCTGACTCAACATATGCGTCAACATGAAAATGACAAACCACAGCCGGACTTTCCTCATAAATGTGCTTTGTGTCAAAGGAATTATGCAACTTCGGCACATTTATCAGCTCATCAGAACAGGTATAACAAAAATGTAATATCAGACAATAAATGAGGTATTTTTTATCATACTCACTGTGGGCCAAAGTAGATAAAACTATTTTTTTTAACTCGTTAAAAGGAGATGAAAGTATATGCAGATAAACATTAGGTAGATATTGGTCATACAAAGTTTTTTTTTAACAGTACACGGTGTACAGGGTGATCATTTTTAGACGCCCTGCCTCGATTTATGGAAAATTGTTGGATATTTATTTTTTCTTTTAAAGGTAGAATGGTATAGAGCATGTCAAGAAGTATACTGACGTATTTGAGAATTAATAGTGAACCCGACGCTGGGCGCCGCGCCGCCAAACAATTTTTTTTTCCCATTGACATACCTTTTGTAAAACGACATCGGACAGCCTTAATTTTTTTCAATATTTTCCTTGAACTGCTTTTTCTAATTTGTTTTGCAAAAAAGTTATGCAGTAAAAACCCACTAAAATAGTATTTTTTGGTCATCGCAGTTACCATGGATCGTATGCCACGTTTTCAAACAATTTTTCTAGTAGGCAGCTGTCATACTTTAATCTGACAGTAATTATAATAATACTAGTTACTATGCTGTTGAGGTTTTCCTTTGATAAAATATCTTTGAACAATAAAAAACAAGAATACATTATTTTTATTTAAACCACAAAAAAATTAAATAACGTTTGACATTACATAACTTTAAATGTTTGAAACTTAAAAAAAAAACATCAAAGAAATATTCTTCTATCATGCATTTTTCCATTCTTTTCATTAACGCTTGATGAATTTCTTTGTAAATAATTTCTCCAGATATACTATTGCCTGTATCTGATATTTTTGCCTTTTAAGTGCTCACTATCATTTGTTGCAGTTTTGTACAGGGTGAGTCAACGATAAAGTAAAGTTCATCATCTCATTTGTTTCGGGAATGACGAAAAAATGTTAAATACAATAGTTTTAAAGGAATGTTAAGGTGCACAGTTTAAAATTATTTTTGAGTATACAGGGTACTTCAAAAAAGTGTGGCCGATATAACATATGTTTTTTTTTTTAAATGGAACATCCTATTTTCTAATTTATTTTTAAATTCTGCGTAAAATTTTATAACTTTTTTATTAATAATGTTATATACCTAAACCTAGCAGTTTTTCTAATATTTCATTTAAAAAAAAAATACTCGTTTTCAGTTTTGTAAAAAATTGCCAGTAGCGCCATTATTTCTGAAGATGGAATACTCATAATTGGTACGAGCATTCTATAGAGATGAAAAAAAGATATATGTAAAGAAATTTGAGTTAGATGCTACAGGGTGTTCAAAATAAATTTATACATTTCGACTATTTTAAATTAAAAAATCTCAATTTTTTTAAATGGCACACCCTATATATTATTTTATCTGATAGATTTTACAAAACTCTCCAACTTTTATTAAGTATGTCATACCTATTTCTAATATTTTTCGATTTATTTTGAATTTTTCATTTTTACCCTTGTTTTTAATACACTTATGCTATAACATCATAGTTGCCAAAATCTATCAGAAAAAATAATAATATGTGTGCCATTTAAAAAATTTGAGATTTTTTTAAATTTAAAATAGTCGAAATGCATAAATTTATTCTGAACACCCTGTAGCATCTGACTAAAATTTCTTTACATATATCTTTTTTTTTTCATTTCTATAGAACGCTCGTACCAATTATGAGTATTCCACTTTCAAAAACAATGGCGCTACTGGTAATTTTTTACAATACTGAAAACTAGTATTTTTTAAAAAAAGTTGAAATATTAGAAAAATTACTATGTTTAGGTATATAACATCATTAATAAAAAAGTTATAAAATTTTACGCAGAATTTAAAAATAAATTAGAAAATAGGATATTCCATTTTAAAAAAACACACTTTTTTGAAGTACCCTGTATACTCAAAAATAATTTTAAACTATGCACTTTAACATTCCCTAAAACTATTGTATTTAACATTTCTCGCCATTCCCGAAACAAATGAGATAATAAACTTTACTCTATTGTTGACTCACCCTGTATACAATATCTTTAAGAGTCCCCCACAAGAAAAAAATCTAACGGTGTGAGATTTGGTCACTTAGGTGCCCATTGAATAACTGGGCTGCGAACTCCTATCCATCTTCGTTCAAACAGTTCATTCAAATACTCCCTAACGGCACCAATTGTATGAAGTGGTGCTCCGTCGTGTTGGTACCACACATACCTTCTTAAAATAAGGGAAACATTTTCTAATAGAACTGGTAGAGTATTAACCAAGAAATTAAGGTATCTATTTCCAGTTAGTGTTCCCTCAGAAAAGTATGGTCCAACCAAGTGTCTCCGAATTTTCCCGCACCATACATTAACGCCATAATGGAGTCGATTCTGAATTTGATTAACGTTGTATGGATTCTCGTTAGCCCAGTAATGATAATTTTTTCTGTTAGGTTTGCCGTTGCTGACAAAATGACTTTCATCTGTCATAATCTATGTTTCAGAAAATAACGTTCTTCGTGATATTTAATAATCATTTCTGCTACAAAACTCAGTTGTCGTTCTGGATCACATTGTGTTAATAACCGAAGATTATGCATTTTATAGTCATGGTATTTGTTAATTTTAAGAGATTTCTGAATAGCCCTAGAACATACATTCAGTTGCCTGCTTGTTTGTCTGACTGAATTATATGGATAGTTTCGAAAATATACTTTCGGCTACTTTTTCATCTGTTAAAACAGCTTTTGTCTAGAAATACCTTTCTACCCAGAAAATGCATCCATATTTCTCCTCAAATTTCCTTCTAATCGACATAAGATTTTTCATAAATCAGGGCCGGGCGTCTAAAAATGATCACCCTGTACTACTACATCATTAGAAAGTTAACTTTTGCCACGCGAGCTTATCAATTTTGCGCTATTGGTAAATTCATTTAAAATGTTTTCATCGTTTTTATTAATGTTTGATCGAATTATGTTTTCTTTCACCGGCAATTTTTTCAATAGTACGAGGCATGTTTTTTAAGTAAGTACCGTTTTGCGATTCCGCCGCCGCAGCGATACGGTCGGCGTTCCGCGCATGCGCGCTGGTAACCTACATCTCATGTCTACGCACTGACGCCATTACAGTCTGATTCTTCATTGTATACGTTGTTTACTGAGTGTTTAAGATGCCTCCGACAATCGTGAGTCCCGCCGATTGTGAAGTACGGGCTGTTATACGATTTCTTAGTGCTAAAGGCGTAAAACCGATCGATATTCATCGTGAGATCTGTGAAGTTTACGGACAAAACATTATGAGTGATGGAATGGTAAGGAAATGGGTGAGAGCATTTAAAGATGGCCGCACAAATGTGCATGATGAAGAACGGAGTGGGCGTCCTTCGGTCGTTAATGAAGATTTGGTGCAGAAAGTGGACGAAAAGGTGAGAGAAAACAGACGCTTTACAATTTCATCATTGTGCGACTGCTTTCCTCAATATTCTCGTAGTGTTTTGTATCGCATTGTGACCGAGAACTTGAATTACCGGAAATTGTGTTCACGTTAGGTTCCAAAAATGTTGACGGATTTGCACAAAACCCAACGTTTAGGCAGTGCGTTGACTTTCCTTGAGCGGTACCACAATGAAGGTGAACATTTTTTAGATCAAATTGTTACTGGTGACGAAACATGGGTGGCCTACGTCACACCAGAATCGAAACAACAATCCATGGAATGGCGACATTCATCATCACCCAAAAAAGTGAAGTTTAAGCAAACAATTTCTGCCCGCAAAATCATGTGCACAGTTTTTTGGGACAGAAAAGGAGTATTGCTAGTGGAGTTTCTGCCTCGTAATGAGACAATCAATGCAGCGTCTTATTGTGAGACATTGAACAATCTGCGTCGTGCAATCCAGAACAAAAGACGTGGCAAGTTGAGTAAGGGTATCGTTTTGCTGCATGACAATGCCCGTCCACATGTGGCTAATCGGACCAAAGATCTGATCAAATCTTTTAAATGGGAAACTCTAGATCATCCTCCATACAGCCCTGATCTGGCGCCCAGCGACTACCATTTGTTCCTGCACTTGAAGAAGCACCTGGGTGGTCAGCGTCTTCAAGACGATAACGAAGTCAAAACATTTGTGATACAGTGGTTAACAAGTCAGGCGGCAGAATTTTATGAGGAGGGTATTCAAAAACTGGTGCCACGTTATGACAAGTGCCTCAATATTCACGGAAATTATGTAGAAAAGTAGATTAAGGTACAGGCTTTCATGTAAAAATAAAATTATAGCGATATCTTTGCACGTCTTTTTTTAATTCCAAAACGGTACTTACTTAAAAAACATGCCTCGTATTATTTTACACTATTATACAGATAGTTCTAATTAAATGTGATCTAAGACACAGGTTCAAATTAAATTTAAAAAGTTATGACTCAGGCTGACTTAGGGAGGAAATAAAAGTTGGAGATTTAAATTTTAAAACTTATCAATTTTTAAGTTGGCAATATCATTTTATTTAATTTAACCTCCTCGGCAATGTTCAGTTGGAATATTTTTATTGCTGACCTCCGTAGCGTGATGGGTTAAGAGCTTGCAAAGAAAACCGATAGTCTCTGGTGAAGTAGTAATTAATAGAGAAATGCAATAACATCCGTGGTAGTACTATCGCGTTGTCTTAAAAATGTCGTGAAATACAAATGTATCTTTCGGTACCTGGGCGACGTTGACAGATATGCTATGCTTTATAGTAAGAAAAAGGGTAAAAATCTCTATGGTGCCGGAGAACTCGTCACGTATTTAAATTTGTTTACACGACTCTATACTTTTTCCGAAATATTGTGTATATATATGGTAAAAAAAGTTGTTTTTAATGCAACTGCAATCTATTTATGTAATATTCATTGGTTATAATGTTTTAATTTAAGGGGTAAGGCCAATCCAGATCCCAAGAAAGAAGGCTAATTTCAGAATTTTTTTTCAAAAGTGTAATAAAAGCAGTCAAAAATTTATTTAAAGTACTTTATTAAACAAATATTTAAGTGTACAAAAATATTTTTTTTATCTTTTTAATTTAAAATAGCCACTTCAGAATCCAAGACAACAACGCACAAAAAATCAAAAAATGTTCATTAATTATTATCAAAAACTAGTGGATAACATACGCAAATTTAAAAGTATCGTTTTTTTTTTTCGAAAAATGGTGCAGATTTGAAAAAATATGTTCATTTTTCACCCAAAAATTTCACAAAAAATTGTTTATAAAAAAGGAAGTTTATAATTTATCGCAAAATCCGTACGGTATCCACCAGTTTTTGACATATGTTAATGAACGTTTTTTTTGTTTTTTGTTCTAGATTGAAATCTACGGGAGCAATCTTTTTGCCCGTTTCAGGCCTCGCATAAAAGGTTCCTTGTCGTTTTGGATTCTGAAGCAACCGTTTTGAATTATATATATATATATATATATATATATATATATATATATATATATATATATATATATATATATATATATATATATCTATATATCTATATATATCTATATATATCTATATATATATATATATATCTATATATCTATCTATATATATATATATATATATATATATATATATATATATATATATATATATATATATATATATATATATATATTTATATATATATATTTATATATATTATATATATGTAAGGGTCTGTTACAGCTGACACTGTCTCCCTTCTCTCAACCTCGCGTTCCATTCTCTTCGATCTTTCCAGTCTCCTTCCTGTAACCCTCTGTTTTCCATTGCCTCATCGACGTCATCCCGCCATGAGCGCCTAGGTCTTCCCCTCTTTCTTCTTCCAATTGGACTCCATTCTGTGATTTTCTTAATCCACCTTCTGTCGTCGCTTCTCCTTACGTGACCAAACCAATTCAATCGTTTTTCTTCTATGGCATGTACTGCGTCTTTTTGTTATTCCCATTCGCGCTCTTATTTCCTCGTTCCTAATCCTATCAGTCCGGGTCACCCTACAACACCTTCTCCAACATTCCATCTCTACCGCGTTTATTTTTGATTTATATTTCTTGTTAATGGGCCATATTTCTGACCAATATGTCATGATACTTTCAATGATTGTTCTGTATATTCTGACTTTGTTTGCTTTCGTTATGTGCTTATCCCATAATATTGAGTTTAACTGTCTGATGCAGGTTCTCGTTTGTCCCAGTCTCGATTTCATTTCTTCTTCGGATGTTGCTTCTCTTGTTATTATGGTGCCCAGGTATTTAAATTTTCCAATTCCATTAATTGTTACGTTCTCTTCAATTTCTACATCTTCTATTTCTCCTGTTTTAGTTGTTAGGTATTCCGTCTTATTAAAGTTTATGTCTAGCCCAGCTTTGTCATACTCCTTCAATTTCCTCACCATATAGCTGAGATTTTCTTCGTCCTGTGCCATGACGACTTTGTCATCTTCGAAACTCAAGCTGTATAAGTAGTCGTCTCTTACTGGGACTCCCACACCTTGACATTTATTCTTCCAGTTTTTTAAAGTTTGTTCCAGGTAGATTTGAAACAGTGTCGGAGACGTTGTACACCCTTGTAGTAGTCCTTTCGTTGTTCTTATTTTGGCCCCTAACTTATTACCAATTTTTACTCTGTTAATATTATTTCTATATATCGCTTTTACTGCTTTTATAATGCTTTGTCGATTCTCATGTTTGACATTGCTTTCCAGAGGTGACTTCTAGCGACTGAATCGTAAGCTTTTTTTTATATCGATGAAAGCTAGGTGGATTTCTCTATTTTCTTTTCCATCAGTTGCTTGACTGTATATATGTGATCAATCCTTGACTTCCTAGCGGTAAATCCTGCTTGGTCTTCACCTATTTTGCCTTTTATATTGTCTTCTGTCTTATTCTTAATTTTTGAATTAAAAAGATAAAAAAAAAACATTTTGTACACTTAAGTATTTCTTTTAATAAAGTACTTGAAATAAATTTTCAACTGCTTTATTATACTCTGGAAAAAAAGAGTTGCCTTACCCCCTAAATCTTTTTACTTCATTCAGGTATCACCCGGGAGTAGATATGACAAACATTCCACAGCGAATACAAGCGATAAATCTGCTAATATCCAATTACTTCAGAAGGTAGATCATTCAGATAATTATCAGTTGCCTCGGGAAGATCAAACAGAAGACATTAATCAATTTCAAACGATCGAATCAGATCAGAATATTACACCAGTTCAAGATATTGAATCAGTTCAGAATGCTGATTCGATGATGGTCCCAAGTCAAGTTGAAGAGGACAAATTTGAACCAATGATGCAGTTAAGAGCAATGCAGGATTTATAAAAAGAAATAGTTGTAAGTGATTGGCTTTTTATAACTGTCGGAAATAAACAAAGTCCATTTTTTCGCAAATAAATGTTGCTCTCCTATTAAGCGCGATATCTCGGTACGAGCGTTTCGTCATATTACAACTCATCAACCGAGCTAGAAACTACTGAAGGGAGAACTAAAACTGGTACTTTACTGCTGAACTCTCGAAATATATAACATAATATACAAACGAGTTGTTCGCTGGTTAGTCTTTATTTGAACCAAAGGTATGATCTCACCATCTATCAAACGCTGAGGAACCGCAAACCGTCATCGATGATGGAATGTCCTGAGAAGATACATCTTTGAAATCACAATTACAGAAGTAACCGCTGGGAAGCGGCGCTTATGAATCTTTTATCGTGGGCAAGAAATAACTGTCCATTTAGTATTTTTTACAAGCCTAAAGTTGCCATACATTCCATTTTCCCAATTACTCATCAGGGGCGGATCCAAATTTTTGTCCGGGGTGGGCGGAAAATATTTCTGAAGGTCTCTCTTTTACCTAAGAAACACTGTTTTTTCAAAAAAAAATCTATGACCCCAAGGGATGAGGAACTTCTAGAAAAAAATCTCTTACTTAAAAAGAAATTTTATCGAAGAAAAAACCTCGGTGCAGGAGACGGGAGTATTATTGGATATAGTATAGTGTATGTAGTATTATGGTATATAGTATTATTGTATAGAGCAACTCCTGCCAGAAAAGAATCTTTTTTATTTAAAAAGAAATATTACCGAACAATAAACCTCGGTGCAGGAGGCGGGAGTATTATTGTATATAGTATAGTGTATTTAGTATTATGGTATATAGTATTATTGTATAGTATATATAGATATAGAGGAGCTTCTGCTAGAAAAAATTCTCTTTTATTTAAAAAGAAATTTTATTGGAGAAAAAAAACCTCGATGCAGAAGGCGAGCGTATTGTATATAGTATAGTGTATATAGTATTGTATATTGTATTATATAGTATTGCATATAGTATTATTTTATTATAAATTTATTGTATATTTAAATATACAAAATTTAAGATGATAAATATCGCATTAATTTAAATAAAACCATTTAAATGGTAATTGAACTTGCACACTGAAGGCTCCTTCCCAGTTAGTCCTATAATTTTGTAAGCGCAAGATATACCCAAGCGGTCCCCGGGCCAAATTTTGAAAAGAACGCACGCCGTTTCTAAGAGGGTAAGTACCAAAAACTTTGACAGCAGCACAAATCGATTCTGAACGGCCACCTAGTCATACAGTCGTTCGTGTTGATATTGCATCCTGGCCTTGGTGTGGGAGGTTGGTTATAATTTTCATGTTTATGTTTCGTTACGTGAGAAACGAGGGTATGGTCAGGTCCAAGGGGCGGGGGCATATGGATAGAAGAGACGTTTTCTTAATTTATTTCTTATGGGTAACAGTTAAAAGCAGTTTTGCTTGAAATTTTAAGAAATAATACATTTTAGCATCATAGATTTACTGCTTCAATATGAAGATGGTTTACCACGCCGTATTTCCATAATTAATTGTAAAAGTTTCAGATAGTTAACACAGGAATTCATACTTTTTCTTCGATCAAGAGCGTGCGTTTTTTACAGTTTTTGTTGTATGCAGTAAAAAGTAAAAAGCCAGAAAAAAATATATACATAAAAAAATTACTTTGCTTTCGTTTGTTAAAATATGAAGGTAGTTACGTCCTAGTTGTTGCAAAAATATTAGATAAATATTATTTTTTAATGTACGTTACGAAGTGAATTTTCGTTGTAGCAACGTAGCTTGAAGAAGAATGGGCGCGCGGACGCGGGCGTTCTTTTAAGTTCTGAATTACATATATGCATTACACTGATCGGATTTTCTTTTAAAGATACCAGAATAAACGCGTTGCCTCGCCAGGAAAATTCTCATAATAAAGTAGAAAAATTTACCAAATCTATTCCCCTCTTTCCCCTTCTTATTTTTATTCTAGACTTAAGCTGCCAGCAGACAGATAAATAAACCGGAGGAAATAACATGTCGGCTGAAAAGTTTTTAGTTTGACACATAGATGTCGCCCTTTTCAAAAAATATATATGATTTTTAGGATGTACCAACTTTCAAACGATACGTGTCAAAATTTCATAATATTTTGACGATTAGTTACAGTGGTTTTAGTGGCGCTACTTTTGATATTTTCAAAACAATGGAAAAAATCGAATTTTGTGTGCTGATTAAACACTGTTTTTTGACGGGAAAAAATACCGTTCAAGCAAAGCAATGGCTTGATAAGTGTTACGGGGACTCTGCCCCTGGAAAGTCACTCATCATTTACTGGTATGCTGAATTTAAACGCGGTCGTACAGATACAAATGATGCGGAACCCTCTGGACGCCCAAATGAGGTGGTTACACTGGAAAACATCAAAAAAATCCACAAAATTGTTTTGGATGACTGTAAAGTGAAATTGCGTGAAATAGCTGACACATTAATGATATCAAAAGAACGTGTTGATCATATTTGGCATGAACATTTGGGCATGTTTACTCACAGTGGACCAAAAACACCAACGTGTTGATGATTCTGAGCGCTGTTTGGATCTGCTTAAGCGCAATAAAAAGATTTTTTTCATGCGATATGTGACAATGGATGAAACATGGATCCACCACTACACACTGGAATTAAATCGGCACTCAGCTGAGTGGATAGCAGCCTGTGAAAGCCGTCCGAAGTGACCAAAGACACAGCAGTCGGCTGGGAAGGTTCTGGTCTCTGTATTTTGGGATGCTCTTGGAATAATTTTCATCGACTATGCTGAGAAGGGAAAAACCATCAATAGTGAATATTATATAAAGTTGTTGGTGCGTTTGAAGGTAGAAATCGCAAAGAAACGGCCCTAAATGAACAAGAAAAAATGCTCTTTCATTACGGCAATGCTCCGTATCACAAGTCAATGGTTCAGATGGGAAAATTGCACGAATTGAAGTTCGAATTGCTTTCTCATCCACCATATTCTCCAGATTTGGCCCCCAGCGACTATTATCTATGCGCAGACCTCACCTGAGTCCTATTTTGAAGACAAAGACAAATCCTTCTACAAGAAAGGTATAGAAATGTTTGAAAAGCGTTTGACTGATTGTATCGTTCTTGAAGAAGACTATATTGATGAGTAAAGTCGAATTTTGCAAAAAATGTGTTTTAAGTAGCTAGACCAAAAACTTTTCAGCCTACATGTTATGTAAATATTGGGTGATTGCAAAAGTTAGTGTTCGATTTTCATTAATGGCAGAAGCATGTACTTTTGACTGATGTTTCTTTTATAATCATATTATTAACTGACAGTTGTCTAAATGCGTCGTGAGTTAACATAATTTTAAAAAAATTCATTTAAAATAATTTGGGTGCAAAGTTAATATTCAAAATGGAAAATGAAGAGTTTCGTCATGTTATGTTATATGAATTTAAAAAGGGAGTGAGGGATCTCATCTGGATATTCAAAACGTTTATTTGGATTGTGCCCCTGCTCTTACGATAGTTAAAAAGTGGTTTAATGGTGACTTCAATCTAAACGATAAACTTCGTCCTGGGCGATAAGGACTTTATCCGTGACTTAGTGAGTAATAATCCACGGATTACCACTGAAGGGATTGCTGAGAGACTAAATATTGACAATTCGACTGCATTTCGCCATTTAAAGTAACTTGGATACACTTCGAAACTCGATATATCGGTTTCGCACATTTTAATACAACAGAACAAACTGAACGGTGTTTCCACAGCCATTCCTCTCCTCGCCAGTAAACAAAACGAACCTTTCTTGGATCTAGTCATAATTGGAGATGAAAAATGAGTTGTGTATAACAACATAGAAATAAAAAGAAGCTGGGAGCATGGAAGTGAAAGAGCAGAATCTATGGCAAAGGCTGAGTTGCATCCGATGAAAAAGTGTTGTTATGTGTCTGATGGGATTGCAGAGGAATAATTTTTTACGAACTTCTTCCTCGTGGCCAAACAATAACTGCGGAGAAGTACTATTAGCAACTCACCCAACCCAATGTTGAAATCCAAATTTTGCCAATCGAAAAGGTATCATCTTTTACCATGATAACGCTAGACCACTTGTCGCTCAACAGACACTGCAAAAACTTAGGGAGTTAAAATGGGACATCTTCCTTCACCCGCCGTATTTCCCTGACCTTGCCCCTTCAGATTTTCATCTGATTCGTTTTCTGCAAAATAATTTGAATGGTAAGAAATTTGATTCTACAAAGAAGGAATTCAAAAATTTGTAAGACGATGGGAGACTTATAGAAAATGATGGAGAGTACATTTTTGATTAATAAATACGATTTTTCAAGAAAATGTGTTGTATTTAATTTGGTTTCTAATCAGAGACGAACTTTTGCAACCACCCAATACTTTCCTTTAGTAAGGGAGGTAAAAAGAAAACAAAAAGTAATGTTCAACAATATAGTTTTTATTTCCATTTTTTAAGTTACATGAATGTTTTTAAGACACAGTTGAACGTCACATCACATTTATTTATATATTTATTGTTTTTACTTTTAAAAATATTGCTCTAGAATCTTACGCCATCTTTTTTTTTCATTGGTAAACTAAAGAAAAAGGCACAAGTAAATACAATTTTAGGAAAACGTATTATTAGACAAGTGTTACATATTTTAAATCTGAAAAGAAAAAAATGTTATTTTCTTTAATTTAACTGAAAACAAACAGTATTATTGATTGTTATAACAATCCCGTTGAAGTATGTACCGAGAGGTCAAATAAAAGTTAATAACTTTTTCTACATACTATACTTAATATTATTGTCAGATTTTTAAACGTCTACTATCTTAATAAATATCGTAAATAGGACAATGTAATATTATTAGGACGTCATATATTTATGACATAAAAACCACATTTTGCATATTTGCAAAGTAATTGACTAAGAATTAATTAATTTTTTAACGTAACATCATTTCCCTGCAAAATGTTATTTTTTTGTTGTATAATTATTTCATGTTATATATAATATAGACTCTATCACTGCAATTTTTGTTTATGCTACGTATGTTTAAGAACATATCTATCTATCCCAACACCTATAATCTACGGTACATTGAATTTATACTGTATGATACCTTTTTAAATATCTTTATCATAATTAGGTACTTTACCTTATGAACATATTATTTAATTTTATATTTAAAAATATATTTTTTTGCAAAAATATATGAATATATTAAATGGTAATTAAGTATTATGAATATACTCTAAGCTACGTTTTGACCACTCTGTACGTTTTCTTACTTGACAGTTTACCAATGTTTTTTTTTCTTAGTAGTCAATAGAAGAAATTTGTTTTCTCAGGTCAATATTTCTATTAAAATTATATTGTTCAAATTAACAGAAGATTTACATCTTGATAAAATTTCTAAAATATGAGTGTTCATTTTCATTTTATTGTTTTATTTAGATAGTACTATCGGTTTTCAGTCGTCGCCTGATATTATGCACCTAAATGACTTATGAAAGTTTTGTTTACATTTGTTCTCCTTTGTATATAACACAGAGTTGTGGTACTATACATTGTTATCAGGGTATATTTAGTTGGAATTTTATTCATAATGGCTAGTTTTATGCCAAAAGTTCATATTATTTTGCCTACGGGAAACTCATACTGACATCTTTTTATTAATTATTTCAGAAATTTGGTTACTTTTAAAAATTACTGATTTTTATAATTTAAAAATTCAATTTATACCGTTTAAAAAAAAAGTGATATAGAGATTTTTCTAATCAATGACTAATGCAAAACTTCTCAGTACTTGACAAAATTTAATTAATGATAGAATGTGCAACGTTTGTATGTACTACGTTAGTAGTTGTTTTAAAACGCGTTTATTTCTTTTCGGTAATCTGTTTTACGATTTCGTAAATTTAACGTTGAAGTATAGTATATAATGTACGCATTATTGAGAGCCGGCTTTCAACGAAATGGCGCCTAGGGCGAATATGAAGCGCCTTTTATACACTACATATATATAGTAAATGTTATTCTATATTTTTATCATTTTTTATATCATAATCATGATTAACAGTGATCAAAACTTATACATTAAATTAGATGCAATTAATTATTATATAATTCTTTGAATCAGTTTATATTTAATCATTTTATTCTTAGGATTAGTCAATAATAACATTAAAAAATCAAATATAACGGAAATTTGGTGTCTTGAGGCGCCCTAAAAAATTTAGCGCCCTTAAAAACGTGGCGCCCAGGGCGACTACCCGTTCGCTCCGCCCTAAAGCCGACCTTGATCACTATTTGTCTATTACGTACTGTATCTCAACGTTTACGTTTTACACAATTTCAACGTAGATTATCAATTAATATACGCGTCTCAGATAATACTAATTTATAATTTGTTAGTGTTATTCTTACAATATAGTACATAAAAACATTTCTAAAGCGGACACATTTTGTTTATTATAAACGGTGACATTCCACGTTCGAGGGTTTGGTGTCCGTTGAAGGAATATATACAAAAGAGTTATTGCTAAAGTAATAAATAATACCATGTATTACAAAACTTATAAAAAACCATGGTGGTTCCATATTCCATTGCTTGTAGTCATCATAATTATTGTCAGAATTTATTTGGCGTTTCTGTATGACATTTATTTGTGAGATATTAACTTCGCCTTCGTGGGTGTTGCCTCCATTTGAATTTCTCTTTTAACGAAGTATTTGCTTTCCGGTCGCCATCTTGGAGATTCTGGTTCTTCTTTGTCGAGTTCTGACTCGAGCAGCTATAACACAAATTATTAATTCATGTATCATCAACGTAGATACCGAGTTGCGGTCGGCAGGTAGGTAGGGTTAAATTATCAAATATTATTAATTCTTAAATATTATTACGTTAAATTAGGGTTAGTTCAGGTTAGACAGAAACATACGCGAAAATCAATGCTGTACAAACCAGTGCACCAAAGTGTTCGACTAATAGGTACAGTTCAGCATTTTTAGAAAATAAGATAATAATTCAATATGTACATAAAGAAAGTGATGCTGTAACGTTTGTCAAATGCATGTCTTACAAATATAGTATAGCCTGTCCTAAAATATAAGATCCTAATTTTTGCCGTTTTAAGTGGGCAATATAAAAATTCTGACCTTTTGTTTATGATAGGTTGCAGAGATGGACTTAAGAATTTTATTCATTAATGCAAATAAATAAAATTATAAGTGTTTTTGGAGTATAGTTTTGGGTACAAATATACAGTTTGAATGAATGGGGTTTACAAGAGGGGACATATTGTATAAAAAAATATATATTTTAACTTAATCGTAATTCGGTTTCACTATCACTGTCATCAGCTGAGTTAATTATCCGTGGTTTTATATTATTTACATAAATATATGAATCTTCAACTTTAACAACGTGTTGAATGGAATTCTTCCAGCTTTCACAAGGTATATCATTTATAACTTTTTTTACTTACGCTTAAAGTAGGAGGAACATTTTGTGCCCTTATTTTTGATTTAACACACAATAATACGGAGGAAGCCGCGTCTTTTAAAACTTCCAAAAGATCACTTTTTTTATAACTAAAGTCAAAATAAATGCCATTTTCTAACATATATTCCTGTATTTCCGATTTGGTGTTGGCTGCCTTAGGAACCTTATTTAGTAGGCGACTATGGTAACTCGCATTGTCTATAACTATAACACTCTGTTGGGGAACATTTGGCAAAAGGGAATTTTGAAACCAATTTTCAAAAAGTTCTGGGGTCGTGTCTTCTTGATAGTCCAAACTAGAATCTTTTATATTTTTTGCAGATAAAATAGTAGGCAATTTGAAACCCAGCCCTTTTCAGATCCAGCATGCAAAATGGTTATTCGTATACCTTTATTTGAAGGTGCGTTAGTCTGACATTCTGTACTGCTGTCAACCCACCCTTTTTGCACAGTGCACAGTCAAGGTAAATTATTGGCCAATTCTCTGATCGATACTTTTTAATTTCTTGTAAATAAGTATTTCGCAAGATTCGTAATCTCTGCGACTTCATCAGTACTTGCCTTATGTTGATTTTTCGGGACCGTGAATCTCATTCTTAAGAGAATTCTGTGAAGGGTTGATCGGCCACAATGTATATTGGTCCCGTCCTGCACCAGTCTTAATTTTATTTTGTCTAGTGTCAGCACCAACTGCTCTTCATACATAGAATATATTGTTCTCCTGATGATGTCTTTTTCACAATCGTCTACATGATGCATTTGAAAATCTTTCCGTTTTTTCTTGTTCCTGAGTGATGGTTTTCCTACAATACCCTTAATCGTAGAAATTGGGGTTTCTGTTAGTTCACTGGTTTCTTGCAAAACAGTTTGTTGATTCAAATTTCTTTTTACCAAACCTGTGATCATTAGGCCGATATTATCAAATACCTAAAGGGCTCCAAGCCGGGTTACCAGGTAGTAGAAATATAGGGAAAAATAGATCCAATAAGATTGCAGGTGCAAGTGAGGGCGGTATACAAAGCAGGTAATATAAAACTACGTTTATCCTAATACCTGGCAACTATGCACAAAACCTTAATAGGGTCGTTTATTGCTCCATTGAAAAAGCAAAAAGGCAGGATCTTATATTTTGGAATCTACCATAATTACTGAAATATGTCTTTTGCTTTAATTTTCACACATAACTTGCATACTTAGAGCTCTATAACTGCCTGTGACGGACCGCAACCCGGCCGTCAATTTTGGGTTCCAAAAAGGTCTGTACCGTAACTCGGAACTTTTTATTGCTTTTCACCGACTCTTACTGCAACTCGGTATCATCAAAACTAAGGTAATGCTGATATGCATTTCATAGCATAAGAATCGTAAGGACATGAGAGGCTTACATATAAGGTACACAAATTATCCCGGTCCCTTTTTGCGTTAACAAAATGTTTATTTATTGACGAACAGAATAGAACTCGATCAAGAAAGATATTCCCCATTATTTTCCACATGTTTTGCTTACTTTTTAGGCAGCTGGTGGATTTCCTTTCTGAAAAAAGACGGTGGTTTTAAGTTTAAGAATTGAATCATGCTTTTTCTGGCGTCCTCCAATAAAGAGTAGTGGACATCGGCTAGATGGTGATACAGCAATCGAAATAAATAGCGAGGAAGAAAAGAAAAGATTATATGTCTCGTCGTTTCCGCCCTGTATGGCGTTACGTTGTGCAGAAAGTTTACGATTCAAAAGATCAAAGTCACTACTTTGAAATCCCTAGTACAATATTTTGCATGTATTATACGTCAGAGCAGCCTTTCCCGAAGTTGAAGAAATCATTTGGCACTTTTAGACGTTTTTCTTGGATTTGACATGCTGTACCTCAGATGCTGCTTGCCGAATGACATTGCTATCAAGTCTGTATTTTGAGGTTATGTGAATAGCAGCAACGCATGAACTGGTGATTTTATTTCTTCTCGAGGAGTGGTACTTTCACACAGAAAACACGTAGACTGAAAAGTTTTTGGTCTGATACATAAATGTCTCTCTTTTCAAAAAATCCATATAATTTTTAGGAAGTACCAAGTTTCAAACGATACGTGTCAAAATTTTATGGCATTTCGACGATTAGTTTACAAGTTACAGTGGTTTTAGTGACGCTACTTTTGATATTTTCAAAACAATGGAAAAAATAGAATTTCGTGTGTTGATTAAGCAAAGCAATGGCTTGATACGTGTTACGGGGACTCTGCCCCTGGAAAATCACTCATCATTTACTGGTATGCTGAATTTAAACGGGGTCGTACAGATACAAACGATGCTGAAAAAAACCGCAAAATTGTTTTGGATGACCGTAAAGTGAAATTACGTGAGATAGCTGTTACTCTACAGGTATCGAAAGAACATGTTGGCCATATTTTACATGGATACTTGGGCATGAGAAAGCACTGTTCGAAATGGGTACCGTGTTTGCTCACAGCGGATCAAAAACAACAAGGTGTTGATGATCCTGAGCGCTGTCTGGACCTGTTTAAGCGCAATAAAAAGGATTTTTTCATACGATGTATGACAATGGATGAAACATGGATCCACCACTACATACCGGAATCAAATAGGCAGTCAGCTAACTGGAGAGCAGCCGGTGAAAGCTACTTGAAGTGACCAAAGACAACAGTCGGCTTGGAAGGTTTTGGCCTCTGTATTTTGGGATGCGCATGGAATAATTTTCATCGACTATGATGAGAAAGGAAAAACCATCAATAGCGATTATTTTGTAAAGTTAGTGGTGCGTTTGACAGCAGAAATCGCAAAGAAACAGCGCCAAATGAACAAGAAAAAGTGCTCTTTCATCAAGACAATGTCCGTGTCCCAAGTCGGTGGTTACGATGGCAAAATTGCATGACTTGAACTTCGAATTACTTCCTCATCTAGTGTATTCTTCAGATTTGGCACCCAGCGACTATTATCTATTCGCAGACCTCAAAAAAATGCTTGCGGAAAAGAGATTTGGCTCCAATGAAGAAGTTATCGCCGAAGCTGAGGCCTATTTTGAAGCCAAAGACAAACCCTTCTGCAAGAAAGGTATATAAATGTTAGAAAAGCGTTAAACTGATTGTATCGCTCTTGAAGGAGACTATGTTGATGAATAAAGACGAATTTTGGAAAAAAAATGTGTTTTAAGTAGCTAGACCAAAAAACTTTTCAGCCAACATGTTACATTTCCTTAGCGATGAAGATAAAAGTGAACTTACATCTTTTAATAACTCTCGTAATTTGTCTATTCTGTCGCCATTCGATCTGGTTGGAAGGTAACGGGCTTCTGTATCATATTTTGACACCAAGGTGGTTAATATTACTACTATTCCCGCTATTATTACTGCTTTCGTTGCCATTTTAAATTCTGAAATTAAAATATATATGACAGTCTTTGGATATAAAATGCAACTTGATATGAATAGTTGCACAATTTTTTTTTCACCCATAACACATGGTACGTTCAGGGTTTTATAAGTGTATAGAGGTAAGAAAGTCTAGTTAGTAACAGATACTCCTTTAAAAACAATGCATTATTCATTTAAACGCGTTCATTTGAAGACCATAAAAATTATATATTGTCAAATGGTTTTTACAGGCATTTTATTGGGTAACAAAATACCATTGCTAAATAAAAGTGTAAATATAAAATGCCACAAGAAAAATTATAATGTTATTGCTAATGAAAAACCCGTCTACTAACTAGTAATTTACATTTATACTATTACTTAATAGGCGAGTAAGGACGTTAATGACAAATGAAAAATATCACATTGTTCACCAAATATACGTGTATTAAGGGGATGTACCTAGTACCGGTGCAGGGTGAGTTAACGATAGAGTAAAGTTCTTTATCTCATTTGTTTCGGAAATGACGAAAAAATATTAAATACAATAGTTTTAGGGAATGTTAAGGTGCACAGTTTTAAAATTATTTTTGAGTATATTGGGTACTTTAAAAAAGTGTGGCTGATATAACATATGTTTTTTTTAAATGGAACATCCAATTTTCTAATTTATTTTTAAATTCTGCGTAAAATTTTTATAACTTTTTTATTAATAATGTTATATACCTAAACCTAGTAGTTTTTCTAATATTTCAATTTTTTTAAAAAAATACTAATTTTCAGTTTCGTAAAAAGTTGCCAGTAGCGCCATTGTTTCTGAAGGTGGAATACTCATAATTGGTACTATGGTTCTATAGAGATGAAAAAAATATATATGTAAATAAATTTGAGTTGGATGCTACAGGGTGTTCAAAATATGTGTATGCATTTCGACTATTTTAAATTGAAAAATCTCAAATTTTTTAAATGGCAGATCCTGTATATATTATTTTTTTCTGATAGATTTTATAAAACCCTCCAACTTTTATTAAGTATATCATATACCTATTTCTAATAGTTTTCGATTTATTTTGAATTTTTCAATTTTTACCCTTGTTTTTACTACACTTACGCTATAACGTCGTAGTTGCCAAGACAAAACAAAAATGTAGGCATTGTCAAATTTTGACATGTCTATTAAGCAAGTAAAAATAGTTTAATTTGTTGTAGTAAGTGACGTAAAAAGGTAATAGTTATGAATTTTCATAAAAATGAATTAATTGATATGGTTTTTATACTAGGCGAGGCGGGAAAAAATTGTCTTTTGGTAGTAAGGGTTTACGGAGTGAAGTACCCTAATAGACGTATACCATATTTCAGTGCTTAATGGAACGGTTTGATGGTAGTGGTAGCGTTGAGTATACGAGACGGAAAGTAGTAAACCAGAATGCTACCTATGAGGAAGAAGAAATGGAGAGTGTACTTCATGTTGAAGATAATCCCCAGGTCAGCAGCCGTCAACTAGCTGACTTATTATCTGACACATCCCAATCTACGGCTAATCGCACCACGAGAAAATACAAGTATCATCCCTTTCATATGAAACTACATCAAGAATTTCAAGACTGTGGACTGTGATTTTGAACGATGAGTAAACTCTTGTACCACCATGAATGGAGCAACAGAGGCAGATTATTTATCCAAAATGATGTTTTCTGATGAAGCTACTTTTCGCAGTAATGAAGCAGTTAGCAGCCATAACATGCATTATTATTCAACAGTTATTCCATTTTGGGTCCGGGAAGTTCAAAACCAAAACCATTGGTCGCTTAATGTATAGTGTGGAATATAAAAATTTGGGAATTATTGGTCCATATGTTTTCCGCGAACCGCTTAACGGGCCTAGATATCTAAATTTTTTGCAAAACGAATTACCCCAGCTGCTTGAGAAGTTGATTACTTTGAAAGGGAACAAATGTGGATTCAACAAGACGGAGGTCCTGCTCATTACCACCGGGAAGTTCGGGAATTTTTAAACTATCGTTACCCACAAAAATGGATCGGTAGAGATGGATTCATTCAGTGCCCCCTTCGATCATGTGACTTAACACCTTTAGATTTCTTTTTGTGAGGCTACATTAAAGATCGTGTTTATGTGAATCCTCCTACAACACCAGTAGATATGGAAAATGGGATAGGGGATGCGTGCAGGACAATAACGCCCTTTATGCTAAGGAAAGTGAAGGAAAATATAGTAAAACGACTAAACATGTGTATTCAAGTAGATGGGCTTATTTTTGAACATTTATTACGTCATAATAATTAATCATTAGATAAGTTAAACTATATTAAAATTATTGTTAACTATTTGTTTATGTTTTCACAATAACGCAAGTGTATTAAAAACAAGGGTAAAAATTGAAAAATTCAATATAAATCGAAAACTATTAGAAATAGGTATATGACATACTTAATAAAAGTTGGAGGTTTTTGTAAAAATCTATCAGAAAAAATATTAATATACAGGGTGTGTCATTTAAAAAATTTGAGATTTTTCAATTTAAAATAGTCGAAATGCATAAATTTGTTTTGAACATCCTATATCATCTAACTCAAATTTCCAGTATTTCACCTTCAGAAACAATGGCGCTACTGGCAATTTTTTATAAAACTGAAAACTAATATTTTCTTTAAAAAATTGAAATATTAGAAAAACTACTAGGTTTAGGTATATAACATTATTAATAAAAAAGTTATAAAATTTAACGCAGAATTTAAAGATAAATTAGAAAATAGGATGTTCTATTTAAAAAAAAAAACATATGTTATATCGGTCACACTTTTTTGAAGTACCCTGTGTACTCAAAAATAATTTTAAAAACTGTGCACCTTGACATTCCCTAAAACTATTGTATTTAACATTTTTTCTTTATTCCCGAAACAAATGAGATAATGAACTTAACTCTATCGTTGACTCACCCTGTACAAGCGTACTGAACAAACTCCCAGTTTCGAATACAGAACCGTAGAATAGGAGACGTGAATGCTTTGTCCCTTCAAAGAAGGGCAATTGAAGAATCTCTTTGTATTGTATTATAAAAGAAAAAGTTTAAAATACATTAAAATCGAATTAAGGTCGGGAAAGGCTGACCTGAGAGCAGCTGCTCGCTACCTGCTCCGAAAACTCTAAGCAACGGCACTTATTTTAAACTTCGTCAATTTTGAACCGATTCTTACGAAACTTACAGAAAATATTCTTAAGATATCAGAATGAAAGAAAATGTAAAGATCAAAAAATCGAATTTTTTGATCCAGATAACTAGGTATATCCCCTTAAAACATGTATACACTATATGTATATAAGAAACTATTTGTTCTAATCTTAGTGAAATATAATGATTAAAAACGACGAAGTTTCAATAATTTGTGAAAAAAAGCTTCTAGCGAAAATTGTACGTTTGGCAAAAGGTAGTGTAGAAAACCACATGAAAAAATTAAACTGTTCTATATCTCTTGGTGGATGTACACGATCAACCCACTTAGAAATTTTGAAAAACGTCCTGGAAATTTATCTAGATGATCCCTATAAACATGAAAGTAGAATACTAGTGGCCCATATTCAAGCCTCGATTTAACAAAGAAAAGATATAATATTTTTAAAGGAGTATTGTCACTGAACGAAGAATTATTTCTTATTATTATTCCAAGTATTCTTAGTAAAGATTATTATTTTAATATAATATCATACATAGCACTGACGTGTTTTAACATTTTCCCTCTAATTTTACAAAAAAAAAAACGAATTTGTTTGCTATGATTACGAGTATAATATTAAACATTATATTTTAAAGTGTTCAGGTTATTCGACAGACAACATTCGTCAATATTGTTTAGTTGATTCTGCAAAAAAATACCAGTTATGACTATACGACACTGATTTTTAAGTCCTATCTGTGAAGGAAAATTAGCGAAACTTAAAAAAAAATATTTTTCTGCATAACTACCGTTTTTTTTTATGGACATAGTACACATGCTGCAGAGACATCCCTAAAGCGCTACCGGAGCGACGCGTGTGCGGAAAAAGCAATTCACGTTGGTCTTGAATTGCTGTAAATTGTACTCGCAGGAAAACCGTGCTGGGGAAATCATTCTAAAGTGATGAAGCTCTAAATTTTGAGAGTGACGCTTCATATTTTAAGCAATTCTGATTAAAATGGAAACGAAAGTAGACTGCAGTATTTCCTAGATAGGGCTAGGGCAGCCTAGATTGCTTGGAGGAATCGTCTTGAAGACATGGGACATGTAAAAATTGCAATGCTAACATAGGTGATTATGATTTCTTAAGGTAGCCGCGATACATCATCGATTAAGATTGAATAGGTTGTATGTTATTATGATTCGCAGTAGGGATTATGGGCGCGTAAAGAGGTATTTCCTGGTGTGCTACAACAATGCATTGCGTCTAATAGATTCTATTATTTGAGGGTCGATGAGTCATTTCGTCAGGAATATACCCCAGAATGGGCGAAGTATAAATAACGTTTGGAAATCTCGCCAGAGAGATCTATAAATATTCGATCATTTCAACTGCTCTAGAAATAATATGACCCTCTTCTCTGCTACAGGAAGTAGTTAAGCCTGCTCTGGATTTCTTTTACGAGGGGTGCGAGGGAAGAAAAGCTCAAAATAAGCGCCAAATTTAGAGGACTTGCTCCAGCACTGAGATCTTCAGACAGCAAATAGGGGCGGATTCAGATAGGGGTATCGAGCGTTGCTTTGATGAACAGTGGTCGCATATTATAGGATGTAGACAAACCAAAGCTTTCAAAAAACAATGCTAAAATGAGTCTTGATGGGTCATCGCTCAGGCCTAGGTATCTAATGAAATTTAAGGGATGGAAGAAATTCTAGGTTGGAGTGACAGTAACCAAGTAGAATTTAACGCTACAAAAATCCAGGCGGCATAATTATGTCGGGACATTTCATTTCTCTAACATCGTCACTGAATTTGTTGCGTGTTAACTTGGAACTGGGAGCATATTTCGAACTAGAAACCTTGAGAACTATTACTTCTATACAAAGCTTAAATTCGACAGATGGAATACTGCTCCCATGTTTGAAGCTCAAACATACACTGCGTTTATTAGATTATATTCAGACGATTCGCCTGATTGGAGACATAGAACTCACGACCAGCCTTGTTTCCTTGGAACATCGAAGAACGGTTGCAGACTTGAGCCTATTCTACAATTACTTTCATGACAAGTGTTCGATAGATGTAGTCCGCTTAATTCCTCTCAGAGCAGTGCAGGGATACACGTCGAGTTAATACATCACCATGAGGTTCCGCTCGTCACTCCTCCTTCAAACCTTTTCAAGCAGTTCTTTATATGGAAAACCTCATCCCTTTGGAATAATTTGTCCAGGATTGTGTTTCGCAACAAGTACAATTTACAGTAATTCAAAAACAACATGTACCGCTTTAGGGATTTACCTGTAGCGCGTATGTTATGCTCATAAGAAAAATGTGACTTAAGGAGAAACTGTATATCATACTATATATTTATTATGAGTATGTGGCGGTGCTGTTTTACGATTTATTCTGTAAATTAATTAAATATTAAGTTACAAATATTAATAAAATATGTCAGTCACATAAATTAAAATTAAATTAAACAATTGAATATTAAATTGAGATTTTTTTTTAATTTCAGGATAAGTTCGAATAAGTAACTATGATTTGGTGATATTTTTATTTATTCTTATGTTAATACTAATTTGCCCGCATCAAATTGGTAAATTTGATGTAGTGAATTTAATTCCTAAAATTACACCAACTTAGCATCAGATGTAACTAAAGTGTTCTTTTTGTTTTTATTGAAAAAAGTCATTATAAGCAACATTCAAATGTAAATAATCGGTCAAGTGCAAGTTGAATTTGCGCAATTAGTGTTCCGTACGTTGATTGCTTCTAAAATAAAATTTTTTGTTACGGAGGTATAAAATGATCAGTGACTTTACAAAACACACCCCAAATAAGTTTTCAACAAAGTTTGTTTCCGATCTTTAGTGAAAACTGATGACCTTGAAATTTTTGTTTTTTTTATATACCAGTTAAATTATTAAAGGTAATGCACACGTGATAATTTTCGTTCAATCTACACCGTGTGGAGAATATTCTAGAATTTTTTTAAAATTTTACCTTTCGAGATAAGGGGGACGATTTTTTAAAAATAATACAAAGAAAAGTGTGCGCAAGTATTACAAATATATATATATATATATATATATATATATATATATATATATATATATATATATATATATATATATATATATATATATATTTGAATCGTGTTTTTACAAGCTTTCATTTGACACCCCACTCGATGACCTAGTAAATTTTTTTTTTACTTCCGATTTCACCCCTCAGAACTAACCCCTTAAGTCAAAATATAACTTTCAAAACTACACGGCTCTAATTAGGCCATCGGTTCCTATATTAGTACCAAATTTCAACTTTCTATATCAAATATTTTCGGAAAAAATCGGGCGTGACAGACAGACAGACGGACGGACGGACGGACAGCCGGACAGACACCGAATTGATCTTATAAGTGTTCCGTATGGAACACTAAAAAGTAATAGTATGATGAAGTTGCCGACAAAAAATGGCTTTTTTAAAATTAGAGCTTTCCGTTTTCTAGAAATTTCACGAGCGTTATAAAGTAGTAAAAATTAAACGTTAATTTTGTACACTCATGTAAAATTGGTAAAGGAACAACCATTAATTAAATGATATGTAATTTCGTAAAGAATAACGTACTTACAAGCAGGCACTTAATAAAAAAAATAAAAATCTAATAGAACAAAGAAATTTTTTTAGAACTAAAGAGTTTGCGACCGGCGAAAATTTTCGATGAAAACTATTTGTGAAACCAGCAGGGGTTCATTTTAAACCAGCCAGGAACGCGTGGGTTGTGCGCCAATATGGGGGTGGAGACAAATGTATGGAGGAGTAGGGTAAAGAAAAACAAAGTTGTGCAATGCTCCAGTTACAGGGCTTACGGAAAAATGGGTTATTCGGGAAATAGAAACGACATGTTGCCGTATAAAAAAATATTAGGATCGTGAATAAAAGAGGCTGAAATAAACCAAGAAAGATATTTGTTTAAGATTTAACTAGCTATGCCCGCGGCTCCACTCGCGTGGACTTCATTCACTCTTATCGTGACTGCTTATATTACCTAACGTAATAAAATATATCCTATAACCTGGCCAGAAAATATATGTATGAATTAAAAAAAACACGTAAATCGGATAAGTAGTTCGCAAGTAATAAGCGTACTGACGAAACGTAAACGAACAGACAGGCAGACAAAGAAACTTTGCATTTTATATATATTATATTCTTTGCTACATGATATTGTTCCATATTTAATGGTTTAGGCAGCGTATTGCAAGAGAATGCGCTACGGCCAAATTTTTTTCCGACTTGATTCTCTATTATCGTCACTGCTTATTCCTTATGTTACCTAACGTAATAAAATATATCCTATAACCTGGCCAGAGAACATATGTATGTTTAAAAAAAAAAGAACATAAATCGGATAAGTGTTTCTCGAGTGATAAGCGCACTAACGAACAGGTAGACAGACAGACAGATAGACAGGGAGACGTTGCATTTTATATATACGGCCAGAGAATAATGTACGTTTTAAAAAAAAAGCACTTAAATCGGATAAGTGGTTCTCCAGTGATAAGCGCACTAACCGACAGACAGAGAGACGTTGCATTTTCGCTGTCGCCGACAGACAGACATATAGAGAGACGTTGCATTTTATATAAATTATAGATAACCCGGCCAGAGAAAATATGTATGTTTTAAAAAAAAGCACGTAAATCGGATAAGTGGTTTTCCAGTTATAAGCGCACTAACAGACAGACAGATAGACAGAGATACGTTGCATTTTATATATATTATAGATATTCTTTGCTGATGATATTATTCCATATTTAATGGTTTAGACAGTGTATTGCAAGAGAACGCGGTAGCGGCTTTCTTTTTTTTACTTTACTCACTATTATCGTCACTGCTTATTTCTTATGTTACCTAACGTAATAAAATTTTGTCTATAACTTGGCCAGAGAACATATGTATGTTTTTAAAAAAAAAGTATGTAAATCGGATAAGTGGTTCTCCAGTGATAATTGCACTAACGGACAGACAGAGAGACGTTGCATTTTATATATATTATAGAAGAGCCACCCATTTCATACGATATTAATACTTTATTGTGGCAGTTAAATTTACTACAACTTATTCAATTAGTACAACAATTTTTTTTTGTATGGGCAGAGCACACGTCGCATGCGTTGCAGCGCTACAGGAGCGACACATGTACGGAAAGAAGGATTCACGTCGGTCTTGAATCGCTGTAAATTGTACTCGGTGGAAAACAGTCCTGGGCAAACCATTCCAAAGGGATAAGGTTCTTCATACAAAAGACTAATTGAAAAGGGTTGTCGAGGAGTGACAAGCTGTACTTCATACGGATGTGAAGTATTAGCGTACTGTCCGTAATGTACAAGTTATTTATAAAAATAATAACTGCGAGACTCACAAATAAATTAGACGGTTACCAATCTAGAGAACAAGCTGGATTTAGAAAAGGCTTTAGTACAATGGACCACCTTCAAGTATTAAGAACCTTAATAGAAAAGTCAAACGATTATAATTTTTAGATTTGGTCGGCCTTTGTGGATTACGAGAAAGCGTTTGACTCCCTTGAAATTTGGAGAACATTAAATAGTCTAAGTAACTGTAGAATTGATAGCGGATACTCGCAGATTATTCAAAATATATATAAAAATGCAACATTTCAGAAAGTATTAAAAGAAAACACCAATAAGATAGAAATGAAAAGAGGGGTACGTCAAGGGGATACCATCTCGCCGAAATTATTTACGTTGGCGCTAGAAGATCTTTTCAATCAACTTCCATGGACAAGTAAGGGTATAAATATAGGAGGAGAGCAACTTAATCATTTGCGATTCGCGGATGATAAATAAGAATTGGAAGAAATACTGAACGAACTGAACAACGAGTCTGAAGATAAACATCGCTAAAATCATGTTCATGACAAATGACGACTGTGATAAAGAAGCAGAACTAAACATTGAAAATATCATTGGCTTGGTCGGCATTTGGCAGATTGCGGAACATCTTCCTTTCCAATATCCCAAATACACTATAAGCGAACACATTTGATTAATGCGTGTTGCCAGTATTGACATACGGAACGGAAACGTGGGCTTTGAATCAAGAAATTATATATCGCCTACAAGTAGCTCAACGAGCGATGGAAAGGAGAATGGTGGGAATATCGTTGAGGGATAGGCTGAAGAAATTTGACGAATGTCCAAGATAACTGATGAAGCTGAGAGGGTAAGCAGGTTGAAGTGGAGGTGGGCGGGTCATATTGCAAAACTCTCTGATAATCGATGGATCCATAAGGTAATCAACTGGAGGCTCTGGAATGAGAAAAGAAGTAGAGGACGCCCGCAAACCCGATGGTCTGATGACATTAAAAGACTCGTGGGAAGCAACTGGGTAAACAAGACTCAAAACCGAAGAAGATGGACCTACTTAGGAGAGGCTTATGTCCGACGATGGACTGCATAGCTGATGATGATAATACCTTTCAGCATTAACTGTTCTTCGATCATCTAAAACAATGGTTGCAACATGTCCAGTATAACCAAAGAAGCAAGCGAACATTTTCTTGGATTTCCTTCGCGAACGAACCACTTTTGTTGGATTCGGTTCTTCTTGGAGCACCCAAACAGTTGATTTGTTTTCGGCTCGTACGAATATGTCCAAGTTTTGATGTTATGTACGGATTTTGCATGTTCTCGGTCGCATTTTTTGAGCATTTTCTCTTTCTCTTCTCAGTTAACACGAATCCGTTGTTGAGTTTCGGTCAAATGTTCATGCAAAATCGAATGTACTGCAGTCTTTGATATGCTTAAGGACGCCTCTTCAACATTCATGTTGCGCACATCAATGGTTTCTGGAATAACAGCCGATTTTGGTCGACCTTCACGAAATTCATAGCTGACGGAAGCACGACCATGACGAAATTCTGCAAACCAATTGTAAACAGTATTTTTTGATGGTGATTCATTACCAAAAGTTGAACGAGGCGATTCGAGGGATTGTTGTTGAGTTAGGCCTTTACCAAAATCATAAAAAAAACATCCAACGGAAACCTTCACGTGAAATTTCCGTTTGTTCACAAAACTGTTTTTTTTTAAACGCTCACTGTAAACAAACTACTAGGCCAATTTCCGAGCTGCCAATGTTTTAACAATAACAAATGTCAAATTTTACAACAATGGTATTGTCACATCTCAATAGCGCTATTTAAAGGTCGTTTGTAAAAATTTAAAAGGCGGCCGTCGTACGAGGTAACAAATACCGGTGTACAAGTATGAAATGCGGATTTTTTTTCTAAAAAGAACATGTTAAATTCGGAAGAATGATAAAAAGTGCTTTATTCAAAATATGTATCGCTTGTTATACATTTTTTCCATCTTTCGGACAATTTGTGAATACCATGCCAGTAAAAATCTTCCCCTTTTGCTGCGAACCATTCATGGAGCCATTTTTTCACATCTTCGTACGAACCAAAGCGCTGCTCAACAAGTGCGTGACCCATCGATGCAAACAAGTGGTAATCGGAAGGTGCCAAGTCTGGTAAGTAAGCCGCATGGGGTAGAACTTCCCAGCTGAGTGCTTCCAACGTGTCGCGAACTGGTTTTACCGTATGTGATGGAGCATTGTCATGAAGAAAAATGACTTTGTGTTGCTTCTTTCGGTATTCTGGCCTTTTTTCAAGCAGCGAACGGTTCAAATCGGTCAATTGTTGTTGGTAACGTTTTAGTATTAACCGTTTCCCCAGGTTTTAACAGCTCATAATAGACTACGCCCCTCTGGTCCCACCAAACACAGAGCATCGTCTTTCTGCCAAAGCGATTCGATCTTGAGCTCGATGTGGATAGTACGCCAGGGTCTACCCATGATTTTTTGCGCTTGGGATTCTCAAAATAAATCCACTTTTCATCCCCTGTAACTATACGATGCAAAAACGACTTCCTTTTGTACCGAGCGAGCAAAATGTCACACGTGTTTTTGCGTTTTTTCCATTTGCCTGTCGTTCAACTCATGTGGTACTCATCTACCGGTCTTCTGAATCTTTCCCATCTCTCGTAGCCGATTGGAAACAGCTTGTTGACTAACGCCCAATTGCTCGGCGAGTTGTTTTTGTGTTTGCGAATCATCTTCGTCCAACAATGCTTGCAATTCCACATCTTCGTATTTTTTTGGCGGTTTTCCACGTTCCTTGTCTGCAAAGTCACCACTTTTGAAACGCCGAAACCATCGTTCACACGTATCTTGCGATGGAGCATTTTCACCATAAGCTTCTCGAAGTAATCGGTATGATTCAACAACAGTTTTCTTCAAATGAAAACAAAAAATTAATGCTGTCCGCGAATGCTCTTTATTTGGTATAAATTTCGACATATTGAACACAACAATACAACACTATGCACACACTTTTCCAATTTATCACTTGTGCGCGTCTGACACTTGTTGATGACACAACAAAATGGCGCAGTGTCAAATCTTTATAGCACACACTGCATTGGTGCACCATCTGTTACCTGAAATCCGCTTTTAATACTGGTACACCTAAATGAACATGCATACGTAGCGGTGACAACATTATTTTCCGTCTAGTTGGGTAAAAATTACAGAATAAATGAATTGAAAGATATATGTTTTGTTGGGCACACTTTTTTTTAGCTCCTCTGTATTCTGTTTTGTTCTGAAAACTGTAAGATTCGGTTTAAACCACGAAAAAGGCGTAGGTTTTACTCTAAACCAGGGAACAATAAATGAAATTATTGAGAATAGAGCGATAAAAGTTGTGTACGGAGGCGTAACCCCGTTATAGGGGCGACGGGCAAGGGTTTTTAGGAAAAACAATGACATGGAATTATACCTAATAAATGGCTTATGTCAGGGGTTCCCAATCTTTTTTTTTTTACTGCGACTCCCTTTACAAATTGCTTTTTTTTTTGCGCCGCCCTTCTAAAAGAAGACACCTGACAATAAAATTACTTTATTATTCAAAGAAAACTCCAAAAAATATAGAATCCTAATTATTATTTATTAGAAAACATAAAAGAAAACTACAAACAATACAGTTAATGAGAAGGATGAGCTTGCTTTTCTGAGCATAAGTTCTCAAATCGGGGCTGAAGTTTTGAAATTGCTATTCTCATTTCTTTTTCTAAATTTATTTGTGACCTGTACTTCGATTTGATTACTACAACTGCAGAAAAGCCAGTTTCACACAAGTACGACGTAGCAAATGGTAAAAGACCCCTCAAAGCCGTAGTACTGATAGTAGGATATTCTTGGGATGCATTGCTCCAAAATTGAAAGAGTTTGTCTCTATCGAATCGTAGTTTTAGGTTCGTATCACAAGATAGTTCTAACAGCTGTTCTTCCCCTATTGTTAAAGGTGTAGATGATGGTAGGGTCGATTGGAATGGCTTTCTAATCCAGTCGTATTGATTCAGATTCTCTGGAAAATATTTGTTAAAATGGGTGCTTAATGTTGATAAGTGTTAGATAAATATCAATTGCAAACTTGGCTTCAGATTTTTCTTTCAGAAAGCCTTTCAAAACAGGAAAACAGTCAGTATTTCCTTGCTCCTTTTCTATTTTTCTTCTCCACAACGCTGCAATTTTATCAGTCAGTTGCAGTATATGCGTTTCGTTTCCCTGCAACGATTTATTAAAGACATTTAATTTCTCAAATACGTCGCAAGGATACTCCAGTTTTATTACCTGGTTACCTCCCGACAACCAACGAGAGTTACAGTAATAAAGTAAAGATATATGCTCGGCTCGGCACCCAAATCTTCACAAAGCTTATGGAAAAATCTTGCCTTCACGGGTCTTGTTTTTATGAAGTTTGATAATTATATCCATCACAAAATTTAATTCAGGTGAAATATTTTTTGAAGCCATGGCCTCAATAGTGGTAGACGCAATGTGTCCATTTTACATTTGGAGCCTTGGTTTTAATAAGAGCTTGAAGTCCTCCATTCTGCCCTGACATCGCGCGAGCTCCATCCGTACACACACCGACACACTTTTCCCATTGAATGTTATTATCTTCCATGTATGAATCTATGATCTCAAACAAATCACTAGCCTTTTTGCAAAAGAACAAATCCTCACATTTGTTTCTTCCATGTACCGCACATTACATATTAATTGAGCATCGTTATTACTGTCTGTCGCTTCATCCAGCTGAATGGCAAATAAACCAGAAAGATTTCCACAATTTGCTCATTAATGTCTTCAGCTTTGTCATGAATGCGACGACTAATTGTATTGTTAGAAAAAGGAATATTTTTTATTTCAATAACCACCGATTCTCCAATCATCAGTGATACTATATCTCTCGCGGCAGGTAAAATAAGATCTTCAGCAATCATATGCGTTTTCTTACATTTGGCAATACGGTGAGCGACCTTGTAAGAGGCGAGCAGTACTTTGGAAGGAATAGATGCTCTGGAAAACAAGGATGTCGACATATATTTCAGTTTTCGCAATTTTGTTGCAAAACAATCTCGCGGCTTTCCTTGTAAATTACTGTGAATTGTTTTTAAATGACGTTTCAATTTATTAGGAAGCATACTTTCAGCTGCCAGCACCTTATGATAAACAGCATATTGGGGAAGTTCCGTATTTCCGTTATCTAAATGTTGGTCATTATATTTTGTGTACTTTTTTCGTTTTTCTACGGTTTCTTTTCTACTCTCGCCGCCTGCGTCTTCAATACGTTTTCTATTTATTTATTTTTTTTTATGAGTCTAGCACATGTGCTGCAGGGAAGACGTCCCTAAAGCGCTACAGGAGCGACACGTGAGCGGAAAAAGCGATTCACGTTGTTCTTAAATCGCTGTAAATTGTACTCGGTGGGAAACACAGTCCTGGGCAAATTACTCCAAAGGGATGATGTTCTCCATATAAAAGAAGACTGCTTGAAAAGCGTTTGTACGAGGAGTAACAAGCTGAACCTCATATGGATGTGAAGTATTAGCGTGACGTGTACTTCTAACATGCACCGCTCTGGGAGGAATTAAGCGGGCCACATCCTTCGAACACTTTCCATGAAAATACTTGTAGAATAGGCTCCAACCGTTCTTCGATGTTCCAGCGAATCAATTCCGCCGGTCAGTTCCGGGTCTCCAATCAGACGAACAGCTCTCCTCTGAACAGAATCCAACAAATGTAGTGTATGTTTGGGAGCAGAGCCCCAAACATGGGAGTAGTAGTATTCCATAGTTGGTCGAATTTGAGCTTTGTAAAGAATTAACAGTTGTTGTGGAGTGTAAAGCTTCCGGTTCGAAATAATATTCCCAACTTTTGAGAAGCTCTCTTTGCTATGCCTGCACATGTTCATGCCAGGACATATTTGCTCCCAAATTAACGCCCAACAAATTGAGTGACGATGTTAGAGGAATGGAGTGCCTCGACATAACTATGTCGGGTTCAGCAACGTTAACTCTTTTAGAAAAAACTGCCGCCTGGGTTTTTGTAGCGTTAAATTCCACTTGGTTACTGTCACCCCAAGATAAAATTTCTTCCAGGTCTTTGTTAAGTTGAATGACTTCCTGCAGTCTGTGGATATTTGTCTGAGTAGCCGATGTCCGAACATTCAAAGTGAATGAAGAGATAAGCGTACTGTCATCTGCAAAGCTGTAGATTGGATTCTCGGTCTTTTCTGAATAAAGTTATCCATTTTAAGTAATGAATACGCTCACGTAAATTAAATACAACACACTTGAAATCAAAACACTGCATTCATCAATGCTTGTAATCGACGAATAAATAAAGCGTCAAAACACCGAACGATGAAAGAACGAAAGCTCGGAGAAATGGAGGGGCGAGCTTACTGAGTCGTTGATGAGGCGTGTACAGGCGACCTGTGCCTGTCGTCTCACGACTCCCCTAGGATAGTGTCGCGACTTCCCAGGGAGTCACGACGCGCAGTTAGGGAACTCCTAGCTTATATCAACGTCGGTCATTATTCTGGAAACGACTAAGATAAAGCAATATACAAATACAAATAACACAGTAAAAACCTTTCCAAAAGTGATACAGAACAAACTGTACAGGAAATTAGAAACAAAACATTAGCGAGGCTCAGCTAGGTTGCCAAGATGGCCTATGCCCACGGATACACTATTCGCGCTGACTGTGCTAGCACTGCGCTGCATGAATATACAGTCGGTTAAGTAAGACGTGACTGCTCGTATTCTTGAAAAAATGTATTTCGAGAAAATCCATCCATCCATGTATTCTCTGGTATGCTAAAAACGGCGCAGTTACCTTAGTAACTTGTCCAATTGCGTTCTGCATCAATAACACAGGTCTACACGAATTTTGACTTTGATAAGAGGGTATGAAATTTCGATAGATTTATCGACAGTTAGACGAAAAAAATATATATGGCCTGAAAAAGGTTGCTTTTGTATCCAGGAGGACGGTTGAATAGTATTGTAGGAAATCCATGGTTTAAATTTTTATTTATTGATAAATCGAAACAAATATATTTATATCAAATCACAAAATAGTGGAAAAAAGTTTAAAAGTGAACCCTATTACTTTTTCTTTCATGTTCATAAGTACTTTCTCTCACTAAACCCCAAATGTAGTCCCCCATCATATTTTCGTTGTATTGGCCCTGATAACGTTGTTCAAAATTCATAATATCTTGATGAAAACGTTCTCCTTGTTCTTCTGAGTACGCTCCTGTGTTGTTTTCAAATTTATCTAAATGAGCATGCAGCATATGTACTTTTAGAGACATTCTGCAACCCATGGTTTTAAAAGTTTTCTAACAGGTTTTCAACTAGCTCTTGGTAATTTTCAACTTTGTTATTCCCTAAAAATCCAGAGATTACTTCTTTAAAACTATTACAATTTTTTTTTTGAGCCCCAGTAAGTAATTTTGGAAATTCTTCACTAGCAAAATTTTTTTTAATTTGTGGACCGACAAAAATTCCAGCTTTAACCTTTGCTTCTGACAACTTTGGAAAAAAGTTTTTTAAAAATGTAAAAGCTTCAGATTTTTCATCTAGCTTTTTTACGAATTGTTTCATAAGCCCTAACTTGATGTGTAAAGGCGGCATTAATACATTTTCAGGTTCAGCAATAGGTTCACATTTAACGTTTTGTTTTTCAACACAAAATTCCGTTCTTAGTGGCCATGATCGTTGAACATAGTATTGAGCATCCGCTCTACTATCCCCCAAACAGAGATAACACGGATATTTTGTATATCCACCCTGTAGTATCATTAAAAACCCTACCATCTTAAAATCTCCAATGAACTGCCACTTATACTCTTGATATTTTAAAGCTTCGAGTAAAATTTTAACACTTTCATAGTGTTCTTTTAGATGTACAGAATGAGCGACTGGAAGAGATGGAAATTTATTTCCGTTATGTATTAAAACGGCTTTCAAGCTTTTCGTCGAGCTGTCAATAAATAAACGCCATTCACTGGGAACACAGGGCATCCCAATTGCTTCAAACAAACCTCTTATATCGTTACAATAACAAAGTCCATCTTCTTTGGTGAAGAACGTAGCAAATGTCTCACGCCGACTTCGTTGATCGGTTATTTTGACATCATTAAGCAAAATCCATTGCTTCAAACGAGAACCCAAAAGCTTTGCCTTACTCTTCGGCAAATTCAAATCTCTTATGAAGTCATTAAAGTCTTCTGAGGTAAGAAAATGGGGTTTCGGTGGTTCCTGTGACAGTACAAATTCTTCATCTTCAATATTTTAATTTGAACTCTGAGATGAGCTTGACTGAGACAATTTTTTAGGAGGTTCAGGTACTGGAAGTTGTGGGCTATGTGAGATTGGAGCAGAAGATGAAGCAAGGTCAGGATATTCGTTGGGTTTCGCATTTTTGCATCTACGTCTTTTAGCTGGATTTACTACGCAAAAATAACAGTCATTAACGTGGTCTCTTGGCTCTCTCCAAATTCTCGGTACTGCGAATTTCATACTCCGTTGCTCACCTCGATACCAACCTGAAATAAATAAGGATAAAAATAAACGTATTTATATTTTTTTTTACTAAAAATTGTTTACCTTCTAAACATCTTTTGCAGTTACTACAAGCAACATGTGGAGCCCAGAGCTTGTCTAGATTCCGAACAGAGCAGTTGAAATAGGCTTCGTAGGCTTCACAAAGCTTTTCATATGCGTTTAAATAAAATTTTATATCTTGTACTTTAATAAATATACCTCATATATAACAAAATGCATCAGCAACATATTTACACTTTCTCGACAACATTTTAACCTCTTTAAGTCTTCTACAAAACAGTCAATTGTTGTTTATCACTTAAGTGACATCTGTAGGTACTATGTGAAAGTTACGACCCCTTTATTTTTTCGCGGTATTTTTAAATATACCAGAACTATTTAATATTTCTACGATAACTCAAAAAAATGTATTATTATCATAACTACCACAAAAGCAAATTTTATATGGAATATGGGTACTTTTCCTTTATTTTGGAGCATAATGAATAGAAAAATCATAAAATAAATTTTAGGACAAAAACAAAAAAAATTTTTGTAGAGTTGTGTAATCGCCTGGCATCTTCGAAGCATGCTGTCGACGAGATTTTCGGCAATGACCTCCAAATTTTTCGAATCTCACTAGACTGAATCTTTCCTCTAAGCTTTCTCTTTACAAGAGACCAAACATTTTCAGTCGGGTTGGCGTCCTGCGATTGTGAGGGCCCCTCTAGTTGGGCCGAGTGCGCCGCTTCGCGACCTAATTTTGATCCAGCAAAGATTTCTTCAACATGCTTCAGAATTTGAAATTATGGGTATGAAGATGTTATCGAATGCTCTCATGGGACACAGTCAAACCCGATTTTCTTAAATTTGCCGCTCCTTGACGCAGCGTCAATTTCGGGTCCCGTGAAAACAAAGACACGATTCGTTTTTCAACTTTGCCTACCGAGGCACGCTTTGGCAAGTCGTCGACATTTTTCGGTTCGTTAAAACGATTTACCCACTTCTTCATAAACGATATCGACTTTTTAACATACTTAGCGGCCGCCGAATGTGTGATTTTAGGCCCCTTTGGATGGAAACAAAGAAAGGGTGTCTCGAACCGACGCGCAAACAAGTGACTCATTTTGGATTTTACGTGATTTCGACGAAAGATCGGAATCGCGAGTGATTCGTTTACTAAAATGCGTTGTAGACAAAGGTTTTCCTACTGTTCTTTTGTTGAATTGCTAGAATCGAACCTACAAAAATGAATTATCGCGAATACTGACTGTAAACCAAGAACTCTAGGCATGTTCCGGAGTCAGATTTTTAAGAAACTCTGTATCAAAGCCGATTCAATAATTTAAAATATCTGTTTTAATCAAAAACCAAAAATAGTATTTTTTTTATGGGTCTAGCACACGTGTTGCAGGGAAGTCCCTAAAGCGCTCCAGGATCGGCATGTGTGCGGAAAAAGCGATTCACGTTGTTCTTGAATCGATGTAAATTGTACTCGGTGGGAAACACAGTGCATTATTCCAAACGGATGATGTTCTCCATATAAAAGACTGCTTGAAAAGCGCTGTACGCGGAGTAACCAGCTGAACCTCATACGGATGTGAAGCACCAGCGCGACGTGTATTTCTAACATGCACCGCTTCGGGAGGAATTAAGCGGGCTACATCCTTCGAACACTTTCCATGAAAATACTTGTAGAACAGACTCAAGTCGCCAACCGTTCTTCGATGTTCCAGCGAATCAAGGCCGCCGGTCAATTCCGGGTCTCCAGTCAGACGGACAGCTCTTCTCTGAACAGAATCCAACAAATGCAGTGTATGTTTGGGAGCGGAGCCCCAAACGTGGGAGCAGTATTCCATAGTTGGTCGAATTTGAGCTTTGTAAAGAATTAACAGTTGTTGTGGGGTGTAAAGCTTTCTGGTTCGAAATAATATTCCCAACTTTTAAGAAGCTCTCCTTCCTATGCCTGCAACATGTTCATGCCAGGACATATTTGCTCCCAAAGTAACGCCCAACGAATTGAGCGACGATGCTAGGGAAATGGAATGCCCCGACATAACTATGTCGGGTTCAGCAACGTTAACTTTTTTAGAAAAAACTGCCGCCTGGATTTTTGTAGCGTTAAATTCCACTTGGTTACTGTCACCCCAAGATAGAATTTCTTCCAGGTCTTTGTTAAGTTGAACGACCTCCTGCTGTCTGCAGATATTCGCCTGAGCAGCCGATGTCCGAGTGTTCAAGGTGAATGAAGAGACAAGCGTACTGTCATCTGTAAAGCTGTAGATTGGATTCCCGGCCTTTTCCAGCAGATCGTTAATATAAATGAGAAAGAGAGTAGGATACAATATGGAACCCTGGGGCACACCGGCGTTGATAGTTGGTATAAATCACTACTGAAGAAAATCAAATCAGAAGAGGAGTCAGACAAGAATGTGTGTTGTCGCTGACACCTTGCAACCTGTTATCAAAAGCAAACATGAAAAGAGCACTGGCAGAGGAGCAGTTTAAGGATTTTCTGAGGCTGAAACGACTGAAGTAAGCAGGTTCACGGGACTGGAAGGACATACGTATCCGGAGCATGTTTTCTTAAGGAAAAAGAGAAACTGCAAAATGTGAAACTGCTTATAGAGGAGGTGCCAATCGATAACCAGGATCGAAGCCCCTAAATAAAAAAAAGCGTGTTGCACTGGAGCTCTAAGCTCCGTAAACGTAAAAATGATTACCTGGAGACGTGATTTTTCACAAAAAAAGTTTCCTACAATGGAAATTCAAAAACTTAAACACAATTTAAAAATCTATGATCAGAGGGTGGAAATTTTTTTTACAAAAAAGAACTTGTTCATACAATGATGTGCGAGGGTGATATTTTCTACATCCATAGGGTCGGGAGGGCATATATCCCTCCCTTGGTTACACCTCAAGATAAAACGTTTACACCCCTCAAATTCATCTTTGATTAAACATATTTGACCTGGCATGTGCTGTCGGTGTTCTGTGCTATGAACGTTAAACAAATTGGATACTCTAAACTTGGAAGCATTTGAGCTACGATTGTTCCAGATTACTGAAAATTAAAGAGGTGGAGGAGGTCGTGAGGAGAAAGAAATTCAAATTATAATTATAGTGAAGAATCGAGACCTACGGTACTTGGGGTATTTTATAAGTGAAGAGAAGTGAGATTTTCTACAGCTGATAATAAAGGGGGAATTCATGGTTGCGTAATTTATGAGACTGGTTTAAGGGCATAACAAATCAACTGTTTTTGTCGTTGGTATGGAAAAAACGTATAGCCTAAATGATGCCAACCTTCGTAACCACATGCCGAGCGACTTATAGGGCGGGTGCTTTATCTAGATCCCGAAGAATCTTATATGATGTGCATATGATTTCTTAATACATAAAAGCAGGCATGTATTTTAGATAATATAATAGTCATTGTTAGTACTAAATTAACGATTTTTAAAGGGTTTAACCAAAAATAATTAAACCTAATTAGAATTAAATTTGTAATACAGTTTTCTTAAAACCTGTAAACAGACAAAAATCATTCCACTGCCCCTAATCCCAACTGGCTGTCCCTTACTCATTTTCTGTTTTGTAACTTTACGGCGCCTCAGTGTCTCGCCGCTTCGGCGCCGTAAATACTAAAAGAGTAATTCTGGCGATTCCTCTTTGTCTCACTTTGCCTTGCCCTGAATTTTATGACTTTTTTAATCGTGTAGAATTTGTCTGTTATTAAAGAAATTGTTTGATAAATGAGCGTCTTTAGGGGGTTGGAAAACAATTTATTTGTGGAAATAAATCCCTTTTCAAAAAAATTCCGCGGTATGATTATTGACAGTCACTCCTAATTATTAAAACAAGCTTAGATTCCACGGACGCCACTTATGCGACTTTGATAAACATGTAATTGGTGGTTATGATGTTAGAGGGGTCACTTCGTATATATGTCTTTTTCACGGTTTCTCTTCGAGAAATTTGAAGATCATGTTATTATTTTTTTTTTTTTTCATGAAACCAGTAATATTATGTAGAGAGGAATGTCAGGTTATTTCAGGTTAGAAAACACAAAATATTAATTTATTTATCCAAATCTATTTAATCTCTTTCAAAGCCGTCCCACTGCAACACACGCAAACCAACATTTTTTCCAATCATCAAGAATTGTTAGACTCCATTTCTAGTATTACTTTCAAGGCGGCCAGAGAATTCTCTTTCTTCTAGTTTCTATACTATAAATATTTCTATATAAGAAACCGGTGACAAAATAAATAACTCCCACCAAATACAGGTGAACCTCCAACAGCCATCGCTATAGGAGGTGGTCGCTAGTCAGAGGTTGGATGGAATGGGCTTTCATAAGATTGCGAAATTTGCTTAGTATAGGCACAAAATATCAAAATTAAAAAAAAAAATATATTTCCTCCACATTTTGTGCAGACTTAGGGCTGCCAGCTTTTTTCTTTAAAGCGGGTATGTTTGAAAATGTATATTCTTTTAATTTTGTTTTTAAATAATAGCCTATTTTATTTTGTTTTGTGTTCAATTCTTTTGTAGGAAAATCCATAACTATTACCTTTATACGTCACTTACTACAACAAATTTAACTATTTTTACTTGCTTAATAGACATGTCAAAATTTGACAATGCCTACATTTTTGTTTTGTCTTGGCAATTATGATGTTATAGCGTAAGTGTATTAAAAACAAGGGTAAAAATTGAAAAATTCAAAATAAATCGAAAACTATTAGAAATAGGTATATGACATACTTAATAAAAGTTGGGGAGTTTTGTAGAATCTATCAGAAAAAGTAATAATATACAGGGTGTGTCATTTAAAAAATTTGTGATTTTTTTCAATTTAAAATAGTCGCAATGCATACATTTATTTTAAACACCCTGTAGGATCTAACTCAAATTTATTTACATATATCTTTTTTTCATCTCTACAGAACGCCCGTACCAATTATGAGTATTCCACATTCAGAAACAATGACGCTACTGGCAATTTTTTAACAAAACTGAAAACTAGTATTTTTTAAAAAAATTGAAATATTAGAAAAATTACTAGGTTTAGGTATATAACATTACTAATAAAAAAGTTATAAAATTTTACGCAGAATTTAAAAATAAATTGGAAAATAGGATGTTCCATTTAAAAAAAACGTGTTATATCGGCCACACTTTTTTGAAGTACCCTGTATGCTCAAAAATAATTTTAAACTGTGCACCTTAATATTCCCTAAAACTATTGTATTTAACATTTTTTCGTCATTCCCGAAACAGATGAGTTAATGAACTATATTCTATCATTGACTCACCCTGAACATATTTTCTAAATGACAAATGATAAAAAACTTGTTAGACTCTTTAACAACATTTATAATACTGGGAAAATATCAAAGAATTGGCTTCATTCTTCATCTGTTACCTTGCCAAAAACAGCAAATTCTAAATAGTGTAACGACTATTGCCTAATATTCTTAAACTCTTTTACACATCATCCACGCGAGGTTGGACAAAAAAATGCTAGGAAGTTAGTCAGTTCGGATTTAAAGGGGGTTTTTGGATGAGAAAAAGTCATCTTTAGCCTCCAAATGCTGATTCAGAATTGCTTGCACCAAATACAAGATATATTCGTGTGCTTCATAGACTACGAGAAAGCATTCGACAGCGTTAAGCATGACCTCATCATAAAATACCTACCAGAATTAGGGCTGGATTCTAAAGATATCAGAACCATAGCGGTCTTATACTCAGAATCAGACAACTGAAGTAAGACTTCAAGATGGTAGCACAATAGAAAATTTTGAAATAAAGATGGAATTTAGGCGGGGTTGTATTTTGTTGTTCATGCTGTTTAACTTGTATGTCGAAAGAGCCTTCATCGTGGCAGTGTCGGAGAATGATCTTGGTGTCAAGGTAAACAGTGTTCCGATAAACCACATCAGATAAGCGGATGACACTGCCATTCTAGCAGATAGCGCAGAGGCTCTTCAGGCATTATTGAAAGCCATATACAAAGAAGGAGAAAATATTGAATTGAACATCAATATAAACAAAGCAAAGTTTATGATTATTAGTAGGGATCAAATCCAGGACGTCTGCTTTCGTATAAATGGCGAGAATATAGAATAGGTTAGAAAGTTTAGATATCTAGAATGCCTTATAAATGATAAATGGGATCCGGATATGGAAATTATAGCCCGAATTGAGCAGGGAAGATCAGCCAATCTAGAAGAACGTGAATTATTTGAAAACATAAATAGGAGAAATATTTCTTACTTGGGTCACAATATTCGTGGTGAACGTTATAGTTTTCAACGCCTGATTCTACAGGGTAAATTCAAAGCAAAAGGGGAATGGGACGATAAAGACTGTCATGGCTATGCAACATTCGCCAGTGGACAGGAATAATCGATTATGAGGCACTCTAAAATGCGGCTTTAAACAGACTTAGCTAACTAGTTATCAATACTCGTAGTATTTTAACAGCATTGATAGCAAGTACAGTATCTTTCACGTATTTTATTTATTTATGTACAGTTTGAATTAAAACACATGTCAGTATATATCACCACTATACCAAACACTTTATTTTTGCACTCGACGCGCGTTTTGCTAACCATGATCAAAATAACATGGTTAGCGATACGCGGGTCTAGCGCAAAAATAAAGTATTTGATATAGTGGTGATATATACTTAGTAGTGTCATTGTGCCAAAGATTCCAAATTCCTAACATAGTAAAGCACATGTAATATGTACATACATTTTTTTTGTATGTTATTTGTTTTAGCTCTATACTTAGTTGACTTAAGAAAATTATAATTTGACTTATTTCAAATAATTTGTATCTTGTGGACATTACTGTGTTAAATAACTTAATATTTAAAATAACCAGGAAATTAATAAAAAAATCAAAACTCTGAATGCGTAGTTCTGTCTAGACCTCGGTCCGGTAAGGTCGACACTTTACCTGCACTCGGAGTTCAACAAAAGTGAAGCCCGGCGGGCAGCCGTTCATTATTGTGGGGAAAACCCAAGCTACAGTCCAAAGTGAATTTTAAAACTATTAAAGTGTTTCTTTTAAATAAAGTGTTTTTCTTTAAAACTCAAGTGACTTTAAGTGTCGGACAATGGATTACGCGGAGGTGATCGAGACACTTAAGGATACCATCCGTCAGCAGAGAGAAGACGCCATCAAGAAAGATGAAGTAAACAACCGTCTACTCATCGAGATAACCGAACTTAGGAAAAAGCTCGATGAGCTAACTGAAATAATTCAATGCCAAGCTGCAAAGATAATTAACTCAACCGTAGACAGCGTAGGGGAAGAAGCAATTTCCGCTTCTGGAAGCGATGCTCCCCAGGACGCAATGGATACCTACGTAGCGAACCAGGAACAGGAGGATTCAAAGGACCAGTTCCATACGATCCAGACCAGACAAGAGAATAGGAAAGAGAAGAGAAGGAGGAAGTTTGCTCAATCGTCTGACGACGAACAAGCCGAGCCTCCTAAGAAAACCAATCTAAAGCCGGATAACACGAACGCCCCAGCAGGTAAGTCCATGTTGAATCATAGACAATTGACTCGGGAAGACTTCCCACCCCTTCCTACCCCTACTCCCGGAAATACCCCCGACCACCCCCTCTGCTCCGACAATTGCACCAAAAATCGTCCCTAAACCTGTCAGGACAAAATCCATACCCCCCATTGTAATCACAAATGCTGGCAAATTTGTCAGCATTTCCAGTCTTTTCAGAACAAATAATGTCAAATATTCATCAGCAATCGTAGTCCGAAACGGAATCAAGATTTTTCCTTGTTCCCAGGAAGACTACAGGAAAGCCACGCAGCTCCTTGACCAAAACAAGGAGCCATTCTATACCTTCCGCTTCCCGGAAGAAAAATCCAACCACGTGGTCCTCCGTGGTATTCCTGAACACCTCACAGACGAGGAGATCCTGGACGATCTCAAAGACCAAGGGTTCCACCCAAAAAAGGTTATTCGTTGGCGTCACACCAACGGCTGGCCCATGAAACTTGTACTAGTTCTCTTACCAAAATCCGAGACAGACATTTTCAAACTCCAAGTCATACGCACGTTCGAAGTACGTGTAGAATCTCAAAAATCAAAGTCCCGTGGCATTCAATGCTACAACTGTCAGGACCACGGGCATGCCGCCCCGTGCTGCCATATCCCTGCTAAATGCGTAAAGTGTGGTGAAAATCATCACACTTCTCAATGCACAAAACCAAAAGAAGTTCCACCCAAATGCGCAAATTGCGCAGGTGACCATCCTGCCTCTTTCAGCGGGTGCCCGCGGCACCCTTCCCAGATCAGGTCCCAAAAACAATCTTCCTTTAAAGGTTGGGGGACCCAAGACAACTCCCGTCTTTCCCCCAAAAAAAACCCCAAAAGCAGGCTCCCAAACCTGCTTCCTCTAACGAATCCCTTCTCTCCCACGCACCGCTTGCGCAAATAGCCAAGATGTTCGCGGAGCAGATGAAAACGCTCATGACCCAAACTATTACTAACGCACAGACATGAATACACAACTCAAACCGTCGACTTTAAACATTATGTCCTGGAATTGCTTCAGCATCTCCAATAAAAAACAAGAGCTGCTCCATTTCCTGCAAGAGCATAAAATCGATATTGCCCTCATACAAGACACTTTCTTAAAACCAGGTAAACGTTTCAAAATCCCAAATTTCCATGCTTACAGGGATGACAAGGTGGGCGTCCTAAATGGTGGCACTCTCATCCTTGTCAGGCGCTCCCTCAGCCACAACCCCCCACCCCCAAGCTACAACTTAGTCTCTACCGAGGCGTCCACAATCACAGTCCACATGTCAAATAATAGCTCTGTTATGATCTCTTCCATTTACCAGAGGGGCTCCCCAACCCATCCGATAGTTTTAAATGATTACAGACAACTTTTCGGTCCTGATGACCAAGTAACTATCCTGGGCGGAGATTTCAATGCCAAGAATGTTCTGTGGGGAAACCTAACAACGAACAGGAATGGCACTGATTTATACGCCCTTCAACAAAGATTTCTGTTCAATCCCATAACTCCAGACGAGCCCACTTTCATCGGTAGAGGTCAACCAGATTTTCTTGACATGTTCCTAGTCAAGAATCTGAATCTCCGCCATAACATCACAGTTTTCCACGAACTTTCCTCAGATCATCTCCCAATCATTCTCACACTGGGAAATCCGGCTGACAGAACCCCCGACACTGTCACTCGCAAAATTACAGATTGGACTAGTTTCCAACAACAGCTTCACAATACTGATCCAATCCCAAGGATCAACTCCCCTCAGGAACTGGATGCTGCAGTTGACAAGTTAACCGCAGACATTCAGCAGGCTTTTTTCCATGCCACTGTCACTCGAACTTTTCCAGCAAAGATGCAGGGCAAACTTCCCGCCCACATCAAGGAACTAATCCGAGAGAAAAACCGCATCCGGCGGAGAGCTACAAGGACCGGCGACCCTAACATCAAAAGGCTCGCAAATCAACATATTGAAATAGTCAGAGAGGCCCTATATCAATTTCATAATGATAGATGGAACTCCAAACTCGAAGACTTAAACCCTGATACCACATCCGTCTGGAGGATGGCGAGAGCCGTCTCCAATGACGGACCTAGCCAAATTCCCTCCTTACGTCACGAGAATGGCACCGCGTCTTCCCCTCTAGAGAAGGCAGGTCTATTCGCAGAAATGCTCGAGGACAGGTTTCAACCAAACCCTCACACTCACCCACGATTCGGCAGAGATGCGGTGGTGGCCCAAACCATTCGCATCTTCAATCAAACCCCACTTCCTCCCGTGCGGATCTTTACGACTCCGCAAATAGTCAAGTCCATCATTCAGACCCGCTCAACTAAGAAAGCTCCAGGCCATGATAAAATCTCTGCCAAATCTCTGAAGGAGCTTCCTCCTAAGCAGATCTCAGAGATCACCAACATCATCAATGGCATTTTCCGACTCAGTTATTTTCCCACTACTTGGAAGAAAGCCGAAATTGTGATGATTCGGAAGCCTGGCTCTCCTTCCCACGAGGCTGACAGCTACCGGCCAATTAGCCTAATATCAACATTGGGCAAAGTGGCCGAGAGGGTTATCCTTGAGGAAATCAGAGACAAAAGCACCGAACTCAACATCATCCCTGATGAACAATTCGGCTTTCAACCAAAGCATGGTACCATTCATCACGCCACAAAACTGGCACAGTACATCTCCAGCGGTTTCAACCGCGGTTTCCGGGTTGGCGCTGTTTTCCTTGACATCTCCAAAGCATTCGATAAAGTCTGGCACGAAGGCTTAATCCTTAAGCTTATCCGTTTTGGCTACCCTTCTCACCTAACAATTCTGGTTCAATCATTCCTCGCCGATAGGACTTTCCAAGTCCGTGTCGAACAATCCCTGTCCGAGGTAAAGAGTATAAGGGCCGGAGTCCCACAAGGCTCCGCCTTATCCCCGCACCTATTCAATATCTTCTCGTCCGATATCCCTAAGGATCGATTCACCAACCTCCAATTGTACGCAGACGACACGGCCATTACCGCTTCAGCAGCGAGAATTGATCACATCACGGCCCGACTTCAACGTCATCTAACGCGCCTCTCTGACTGGTTTGACCGGTGGAGGATTAAGGTCAATCCAGCCAAGACCCAGGCCATAATCTTTGGAAAAGGCTTCCGCATACCCCCTCCTCAACTCTCACTGAATGGAACTAGGCTCCGATGGGCCAACAACATCAAGTACCTGGGCCTTCTATACGACAAACGACTCGTATGGAAGGACCAAGTGCCTATGGTCGTGCGCAAGGGAAATCAGCTTCTAGGGAAGCTGTATCCGCTCCTGAATCATCGTAGTAAATTATCAACTAACAACAAGTTGCTAATTTACAAATCGATAATCAGGGCCGGACTTACCTACGCCTGTCAGGCCTGGTGCCAGATGTCCAAAACTCATCGGACCAAGGTCCAGACAGTCCAAAATAAAGCCCTCCGTATCATAGCAGGAGCTCCCTGGTTCGTCCGCAACAATCAGTTGCACAGGGAGTTTGAAATGCCCACAATAAAAGAATTCACGCGTAATGCCCAGCTTCGCTTCCTTGAGAAAGCAGCGGTCCATCCTAACCCCGAGATAGCGAACACTTTCAGAGGCAACGTAAATGTCGGCAATCGATACCTACGACCAACGGACATTCTACCACTAGACTAACCAACACTAGATTCAACATGGACTACCCTTGATTAATTAAGGCCGTAGTTTAGTTGAGCAACTCCTTCAGTTTTAAAAAGTGTAAACAACACACACGACTAACACAATTATAACACCACACCCCCGGAAAATGGGGAACTAGGTTAAGTTAGCATTAAGGTAGGTTAGATCCACATATTAGAAAATTAACCTTAGAGTTAGCATACATCAAATATCTAGACATTGACAAACCAGAATTGTAAAAGGAGTAGAGGGTTTTCCCAGCTCACAAGGAGTTTTAGTGGGTATGCCAACCCTTCAGGTCGGTGAGCCCCACATACCTGGAGCACTTTGGGGCACCCTTACGGTGACGCAGACTGCTCCAGAAATCCATAAAGCGGATTTCTCCCTGTATAAAAAAAAAAAAAAAATCTGAATGCGTAACTGCTCATGGTTTTAAATAGATGCAGTATTTGGTTATCATAGACACAATAAGGAAACCCAAGTAGTAATAAACAGCAATAAAAACAGGTAAAATTAAGCACTGCTACAAGCAACAATAGGTAATAATAAAATTAATATTCTGAAATGAAATGACCCATAAACCACATCATATTTTCTTAAACAAATTTTTTAGTTTTAACAAAAATGACTGCCTCAAGGGGTAAGACCACTTCATGTCCCAGGAAAAAACTCCAATTTCCGAGAGTATAATAAAAGCAGTCCAAAATTTATTTCATGTTCTTTATTAAATAAATATTTAAGTGTATATTTTTTTGATGTTTTTAATTCAAAATGACCGCTTTAGAATCCAAGACGACAAGGTACCTTTTATGCTAGGCCTGAAACGGCCGAAACGATTGTTCCGGTAGATTTCAACCTAGAACAAAAAAACCAAAAAATTTTCATTAATGTATGTCAAGAATTAGTAAATAATGTACGGAAATTTGAAAATATCGTTTTTTCGAAAAATGGTGCACATTTGAAAAATACGTTTATTTTTATTTCACGACAAATTGTTTATAAAAAAGAAAGTTTATAACTTATCGCAAAATCTGCAAATTAGCCTCTAGTTTTTGAGATACAGTCAGTACAAAAAGTCTCAATACATCACCTGCTTTCTATAGTATTTTTCAGTTATGTTTAACTAATTAATTGGACTATGAAAAAACATGTTTAAATTAATATTTGAAACTTAACCAACGAGGATCAGTATTAAAAACAACTACGGAACATTTTATTTAGAAGTTATATTATTGTTATAAAAATGTAAATAAAATTAATGTTAAAAAAGTCTCCATACACTTAACAATTACCAATAATAGTTTGACGGAGTTTAATGAAAAATAACAACTTCGTTTAATCTAATATTTAGTGGGACCGCCGTTGGCCTTGATAATCTCCTGTAACCTCTTGACTTGCAACCAGCTTTTTAGTAATTTCTGCTGGCATGTTCTCCCATTCGTTCAACACTCTGTTTTTTAATGCTTTTCTATTTTAAACATTATGTTTGCGAACGCGCCGTTTAAGTTCCTCCCATAAATGCTCATTGGGGTTAACATCGGATGATTGCGGAGGTATATGAAGCTGCTGTAGCACATTATGGATCATCTATTTTCGCACCAAGTTTGCGGTATGTTTCGGAACATTGTCCTCTTGGAAAATGTATCTTTTTGCGAGTGCTAAGTTTTGTATCCTTTTTCTTAAATTGCCTCTCAAAATGTTCAGATAAACATGCTGATCCATGTTATCATTAATAAAATGTAAATTTCCAACCCCTCCAGTGGACACGCATCCCCAAAGCAGACCACTATCATCACCTTGTCTCACCGTGGGACAAATGTTTTTAATATCGAATGCGGTATTCTTCTTTCTCCAAACTTTAGTTCTGCCATCAGACCCAAAAAGGTGAATTTTAGTTTCATCACTAAACATTACGGATTCCCAAAATTCAGGAGGTTTAGTAACGTATTCCCTAGCAAGAGCTAATCGCTTTTTGCGATTAGGTTCCGAAATTAAGGGCTTCTTCCTGGCTGCACCCCCTTTATAGCCTGCCTTGTGTAAACAACTTCTCACTGTTTGTGAACAAACATTTTTCGAAAATAGTTTCCGTAGTTCTTTTTTTTTTTAATTTTGGTGCACTATTCTTGAGATCTATAATTATTTGTCTAAGAATACTGGCCTCTTCACGTGGAGTCAGTTTCTTGGGACGACCGGAGAGAGTGGTCGAATTTTATAGGAACCCGTTGATTCATACTGGTCTACAATGTACCGATCAGTAGCATGCGACTTTTTAACAATTGTTCCTATATTTCTGTACAATTTTCCATAAATCAATTATGATCTTTCGAACTTGAAATGGAATTTCACAATTTGTCTCACTCATTTTTAATACTACTTTGAAAACCCACTATAAAATTACTAAGAACCAGTGACAGATTATAAAATATGGCCGAAAAATTATTCATTTGGTTTCAGTTTAGCGAGCAATAGATAACTTGATAAAATGCGCCTGGTTATAACGTGTTTTTTTCGATGCAGTTCTTGAGTGTATGGAGATTTTTTTGACATTAATTTTGTTTACATTTTTATAACACTAATGTAACTTCTCAATAAAAAGTTCTGTAGTTATTTTTAATACTAATCCTCGTTGGTTAAGTTTCAAATATTAATTTAAAGATGTTTTCTCATAGTTCCAATTAATTACCAGGTGTACAAGTATGAAATGCGGATTTTTTTTTCTAAAAAGACATGTTAAATTCGGAAGAATGATAAAAAGTGCTTTATTCAAAGTATGCTCCATCGCTTGTTATACAATTTTCCCATTTTTCGGGCAATTTGTGAATACCACGCCAGTAAAAATCTTCCCTTTTTGCTGCGAACCATTCATCGAGCCATTTTTTCACATCTTCGTACGAATCAAAGCGCTGCTCAGCAAGTGCGTGACTCATCGATGCAAACAAGTGGTAATCGGAAGGAGCCAAGCCTGGTGAGTAAGCCGCATGAGGTAGAACTTCCCAGCTGAGTGCTTCCAACGTGTCGCGAACTGGTTTTGCCGTATGTGATGGAGCATTGTCATAAAGAAAAATGACTTTGTGTTACCTCTTTCGGTATTCTGGCCTTTTTTCAAGCAGCGGACGGTTCAAATCGGTCAATTGTTGTTGGTAACGTTTAGTATTAACTGTTTCCCCCCAGGTTTTAACAGTTCATAATAGACCATCGTCTTTCTGCCAAAGCGATTCGGTCTTGCGGTCAATGTGGATGGTGCGCCTGGGTCTACCCATGATTTTTTTGCACTTAGGATTCTCAAAATAAATCCACTTTTCATCCCCCGTAACTATACGATGCAAAAACGACTTCCTTTTGTACCGAGCGAGCAAAATGTCACACGTGTTTTTGCGCTTTTCCATTTGCCTGTAGTTCAATTCATCTGGTACCCATCTATCGGTCTTCTTAATTGTTCCTATCTCTCGTAGCCGATTGGAAACAGCTTGTTGACTAACGCCCAATCGCTCGGCGAGTTGTTTTTGTGTTTGGGAATCATCTTCGTCCAACAATGCTTGCAATTCCACATCTTGGTATTTTTTGACGGTTTTCCACGTTTCTAGTCTGCAACATCGAAGTCACCACTTTTGAAACGCCGAAACCATCATTCACACGTATTTTGCGATGGAGCATGTTCAGCATAAGTTTCTTGAAGTAATCGGTATGATTCCACAGCAGTTTTCTTCAAATGAAAACAAAAAATTAATGCTGTCCGCGAACGCTCTTTGTTCGGTATAAATTTCGACATATTGAACACAACAACATAACACTATGCATATACTTTTCCAATTTATCACTCGTACGCGTCTGGCACTTGTTGATGACACAACAAAATGACGCAGTGTCAAATCTTTATAGCACAAACTGCAATGGTGCACCGTCTGTTGTCTGAAATCCGCATATCATACTTGTACACCTGTAGTTAAACGTAACAGAAAAATAGTATAGAAAGTAGGTGGCGGAGGTGGAGACTTTTTGGACTGACTATATATTAAAAAAAACTATTTTAGTTTTTTATTCTAGGTTGAAATCTAGCAATCGTTTCGCTCATTTCAGCTCTTGGATAAAAGGTGCCTTGTCGTCTTGGATTCTGAATTTTGAATTAAAAAAGGTAAAAAAATATATTTATACATTTAAATATTTGTTTAATAAAGTACTTCGAATAAATTTTTGACTGCTTTTATTATACTCTTGAAACAAATTTCCGAAATTAGCCTTTTTTCCTGGGACCTGGATTGGCCTAATCTAGTGTTTATTAGCTTTAGGTCTTTTTTTCAATACTTTCTAATATTTTTAGCGCACTTACTTAAAATTTTACCTGTATTTTCTCGAGGATCCGATGCAGTAGCGATTTCGCGCGATTTTTTTTTTAATAATCTTAAATAGTCGCTAATATTTAGACATATAAGGCCCTGAGAAACTCAACAATTTATATTTCTTAAAGGTAAAAAATTAATATACTATATAAGAATGACGCATACCTTGCTTTTGTTTCGCGCCAAGTCATATTTGCTCTCAAATTAAGGCTTACCATAGTACAATGTTGGTACAAGTAGGATAAAATGCCCCTAGATAGCTTCATTGAGTCCGGCTTTGTATGTTGAGTGATGTTAGGTTTATATAACATAAAGTTTCCAGGAAAGTGAGGGTGACGTTGGTATGTGTTGTTTATATAGTCTTTCCTACAACCAAGGCCTAACCTAGGGATATTCAATATATATCACTTTCGAAACTATTCGATGTTTGCCATTCGATACATCGAAACGATCCGATGTTTTTCATAGCACATGAAATATTAGATGATTCGATATCGAATGAATAACCTAGTCAATAACTTAACCCTCCAGCCAGCTTTGCGTCGGTTAGTATGGCCAAAATTCCTTTACCTTAGTCTACGATACTGGACCCGAGATTCAAAAAAATGCATTTCACGGACCCACTTTCATGCTCAGCAGCCATCGCAAGAATTAAAGACTTGATGAAAAATAGCACACACAATAATGAAGCCGTGGAATCTGATTCAGATCATTCCGAAAAACAAGAAGACTCCTTTTTCCTACGGGAAGATCATCACAATTTTTTTTATGGGTCTGGCACACGTGCTGCAGGGAAGTCCCTAAAGCGCTCCAAGAGCGGCATGTGTGCGGTAAAAGCGATTCACGTTGTTCTTGATTTTGAATTGAATTTTGATATAAGAGCTGGAAAACCAACCAATTGGACGAAACTATTTCGTATGAACTTTCTATTTACTTACGCAGTCCAGTGGGAAGACTGAACGAGAACCTACTGGAAATTTGGAACGATTTGAAAATTCACCTTCCAAAGCTTCACAGAATTGTGCAATTGCAAATAATTGACCATGGTGGGAACTTCCGTTTCATTTGAACGGTTGTTTTCTAAAGCTGCTCAAGTAATTAATCAACAAAGAAACCGACTGAAAGGGAAACAGTTGAAACAAACTATTGTTTTTGCAAAGCTTGCCTAAAGAACATTGGTAATTGGTACTTTTGGCAAACTCTGTAAAAACAAAAGTTTGTTCAATCGATAATTTGGTAAATTTTTGATATCGATAATTTGGTGTACCCTACTGCTAAAATAAGATTAAAATTTAATTTCTTTAGTGTTACGGCTGTATTTTTTTTCCAAAAAATCACTATTACGTTACACATAATTCATAAGATTAGGTATTCAGATTACATGACACATTTATCAATCCATGAAGTAGTACTAGTTAAAAGTATTCGATGTTGAGAAAACATCGATGTTTACGAATCGATATATCGAAAAATATCGATGTATGGTTTTGATATATCACATCGGAAAAAAAATCGATGTTTTTTCAAAATGGACATCCATAGCCTAACCAACTATGCTTGGAGCGAGAAAATTCTCAGACCTCTTTGAAAGTAATAGCACAAATCGGCGAAATTAAGTTTGTGTTCCATTTAATATGTTTGTTTTCATGTTTTTTTTGAACGTAGGGGCATGTCTGCCGCAGAGCATTCTGAGACACGCATTTTACTGAGATTACATAACAAAAATGCGAAAATCACAAACACGGATTCATACATACATCTTGGACAAAAAATAGTAATACCAAAGAAAACTTGAAAATGGATTTATCAAGGAGAATATCACTGGCTTGGTCGGCATTTCGCAGATTGCAGAACATCTTCCTTTCCAATGTCCCAAATAACTAAAAGCGGACACATTTGATCAATGCGTGTTCCCAGTATTGACATACGGAATGGAAACGTGGGCTTTGAATCAAGAAATTATAAATCGCCTACAAGTAGTTCAACGAGCGATGGAAAGGAGAATGTTGGGAATATCGTTGAGGGATAGGCTGATTAATGAAAAAATTCGACGAAGGTCCAAGATAACTGATGTAGCTGAGAGGGTAAGCAGGTTGAAGTGGAGCTGGGTGTGTCATATCGCAAGACTTTCTGATAATCGATGGACCCATAAAGTACAAATGGTGGCCCTGGAATGAGAAAAGAGGTAGAGGACGCCCGCAAAACCAATGGTCTGACGACATCAAAAGGCTAGTGGAATTCAACTGGATAAAAAAGGCCCAAAATCGAAGAAGATGGACGTACTTAGGGGAGGCTTATGTCCGACGATGAATTGTATAGTTGATGATGATGATGACGTAACAAAAAAAATTATTATTTTTTGGAAAGTTGACCATTGTGAATATTTCCAAGAATTTAGCCTAGGAGCATCCAGACATTTTCTGGTATATCGCGCATCGAAAAAAACACCGACTGAATTTTTCTCCATTAAGAAAAAGTATATTTGCGCTTAGTCTTGTACTCCGGATCATCGATTTTCAGCCCAGTATCGGGCTATGTCTAGTGAGTTGTTACTAACCGGCCATAAATCGTCAAGGGTGGAAATATTGGGGCAATTACTACATGAAAAAAGGTGTGCCATATCCTGCAACTCCCCACACATACACAGATGCAATCTTAAGGTCCCCTGAGCCCCCATTTAACTTTGTTCGTTTTCACTAGTGCCACACCAGTTGGGATTCTGTTTAGCATCCTCTATGTTCTCCAATCCAAGTCGAGGCTAGTTGGTGGTTTTTCTGGGACTGGGTAATGTTCTGGAGGTTCGATGTCGGTATGGGCCAGAATTTCCTAGATTTAAGCCGTTTCGGAGGTTGTTGTTCTTCATAGAGCTCGTGACGCTCATTAAAAACTTATTTAAATTTAAACAAGATTTGCGCTAAAAATTACCCTTGAAAAAATAACAAAAAAAGTACAGTGGTAACGCCACTGTGCTATAATCATTAGGACATAGTATTACAAAAAGATAATTATTCTTTCTAATTATACTCAGGCAGATTGGTGCCCTCTTAGGTAGAATTTTTAAGGGATAGGTAATTTGCCTATATTAATTAGTTGTAAAATTTATTGAAATAGAAAGTAGGGATCCAAACTTTGGCCTTACAGGTAGTTTAGTCAACTTGAGTTAGAAATCATTGTATTATATCTAGTCAGCGCGATGAGTTTTAAATGAAAAGTTATATTTTGAGTGAAAATGTGTAAATTAAAGGTGAGTTTCTGTTATTTTGAAATTTTTATAGGTAAAATAATATTTTTCTCTTAAAATTGTAATTCAAGAACTTTGTTGGTTGATAAAATAAAAAGGAAAATATAATCCGTAATAAGAGTCTACTTGGTTTCGTTCAAATATTATTTATATTTTTTATTAAAAAGTTTACACAGTTTTTATTAAAATTATTCTGGATTGCAGAGAAAATCCAGGAAGTAGTTGTATGCGTGGTGTACAGGCCAATAGAAAAAATAAATCAGCGGAAAATCTTGAGATTCCCGATAAATCCCAACCCTTCCTGTCTTGAGCTACCAAGCTAGTAACTATAAAAATTCTTGATTTTTTTCACGTTTTATGGTTCCTAGAATCCAAAACTTCATTCGTTTCGGTAGGCCTGTCTGTCGATCTGTGGACACGATAACGCACGAATGAGATGAGATATCAATTTCAAACTTAGTATATAGATAACATCTGAAAACGAGATGAAGCCTATAGTTTTTGAACGCTATCGGTTAAGAAGAAGGTAGTAAAAGGGGTGAGGGTCGATAAATTTTAAGAGATTTTACTAGTAGTGGGGAAGTTTTTCCTGCTTTTTTTGTTGAATAGTAAACATACATAAGTATTTATAGTGGGGGAGGAGGTTAGACAGGGTTGCTTCCCCGTGTTATATATCCTTTTCTGTGTTTTTGAAGTCTGGGAATCCAAAAATTATGTTATTTTTATATTGCTTTTAAGTTTGACCGATGAAAGGGGGTAGAGGTTTAACACTGTATAATTTTAATATCATTTTCAAATATTTACTATTTTTTTTGGTTGGTGTACTGGACAAATTTTAAGTATATTATTTATAGTAAAATATATAAGGTGCTGAAGGGTAAGCGGTAATGTTAAACATCAGTTTTCTATTCTTGGGGTAAGCGCTCTTTAGGAAAGAACTAACAAGTTTTTGACACCTTTTTAGCTACGCCAAGCTTTCGGAAATATTTCATTTTCTTCATCAGGGCTACATATATAGTAGATTATCAGTATTTTTGAGATTCAAAACAAAGAACAACCCGAATTTTATTCATAACATTTAAGTACTTACTGCTAAGTGGTGCGTTCCGGAATTAGTATTTGTGGGGGCACTTTATTACACTTATTTATCAGAAAAAACATGAGAAAACCTCGACATAATCATTTCTGGGAAATATAAAATGCTTTTACTCCATTTTGTTAGTATGGTACGAAGAATTGTGTGGTTCTAAGGTGATTTTAATTTATAAAAGATTTTTTAATGTTTTCTTGTCATTATGCTAAGGGCAGCGTTCTTCTATCTCTTGGTTAGGTTGTGGTTAATTTATATTTGAGAGTAGAATGACGTTGACATTTTTTTGATTCTTATAATATTGGAGAGTTAGTAGAAATCAGTGTGATTATTGTTACAGAGATATGTCAGATATGTTGTATAAGTTCTCGTTTTGACTGCCCATTTCTAATGGATTGGAGAAAATTAAACTCAGATCTTCAATGCCAGTTTTCTAATTTGTCGAGTTAGGTTCAAGGTGGATCTCCAACATCTCCCTAAAGAACCTCCTGCCGAGATTTCTCTCTCTACACAGGATTTTGGATTCAGTAAAATCAAATTCATGCGAAAATTGGCTACTATGCTGGGCAAGCGCGTTAGAGTTTTCTTAATCTGCAATCACTTTTATGGGCGGTGATTCTGTCTTTTAGGATCCTTGATGTTTGTCCTATATAGATTTTTTCACATTGAGAGCAGGGGATGGTGTAAACTACTTACAGCAGTAGTTGGGGGGTCGCAAAATTGAAAATTTAATGGAAACCCAATACTTTTAATACATATTTGAACTCAGAGAGAGCTAGTAAATATTGAATTTTTATTAGGGCCTCATTGGAATTGCAAAAAGATGCGGAACTTGTGTGTTAAATCAATATGTTAATTAATTATCGACAGGGATTGTATGGATATCAATCTTTTCAAATAAAGTCAACCAAAATAATCAAATAAGAGTAAATTAAAAGTCAACAAGCGATTATAAAATTTAATAAATTTTTCAAAATAAAAAAAATCAGTAGCCAGTAGTGGTTGATGATTCCATCATTGATATCTTTTTTTAAACGAGGATGGAAATGTCTTGCGATAATATACTCCTTGCAACAATATTGGCTTGTCACTCGATTTTTTATCTTAGTTATTAGCTTTTAACACGGGTAAGTGCCGCATTTTATTGCAGTTTTAATGAGGTCCAGTCAGGCCCAATTAAAATTCAATGGTCACTCGAACGTAAAATTCTCGCTGAATTCAAATATGTATTAAAGGTTTCCATTTAAATTTTCAATTTTGGGACTCAAGAGTCCCAACAGAGCGTGGGGTCTAAAATCTAATAGGCCCATTCAATTAGGAGAGAAAAATGCTAAAACTTTTGTCTGAAACATTTTTTCTGAAGTTGCCTTCATGTCGAGTTTTTTTACGTGTGTCAATCTTTTTTCCAACAAAGCGTTTCGTTCTCGCTATCTTTATTCAATATTACTCGTACGCCATTTTTTAAAGATCTATTTTATATCTATGAATTTGCATTATAAAACTTGATCTACAATGCTTCCCGTAAATTTTGCGGAATTTTTTCACCCTTAATGCGCATTAACATGAGCATTGCGGAAAACTCAAGGATTTTAGAAGAAAATGGCCCTTGGGAACGGATTCAGCATCAAAAAAGAACATACCTTCAAAATCCTTAAATTCAAATCAGAAGTCGAACGGGGGGCTGATGATGGGGAAAAACGATTGAGAAAAAAATATTTTTTCAATCGATGGATGCGACCTCTAAATATTATTTCTTTCTAAAAATTTAGGGACTTCATTCTTGTTTGTGTGGTAACATTGAGGCATCCCGCTATCCTATTAGCCTTGTTGACTTGATGTTTTACTTCGTCCTCGATTTTTCCGATACTAGATATTTTGATGCCCAGTTAATCGAACTCCATCACCTGTTCTGTTGGTTTATCTTCCACCACCAGCTTCCACATAGTCAGCTCTTTTGCTATTACTATTGTTTTGCTATATAGAATTCATACAGCTGCCTCTGCAGATCGTTCTCGGTCTCAGCCATTATTATAGCGTCATCTGCATAACATATAATTTTAAGTTCTCTGTTACACATTCATTATCCCTTCTTTCTTTTCACATTCTTTATAATTTCATCGATGACAATATTAAATAGAAGAGGACTTAAGGAGTCTCCTTGCCTGATTCCAGATTCATAGTTAAGGGGTTCTTATGTCTCTATAGTTATTGGGATCTTCTTTTTCCCTTTCTTGTGCATTAATATAACTGTCGCTGTTCTCCATTCATCTGGGATTCTATTCGATCTTATAATCCTCTGTATAAGTGTCGGAAGTTGCTTAACTAGAGAGTGTCCCCCATATTTTAGTAGTTCATTAGCTACTTCTTTCGTTATATATGTTTCTTCGTTTATCGTTATCTCTGAAGTTTGTAGCAGTGTGATACTCTGTTCTCTTTTATATACTTGTGTAAAATATGTTACCCACGTTCCTTTCTTCACGTGTGTATAATCTATTAGTTCTTTCATCCCAGTTTTCTGTCGTCTTATGAATCTCCAAATTTATTTTTGTTGACCATAGAAGTCTGATTCTAATTTTCTTGTGTATCTCTCTCAGTATTCCGTTTTTGTTCTTCTTACTAATTCGTGGGTTTCTTCGTATTCTTTTATATCTTTGGTAGGCTTCATCTGTCCTGATTGGCCTATACTTTAGATAGCTTTCTTTCTTTTCACTGCATTTCTCTTTGATTTCTGTACTGAACCATGGTGTTTTTGTTCTCCATTTTTTTTATTTTTATCGACAGTTTTAGTCCCTAATGCCTCATATGCAGCTTCTAATACATTTGGTTTTATTTTTAACCAACTATCATTTATGTTATCATGGTCATTTATTTGATTTATTCTGATTTTTTTCTTTCGGTTTTCTCTGGTACAGATCTCGTGTTGATTCTTCTTGTAGATTTTCTATTCTTATCTTTGTTTCCATTTCCTTATTTTATTGTTGCTTTGTGTTTCTTATGTTCCACCTTAGTTTACACATAACTAAATGATGATCGCTTCCTACGTTTGGTGATGTCAAGCATTCTTATGCCTAATATATGGCGTGGATATTTTTCAAAAATAAACAATTTACGGTATTTCAAGTATGCAATTTTCGACCAAAAATGTATGTTTATTATTTATAAAAAATTGTCTATTAGAAAAATTTAAAAAATCTTTCTGCATTTTGTCGAAAAAGTAATTAAGATTTTAAAAAAAAAAGTTAAAAAATGTACTGAGTGTTTGAAAACAGGTAACGGTCCCAGTCCGATACCAGGTCACATTTAATGCTATAAGTTTGTAATGGAATGGAATTTTCTTAAATTTTTTTTTTTTGAGTAATTTTAGGAAGTATAGATAGTGAAAATCCGTAAACAAAATGGAATTTTTTAAAATTTGAGGTGTATTAGTGATAAAAAACAGCAAAAATAATGATTTTTTGTAATGATAAAAAACAAGTTTTGCGTTCCAAAAACACAAAAATTTGCAAACATATTCTGCAACAAGACAAATTAAAAATGGACAGTCAAACGGATCTGGTGAAATTGGCCTACCGACATCATATAGTTGGAATTCCCGATTTTGTTAGTTAAACAAAAATAGTGTTCAATTGCTAACTAAATAAATTCTACTTTTAAAATTATTAACCATTTAAAAAATAGAATGTTCCCCAACAATTATTTAAAAAAGTTTAAAATATAATTTATGAAATACAAATTTCTAGGAATTTCTTCGTCCCCTTGCCTATGGGTTTTGTCCTGCCATCGCCCTATACTCTATTTATTTAATAGCAATAAATCATCTAGAATTATGCAAATTAGTATCAATCAGTAGTAAGGGCCCTAGAGTTTAACCTACATTTTACCTGGAATGCAGCATTCAGTAACTTTGTTGAAATATTATCTGGTATCAGTCGCAATCTCTTATAGTTGAACAATAGAAAAAACGACCCTTTTTTTATTAGGCTAAATAGTCTGAAATAGTGGTAGTGCGCCTGGATGTATACGTATTATTTGCGAATAGTATGAATGAAACAGTTTTATAATGATTATGGTAAACATTTATTAGAAAAAAAATATCATTTTGTAATGAAACATTATTAATTAAAAAATGTACAAATGAGGAATCACACAATAATGAAAAAAGTATTACGTCTTCTATCTCTGATATGCTTGAAAAACTATCATTGTCCGACTAAGTAATATAACCATTTTCCTTCAGAGCGAGTTTTCATAACTTTCCTTAAATAGTCTCTTCTCCAGTGTACAATTTCTCTACTTTCTATCAATAAAGATTTTCTTTCACACCTTTTCCAAGAAAAATTCATACCTTTTAAAACACTCCATAGTTTTACTTTACTCCGTTTCGGAATTTCTGGGTGGCTTGTGGCAGCCTGCAGGATCATATCCAAAGTTGGAATTCCTTTTTCCATAAAAAGTCATGAACAATACGCCTTACTGCTTGTTTTGTATTGTCGGTCAGCTGAAGTTCTTTTCTCCCGGGTCTCTTTTTTTTTTGGAGCGTCTATGCCCCATTCTTTTTTTCTCTTAAAATTCTGTAAACTGTGGCTTTAGCAACTCCAGTCATTAAGGAACATTTTGTCACATAATCGTCCACATTTAAATCACAATTTTGATCATTTTTAACGTAGCCAAATACATTTTTAACTATGCGCTTTTCATTATGGGTTAGCTGCCCGAACTTCTGGCATTTCGCTGGAGAAGACATTTTGTTAACACACTAACTGACTTGTCACTAACTGGCTTGACACTTGGGCGTGTTACTCTAAATATGTATTTATTCGTGCAACAGGAACGTATGTAAATAAAACGATTTTATCGGCAATAAAACTTCGTTACAAAAGAGCATTGTTACCTGAAAAATACCTGGGAATAGATATAACACCTCTGTTATAGGACCGCCGGTCAGTACACTGGCATTTTTATTACTATCAGTTTCAAATAAATAGAGTATAGTTTAAACGCTCTTGAGATACACCGCGTAGATAAGGAATTCGAATCAGTTGCCATTATAACTCCGTATTCCACTGACATAAGTATGAGCTCGAAAATGCGTCCTATTTTGTCACTCGGGTGGTGAGCATGCCTTGGGCATAAACTGGGATCAGAAAATTACTGACAATCTTCGTTCACTAAGCCAATCCATTCTTTAACTCTGTTATCTTAAATAGCAGTAGGTTAACACACTGTGCTTCCTATGACCAAATAAGATGTATAAAGCTGTTAGGTAATTTAAGACGTTACTTCATTTAAAAATTTATTGTTTGTAACATATACATTGTTTCTCTCTTTAAGTGCTCATTAATATTAATATTTTGTTGTTTGTCAATATTTCCATAATTGAAGTTTTTATAAACAATAACTATTTATATAACAAATTTGTGAAAATGGTTATTATACACTGGTAAGGTTTTCAAATTCATTTGTTTCATATTTTTATTGATTAAGAGTCACCATTTACTCAAAAGTTGGTAAAGGTTTATTTATCTAAAACTTCCCCTGCAAATATCAGTGTTCATGTAAATATACTTTTTACGACACTCTCTAAGCACGTTCTATCCCTGTAGAGACCACCTCTGTTAAGATTGAAAATACTGGAAAAATAACGTAATTTTTCAAATTCTTCGGTACGATATATTTGGTGCTATCCCCCCAACCCTCCTTTCTTCTTCTTCTTAGTGTTGCTTATCTTTTGAGGATGTTGGTGATCACATTTGCCCATCCTATCTTATGTATTGCCTCTCTAAATAGTTCTAGATGTCATATTTGTCCACAGCCGTAAGTTTTTTTAACTAGGAGTTATCGCGCCTACCTGGTCTTCTTTTACCGAATATTTTTTCTTCAGTTATGAGTTGTAGTCCAGTCGTCAGAGGTAAATTTTGACGAAAAGCTCTCATTAAATATTAACAGGCTGTATTTTGGCATACAAGTAGTTCTTTGGACGTAAAATATGTTAAAAAAAGGTTTGCTGCTCTAAAATATACGCTATACCTACAAAATAGAAAATAAAATGAAAAATTCGATTTTTCCCAAATATCTTGGAAAATAAAAAAGATATCGAAAAACTAATAGCACCACGTAAAAGAACGGGAAATGGCTGTTTTAACCCCTATAGTTGTAGGGGCAGTTGTATACATGCTTCCAACCTCATTTATGATTAAATTAACGTTTCTGTACACCGCTCAATACTTTGAAATTGGCCATTAAGGGGTTTCTCGGGGCGCTGATTAAGAATCCGATGACAGATTTGAAGAATTCAAAATGGTGGATCCAATATGACGGCCAGAGAGTACGTAATTCATTTAAATTTCTTCGAGTAATTTAGAATTTTGCGTTCAATGTTCGTTTTTTTGTACCTGGATATTTAAATGAAATATAAATACTTTATACTTAAAGCTTAGACTTTTTTCTTTCATTTCCCACTTTTATTTTTTTTTTATTTTAAGTTTAAGTTGTATGATTAATATTAAGCAAAAATATGTTTATCATGAACACTTTTAAGAGCAAAATTACAAAAAAGAGATTTTTTTTGAAAGTTTTTAATGATTTTCTAATATCGAGTATACTTTTAACTGCAACTGAAAAAAAATTGTCCAACTTTTTTTGACCATTTCTTACTGCTTCAAACATTAAATTGCCGGCGGCGTACTACAGCTGGCAAATTTTCATATTTTACAACACATAAAATGTGGGTATTTTTAATTATTCTTATACCAGGTGTACAAGTATGAATTGCGGATTTTTTTTTTTTAAAAACATGTTAAATTCTGAAGAATGATAAAAAATGCTTTATTCAAAGTATGCTCCATCGCTTGTTATACATTTTTCCAATCTTTCGGGCAATTTGTGAATGCCACGCCAGTAAAAATCTTCCCCTTTAGCCGCGAACCATTCATCGAGCCATTTTCCCACATCTTCGTAGGAACCAAAGCGCTGCTCAGCAAGTGCGTGACCCATCGATGCAAACAAGTGGTAATCGGAAGGAACCAAGTCTGGTGAGTAAGCGGCTTGGGGTAGAAACTTCCCAGCTGAGTGCTTCCAACGTGTCGCGAACTGGTTTTGCCGTATGTAATGGAGCATTGTCATGAAGAAAAATGATTTTGTGTTGCCTCTTTCGGTATTCTGGCCTTTTTTCAAGCAGCGAGCGGTTCAAATCGGTCACTTGTTGTTGGTAACGTTTAGTATTACCCGTTTCTCCAGGTTTTAACAGCTCATAATAGACCACGCTCCTCTGGTCCCACCAAACACAGAGTATCGTCTTTCTGCCAACGCGATTCAGTCTTGCGGTCGATGTGGATGGTGCGCCTGGGTCTACCCATAATTTTTTGCGCTTTGGATTCTCAAAATAAGTCCACTTTTCATAACCTGTAACTATACGATGCTAAAACGATTTCCTTTTGTACCGAGCGAGCAAAATGTCACACGTGTTTTTGCGCTTTTCCATTTGCCTGTCGTTCAACTCATGTGGTACCCATCTACCGGTCTTCTGAATCTTTCCCATCTCTAGTAGCCGATTGGAAACAGCTTGTTGACTAACGACCAATTGCTCGGCTAGTTGTTTTTGTGTTTGCGAATCATCTTCGTCCAACAATACTTGCAATTCCACATCTTCGTATTTTTCTGGCGGTTTTCCACGTTCCTTGTCTGCAACATCGAAGTCACCACTTTTGAAACGCCGAAACCATCGTTCACACATATCTTGCGATGGAGCATGTTCACCATAAGCTTCTCGAAGTAATCGCTATGATTCAACAGCAGTTTTCTTCAAATGAAAACAAAAAATTAATGCTGTCCACGAATGCTCTTTGTTCGGTATAAGTTTCGACATATTGAACACAACAACACAACACTATGTACACACTTTTCCAATTTATCACTCGTGCGCGTCTGACACTTGTTGATGACACAACAAAATGGCGCAGAGTCAAATCTTTATAGCACAAACTGCATTGGTGCACCATCTGTTGTCTGAAATCCACATTTCATACTTGTACACCTGGTATTGAAACCTATGGTATAATAATGTTATAAGCACAAGGATTTTTTTTCAATACTATATTTTACTAAATATTTATAATTTACTGTATGTCCGTTAAAATCATGCAAACAAGAATTTCGTTTTAAGTTTTACAAATTGTAAAGAAACAAAAATAAAAAATATTGGTATCATCGGAAAGCTGAAAGTTTCCTCTTCAAAAAGCTATCTTTCAATTTTTTTACACTTTGAAAACAAGCAATATTGATTAACCTTCGAGCGGTGCGAGCACCTATCCAAATTTTTAAGAAAAAAAAACTGGAAAAAATCTATATACTGTTTCTTGTAAAATTTCCCGCTCTTTCACCTGGTGCTGTTTGTTTTTCGATATCTTTTTTATTTTTATTATTGAAAACCGAATTTTTGAATTTATTTTGGCTTTTGTGGGTTTAGCGTACACCAAACTTTAGCAAACTTTTTTTTATCGTATTCTACGTCCAAAAAACTACTTGTGTGCCAAAATGTAGCCTGTTAACATTTAATGAGAGCTCAAAACCTCTGGCTACTGGGCTATCGGAGGAGTTCATATTTTTGGTTTCTCATAATATAGCCAAAGTATGTTCCTCACACGTTCTTACTTGAAAAACTGTATGTTTTTGCATTAGGCGGGTTAGTAGTTTTGCAACCACACAATTTAATTTTTATAGATACCTATAGTCTAGCATTGTTGATAAATAATTTTTGCCTAACATATGACTTTTTTTTCAGATTCTAGTGTTATTATTAGCTGCGGTTTCCACCAGCGTCGCAACCGAGACACAAAAACTGAATCATGGAACAAGAAACAAAAGGTCTCTTTCTTCAAATCCAATATTCGCCTCAGTGTTTCACAACGCAGATCCGTCAAAATCTTTGACACAAAAATTTTTCGAAGGCAGTAGAAGAAACGATAGGCTTTTATGGAGGAATGATAAGAAGCCTCTATATACACCTGAAGAATGGATTCCAAAAAATACTCCTAACCTTAAACCTGTATATAGCTTACCAATCCAAGAAATATCAACCTCTTTTGGGTATGGTGTACCGAAACCTTTTGATACATATGGTGTTCCCGTAAACAAACCCAAAGGGGAGCATGATGTTCCAAAAGTGAACACAGAAAACAGGGGACGGTTCGAAAATTAAACATCCAGAAGACAGAAAAGAAACTAATCGCCCCTTTACACCGTTATATGAATCAGATATACCAACATTTTTTTATGATTATGGCATTCCAAACGCTAATGTGCCAAAACCATTTGATTCTTATGGTGTGCCAAAAAACACTATTAATATATTATTTTCTGGAACGAGTTCTTCAGATACTGTAAAAGATACCGTACCTGAATATGAACTACCAAAAGTAGCAGGTCCTACTTCATTCATAAAGCACAATTCAAAATCTGCCGAAGAATATAGAAACCCAAATTCAGAAATAACGTCATCTTCTCAACATGGCTTACCAAAATCCATGATTTCTAAGCCATTTAACGTACCTCATGAAACTTACGGTGTGCCGAAAAATCAGATTGGACTATTGCAACTTCAGTTACCAAAAATCGAATCCTCCAGCCTTCCACCTTATTATGTAGAAATTCCTTTGAACAACTATGGACCACCACAAGACAAAATAGTTTCTCTACCAAAACCAGAAACATTTATTCCTTTGGTGGATTATAATGCTAAAGAAACTTATGGAATATGGTTGCCAACTGAGAAAGCTGCGGCTTCACCTTCATATGGACCACCAAAATCTCAAGTTTTGGTCAAATTTGTGAAACCTTTGGAGTCATATGGCCTCCCACAACCTAGAGTTCCACAGGAAACTTACGGAGTTCCAAAATTGCAAGTCACAACGCACCAACGAACAAAAAGATCTATCATAGATCAGTCAATCTCATCTAACGATGACCAATTGGAGCCTGAGTCTACAAAGGATATAGACTTTGTATTAGATGACATTAATTGCGTTGATCATGATGACTCTGAATCTAAAGAAACCTCAGACATAGAAATTGAATTAGTGCAAGCAATTCTACCACCGGAACTTAATTTTCCTGTTAAATCAAGACATGTGGACGATCTGTTTAGCTTGAAAACCAATGAAATTCCATTTAAGAAGATGTCTGGTCAAAAATATGAATCCCAAAAAACGGAAATGACACGTAAAATACCCAGTAAAACATCTGAGATTTTAAAAGAAAAACCAGCTGTACCCGACGAATATGTACACAAGATAAACGTAGAAAATCCCAATTCAAAATTTGGTGAACAAAACATTACCTTTTATGTAAATGGGGAAAAGCAAACAATAATTTTTAAAAATTCTGTGGCTAAAGTTTCACCTGATCATCCCGTGAAAAGTAATGAACCCAATTTTAAGAATGAATATCCAATACCCGAAGTAACCCTTAAAAGAACAAAACGATTTGCTTTTACCAATCCTATTTTTTCATCTGTATTCAATTCAACAATGCTCATCCTTCAAAATCTTTAATGGAAAAATTTTTCGAAGGTAGTAACAGAGGTGATCTGCCTTCTTGGAATCCTGGATGGACACGTAGACGCAACGAAGACCCTTGGGTGGCAGTACCTGTTCCATGTGATGAATATGGCATTCCAAGGAAGCCCATCATCAAACCTTTTCAAGAATATGGTATACCAAATAGAATTATATTGAAACCTCATGAAAGTTATAAAATACCCGACAAAGAAATTTCGAAACCAAACGAGATTTATAAATTGCCTAAATCTCGAATTACAACACCATTTAAAGAACATCTTGTTCCTAAATTTCACCAAACTTATGGAGTTCCGCACAGGTTACCAGAATTTTGGAAAAACGAATTATTTAACAAATATAGAATTCCAGTTTTAACTCCATCAATCTACGAACTTCCCAAGTCAACACCGATTCAAAGTTTTTCTAGTAATAAATATAACAGTAATTTTGCTAACCTAGATTTTTCTTTTCTTGATCAAAACAATAACTTAAAACCGTCAGAAAATTATGGAATTCCAACTATTCCAAAACCATTTCACCAAAACACAGTTCCAATTGCTTTAAAACCTACTTCTTCGGTACATTATTATCAAGGTTCCAATCTGCCAAACAGTGGTCAAATATCGTCTTACAGTTACTATGTAGAACACGATAAAAATCTAAATAAGCAAGAAATTCCTCCTTTTGATAAAAATACTCTCCCTAAGTTTACGGTTCCAAAGAATTTTCAGGAAAATACAGTTTCTGTTACATCACAACCTACAAGTTTAAAACCAGTAACCCAAAATCCACCATTGTCAAATAACAGGCAGTCGACATCCTACAATTACTTTGTAGGGAACACCAAAACTAAAAATTTAGATACCAAATCCTACGAAAATAAACTTCCAAAGTTTTTCGATTTAAACACATTAAGTTCATCAAAACCAGTTACCTATAAACCAGTTAACACCAACGAAAATTTGCTTCCACATCCAGACATTTCCAGTCCCTTTTATGAACATAAATTTTATATAGGACAAAACAAAGGGCATTCGAATCCTTCCACTTTGGTGTTAGCACAAAATACTGAACTGCCAAAAGCGAATGTTAATCAACAGTATAATGTTTCAAAAATTCAGGTAGCTTCGAGTACTGTGAATTCTTCACGCATTTCTTTAAAAAAAGTTAAGAACGACAAACATGTAATTTCACCCTCTAGCCCTGTTTCTTCTGAAAAAACATATTCCTACAGTTTTCATGTAGGTAAAGATCAAGTTCACAATAATTTTCCAAAAGAGCCACACTCGCAAACTAAAAAAAACCAAATTCAAAAAGAAAATATTCCACAATATTCCCATGTTTTTAAACACACCAATAACGGCAACTACCATTCCAAATTTGAAACAGGATCAAAATACAACAATATTAAATCATAATGTACCAAATTTTAACACCCATATATTCCAAAGTAATGACAAAGTACAGCAATCTCAGCGTGTGAAAGCACACGATTTGCCAAATACTCCACAATTTTTATTCTCAAACTTTTCTGATCTACAATCTTCTGAAACGCTCAATTTAAATCAATACACTGTTCCAAAAACTCCAGTAGTTGAAATAGGTACTCAGAGTAGTTATAGTTTCAACATTAGTCGTAATCCAACTACTGTTGCGTCTACGCAACAATTCAATAATCGACAACAGCAATTTTCAAATATTAAACCAATCGAAACTCACTCGTTAAAAGTTCCAAATACAAACATACTTCATTCTTTTAAACAAGCCATTGTTCCAAAATCTCCAGTGGCTGAAGCGGGTACTGAAAATGGTTATAGTTTTAATATCATATACAATACTGGACCTATCACCGAATCTACAGTTGGAAATCAAAATATACCCGGCCTTTCTAAACAACTCACTGTTCCAAAACCTTCAGTTGTTGAAGCAGGTACCCAAAATGGTTATAGTTTTGATATTATTCACACTACTGGAACTCTCACCGATTCTACGCAAACAAATAAGATTTCAAATATCCAACACCATCAATTTTCTAATGTTTCGCCTATTAAAACTATAGAAACTCACGCGTTAAGAGTTCCAAATAAAAACATACTTAATACTTTTAAAGAATCCATTGCTCCAAGGCCTCCAGTGGTTGAAGCAGGTATTCAAAATGGTTACAGTTTTGATATTGTTCACAATATTAACACTATTACCGAATCGGCGCAATCAAATAGTGGTCCAAATATCCAACATCAATTTTCAAATGTACCAACTATTAAACCTATAGAAACTCATGTCTTAACTCTTCCAAAGCAAAAGATATCCCATCCTTTTAAACAACTTATTATTACAAAATCTCCAATAGGTGAAGCAGGTACTCAAAATGGTTATAGTTTTGATATTGTTCATAATACTGGAACGATCGCCAAGCCTACAGAAACAAATAATCTTTCAAACCCGAATGTGTCATCTATTAAACTCATAGAAACCGACGCTCTCAAAGTTCCAAAAGAAAATATACCTGGTCTGTTTAATCAACCCATTGTCTCAAAATCTCAAGTTGTCGAAACAGGTAACCAAAATGGTTATAGTTTTGATATTATTCACGATATCGGAACTAACACGGAATTTACGCAGCTAAATAGTGTTCCACATATCCAACATCAATTTTCAAGTATACCAACTAACAAACCTATAGCAAGCCACGCCTTAAATGTTCCAAATCGAACTATATTTGAACTTTTTAATAAGCCAATAGTTCCAAAGTCTCCGTTGCTTGAAGCAGCTACCCAAAATGTATATAACGGGTCTCCGCAAAAAAATAGTATTCCAAATATCCAGTACTATCAATTTTCACATGTACCAACTATTAAATCTATAGAAACCCACGCCTTAAATGTTCCAAGTCAAAATACACCGGGTATTTTTAATAAACCTAATGTTCCAACTTCTCCAGTAATCGAGGCAGATAATCAAAATGGTTTGGATATTGATTACAAACCAAGTGCAATTACAGAGTCTACGCAACCAAACAGTGTTTCATACATTCAACAACATCAATTTTTACATCTTCCAACTGTTAAACCTCTAGAAAACCCGCTTTTAAGAGTTCCCGGTCATATACCTATTGCTTTTAGTCCGAATCTTCCGGTGATTGAAAACTCAGCTCCAACCGTTTATAATTTTGAAACTACTCCAAGTTCAGTAGTCACTGAACCTGTACAACAATACAGTTTGCCTCATATTTCGCAATTTTCAAACATTCCTACTTTGACTCCGATAGATGCGGAGGTTCCAAAAGTTCAAAATCAAAATATACCTGTGCCTCTTTATCAGAATACCGTTTCAAAGTCTACAATAGGTGAAACCCAAAATGTTCACATTTCTGGGACTGCTCAAAATGTTTTACCTAACACACTAAAAGATAATATTGATTATAATTCTAAATTTATTAAACAACATCTTTTAAATGTAGAAAAAAATACTGTACCAAATTTAAATAATGTAGTTCCGAAAATAGTTTACAACAAAATTGAAAATATTGAAGATTTAAATAAAAATGTACAAGAAAATATTGACATAAAAAATATTATTGCAGCATTTTTAAAAAATGAAACATCTAATAATAATATCTTCAACAATAACAATTTGAGCAGTGATGTTTCAACAAATCCACCTACTTCTTTGCACCAGTATTCTGTTCCAAATGCTCCACTAATAAGTGAAACAAAAAATGAAATAGTTCTGCATCAAAAACAAGAAACGTTTCCAAAAGGTGATGATAAACTTCAAATTCCTGCCAAAGACCTTATAGTTTCATTTTTAGAGAACAAAACCCTTAATAATGGTCAAATAACAAATAGATTCGTCGAAGTAGGCTTGCCGTTGCCAAAAATATATAAAACTGCAACATTTTTTGTTTCAAATGAAATAGAGTCTCATGAGAAAGTTGAGACCACCCCAAAAACTGAGGATGAACAAATAATTCCTGTCAAAAACCTTATAGCTTCATTTTTAACAAACAAACCTCTTAATTATGGTGAGACAACAAATACGACGTTGACAAATAATACAAATACTGACGATGGACCTAATGAAATGGATACCAGCAATCGTTCCGATATTCCAGTAAAAACAAAATACTATTTTTAATAATAAAATATCAAAAATTGGTGGCTTGGGAAACAGAAATTTTAATAGAGGTTTTTATAGACCACCAAATATAAGGAATAATTCTTCTTTTAGCAGAGGAAATATTCCAGTACCTACAGTTTATAAAACTCCAATTGTCAATATAAGAAAAAATATAACACCTTTGTATAATACTACCAGCACTAATAAATATAATACAAGAAATCGTACTTCTATATTATTATCACGAAGACTGGAAAATTTGAAAAATAATGAAACTCAGTCTATTGGTTCTGTAGATAATGTAGATGTAAATAATGTAGATTCTTACTCTAAGAACAATGTTTTACAAAATAATATAGAGAGTAATTTAGGCACAAAAAAAGTGCTGGTTAATGTAATAAAAAGGCCGGTAAATCAGAGGAAAAATATTGTAGCTAGTATGTTGGAAAAAGAGAGGGAATACGGAGGGCCGAATGTACCAACTGTATGAGAAAGAAGGAATTTAGTTCACTGTGGAGATGTACATTATTAAATTATTTATGGAAATCATTTAACTAGCATTTAGCAAATGTAATGTTGAAAGAGACATAAATGTAAATGCGATAAACAATTTTCTAGTTTAAGGTTTTTTGTTAATTAATCCGTGTTGCAAAAATAACTTATTTCACAATCAGTAGCTATTTAAAATTAATGTCACTGCCACTAGAATTTTATTTTTTGTAATTATATTTGATCTCACGTTAATTTCACTATACTCTATTTATTTGATAGTGATAGCAATAAATTATCTAGAATTATGCAAATTAGCATCAAGCAGTAATAAGGGCCCCAGAGTGTTACCTGCATTTTACCTGTATGGCAGCAGTTCAGTAACTTTATTGGAATACCATCTGGAATCGGTCTAATATTCGCAATCTCTTATGTTTAAATATAATAGAAAAACTACCCTTTTTTGTTGTTCGTGGCTAAATAGTCTGAAATAGTTCCGGCCAGTGGTGGTGCGCCTGGGCGTATACGTATTATTTGCGAATAGTATAATTGAAACAGTTTTATAATGTTTGAACATTTCTTGACTGTATACCCTTTATTTATCCACGTCTTATCTAAGTAATATAGCGTTTTTCCTTCAGAGCGAGCTTTTCTACCTTTCCTTAAAGAGTCTCTTCTTCAGTGTACATTTTCTCCACTTTCTATCAATAAAGATTTTCTTTCACACTTTTTCCAATAAAAATTCATACCTTTTAAAACACTCCATAGTTTTACTCTACTCATTTCAGTATTTCTGGGTGGCTTGACGCGGCCTGCAGGATCATATCCAAAGTTGGAATTTTTTTTTCCATAAAAAGTCATGCCTTACTCTGCTTTTTATTGTCTGTCAGCTAAAATTCTTTTTTGCCTGGTTTCTTTTTTAAAAAGTCTATACTCCCTCTTTTTCTTCTCTTAAAATTCTGTAAACAGTGGTTTTACTAACTCCGGTTATTAAGGAACATTTTGTCACACACCCGTCAACACTTAAACCACAATTTTGATCGTTTTTAACGTAGTCAAATACATTTTTAACTGTACTCTTTTCGTTATGGGTTAGCTGCCTGAACTTTTGGCGTTTCGCTGGAGAAAATATTTTGTTAACACACTAACTGATTTGTCACTAACTAGCTTGATACTTGGGCATGTCGCTCTAAATATTTATTTATACTTGGGGCAACAGGAAGATATGTAAATAAAATAATTTGATAGGCAATAAGACTTCATTACAAAAGAGCATTGTTATCTGAAAAATACCTGTGAACAGATAGGGACTGCCGGCCAATCCACTGGCATTTTTATTACTATCAGTTTCAAATAAATAGAATATAAGAAAACTGCCTTTCAAGTTCAAAAATATGTTTAACAATAATGGCTGGAGATAAATTTGTTGTACGGGGAACGGTTAAAAAGTTTGCAGAATGAAGGGGTAGTAGAGGAGAAGAAATAACAAAATTGAAACTATTTTTGGTTTTCGATGTAATTACTGCATGTAGTGGTACATTTTTCAGGTCTTGAAATCAACTGGTGTATGTATGCCTTTAGAAAATATAGATGAACTCCTTCATCGTCCTAAAGTCTCCTTTCCTAAGTTCCTTTCTAAATTTGGAAATTTTGAATCAATTATTTGTGACAAGCAGTCTTTTTAACATTATTTTTGTGAAAGGACGTGTTATCATTGAAAAGTAATCCTCCTTTCGTCCATTTTCTTAATAGCTTTCTAATAGTTGATAAATACATTTTCTTGTACTCGGATAAAATACTTTCTGTATCACAGACAAACACAATTATCATCTTACCGAGTGGCTCACCTTGAATTTCCTAGAGTTTGTTTTTCTATTTCGTGTCATTTGTTTTTCCTATTTCATGTCATTGCATAAAGTCGTATTTGGATGCAGGTTCATAGTGATCAATCCCAGTTTCATCACCAGATTTAATTTTCTCCAAGACAGAAGGCCGTTGTTCTCCACATAATGCTTTGAGGAGACGTGAGTATTCTTGGCACCAATTTTGCACAGACTTTTGACGTGCCAAAAAGTTTGTGGACACCGACCAATACAGAAAGTTGTTCCTTCTTCAAATGCGCATTTTTCAATATATATTTCTCCACTATTTCAATGACTGAAATCTTGAATAATCCATGCCACTCATGCAACGTGCTTTACCAGGACAATCATCCACCTATACAGCACCCAGTTGATTTGGCGCCTTAGGGTTTAAACATGATCTATATATCTATAACGAATTTCCTGAGTTTATGAAGAAGAACCAAAAATACCTGGTTCATACCTTCCTCTCATTCCGCGAACTTTCGGACCACCTCCCATTTTCCCTTACTAAAAATAATTATTCAGGTAATAGTTAAAATATTGTTCTCCTGTCGTCCTATCCAAGAAGTACATATATAGTTCCATATTTACACATATTACACAATGTAATGAAATAATTTTAATAAGAAGCGATTTTGCAGTCCTGAAAAAAATAGTTTTAATTATTTAATAATATACATATGTATTCCCATAATATTTTTAAGCGTATTGTAGTATTGCTGTATACTTCAGTGTATATATTTTAGAATTTTTACCGATTTATTTACAGAAAATTGTAATACCAAATTCACTATTATTGAAATAAAATGACTATAAATTGTATTGTAGTGTTTTATTGTTGTTAGCCAAGTTAACACAAATTAATAATCAAGTTAATTTTGCAGCTATCATAACCAATTCAATTTAACAGCCCTACTTCAAAATATATTAATAGCCAATAAATTTTAGCGCCATCTGATGTAAAATTACCAAAACTTTTAATTCAAAAGCTACACCTTATCATCATCCTAATAAAACAGTTTTTTTACAATTATCGCTAACCAGTGTTATTAGTACCCTACTTACCTATGACCGTAGCAGTACAGTACTCATATCTTTCTTTTTTCACCCGTAGGGTTCACTATTAGTTTTTGACGGTTCTACATTAGATGGTGTCAAGATTTATTGGTTAATAATATTTGTGGAGATAGGGTCTTTAAATCTTTTCCGTTTTCGTGATTGTGTGGCGAGATGTCGAACTTTGTCATCTTCAATTATGCTATCTGCCGAGTGTTGAAATGAAGCGAAATAAGATTGGTGATTGATAGATGAAACATGTTCCGAAAGTCCATTATTCTTGGACCTCTTGCATTTTTTAGGAGTAAACTCACTCACCGCTAAACAGATATTTTGTGTATAACTTTGTCTGGCTGTACGATCAATATCGCGAAGGCAGGAGGAACATACTAAGATGGAACTCTATACCAGGGTCAGTAGTATTCTTCTTTGTTTTACTTCTACATATCGCTAAATAGTGGATTGTGGCATTGGTACCATATGCACCAATGGCGAGAGCAGAATGACATCTTTCGTTATCCACCCGTAGGCTTTGTTCCTTGGTCACAAATTTAAAGGTTACATCAGATGGCCATGAATCTTGTTAGCTACTGTCTTTTAAGAGAGGGAAATGTACAGGGTGAGTCAACGATAAAGTAAAGTTTATTGTCTCATTTGGTTCGGGAATGACGAAAAAATGGTAAATACAATAGTTTTAGGGAATGTTAAGGTGCACAGTTTAAAATTATTTTTGAGTATCCAGGGTATTTCAAAAAAGTGTGGCCGTTATATGTTTTTTTTTTTAAATGAAACATCCTATTTGCTAATTTATTTTTAAATTCTGCGTAAAATTTTATAACTTTTCTTATTAATAATGTTATATACCTAAACCTAGTAGTTTTTCTAATATTTCAATTTAAAAAAAAAAAAAATACTAGTTTTCAGTTTTGTAAAAAATTGCCAGTAGCGCCATTGTTTCTAAAGGTGAAATACTCATAATTGGTACGAGCGTTCTATAGAGATGAAAAAAAGATATATGTAAAGAAATTTGAGTTTGATGCTAAAGGGTGTTAAAAATAAATTCGACTATTTTCAATTGAATTAGAATTGAATTGAATTGAATTGAATTGAATTGAATTGAATTGAATTGAATTGAATTGAAAAATCTCAATTTTTTTAAATGGCACACCCTGTATATTATTATTTTTTCTAATAGATTTTACAAAACCCTCCAACTTTTATTAAGTGTCATATACATATTTCTAATAGTTTTCGATTTATTTTGAATTTTTCAATTTTTTCCCTTGTTTTTAATACACTTACGCTATAACATCATAGTTGCCAAGACAAAACAAAAATGTAGGAATTGTCAAATTTGACATGTCTATTAAGCAAGCAAAAATAGTTTAATTTGTTGTAGTAAGTGACGTATAAAGGTAATAGTTATGGATTTTTCTAAAAATGGAATATATACTGGGCGAGGCGGTAAAAAATTGTCTTTTGGCAGTAAGGCTTTACGTATACTGTCTAGAAAAGCCTTTCAGTGCTTAATGGAACGGTTTGATGGTAGTAGTAGCGTTGAGTATACGAAACGGAAAGTAGTAAATCTGAATGCTACCAGTGAGGAAAAAGAAATGGAGATTTTACTTCATGTTGAAGATAATCCCCAGATCAGCAGCCGTCAACTAGTTGACTTATCTGACACATCCCAATCTACGGCTAATCGCACCACGAGAAAATACAAGTATCATCCCTTTCATATGGAACTACATCAAGAACTTCAAGACCGTGATTTTGAACGACGAGTAAACTTTTGTACCACCAGGAATGGAGCAATAGAAGCCGATCCAAATTTTTTATCCAAAATAATATTTTCTGATGGAGCTACTTTTCGCAGTAATGGAGCAGTTAACAGCCATAACATGCTTTATTATTCAACAGTAGTTCAAAACCAAAACCATTGGTCACTTAATATATGGTGTCGAATAATAAATTTTCGAATTATTGGTCCATATTTTTTCCGCGAACCTCTTAACGGGCCTAGATACCTAAATTTTTTGCAAAGCGAATTACCCCAGCTTCTTGAAGAAGTTGATAAATTTGAAAGGGAACAAATGTGGATTTAACAAGACAGAGCTCCTGCTCATTACCACCGCGAAGTTCGGGAATTTTTAAACGATTGTTACCCACAAAAATAGATCGGGATTCATTCAGTGACCCCCTCGATCATGTGACTTAACACCTTTAGACTTCTTTTTGTGAGGCTACATTAAAGATCGTGTTTATGTGAATCCCCCTACAAGACCAGTAGATATGGAAAATAGGATACGGGATACGTGCAGGACAATAACGCCCTTTATGCTAAGGAAAGTAAAGGAAAATATAGTAAAACGACTAAACATGTGTATTCAAGTAGATAGGCATTAATTAATCATTAGATAAGTTAAACTATGTTAAAATTATTAGTAATTATTTGTTTATGTTTTCACAATAGCGTAGGTGTATTAAAAACAAGAGTAAAAATCGAAGAATTCAAAATAAATCGAAAACTATTAGAAATAGGTATATGACATACTTAATAAAACTTGGAGGGTTTTGTAAAAACTAGCAGAAAAAATAATAATATACAGGCTGTGCGTTTAAAAAATTTGAGATTTTAAAATTTAACATAGTCGAAATGTATAAATTTATTTTGAACACCCTGTAGCATCTAACTCAAATTTCTTTACATATATCTTTTTTTCATCTCTATAGAACGCTCGTACCAATTATGAGTATTTTACCTTCAGAAACAATGGCGCTACTGGTATTTTTTTTCGAAATTAGTATTTTTTTTTCTTAAAAATTGAAATATTAGAAAAACTACTAGGTTTAGGTATATAACATTATTAATAAAAAAAAGTTATAAAATTGTATGCAGAATTTAAAAATATATTAGAAAATAAGATGTTCTATTCAAAAAAACATATGTTGTATCGGCCACACTTTTTGGAAGTACCCTGTATACTCAAAAATAATTTTAAACAGTGCACCTTAACATTCTCTAAAACTATTGTATTTGACATTTTTTCGTCATTCCCGAAACAAATGAGATAATGAACTTTACGCTATCGTTGTCTCACCATGTACAGTTTTCTTTTTAAATAATTGTTGGTTGATTATTAAAAATTACAAAAGACGCGAACCAAAAATAAGATTAGACATTAATTCGAAAATGATATTGTGAACGCGACATGACATCAAGATCCAAATATGTATTTTTTAGTGTTCCGTACAGAACACTTATGGGATCGTTTCGGGGACTGTCCGTCTGTCTGTCTGTCACACTCGATTTTCTCCGGAACTATTTGACATGGAAAGTTGAAATTTGCCTAAAATATAGAAATTGATGGCCTAATCACAGCTAGGTAGTTTTGAAAGTAAAATTTTGACAAAATATACGTCATGCAAAAACAAATGCAGAGGTCAATGTTAGGTGTTACTCTTAGAGATCACATTCCAAATCACATTATCTAGAAAAAAACGGAGCTACAAGATGCAGCCTAATTCATTCTATGTCTTAAATGGAACTGGGCTGGACATGTTGCTAGGTTTAAGGTTGGACGATGGACAAAACAAAATTATAGAGTAGCGACCAAGATCCGAAGCCTATCAAAGTAGAGGTAGACCAAGCCGGTGGACTGATGATCTGAAGAGAGTTATTAGAAATTGGGTACAAGTGGCCCAGAACAAAAAAAAGTGGCAAGACTTGAGGGAAACTTTCGTCCAGAAGCGGACAGTATAAGCTGATGATGATGATGATTCATCGACTTGGTTTTGCACTAAAATAGATTTTAAAAAACCTTCGTTTTATTACGTTTCGCTTCCATATGCCCAAGACAGAAATTTCTTGGTTAAAATAAAACATAAGGAGTCTCTTAACAGAAATTTCACTTTATAAACCACTCAACCTGTACCAATCTTTTATTAAAAAAATAAAATCTTTTATTCATTGAGAGAGGCCAGAAAACATTTCATTACCTCATAATAATAAGTACTTGTAGGTCTTCCTGCTCTTCCAACCGTGTTTTAATTGGTACAAGTAGAAAAATAATTTCATTTATTTTGTAAAGATTATCTTTTGCGTAAGCTTCAACGAAATTATATGAATTTTGTTACCGTTAGATAAAACTTGTAACAAATAAATTTGTTTTGCCAAAGCTTTGTCACAGAAGAAAGCAACCAGAAGTTGCATTTTTTGGCGATTTATCGACCTCCAATTAAAAGAATCACTTATTTCTTTTAATGTTTATTTTCATGTTTATTAATTTAGAATACAGTATCTCTTTACTAGATGTCGAGAGTACTGCAATATCGGGAATACTTTGGAGAAGTTATGTGAGTCCACTTTTTTGTCATTTTATTTTTAATGATAATATTGGGACGTGTTCCCGACATCCCCAGTATGCAGATGATCTTAGAGTCAGCAATAGAATATCTGGTGCCAGTAACTATGATGATCTGATCAGATTGCATGTCTAGTATCAAGAAAAAGTTTTATTTGTATCTTTTATTCGTATTCATACGTCGCTTTAATAATTAATAAACAAATAAACTTTTATTTCATAATATACATGGTATGGAAAACGCCGGCTCATTACCATAGAAAAAACAGATCTTATGCCGATGAAAAGCAAACAATATTATCATACTTTTTGTTCTTCTTCTTGTATTATCAGTTATCGGATATTGGCGATCATCCTAGCTATTAGGACTTTGTTCGCAGCTGCCCGGAATAATCACATTGTTGTTATTGAGAACCATGTTCGCAGGTTTTTCAGCCACGAAACACGTCTCCTGCCTGGTGCTCTTCTTCCGATCACCTTGTCCTGCAGTATCAGTTGGAGTAGACCATATCTTTCCTCGTTTCTCATGATGTGCCCAGATATTCGAAAATTCTTCTTTTAATTGTATTAACAATTCCTCTTTGTTCAAGAGTTCTAGCACTCTCTTGTTGGTAGTGTGCTCTGTCCAAGATATTCTAAGCATGCGCCTGTAGAGCGACATCTTGAATGCTTCCCACCTTTTACATGATGGCGTAGTTACAGTCCAAGACTCCGCCCCATACAGAATCACCGGTAGGAGGTAGCATTTGAGAAGTCTTATTTTGATTTTTAAACTGAGATCATGACTTCTGAACACTTTGGCCATTCTTGTACAGGCTGCTTTCGCTTTTTCTATTCTGCATCGAATATCCAGTGAATAGTCCCATTCTTCATTCACTGTGGCACCCAAGTAGGAAAAGGTATTGGCTCTGTCAATCTTTTGGTTGCTAATATAGAGTTGTTCTTGTAATGCAGAGTTTTTGCTTTTGATGATGTGTTTAGTCTTCTTTATATTTATATCTATTCCGTATTCTGGACTGACATGTGTTACTCTGTCCATCAGCATTTATTATTATACTACAGTAACTAAAGTTCATACACAACACTCTCTAATTATTAACACTGTGAAGTTTGCCATTCCTGAAAAGTCTCGAACACAGTGAGGGACCAATTTAAAAAATACATTGAACACATGATTCTCAAATTAACCTACAGTCATGGTTTTAACGTCTGCCGGCAGCTTACTAAACAGTCTTATGTTCATGTAATAACAATATTACTTAAACAAAGATAAGTTGCATAAGTTACGTCCGGAGCCAACTAAAACTTGATTATACCTAGCCCCCATGTCTCCCATGGACACAAAACTGCTCATACCACTCCCAACATATACCAAAACTTCCAATACATACAAAGCCATATTTTAGGC
>CM032448.1:102449813-102471393 GCA_019049505.1 Pachyrhynchus sulphureomaculatus
ATTAAAACGCAATAAGTTGTTTTTTCGAAGTGTTTCCTGTGACTTATTATAACGGACAATAAAAATGGCTATATTTTGTCAATCCGAAATACAGAAAATCATGGGTTGGTCTTGGGCAACCATCAACGTGGACTCCAAAACATTTACGGTTATAAAATGTTTCTGTGCATTTTGTGGAATATGGAGCAGATGGTCTAGTACGAGCTGCTGAAACCTATAGAAACAATCACCGCCGAACGTTATAAACAATAATTGGTGCATTTGAATGGTAATTTGATGCAAAAACAAACATCTAGTGCATCGAGTCGCTGAAAACTGATTCTTCTTCCTGATGCCTCACGGGCTCATGTGGATTTAACTGTTAAACAGAAACTGAAAAACAGCGTATTTTCCAGACCTAGCTCTATCTGACTACCACGTGTTCCGCTCGATGCAGCATGTTTTACATCTACTTACTTTGATATTTATGAACAGTGCGAAAAAATGATTGCCGAGAGCTTCAAACGACCGTATCTCCATGGCAATCAATTTCTGCCCGAAAAGTGAGAAAACATGATAGCTTCCCAGGCAAATACTTTGACTAATGTGGTACATGGAGTACATATATATATATATATATATATATATATATATATATATATATATATATATATATATATATACATAGAGTTACTGTGGATTTCTGGGATGAAAATATGACCATTTAACCCAACTTACCTTAGTCCAAAAATTTAGCAATTTTTGAGATACAGTGTGTCAAAGTTATAGTTTTATTCAAATTTTTCTTAAGTAGCTTTCTTAATAATTTTGCTATTTGTACAAGATTCGGTGCACTAAAGCAGGATTAGCAATAAACTTTGATAAAACGGAATATCTAACAACAAAGGAGGGAAACGTGGAGAATCTAGAAGTAGATAACGAAACAATAATCAAAGGAACCGATAGATTTAAATATCTAGCAACCATCATTTCAAAAAACGCAACATCAGAAGAAGAGATTAAAGCTAGATTAGGACAAACGTGAACATGCATAAGACAATTAAATTCGATCCTGTGGGACAAGCACATTACAAAGAGAAACAAAACACGCATATTCAAATCAATAATACAAAGCATAATGACATACGGGTCAGAAACATGGACGAACAACAAAAGAAATAAATCTAAAATTAACGCGGTAGAGATGGAGTTTTGGAGAAGATGTTGTAGAGTGACACGTATGGAGAGAATAACAAATGAAGAAATAAGAAGCAGAATGAACATCAAATAGAACGCAATAAACACCATTGAATCCTTGTTATATATATATATATATATATATATATATATATATATATATATATATATATATATATATATATATGGAAGACGTTTTGCCAAAATTCCATTTGGCATTTGGGCACTTGAAAATGCCAAATGAGATTTTGGCGAAACGTCGTGCAAATTCATTTTTAAACGAACGGATTGAAACCTGGACCATCCGTCAAAACCTCTATTGTAACATATATAAAAATAAATTTAAAAAAACACTGCGGATTTCAATGCAACCATCTAATAATGTCCGAATTTTTGAAAGGGGCTCAAAAATTTACAAATATGCAGAATGTTTAGTTCAACTTCAATATACCGAGAATGGAAGAAATAATTGGGACATGGGATACAGTAAATGTTTGCCTTATTAATTTTTATGGCACTGTTGCAGTCCATGCGACTGAGTTCCCAATTATATTAACACGAGTTTCGGATTTAGTTTCCTTACGCCTTTCATGCTCACCAAAACCTCTCCTGCCAAGTGAAAGTGTCCTCTTAAAATTAATTTATTTGAAAAGAAACGACTTTAAAGAGTTTTGAAACAAATAAATTTAATTTTAGTTTTTGAGTAATGCCGTATTCATTATGAGACAGGTAAAAGAAAAATGCATAGAATACAACAGTCCAGCATACTTGTGGCTGATAGACTGTAAAAAAGCTTTCGACTATGTGCAAATAGAAGACGTTATTCATCTATTATATAACAGGAACATCCCATTAGATCGAAACAAAACTATCGAGAATATATATAAAGACAATAAAATAGTAGCAAGATTAGCAGAAGGAATGACAGAACCAATCAACTATGAATCTGGAATGGGAGGCTCTTTAAGTTCTCTTCTATGTAATATTGTGAAGTATGAAATTATAAAGAAGGTAAAAAAAAAGATAGAATGGGTAACAGAGAACTTAAAATTATATGCTATGCAGATGACGCGATATAATTATCGCGTCATCTGCATAGCAGCTGACTCAGACCGAGAACGATCTGCAAAGGCGATACGAACTCTACATAGCAGCAAAACAATGTAATAGGCATCAAAATATCTAGAATCGGAAAAAATGAGGAAGAACTAAAACATCAAGTCAACAAGGCTAATAGGATAGCGGGATGCCTCAATGATACTATATTTAAAAATAAATTCCTCTTCGTTGAGACCAAAACAAGAATATACAAGAGCGTAATATGCCCAGTACTGACTTACACATCTGAAACAAGACCTGATACAAGTATAACACAGAGGATGCTGGAATCAACTGAAATGAGAATACTTAGGAGATGTACAAACAAGACAGTGAGGAATAGAGAAAGGAGTGAAGACATAAGACGCACATGTAATATAGAAAATATCAATCAGTGGATAAAAGGAAGAAAAGTGGAATGGGATAAACATAGAGGATCAATGGGACGTCCAAGAAAGAGATGGAGCGACGATATATGGAGCAGGGAACAAATAAAACAGGCAATAGTGCCTAGCTATAAGTCGGAAAAAGAAGAAGAGTAATTTGGACAAGATATGTGTGTCATTGGGACATGTAAGGTAAGTTAATAAGCATAAAAGTCAATAAATAATTTTTTATTAAAAAAGGCACATTTAATAACACATTTCTATAAAATTTATTAATTTAGTTGCCTAGCATTTATTAACTTATCTAAAGTCATTATCCTAGCTTCATAATCCTTAAACATATCTTCACTTGATTCGGTGTCTACTTGTTTATCTACTACATCTTTTGAGATCTTGCGCTTAGTTCTGTCAATCTGATTAGTCTCAGTAGTGATAGGTTGTTCTTGTTCTGTAGTACTATTATTGAGTTGTACATTAAAGAATACAGGTGGGTTAGTTATAATTTCTGATATTTCTGATTCAGCTTCTTCGTACTCGTCCGTGGGGCTTCCCCCATTTACTGGACCTAGAAAAGCAGTAAATAAACCTAAAATAACATAATTATATTACTACTATGTAGCATAGCTTTTCAGAAAAATTCGATTCAATTGGCAGAAAGTATAAGGAAGAGTGATTCCATTATTATATTATGCTGTTCTACAACTCAGTCCAGAAGTTTTACAATGCTTAACTATGTTATAATATTTAATTGTGTCATAATACTACTTATGAAGAATACTAAGCGTTCAAGAATGCCGGAAAAGAGTGGATATGGATTGAATAGTTGGTTCTATGAAATGGAACTGAAACCCGATAATGATTTCGGAGTGATCGAGTGGGTATTTTAAATTACATTCGGTTGAAAAGAAGGGAACAATCGATACTACTATGAATAAGTTTATAAATAAGAGCTATATCAAAAAATTTCCTTCTAATTTTCAGAGGTTGTAAATTAGGCCTTGGGGACACTGCATTGATCCTATCTTGGATATGGAGTATTAGATACAATATTTCATATATTTTTTAAAATATTCTTTAGCTGAGTCTTACAACTGTTATAAAATGTAGGCCAAACAATGGCGGCTTACTGTAAATGGGATCTTACAATGAGACACTTGGCAAGCCAAAACATGATCTCATAAAATTAAAGTTTTAAAAAAATTGTAGCGGCTTCAAAAAAGTTATTAAATTAATTGATGTGAAACAAGGTTTTTAGTTAATATTTCCACTTTATTTTAATTACTATGATGATCATTTTGACAGTACTGTATCAAATTAAATATTTTATATGAAATTTTAAAGTATAAATATAGGAAGCGATAAATGAACAATAGATTCAATAAAGGGGAATTGTTGACTTCTAACTAGTTATTGATTATTGTCATTGAGTTCTGGTTTTTACGTTTATTTATTTCTAGAAATTCCAGGCAGTTAAGTTTATGCTCCTTGTTTCCTTAATGCAGCATTTTAAAAATTGTGTATTCAGGGCAAGGTTGACAATAAAAGAGGTCCCGGCATAAGAGGGATTTCTTAGCTGGTTAATATAAGAAAATGGTTTGGAAGCAATTCTACAGAGTTTTTTAGAATAGCCGCCAATAAAATCCACATCGCCATGATGATAGCCAATATCCAGATCCTGCGGAGGATCCCTCGAAACGTGCTGCCTGCATTTAAGTGTTGACCGTGTTAACCATTCTGTCAGCTTGAAAGCTGCTGTGTCAGCTTTCGATGGAGTATTAAGTATGCGTACTTAATACAATTCGTTGTATCCTACCACCGTGTTCCTTATCTACTTGGATAAGTACGAGTAAATTCTGTTCTCTTGTTTGTCAATGCTAGTCCGACTGACGAGCCGTGATATAGCGAAACGCGTCTCGGGATGGATTTGACGAATAAGAGAACAGTGGGTAAACTATTGAAATATGGGCGTTTCGTTCTCCGTTTTTATTTTTTTATTATTATTTTTAACCGACTCCAAAATATCTTTCTTTTTGGGTTTGTTTCTGTTTTTAATTTTTTTTGTCATTGTAGTTAAAGCTTTTGCGTTTTATTTCATGTACTGTAAGGGCTGTCTAATTTTTTTATCCTACTTGCGAATTTTTAGTAGGTCGGACTTGTTTGACCAGTATATACAGATTGACAATCGTAATACCTGTAATTGGTTTTTTTAATTTTTAGGGTTCTCCAAGTAAATTGTAACCTTTAAGACAGATAGTAAAATTATATATTTGGAAAAGATTTTTTCACTTGTGGTAGATCTATGTATGGTAGTGACACATAAAGTCTATTTTCATTATTTAGATTTTTCCAGAATTATTAAAGTTATTTAGTCTGCTTTCGAAAATTTTTTTGTTAAGAGTTTTGGGATAGTTATCCAGTAATGCATGTTTAGCTCTTCTTAATTGCACTTTCTCTAAAATTAGCGTCTGAGAACCACGTAGCCTGGGCCACCAGATATTTTTTAGCTTATTCAAAATTTAAGTACCTGTCTGACCCTGTTTGTACATATATATATGGTATATATATATATATATATATATATATATATATATATATATATATATATATATATATATGGTATATACCATATATATATATATATATATATATATATATATATATATATATATATATATATATATATATACCGGGGGACACAGCCAACAAGTAACACCCTGTAATTTTTTTATTTTGAAAGTTACATATTTGCACTTTTACATAACAGAATGAGATATTATTAGGCTTTTTATCACTTAAGAAATATTTTTAACTACTTCCGGTTAGACCGGAAGTGACTGCAACTTTCTTATTTCTAATAGAACCCTGTATATTTTTTTATCAATTTCAATTCGCTTTGAATTTCTCTTTCCAACGATGTATCACAAGTTGGCATTTGTTTGACAGGTGACCGGCAAAAACTGATTTAAACTCTTAGACTTAAGCGACTATGACGGATATACTAGCAATTATTTTTGTTCGTTTTATCTCACTTTGGAAAGAATTTAAGACTATTCATTTATCGTACCATCTTCGCGAGTCTAAGTGGCTGCTACAAAATTTTATGCTTTACATTCAGTTACAGAATTTTCTCTTTAAATAATCATCGATATCACCGAAATTAAGATAGGAACACATATTTTTTATTTAACCTAGTTACACATTACAGATTTTTTGCCAGCATACATCTAACAGAACTATCTAACGCCAATTGGATTTATTATTATTTTCAGAAAATAAGAAACTTATTTATTAAATAAATATTTAATTGCAAATAATAAAACTAAAACATTTAATAATAAGAATAACACAACAAAACCGATAATTGTAAATAATTAATATTAGAAAGAAGAAATATTTTAACTAAGTAACACAATAAAAATAAATAGGTAAATCTATTTTATACTAGATATAAATTTGTTAGGAGTTTATTCCAAATGTTCAAAATGCTGTCCGTTGTTAATCCTACACAATCTTATTTTTCTCACCGTGGCTCTCATAACGTTCTCCAACTGAATTTCAGTAATTTGATTTACACATTTCTAAACCATTTCTGCCTGTTGGTTGATTTTTGTAAACTTTTTCTATTATTCTGTTGTGGGCTGGAGCCCCATCCTGCTGGAAAATAATGTCCATACGATTTAAAGGTAAAGTTTCTAAAAAATCTTCAACATCATTTTGAATGAACTCTATATATCTTTCTCCATTTAACGCACCATCAAATATAATAGGACCAAGAATTCTTGTGCCAAGGATACCCAACCACACGTTAAAGCTAAATCTTTCCTGATAGGCACTTTCTTGCATAATTCTAGGATTTTCTTGGGCCCAATATCTAGTATTGTTACGATTAAATAGACCCAAATTGGTAAATCTAGATTCATCCGAAAATAGAATGTTGTGATAAAATTGGTTATCAAGGTGGTATCTTTACAAAAACCAATTATAATAATCCATGCTTCTTTGGTAATCTGTTTGAAATAACTGTTGATTTATTTGATATTTGTAGGACCTAAATTTTGTTTGTTCTTCAACATGTCTTATAGAAATTGTAGGATCTACCTGAACAATGGCCAGTACATTGATTTCTGACTCTTCGTCACCAAAAAATACATCAGCAGATTTAATCGGTTGCCTTCTAAACTGCTGCTCTACCCAATAATTGTTGGGTGGGTGCCTCCTATCGGGATATCTTGCCATGTACAACTTGGCGGTTTGTCGGCTATTCTTTCCTCACTCTCCATAAATTAATAACATGTCTACGTTTCCATCCGTTGAATACGTTTTTGTTAACGAAAAATTATTTTTGACGTAAAGTAAACAATAATAATGGCCAGGTTATATAATAATAATAATAATAACCTATATCTATAATATATATAAGTCTGTCTGTCTGTCCGAGATCTACTTATGTGATTTACGTGATTTTTTAAATTCATACATATGTTTTCTGACCAGGTTATAGATATATATTTTATTACATCTATAATATATATAAAATGCAACGTATTTCTGTCTGTTTGTTCGTTTGTGCGCTTATCATTGGAGAACCACTTATCCGATTTACGTTCTTTTTTGTTAAACATACATATGTTCTCTGGTCAGGTTATAGGATATATTTTATTACGTTAGGTGACATAAGGAATAAGCAGTGACGATAATAGTGAATCAAGTCGGAGAAAAGTTTGCTGCTAGCGCGTTCTCTTGCAATACACTGCCTAATGCATTAAATATGGAACAATATCATGTAGCAAAGAATATAATATATAAAATGCAACGTCTCTCTGTCTGTATGTCTGTCCGTTAGTGCGCTTATCACTCAAGAACCCCTTATCCGATTTACGTGTTTTTTTTTTTTAATTCATACATTTGTTCTCTGGCCAGGTTATCTATAATCATCTATCTAGAATATATATAAAATGCAACGACTCTCTGTCTATCCGTTAGTGCGCTTATCACTTCAGAACCACTTATTCGATTTACGTGTTTTTATAAATTTTTACATATGTTCTATATAATTCGATATAAACCTAGATAATGGGAGATAAGGTGAGATAATGGGAGATAAGGAGAAATAATGGGAGATAAGGCGAGATAAGCCTCGATAATGGGATATAAGGTGAGATAATGGGAGATAAATATAAATAATGGGAGATAAGGAGAAATAATGGGAGATAAGCAGAGATAAGTCTAGATAATGGCAGTTATGGTGAGATAATGGGAGATAAGGAGAAACAATGGGAGATAAGGAGAAATATTTAGAGATAAGTCGAGATAAGCCTAGATAATGGGAGATAATGTGTGATAATGGGAGATAAGGATAAATAATGGGAGATGAGCAGAGATAAGCCTAGATAATGGAAATTATGTAGAGATAATGGGAGATAAGGAGAAATATTGAGAGATAAGGGGAAATAATCTGAGATATTTTATTACGTTGGGTAACGTAAGGAACAAGCAGTGATGATAGTGGCGAATCAAGTCCATGCGAGCGGAGCCGCGAGCCCGGCTAGTTGCATAATAAAACAGTTTATTTTCTGAAAATAATATTAAATCCAATTGGCGTTAGATAGTTCTGTTAGATGTATGTTGGCAAAAAACCTGTAATGTGTAACTAGGGTAAATAAAAATATGTGTTCCTATCTTAATTTCGGTAATATTGATCATTATTTAAAGAGAAAATTCTGTAACTGAATGTTAAGCATAAAATTTTGTTGGAACCACTCGCAAAAATGGCACGATAAATGGATAGTCTTAAATTCTTTCCAAAATGAGATAAAACGAACAAAAACAATTACTAGTATATCCGCCATGGCCGCCTAAGTCAATCGGGCCTAGAATATTTTCAATATATTTGGCTTTTAGAGGGTGTTTCTCTCGATAAAACTATCCCTTGGGAATATCAAGGGTCACTTACTGACACATTTAATCTTTTTAACATTCTTAATTCAAAAATGCTTGTTCTGATCTTTTGGCTCTGGTAACATTCAATGTTTCTTATAGAAATTGTCAAGATAAAAATTTGTTTATGTTGTATTATATCGAATAGCGTTATATACTCCACAAAATATAAGCAGGAGAACTCTACGCGTGACGAAAATTTAGACAATTCCTCTGTGCCTCTTGGAACTGTTAAATACAAATTAGGAAGATTAATATGCATTTTTGGACTGTTATTACTTTTTAGTTTAGGTTTAGGATATAAAACAAATGTAGGAGAGATTTATTCTTATTTTTAACGAACTTTGTGAAAATTAGTTATTTGAATGGAAATTATCCTATGTACAAATTCAAAGACAAATAAATCAAAAAATAAAAATAAAATCTGATAAATAAACCCTACCTGCATCTCCGGCGTTGATATTAATGAACGATGTAAGCGCTGGCACCCACCAGTATGCCGGATCATCCACAGATGTGGGCAAGAAATTCAACGTAAAGTTTCCAAAATAGACTGCCTCCTGTACAAGGTTCCTGACTAGTACCAAGTTCTCAGGGGTCCAAAGTGACACCAAGAACCTTACTATCATCAATTTGATATTGAAGACCCTGGCTAAGACTACGATTTTTCTGGAGATCATGTCTACTACCCATTGTATAATAGTTGTTGCAACCGGCTCTACGCTAGTACCATCTGGCGAGTTTTGGACGTTAACGGACGATGGAAAAGTGGCCGAAACGTAGGCTATACTCGATAACACTACTAGCTAAAAATTATATTAAAAATTAAAATTTATATAATTTAATAATATATGTATATATATATATATATATATATATATATATATATATATATATATATATATATATATGTATATGTATATATATATATATATATATATATATATATATATATATATATATATATATATATATATATATAAATGGTTCGTTTGTTACATTCCGGGTAGAATTTTTTATAGACGTTTCGCTAAGGTCTTACTTGGCATTTTCAAGACCTTTGCGAAACATTGAAACTGCTAAGTGAGACCTTAGCGAAGCATTTGCAAAATTCCTTCCGGAATGTAACAAACGGATGTATCCCCGGATTAACTTAACTTATCTTAACCTGGATGAATTGAAAAGTTGCCGACCTGAATAGCAATACATGAAGCAAAATTTTAGGCAATACCCACTCAGTATTCGATAAGTGGTAGTGGAAGAAACACAAAGAGATAAGTTCGAGTACCATCTAGTTAGCTTATTGTTTCCGACAACTATCGAAACTGGAAGTTTGTCAACAATGCTGGAGAATCGTGGCGTCATAAAATTTCTTAATTTGAAAGATGAAATTCCGATGGAAATCAAAGCTGAATAAGATTCAGTATATGGAGATGCTAATCCTTTTGTTACAAATCGGAACTGCTGAATTCTTCGACGAATCGAAAGGAAGAAGTGGTCGATTATGTTCACAAAACCGTGATGATAGTCGATCAACTCTGAAAGAGATAGCGAAGACTGTTGAAATCTCATACGGACGAGCACACGTTTTATATGAGAAATTGGGTATTAGAAAGCTCTCCCCTTAGGGAGCTTTTCTCTTATGGATCTAGAGTGAACCTCTCTCTCCCCTTATATTTGGATTATATGGAAGCTGAACTCGGGTTAGATGCTGTGTTTGGTCACTGTTGACCAAAAATGAAAGCAAGAACGAGAACATTTCCCGATCGTGTCTTGAGCATTTTAATCGGAATGGAAATCATTTTCTTTGATGTTTTATTACTGAGGGGTCCACGACTACAGTCCAAGGAGAAAACAACAGTCGAAGCAGTTACTGCGGAAGAGAAACCAAATTGGAAATGATGGTACCGGCTTATGAGAGTCTCATGATATAATTCATGACTACTTACAAAAGGTCAAACTATCAGAGGAAAATATCGTTCTGGATTATTACAACATTTGGTCGGTGAAATCAGGAAAAGAACATCCGTATTTGTAAAAAAAGAAAATCCTCCTTCATCAAAATTAAATTACACGAACTCAACTACTAATTTAATTCTCATCGACCGAATTCTTAAGATTTGGTTCCGTCTGAATTTTCCTCTTCTGACAGGTGAAAAAACGGCTAGCTAGAAACATTTTTTTTTATTGAATAAAGAAGTGACAAGTACTGTTGATAATTATTTTTCCAGTATAGATAAAAACTAATATTTCGAGGGACTGAAGGATCAAGTGTGTCCCTTTAAAATCGTTGAATTCAGAAAAATGGGCTTTTTATAGTTAGGTCGAAAGGTCTCCAACCCACCCTCATATATTCAATGTAAATGTATATATATATATATATATATATATATATATATATATATATATATATATATATATATATATATATATATATATATATATATATATATATATATATATATACATATATATATATATATATATATATATATATATATATATATATATATATATATATATATATAATACATTAAAATTCCGGGTTTTAATCCGTTCGTCTAACAATGAATTTGCACGACGTTTCGCCAAAATCTCATTTTGCATTTTCAAGTGCTCTTGCTCCTGCACCTACTCGATACTGTGATCTTGCTGCTGCTGCCGCTCGAAGCTAACTGCAAGAGCACTTGAAAATGTCAAATGAGATTTTGACGAAACATCGTGTAAATTCATTCTTAGACGAACAGATTGAAACCCGGAATTTTAATGTATTACATTCCACCATCCGTGAAAACCTCTATTGCCACATATATATATATATATATATATATATATATATATATATATATATATATATATATATATATTTATATATTATATATATACGATATATATATATATATATATATATATATATATATATATATATATATATATATATATTTATATATATATATACGTATATATATATATATATATATATATATATATATATATATATATATATATATATATATATATATATATATATATATTTATTTATATAATTGGATATTCGTATTTTTAACAAATAATTATTCTATAAAAGATACAAGCTAAATGTTGTTTTGTTATTTTAGAGTTTAATGAAAATAAATTATTCATTTTAAGCTGAGATTGTAGCCAATAAAAAAAAAATCGCATGTTCCACATAATGCTGAGAATAACTTTAGTTTTAACGCAAAAAATGTCATAACCAGACTTCAGTACGTTAGAAGAGATTAAGAGCTGAAATTCCTAAATCGTTTTTAGTTTTTCCAGGTTTGCAGTTTTGATGTTTCTTAAAAAACTACAAATAAGCAAAACCAAAAAGCTCTTGAGAAATGTTTTTAGTCAAATTAGTTAAGCAGTTGATAACAGGTCTTTTAGTTCTAATGGTGAGGATAATATAAAGTTTCAACTTAAAGTTTAGGCACACCTTAAAAATTAAAACAGGCAATAACTATTAATTTGAATAGAAAACTTTCACAGATTTCAGAACTTATAAGTGTAATTGTTTTGGATTTCTTTAGCGTTATTCTGATAACTAATGCTGACGTGTCACCGATCATTTTGATGGCTTCTTTAGAGCTTCAGTGCTAGATTTCGAAAATATCAGCTCGCGGAACAAGCCTGCAGGGTGGACGGAGAAACGCCAGAATTACTTCTTTAAATAACCCAGGAAAGATCCAGAAGAATTATACTTATATTATACTATAAAGTTTGTTTATTACATTCTTAGTCAAGATTACATTTTTGGAGGGAGACAGATCCCTAGCGTGTTAATATCTCTTCCAATTTCATATCTGCACATATTGGTTAAAATTCGAGTTTGTCAGTTGACGTCATTATATCAAAACTAATATCGTATCAGAAAACAGCTTTAAAATAGATTAAATTAAAAAAATGTGGAAGATATTGCAAAAGTAAGTGTACTATATCTAAGTATAATTCAAAAGCAATATTAGATAGATTGTTTTATGAAGCAAAATACCATTTGGAACCAAATCTTTACGTAAAAAAAAAAAACGTAGTGTTTTCCAAAAAATCTCCTTCAAAGTGAAAACATAAGTAAAATATATTTTTTATTAACATCATTTTAAAGCCCTGCTAAACTATTTTTGATAATTTTTATACCTATATTTTACATTTCTAACACAATTTTTACATTTAAATAATTATTTTACTAAAATTGTAAATCAAGATGTAAATATCTTTTTAAGATTAAAAAGAGTCCAATAAAAATGAACTTTAAGCTAAAAATATGTTCATACTTACCAGAAAGAATAGTTTAGCCATTATTTTACACCAGCCTATGAACCTTCACTGTCCGCACTAAAATGGGTAATAAGTCCCTTAATTAAAGACAGATATATTAAAAACCTATTATTTTATACAGTCATATGAACGGATTTCAACTTTTTCTATTACCCGCCTAATTATTCCAAAAACCAAATTGTGGGAATTTTTTTGGTGAAACTTTCTATTTTATAAAAACTTCCGCTTTCGGTGTCGTGAATTACCCAAGGGCTGTTCGTTATCTTTGAATTTTACGGTCTTAAGGATGAGATTAATATCTAGAACACATGATACAAATACTAGGTTGTAGAAGTAAATCCGTAATTCTTATCGCAAAAACATTTGTTAGAATACTTGCAAATAATATGCATATTTGTAAATTGTTGAAAAGGGTTGCTAAAGATAGGTAAATTTGTTCTGTAAAAAAACCTCTCATTTTTAGTGTTCCGTACGGAACATTTATAAGATCACTTCGGTGTCTGTCTGTTCGTCTGTTTGTCACACTCGATTTTCTCCGAAACTATTTGACACAGAAAGCTAAGATTTCGTACTAATATAGGAATTGATGGCCTCATCAGAGCTGTGTAGTTTTGGAAGTTAAATTTTGACTTAAAGTGTTAGTTCTGGGGAGTGAAAACAGAACTGAAAAAATTTTTTTTACCAGGTCATCGAGTGCTTGTAAAAACACGAGTTCAAAAATATATATAACTAGCCGTGCCCGCGGCTCCGCTTGCGTGGACTTGATTCACTACTATCGTCATTGCTTATTCCTTATGTTACCTAACGTAAAAAAATATCTGCCATTATTTCCCCTTATGTCCCATTATTTCTCTTTATCTCGCATTATCTCTACATAATTTCCATTATCTAAGCTTATCTCTGCTCATCTTCCATTATTTCTCCTTATCTCCCATTATTTCTCCTTATCTCCCATTATCTCACCTTATCTCCCATTATATAGGCTTATCTCAACTTATCTCGCAATATTTCTCCTTATCTCCTATTATTTCTCCTTATCTTCCATTATTGCAAGAGAACGCGCTAACGGTAGCCTTTTTTCCGACTTGATTCACTATTATCGTCACTGCTTATTCTTTATGATACCTAACGCAATAAAATATATCCTATAACCTAGCCAGAGAACATATGTATGTTTTAAAAAAAAAAAGTACGTAACGCACTAACGGACAGACAGACAGAGAGACGTTGCATTTTATATATATTATAGATAGATAACCTGGCCAGAGAACATATGTATGTTTTAAAAAAAGCACGTAAATCGGTAAGTGGTTCTCCAGTGATAAGCGCACTAACGGACAGACAGACAGACAGACAGAGAGACGCTGCATTTTATATATATATTATAGATATAGATTATTATTATTATATAACCTGGCCAAAGAATATATGTATGAATTTAAAAAAAAGACACGTATATTGGATAAGTGGTTCTCGCGTGATAAACGCACTAATGGACAGACAGACAGACAGACAGAGAGACATTGCATTTTATATATATTATAGATTATAGATATTCTTTGATACATAATATTGTTCCATATTTAATGGTTTAGGCTGTGTATAGCAAGGGAACGCGCTACCGGCAAACTTTTTTTTTGCCAACTTCATTTACTATTATCGTCACTGCTCATTCCTTATGCGACCTATCGTAATAAAATATAGCCTATAACCTGGCCAGAGAACATATCTATGTTTTAAAAAAAAAGTACGTAAATCGGATAAGTGGTTCTCCAGTGATAAGCGCACTAACGGGACAGACAGACAGACAGACAGAGAGACGTTGCGTTTCATATATATTATAGATGTAATATCTGCGCACACTTTTTTTATACTATTTTTAAAAAAATCGCAAAAAAATCGCGAGTCCTTATCTCGAAAAGTACGGATCAAAAAATTTTGAAAAAATTCTGGGATATTCTCCACAGGGTGTAAATTGAACGAAAATTATCAAGAGTGTATTATCTTTAATAATTTATTTTTGGTATATATAAAAATTTCAAGGTCATCAGTTATCAGTTAAAAGAACTTTGTTGCAAACTTATTTGGAGTGTGTTTTTGTGAAGTCACTGATCATTTTATACCTCCATAACAAAAATTTTTATTTTAAAAGAAATCAACGTACGGAACACGAATTGCGCAAGTCCAATTTTCACTTGACCGGTTATTTTTTTTTTCTAATCAAAAATATAATGATTTTTATTTATTGAAAATTTTCATCTTTCTTTTTGCAAATATAGAAAGAAAAAAATGGCATTGTGGGGTGTTTAACCGAATGACGTAATATATATATATATATATATATATATCTATATATATATATATATATATATATATATATATATATATATATATATATATATATATATATATATATATATGAATGTCTATATACGTTTCCGAGCCGACATACCACAGTTAGCGAATCTGTATGCATGTCGTCAAATATTTACAAAACCTCTGAACTGCTTCTAATGAAAAGCCTTGATTCAGATTCCGAAAATTTTATTTTTGGGTGGTAAGCATTGTTAGATTTCTACCAATTTCTAGCGAATTCCTTACCCTTTTAATTAAATACAAATAAAATATATACAGTTACCTCACTCATTGTTCTGAAGCAAAGATAAATAAAACTATTAAACTAAAATTTAAAAAAAAAATTGGGCTTCCAAAAATTGATAAAAGTTACAAAAATAATTTTAAAATAGTGCCTACATACTTCTGAAGAAAATAATAATTAACATAAGGAGTCTTCGTTATTTTTAAATACTAATTACATGAAATATAATACATAAACACACAGAAATAAATTAAATTTACTGTCGAAAAGTATTAATAAGCTTTTTAGGATAGTACCTTAGAATATGTGTTAAGTACTCACTTTTAATTTCTAACTTTAACGTGAAAAAATAGCTCTCTCTCTCTAGTCTGGGAAGATTTTTTTATTAATCTTGATTTGAACTCATTTTTCAATAAATATAGTTTTTTAGCCATTTACACCAAGAACATCAAACCTAGCATAACCCTATGCAAATAGGAAAAATGATTAGATGAACTTTTCCTGAACTTAGGGCTTTTAAACCTGGAACTCGCTACATTAGGTTATGTTAGGTTTGGAGTTCGCTACATTAGGTTATGTTAGATTTGGAGTTCGCTACAGTAGGTTATGTTAAGTTTGGTCTACGCTATATTAGGTTATGTTAGGTTTGGAGTTCTTGGTTTAAAAGTATTAAGTTTAGGAAACGTTCATCTAATCATTTTTCCTCTTTACATAGGGTTATGATAGGTTTGATGTTCTTGGTGTGAATGGTTTTTTATAAAAACTATATTTATTGAAAAATGAGGTTAAAATCAAGATCAATAATCAAAAATCTTCCCAGACTAGAGAGAGAGCTATTTTTTCACGTTAAAAGTTAGATATTAAAAGAGAGTACTTAACACATATTCTAAGGTACTATTCTAAAAAACTTATTAATACATATATATATATATATATATATATATATATATATCTATATATATATATATATATATATATATTATATATATATATACATTTATATATATATATATATATATATATATATATATATATATATATATATTTATATTTGTGTATTTACGTGTTATATTTTTGTGTATTAATTAGATATTGCTGACATTCTTGCGTGTTTCACTAAGAGTGACATTTCTTTGGCTAATCATATTTTTCTTTTATATGAAGGTATGTAACTTTTTAAGGTTAAGGTTAAGGGACGATAATTATTTTGCACTTTTCATTTTACACTTTTTATTACTTTTTTGAAGTTGGCCTAATTTTTTTCTATTTCAGTTGGAAAAGCGAAAAAAAAAAAAATTAAGAATTAGCTGGATTACTGCTATCGGCATGGCCTCGATTATAGCGTATCTTAGATATACAATTTAATGAATGGATTATTTGATATCCTATGCAACTGCACCAAATAAATAATAAGAAATACGAGGAAAGTCATGTACATTTCATCACAGAAAATATAGCTGTTGCTATAGACAAAAAAACCGGTCAAGTGCAAGTTGAACTTGCACAATTAGTGTTCCGTACGTTTGATTGTTTTTTTAAAATAAAAATTTTTGTTAGGGTGGTATAAAATGATCAGTGACTTCACAAAACACACCCCAAATGAGTTTTCAACAAAGTTTGTTTCCAATCTTTACTGAAAACTGGTGACCTTGAATTTTTGTTTTTTTTTATAGATACCAAATAAATTATTAAAGGTAATGCACTCGTGATAATTTTCGTTCAATCTATACCCCTTGGAGAATATTCCAGAATTTTTTAAAAATTTTTTGATCAGTACTTTTCGAGATAAGGTAGGGGACAGCGATTTTTTAAAAGTAATACGAAGAAAAGTGTGCGCAAGTATTACATTATATATATTTTTTTTACTCGTGTTTTTCACAAGCTTTCATTTTGACACCACACTCGATGACCTAGTAAAAAAAATTTTTTTTCACTTCCGATTTCACCCCTCAAAACGAATCCCGTTAAGTCAAAATTTATGTTACGGTGGTATTTGTTCAATGATCAATGACTTCACAAAACACACCCCCTAATGAGTTTTCAACAAAAAAAGTTTTGTTTCCAATCTTTACTGAAATCTGATGACCTTGAAATTTTTGTTTTTTTTTATATACCATATAAATTATTAAAGGTAATGCACTCGTGATAATTTTCGTTCAGTCTACACCCCGTGGAGAAATATTCCAGAATTTTTTCGAAATTTTTTTTGATAAGTACTTTTCGAGACAAGGCCCGGGACAGCGATTTTTCGCGAATTTTTAAAAATAATACAAAGAAAAGTGCGCGCAAGTATAATATTTTTTTCATATATATATTTTTTACTCGTGTTTTCACAAGCTTTCATTTGACACCACACTCGATGACCTAGTAAAAAAAATTTTTTTTTCACTTCCGACATTCACCCCCCAAAACTAACCCCTTAAGTCAAATTTAATTTTTCTCAAAACTACATGGCTCTGATGAGGCCATCAAATCCTATATTATTACCAACTTCACCTTTCTATGTCAAATAGTTTCGGAGAAAAAATCGGGTGTGACAGACAGACAGACAGACAGACACCGAAGTGATCTTATAAGTGTTCCGTACGGAACACTAAAAAAAGACTGAAACAAAACGATGTCGAAAAGCAAAGCCGGCTGTCTACCGCCAGATCGTTAAAATGTCCTCGTCGTCGACTTGCTCAGAGATGCCGCATATATTTTTTCCTATTATTGTTTTGTAATTACAACTTCTACGCAATATCTCTAAAAACTCAATGAGGCACATTTTAACGTGCCGGCGGTAGCCAGCCGGCTTCGTTTGGCGGCGGCGTTTTGTACCACGTGCCGGTCTTTTTGTAGCCATAGCTATATTTTCTATAATATTAATTTAAAAAAAAGGCAATTTCAGATTTCTCTGTCAATGATTAGTGACTATAAGCGACAGGAATATAACCAAAGTCAATCCAAACCAGCGGTAGCTAAATAGTTTCTGAACTTCGTGCCTTTCTGCCAATTGGATGCATCTTTCTGTCAATCAACCATATTCACAATTCTTCAAAGCTGCCAGCTGCAATTTTAAAGCAAGTGTAAGAAAATACATTATCCTTTAAGATAATTTTTGATTTGGAGGAATAATGTTTTTTTTTTTTTGATAAAAATTCGTAATTAGAGGCTGCCGTGTAACATGGGGTTTGTGCACAGAGTTGCTACTTCCATTACTTTGTTAAAGCACCACGTAATCTCTCTCTTCATCAATTTTTCCAAATGAGCGATCATCTCGAAATTCGTTTTTATTAGAAAGGAAGCATCAAAACAATGTAATTAAAATTGCGTGTATCAGTTTGACTAATTCATAATCAAAACATTAAATTTTCTGGTTTATAAACTTCACTTGGTGGAAACAGAAATTTGAGGTGTTAGAGCACATGTTCGGATATTTACTCTTATCCTCGATGACGTCAGTTCTTTTTTTAAAATTCGAATACCACTTTGCAGACTTATCTTAGATTTTCTTTTCACAGTGAATGCCGTTTGAAGTAAGATTAGTATGAGACTAGTATACAAATGTCAATATAGACGCGGGAATTCACATAGAGTTTGGTTTGTAGAGTACGCGCTTGGTGGAACTTTAGCAGACGCCTAGACGTTTCGCTAGTGTATTTATTTGGTACATTCAATGTGGCTGAGAGCTTATGTCGCTGCCAGGTGCAATGTAAGCTTTCAGTAATCCACTTCCCTACAACGAGCTAGCAATGAATTCAGAGACCGAAATAAATGATAGTCTGACGGTGCAAGGTCCGGACTAAACGGTGGATACATTAAAACTTCCCAGCAAAAATGTGTGTGGTCTAACGTTGTCATCGTGGAAGGCACCCTTTCTGTTCATAGGTTTTGGCCAGTTTTTTAAAATTATCTGCTTCAGTCTTGTTCAATTTGCTAACAGTAGGAGTACAAAAATCAATCATCAAATACACAGCATCACTTTTTTCGCGTCCATCCAGGCTTTGCGATCGTTGATGGACCGTCCCATCCTTTTTCAACCATGATCTTTTTCGCCAACATTTATTGTCGTACGTGATCTACGTTTTATGGCACGTAATCTACGTTTTATGGCACGTGATCAACCACTTCAGCAATGGCTCGATTTTGTTACGTTTCTGTAGAGGTTCGCAGATAGAAATTCGATCGAGTCAATGTTTTAGAGTCAAATCATGTGACACCTAAACATCGAGTTTATTTTTGTAGCCAGCTTGCTCCAAATAGTTTAAAACCGTTGATGATATAATGAATGTTTAGTTTTCTTTGGCGAGTCGCTAAGATTGCCGGATCCCCCCCCCCGCTCAACCCCTTTTGTTAAATTCTATCAACTTTTTTCTGTCATCAGTATACAGTGTGTGACGAGCATCATTTACAATCTCTCGCCCTCCACCCCTATCCCGAACGAAAGCGACTGAACACATTTTTTAGCTATTGCTTTTGGTAAAGCCTACAAGGATGTGGAGTAGACAGAGAAATAACAGAAGTGATAAAAAGTATGTATGATACAACAAAAAATAGGGTAAGAACAATTAACGAAGAGTCAAGAGATTTCGAAATAACAAGCGGCCTAAACAAGAATGTGGGCCGAACCCTTTATTATTCGCAATAGTGCTGAACGAGGCAGTGAAAAGAGCCAAGCAGAAAATTAAACCGATGATACTGGGATACTGGAGCATGCATAAAACGAAATATCAGAATCTACTTTTTGCGGTTGATATGGCGATAATAGCAGACACAGAAGAAAACTCACAGCACAACCTAAATAATCTCAACGAGGAATTGGATAATTATAAATATGAGAATAAATATACAGAAGACGAAATCGATGATAATAGGACAAGAAAATAAAGAAACACGGTACATCAGGATAAATGGACTGAGTATAGAACAAATTGAAGAGTTTAAATCAGGATCAATAATAGAAGGAAATGAAAAACTGGAAAAAGAAATAACGATAACAATAGCAAAAGTAGGAACAATATACAATGTTTAAGAAAAACAAATCCTTGAGAAAGAGATATAAAGATTGAGGTAGTTAAAAAAATAACAGTAAAAACCCCACATTATTATACGGTAGTTAACATGGACCTCACAAGTAAAAGGCAAGAGTAGAATAAACGCAACGGAATTGAGATTCGTCTGGAGGAAAATAGATCGAAAATCAAGAACGGACAAAATTGGGAACGAAGTATTCAGAAACAAATTCAAAAATAAAACCAATAGTGACAAAAATTCAGGACAGATAACTGGGATGGCTGGGCAGATATAGAGGATGATGGGAAAGAAAGCACTAACAAAAAGAATATATGAGGGCCGACGAGTCCAAGGAGCAAAATAGAAGAGGAAGGGACCCAGGCAAGAGGAAGTAAAGAAGACTGCCCAGGAGAGAAATATTCAGTGGAGTGAAATTAAGAACCTGACACAGAATAGGAAGGAGTGGTAAGAGGCTGATCAACTCAACTCCACAGTCTTACACCTCACAGTAGAACAGACTTAGGAATAACGTAAAAAATTAAGTAAGCTTTCTGGTAAGTATCTTGATCATAAAACAGCACAAAATTTCATCATAAGCCTGCCCTCAACATTTTTGCCTTTATCGAAATAAAATTGTAAAACTTAGCGAACTTTTGAAAAAATTGCAAGACGCGGCACATAGCAATGTTCTTCGTTTTCGTGTCCAAGAACGGGGAGAGCTAAGACTTATATCCCATTACGGGAAAGGCTATAACTCCTATTTCGTCCTTAACTATTTTTATTTTACTCCTGAGTTATATAAGAAGTTCTCTGATCTGCGTACTTCACATTCAAATATAATGACAGAGAAAGGAATAAGTATTGTACAACACCATTACGATACCTTTTTAAGTACCCAGACACTTAATAATATAGTCAATGGACGTGAAAATATTTAAAAATGAAAGTACTCTCGACTCTTCTAAAAATTATAATTACTTATACTCATCACGAATTAAAGTAGCAACATTTTATTTGCCGTTAGTCATTGTCTGTTAACTAATCATAATTTCGTCAAAACAATTTTTGCATACATAATATTTAACAAAAACAA
>CM032448.1:102471493-102548993 GCA_019049505.1 Pachyrhynchus sulphureomaculatus
ATTGCCGAAGGGTTTTTTTTGTTCAAAAATAAAATAATTATAGTAGTTCAAATTTTAGTATGCAATATTAAAAATTGACTGGGTAATATTGCAGACAGTGTCTGTAAACAGGTAGCGGTCCCAATCCGCCGCCAGATCACATTTAATACTATAACTTTGTAACGGAAAGAAATTTTCTTAAAAAATTATGAATAATTCTTAGAAGTATAGAGAATAAAATATGTGTAAAAAAATCAAATTTTTGAAAATTCTAGGTGTATGCAACCCTTTAATAAAGAAAACTGGACTTTTCGACATGAATAATGTTTCCTTTAATTTGCAAAAGGCACAAAGTCGTTGGCGTTTAATTAAAAAAAAAAATAGCAGGCAAAATGAATAGAATATATGTAAAACATTTCAGTTTATAGCCTTTTTAAAATCTGAAAGTGTGGCATCTTGCACACAATTACAGAGAATAAATTGATGTGTGGCTAAAATGATGGTAAATCTACCATTAAGTATTAAGTTTATTACACCATGAGTATTATAATACGTGAACTATTACTATGTATTTACTTATTATTGATTCGCCTATAACTAAGTTAAATTCATTCTTCAAGGCACTATTTCACAAACCCATCTCTGACGGAGCTAAGCGGGCCAGAGGGGGCCTATGCTCTGTATATATATGTATATATATATATATATATATAATATATATATATATATATATATATATATATACATATATACATATATACATATATACATATATATATATATATATATATATATATATATATATATATATATATATGTATATATATATGTATATATGTATATATGTATATATGTATATATATATATATATATATATATATATATATATATATATATATATATATATATATATATATATATATATATATATGTATATATGTATATATGTATATATGTATATATATATATATATATATATATATATATATATATATATATATATATATATATATATATATATATATAACACATGGGCTGAAAAGTCCCGGGCCTAACAAAGAAAACACGGTTTTTTTGGTTCAAAATTAGCTTTATTCATCAACGTAATCTCCATCAAGAGCAACGCAATCATTCCAGCGCCGCTTTAACAATGGCCAAACACTGCTCAGAATCATCAACACGTTCTTGTTTTTGATAAACAGTGAGCAAACGCGGCACCCACTTTGAACAGAGCTTTCTCATAGTCAAATGCTCATGCAATATAAAGCCAACACGTTCTTTTGATATCTTTACGATGTCAGCTAACTCACGCAACTTCACTTTTCGATCATTCAAAACGATTTTATGGATTTTTTTGATGTTTTCTGGTGTGTTACCGCCTCATTTGGACGTCCACTGCGTTGTGCATCATCGGTGTCTCTACGACCACGTTTGAAGTCAGCAAACCAACGTTTTATTGTTGTTTCTGATGGAGCGGAGTCCCCATAACACTTTTCAAGCCATTGCTTCGCTTGAACGGTATTTTTTTTTTCCCATCAAGAAGCAGTGTAAAATTAAAACACGAAATTGTTTTTGATCCATTGTTTTGAAAATAACAAAAGTAGCGTCACTCTTAGCACAATAACTCACAAACTAATGAATAGAATATCATGAAATTTTAACAGCTGTCTTTTGAAGGTTAGTATTAACTGAAAAAAAGGTGACTGCAATAAAACTAGCGCCATCTATGTGTTAGGCCCGGGACTTTTCAGCCCATGTGTTATATATATATATATATATATATATATATATATATATATATATATATATATATATATATATATATATATATACATATATACATATATACATATATACATATATACATATATACATATATACATATATATATATATATATATTATATATATATATATATATATATATATATATATATATATATATATATATGGTGCCTCATATGCATGGAATAATGATTCGACAGCATTTATTAATCAGTGTATCAAAAAAATATTTAAATAAAAGTTATAGGGTGTTATACGGCTCACATGCTGACGTTGACAATAAAATGTTTTGAACTGTCAATTCGAAGAAATTACGCCATCTTGATTTTTTTTTAAATAGAAAGCCCTGTATATTATACCAGAAATTCTAGATATTATACCATATGTCTAAATTGAACTGTTTTGGAATTATTGTCTTTTGAAATTTAAAATTAAAAATAAAAGACAAAAAACTATTACATACTCTAGGTTTATTTTTAAGATTACAATAGCTCAAAACGTCTACCATTAACAGCGAGGCAATGACCTAAAAATCGTATTTTGTCAGAAGCTAGAAATATGATCACAATGAAATTTTTATTTTTTGAATTTGAAATATGTTTGTTAGATTAGTATAAGAATTTAAACGTTTATGTTTTGATTACAAGTTATGTTTCACTTATTTTACAATCAATAATTAAAGAACTCTGATTTTCGTAAAACCGCCTGTCATAAGGACAACTATCAAATATTTTTACCCTGTTACTTGCAGTTTGAGGTTATTGTTTTTAAAGGACACTCTAACGATATAATTTATTGCAAGACATAAAGGAATACATGTCATTTAGATATTTTTTTTAAGTTTACGATTTATTGTTTATTCAATTTGTCAAGTGTCTAATTTATTTTTTGTGTGCTGTATAGTCAATGTCTTTGTTACTTTTTTTACTAAAAGTAATATTCTCTAGTTTTCTTTTCTTCTTTTGCAATAGAATCGTGACACTAGAGTGTCCTTAAAAAAACAAAAACCTTAAACTGCATGTTATAGAGTAAAAGTATGCGATACTAGTCCTTGCGACAGCTGCGAAAATCATCATTTTTTAATTATTGGTGGTGAAAAAAGTAAAACATAGCTAGAAATCAGCAAATGAATTTTAAAATTCTTCTATCAATCTAACCAGTGTATGTCAAATTCAAGAATACACATAATCCTTAACCATCTCGTGAACTGTTTTTCTTTGTCCAATCTAGTTGGCGGAATACGTCTTCTAGAGTTGTAACAAATAGCTTAGGAGAGATTGTATCTCCCTGTCTTGCACTTCTTTCTTTACGTATTCGTTTTGTACTAGGTTTTATTTAAATCTTTGCGTTTTCATATATATATCTTTGAGTAGGGTAGTGTATCTAGATTGAATTCTACAGTTGTTCAAGCCGTTGATTTCGACAGAATGAAAAGCCTTCTCATAGTCTATGAAGATTATATAAAGTTTGAAATTGTATTCATTGCTCTTCTCTAAGATATTTCTCGTTGTCTGTAAGTGGTTGCATGTGCTATAGCCGGATCTAAAACCAGCCTGTTCGCACGGCTGGTAGGAATTTAACTTTTTTTTTTTTAATTTATTGAAGATGATTTTACTCAAAAGTTTTAAATATGAGATAGTAAGCTAACCGGGCGATCATTGTCTAACTTTCTGATATCTCCCTTTTTGTGTAGAAGTATTACTTCTGATGTATGCTGCAATGTTGGTATTTTGCCAGATTCTAGACATACGTTGAAAAGTTCGATCAATTCTTGTTTTAAGTCCTCTCCGGCCCCCAATAGCATTTCCGATAAAATACCCTCAGGGACTGCTGCTTTGTTATGTTTCATTTCCTTCAGTGCATTATTAATTTCCTCTACAGTAACTTCTGGTAGTTCTTCCGTATCTATATTTTGTATTTTCTTTTCAATCTATTTTCTTTGTTCTTCATTGGGTGTTGTATGTCCCTATTCGTTATTACTTGTCCTTCACTATTTTCCAATTTAATAATCCCTTTTCTTCCATTATTCAGTTTCTTGCTTATTACTTTCGGGCCTTTATTTTCTACAATGGTTTCCAAAATAACTTTATGCTTGTGCGTTCTTATATCCTTTCTGATCTCTTTTCTTATTAACTCTTATAAGCTCCGTCCCCTCTATTCTGTGCTCATCTCTGTTCATATTTCTTCTTCTTTCCATGAGTTGTTTCATGTTGTCACTTATTTTGTCCTTTTGTTTTCCAGTTTTTGGGGGTATTGCAGCGGAGGCTGCTTTAATTATGGATGTTAGTTTTTCAGCTTTTGTATCTATTGTTTCGATGATTGTATTATCTTTAATCCCTTGTAGTAGTTCTGTTGTTTTCAGCTGGTACATTATCTTTGTATACTGTTTTCAAATATATGAATACTCTAGCCCGCATAGGTCTATCGTCGCTCCCTATAGTACACCTATTCAACACTGTGACATCCTGTATTATATTTCTGTGACTGGAAATGACAAAATCTATTTCATTTTTTGTCTCAGAGTTAGAACTTCTCCACGTCCATTTCCTATTGTCGCTTTTCTTAAAGGACGAATTCATTATCTATAGGTTATGTTCTTCCGTAAAATTAATTAGAATGTTGCCTCTTTCGTTTCTATTCCCGAATCCAAATTTCCCTATGGTTGTTTCTCCATTCTGTTGTTTATCTGTTTTTGCATTAAGATCTCCTATTATTATGGTGTAATTCGCTAGATTTGATCTAATACAACTCGTTATGTCTTCGTAGAATTTCTCTACTTTATAGAGGGTAGTTACCACTAAATAAAAAAATCGAAAAATATGTCCTAGATTTTCAATTAGCTTTAATTAAGACCTTTTACGTTAAGTTTGCTTTTTTTGTCTCCAAGTTATGAAGGTTGCCAAAACCGGCTAAAATTCACACTTTTTTGCGGTTATTCTTTGTAGTTGTGGCACTCGATAAAATGATCTGTGTAGATTTTTACCAAATTCATAAAACTGTCAATATCCCGAAATCTAATGATTTTTCATTTAGGTCATATTTACATGTTCTGGTGGAGTTATGAGCTGGCCTATCAGCCCTCGACAGAAATACGTAGGCTTTTGGGATACCCTATATATATATATATATATATATATATATATATATATATATATATATATATATATATATATATATATATATATATATATATATATATATATATATATATATATATATATTTATATGTATATATATATATATATATATATATATATATATATATATATATATATATATATGTATATATATATATATATATATATATATGTATATATATATATATATATATATATATATATATATATATATATATATATATATATATATATATATATATATATGTACAGTCGACACTCTGTATAGTGAAAGACCAAAATGTTGACCGAAATTTCACTATAGAAAGTTTTTCACTATATAAAGAAAAAAAATCCGTAATATTGCTATGTATGTATTTTATATTGGTAATTGAAAAAATTGCACTATAAAGAGTTTTTCTCTATATAGAGTTTCACTATAAACAGTGTCGACTGTATGTATATATATATATATATATATATATATATATATATATATATATATATATATAATTATACAAGACTTGTATGGGTACGTGATCGCTGACTTGCGGTAAATCACATGACACCAGAAGAAAATAATAGAACTTTAAAAAATTCCTACTAGGAAGTGCATACAATGCTTACGAAAACAATTTTACTATGTGCACGAAAAATTCTAATATAATGTCTTCATAATTATTGTTGATAATGACATTATAATTACTTCTGTTGACAACGCAACTGCACACTGTAATATTTCAGAAAACGTTTAATTTATGTAATAATATTTTTGCAACGGACCTATTAAAATTTTTAAACACAGTTTTACCATAATCTAGCGAATATCTAACCTGAACTAATTCATTCGTCTATGGTCTAATCGTAATATATACCGAAAAGTTTCATTGCGCAATATAGTTGAGCTGTATTTATTATGCGAATTAGTATCTGCCTGCAGTTTAGTACGCGTTAATTATGTGTTTTACACAATGAATCGAATCAATTGCGATTTTCCGACATCTGAAAAAATGACATTTTTGACACGTCGCAATTGCGTAGCGACGAAACAGTGCTATTGGCGTTGTAATGCCTTACGTTTTTCTATCTACGCTTGAATGGGATTATTGATTTTCTCTTTAAAATTAATATATTTGGGACCCTTGGAAAATATATAGTGGCTTATTGGATTAAGACCGTTTCATCCGGTAATGCTGGATATTGTCATCTCACTTAGGCTAACTGACGAGCTGACAAGCGATAGATAAACAGTCCTTTAGGGGCACTCAGGATAATAATATATATAAAATTCAACGTCTCTCTGTCTGTCTGTCCGTTAGTGCGCTTATTACTGGAGAACCACTTATCCGATTTACGTGCATACATATGTTTTCTGGCCAGGTTATAGGCTATATTTTATTACGTTAGGTAGCATAAGGAAAAGCAGTGGCAATAATAGTGATTCAAGTAGGAAAAAAGTTTGCCGCTAGCGCGTTCTCTTGCAATACATTGCCTAAACCATTAAATATGGAACAATATCATGTAGCAAAGAATATCTATAATATATATAAAATGCAACATCTCTCGGTCTGTCTATCTGTCCGTTAGTGCGCTTATCACTCGAGAACCACTTATCCGATTTACGTGTTTTTTTTTTAATTCATACATTTCATCTCTGGTCAGGTTATCTATAATCTTCTATAATATATATAAAATGCAACATCTCTCGGTCTGTTTATCTGTCCGTTAGTGCGTTTATCACTCGAGAACCACTTATCTGATTTACGTGCTTTTTTTTTAAACATACATATGTTCTCTGAAAAGGTTATAGGCTATATTTTATTACGTTAGGTAGCATAAGGAATAAGCAGTGACTATAATAGTGAATCAAGTCGAAAAAAAGTTTGGCACCAGCGCGTTCTCTTGCAATACACTGCCTAAACCATTAAATATGGAACAATATCATGTAGAAAAAGAATATCTAATATATATATATATATATATATATATATATATATATATATATATATATATATATATATATATAATGCAACGTCTCTCTGTGTGTCTGTCCGTTAGTGCGCTTATCAATCGAGAACCACTTATCCGATTTACGTGTTTTTTTTTTAATTCATACATTTCGTCTCTGGTCAGGTTATCTATAATCTTCTATAATATATATAAAATGCAACATTTCTCTGTTTGTCTGTCTGTCCGTTAGTGCGCTTATCACTCGAGAACCACTTTTACGTGCTTTTTTAATTCGTACATATGTTCTCTGGCCAGGTTATAGGATATATTTTGTTACGTTAGGTAATATAAGGAATGAGCAGTGACGAAAATAGTAAATGAAGTCCACGCGAGCGGAGCCGCGAGCACGGCTAGTTACTGGATAAATGAATTTAAACGTGGCCGTACGAACACTGCAGATACTGCACGTGAGATTTCTTTTGGACAATTGGTACATAAAATTCGTGGGATCGTGATGGGAAGATCGTCGCATTAAGCTTCGATGTTGACTCCAGGTCAAAAATATACGAGGAAGGAGATTACAAAATCATTTAGAAAAGTTGCAGCGTAGTCCGAAGAATTTCTGAAGCCGCTTTGTGACTGTAGATGAAACATAGGTCCACCGTTAGTTCCTGGAGACAAGTCAAAACAGTGGTCTGACGAAGGCGAAAATGCTCCGAAAAAAGCGAAAACAGTTTTATCGGTGAGAGAGGTTATGTCAACTGACTCGCAACGTATCATCATGATTGACTATTTGGAACAGGGTAAAACAGTGCCTGCCTCTTATTATATTGGACCGTTTGTATAGTGAGTTGAAGCAGAAGCAACCAAGATTAACGCTCAAAAAGTGTTATCTCATCAAGACAAAACGCATGCTCACACATCGATCCTTGCAATGGCAAAAGTGCACTAGCTGGGCTTCGAAATAGCTCCTTATTCAAAATATTCCTCAGATTTGGCCTCAAGTTATCTTTTTTTTGTTTCCTAACCTGAAAAATTCGTCGAATGAAATCGTTCTATAAACCAGTATATGCCAGTACCAGCTTCGTGCTAACGCACGACAATACGAGGCGACACGCAGCTGCATCGGTGCGGCAGTACCTGGCGGAAGTGGGAATACCCACTTTAGGCTGGCCTGCGCGGAGTCCTGACCTCAGTCCAATCGAGCACATATAGGATAAGCTCAACAGAAAGGTTCGAGCCAGAAATAAAGTCCCTTCATTGCTGACAGACTTAAAGGTTGCGATGGCGGAAGAGTGGAGAGGATTCCCACAGACAGTGTTGAAACAATTTTTTTTCTATATACATAAACAAATTGAAAAATAACTTTTTGTTTTTGCAAAAAAAAACTTTTTTTTTTACAAGACTTTTCAATCCACCCTTGTAAAGCCGGGTTTCCACCAAACAAAAACTGTTTTTTCTCCACAAAAAGAGCCATGTTTTGTAAAAAATTAACAGTTCCGAAAACATGTTTATCGGAGAACAGTGTTTTTAATAAACAAAACACTTTCCCATCTCGAGTCGGTACATCAAAAGAAATTAAATTTGTTCGTATTTTTTAGTCGGTTTGGTTGGAACACCTGAATGGTGTAGTTTTGTTCTCTGCGACATTTGTACTCTACTCTTTCAAGTTTTTATCAGCTGTATGCGATTTATGAAGAGTTTGTCAACACTTAAAGTAAGTACCATTTTTAGTGTTATAAGATGACTTCGGTGTCTGTCTGTCTGTCTGTCTGTCTGCCTGTCCGTCCGTCCGTCTGTCTGTCTGTCTGTCTGTCACACCCGATTTTCTCTGAAACTATTTGTCATAGAAAGTTGAAATTTGGTAATAGTATAGGAATTGATGGCCTCATCAGAGCCGTGTAGTTTTGAAAGTTAAATTTTGATTTAAGGTGTTAGTTTTGGGGGGTGAAATCGGAAGTGAAAAAAAAATTTTTTTTACTAGATCATCAAGTGTGGTGTGAAATGAAAGCTTGTGAAAACACGAGTAATATATATATATATATATATATATATATATATATATATATATATATATATATATATAATGTAATGAAAAAATTCTGGAATATTCTCCACGGGGTGTAGATTGAACGAAAATTATCACGAGTGCATTACTTTTAATAATTTATCTGGTATATAAAAAAAAACAAAAATTTTAAGGTCATCAGTTTTCATTAAAGATTGGAAACAAACTTTGTTGAAAACTCATTTGGGGTATGTTTTGTGAAGTCACTGATCATTTTATACCTCCGTAACAAAATTTTTTATTTTAAATGCAATCAACGTACGGAACACTAATTGTGCAAGTTCAACTTGCACTTGACCGGTTATTATTTTTAAATAATACTCTTTTGAACGATGAACTTTTTACTGTGTACACCGAAATCTCGATAATTTGCTTATGGTAATATATGTTTCTGAGGCCGCTGATTCCTGTAAAAATAGTTGTTTTAGTAAAAATTTTGAGGATTTTGAGTTATTGCCAATTTTGGTTATTTGATGCTGTTTTGTATAGTTTTTTCAGCCGAGAAAGAAAGAACGGGAAATTTCTGGGTCAACAATATTATTTTAAAGTAACTAATATTGGATACTATAATAATTTTGGCAAAAATTAATCTAGTTTTCAATAAACGGCCAATTTTCAGTTTATTTAAAATTGTATTTCTTTGTTTTTCAATTGAAATTTATCAAGTGGGAATTATTAGAAGATCTACTTGTATGAGGTATATAAAAATGGATAATATTATTTTGTTCACAATAAGTTTTGTTCGTAGTAATTGATCATTTTTGGACCATTTTGTTTCTTTTTTTATAATTTTTTATTAATATGCAAAATAAATTGCATTCTTCAAGTGGATACATATGATATATATATACATATATATACACTACCGTCAAAAAGTATTTGCTCACTTAGAAATTTCAATGTAACTGCTAAAATGTAATACCTAATTAAACCCCTTTATTATATTAGGTAAACTTGATTGCTCTTAGTGTGTCCATCATAAAATTGTTTAGATAAGCCTTTTTGGTGAAATCACAAATTAAAAACCAATTAGAACAAATTTCTAAGTTTTTCATGATAATCGTTTTGAGGCGATTTCTGAGAATTCCAGTTGAAGTAAGAACTCATTTAAAGTTTTTAGGGATTATAGACATTCCTAGTGACATTTTTATGATAAAAACTATGCTATAAATACCATTGCCCTTTTGGAAATTAACCATTTGCAAACAGTACTTTGTCATTCACACAGACTCAATTGTTTTGTGAAAACGCCAAAAATGAAAGAAGTTTCCGTTGAAAATCGGGCTCTGATAATTGTGATATACCAAAATGGTCACTAGAGTCGACAAATCGCGAGTGATATGCGGATGCCAAGGAGAACGGTGGACTACAGTGAAAAAAAAATTTCTGCGGGATATGGAATTCGTTCCGGAAGGCCTCGAAAAACGACTCCCTCTGAAGACAGAGCTATAACAATGTCCAGCAGACGTAGTCGCCTCCTAACCGCACCAGAAATCACGGCTCAAGTAAACCTGAAGCGACCCATTCCCATCAACGTGACAACCGTGAAGAACGGGTTAGCAGAAGGTGGACTACACGGGAGAGTTGCAGTGAGGAAACCACTTCTTAGGCAAGTGAATAAACGTAAACGATTAGAATGGGCCCGAGAACAAGAAAATTTGACATCAGAACAATGAAATTCCATCCTTTGGAGCGATGAATCTAAATTCGAAATTTTCGGTTCAAATCGACGAGTTTACGTGCAGTGGTCAGCTGGAGAGAGGATGTTAGAAGCCTGTCAGTTGCCTACAGTAAAACATGGTGGAGGTTCAGTAATGTTTTGGGCTTGTTTTGGCAACGGTAAAGTTGGAAAAATCTTTAGGATAGAAGGAATCATGTGAAAAGAACAGTATCAAAAAATTTTGATATTTTTCAGGGGAAATTTATTTTTTCAGCATAACAACGACCCCCCTAAACATTCTGCTAAACAAATTAGAGAACTTTTGGACCAATGGAAATCCGATGACGTCTTGGAAGTGATGACTTAGCTTCCACAATCATCCGCTTGAACCTCATCGAATTGCTGTAGGACCATTTGGACAGGTGGGTTCGAAAACTCAATCCAACATCAGAAAATCACTTGTAGGAACTTTTACAAGCAGAATGGGTTAAAATAACCGAAGAAACTCTGAAGACACTACTGGACAGAATACGGAAACTCTGTAAAGCGGTAATTAATAATAAAGGCGGTCACATAGATGAGAAAAATCCTGGAAAATCGTGAATATTTTTCCGATTTTCTAGACTCTAAATAATGCGAAAGTAAATAATAATTCTTAAATTTAAAAAAATATATATTATCTGGGTTTTTGTTGTCTTGGGACTGAAATAACTAGGTAGGCAAATACTTTCTGACGGTAGTATATATAAATATACATATATATATATATATATATATATATATATATATATATTATATATATATATATATATATTATATATATATATGACACAGAATATTATTCAATATATAATAAATATTCGCTTGTCAAGTACAATTTTTTCGCACATTAATAAAAAAAAGAACCAAACTGATCAAAAAATAGTCAATTACTATAAAAACTTATTCCGAACAAAATAATATTATTCATTTTTGAATGCATTATACAAGTAGATTATAATCTTTAAAAAATTCCCATTTGGTATATTTCAATTAAAAACAAAGAAATAAAATTTTTAAATAAATTGAAAATTGGCTATTTATTGAAAAGTAGACTAATTTTTTCCAAAATTATTATAGTATATATTATTTACTACCTTTCCTTGTTCTTTCGTCATCAGCTAAAAAAACTATTAAAAAAAAGCTGAAATTAACCAATAGCTTGACTATGACTATTTTTACAGTAATCAGCGACCTCAGGAACATATATGACTATGAGAAAATTTTCGAGATTTCAATGTGCACAGTAAAAAAATCATGGTTTAAGATTAATATTTAAAAAATACATTCTTCAACTTTAAGCCAAATTTACAAAAAAAAAAAAAATTAATAAAAAAGTTGTAGGTACAAGTTGAAGCGCTATATCTAGTGAGTATTCAAAAGAAAAAAAATAATCAATTTCTTAAAAATTGAAGGGCAGCCGAAAATTTTGATTTGTACAGTGGGACCTTATCCCACCGTGTATCGATGTCAAAATTCGTAACAACCTGAATGGTGATCTATGTACTGTTTTCATAAACTCCTTGGGAAAATCTTAAAAATTTATAAGACAATAATTGTAGTTAAATATAGATATTTTATGTTGATTTACAAATGATTTATATGGTTTTATATTTTTTAATAACAAAGACGTTCTTTTATGTACTGTACAATTAAACAAAAACTAAAAAACAGTTATATTTTTTATAAACAAAAACAATAAAAAAATCTTCGCTCTGCCATTTTACTACTTTCAATTTCCTCGAGATATCGTCACACACTAGGTCAAGAAATAACGCTTCGAAGAAGACACCCAACCATACAGTCTTCACTTTCGGTGGACGTTGGCGCCAGGGGGAAGTGGGGCACCTACGGAGGGGTCCGCACAGGGGCTTTTCCTTAAGCTTTAAGACTCCCACTAACGATTTTAACCCTCTTTTTTACTTTGATATAAATATGAAAGAGTACGCGTGATTCGGGTAGTAGATTTTACTTGATAACCATAGGTGGTGGTGTTTTTCAGTGTCACTATGAGGATTTTAGTGGTAGGTATATAGTGTTGAATTAGTGTTTTCGGTGATATATTATATTTATGGACTACCCTTTATGGATTACAAAAAAATAAGTGTTTTTCTAATAAGGCTACGCACGCATAGCAGATTAAAATTGGATTAATACAAATTGGTAAGCCCTTAAGCCTTATAGTAATCGAAGATTTTCAAATTGTCACAATAAACAAAAAAACTGCTGTGCCTGCGATGCCTGAATCTAAATTTAAAGTAATTGAAGGACGACTAAATTGCCTGATTAACTAAAAAAAATAAAACTAGCAGTTTTATTTTTTTAGTTTTAGTTCCATGTTTCCATATTTTAATGTGCTGGTTGCTCAAAGCAGTTATGGTTCCATTTTACTTTTTATTTTATCATCTTTAGTGTTCTGTATGGATCACTTTAATATCTGTCCGTCTGTCATTCCGAAACTATTTGACATAAAAAGTTGAAATTTTACAAAGAAAGAGTTTAGTTTTTTAAAGGGTTAGGGGGTGAAATCGGAAATTAAAAAATCTCTCTAACATAAAAAATATTTTTATCAGTAATTTCATCCCACCATTTTCTATAATGTATTATTTTCAACAAAAATAAAAATATTATTTTATAATTAGGTTACATTTAATCCAAAGTTAGCGCTATGACAGCAGTTCTGATAAAACTTCAATCAAATTGGTCCCAAATTGGTGCTAAATATGAATTAATACAAACATTCTAGTTATTGCATCTAATGAAAATAAATATAGTTATAGCTTTATTCCGATTAAAGAACGTAATATTACATATTTATTACGTGTATGCGGGTGTGCTGATATAAAATTTTGCTATTTATTTTGTACATGAAAATAAATGTAACTAATATTTTTAACAAAAATTATAACATTGATTTGTAGTAAATTTTAATCTTGTTTATAATTTCAGTATCTATATGATTACTATCTTGCATTTAACTAAACACTATAATTCTTAAAAAACATTATTGTTACTATTATTTTAAAATTTGTTCCTTATATTATGGAATAACATCGTTTAATATTTACCCATTTTGCTATGTAACCACGAAAATTAAATGACTGCAGTTTATAAAAGTATAAACGGGCCTAATTCGCAATTTTTCAAAAATAAGAGTTGCTTGATTTTTGCAACTGACACCTTTCAAGTTGCGCATATGTTTCTGAAATAAAAAGGGTCGGTAGAGGCACACTGAGGATTCCCAAAGGATACGAAAACCTACAACATGGGCATAAATATAAATTAAAACTAGACGTATATTAACTCGAGCTTTAAAATTATTACTCAAAAAACAAGATGAGGCTAGTTTCCCTGCTAAATATGATGATATGATCTGACAAGGATAAAATATAATATATATTCACACCAAAAAATTTGCCTTTAAATCATTTTTGACACTTTTGTGGCTGTTTTTAACCCATAAAATTACACTCAGATTACTAAAATTTAACAGAACTGACTTTTTAGGGTTCAACAACAGTCTATTTGATCTGCGTTCAATTTGCAATTTTGGTTGAATAGATATTTATTTTTTTTTAGAGTTTTAAGATTAAGGTCTGTATATACCTAGCTGTGGTAGACCGGACGGTGCTGTTAGTCAGGATTCGATTTCTTTATTAGAGGGATGCAAAACATAAAAGTAAGATTCAATATCGAAGGAAAGAAGATTTTAGATGTGTGCCACAGGCAGATTTGTTCTCATGTTCCAGTTTGCTTGATCTAAAATATCCTTTACTAATATTATGCAAAAGTAGCTAGTTTATCCAATATTCCGTTTCGCAAGAAGTCTCGGATGGAGAGAGAATAGAGAGAACTTCTCTCTAAGAGAGAAGCTGAGCCTGAAGACAGCCATTTTTGGCCTTATTGTGTTTTTCGTTTTTAACTAGAATATTATGTAGTTAATAACAGTATATTAGGGAATGTCCCTTTGGGCTAATGATTGCTTGTTTCTTTGTTATAAAAAAACACTTTGATGTACTGAAGAAGAAATAAATATAATTTCGAAAGCTCGACTAATAAAAAAGGTTCTTTTACTACCCAAGGCAATAAAGAATTAAATAAAGACTGCATCCCACTAAATTTAAAGTATATTTTTTTCTTAACTAGTCAGTCGCGACTAGTTCTGCCTTTATATATATATATATATATATATATATATATATATATATATATATATATATATATATATATATATAGATAGAGAAAGAGAGAGAGAGTTTTTTGAAAATCCCTTATAAAGCTGGTATATTTCTGTACCATTACCTAGTGAAAAAAAATATGAATATATAACGCCTCTTGATAATAAATATGATGATATAAAACTAACTTAATGAAGTTTTAAATTTTTAATCGTCGACGGTAAATAGAAAAGTACTTACCCATATCCAATTTACTGTTGCAATCAATTGACTGTTTTCCTATTTGCATGCTTCTAAATAACAAGCAACAAACAACTTGTTCCTTGTTAACAATTAAAAATTTCCTAGTAAACAGTACGTTACAGACAACACAGGTAGGTGAAAATTTCACCGCAATGTTTTCATTTAGTTATCACTAAATCTAATTATCATTAATTGTCATCAACATCAATTAAACTTAGGATACTTTTTGCATTATCTGTCTCTTCAATTCACTTTCAAAACTCCCTTTCTCTCTCATTTAGAAATTCAATGCTCATCTCCGCTATTCCAGCGGCCGCGCATAATTTGAAGAAATCAAATTTAATAAAAATAAGCATTTAGGTATGTCTTCAGTCGACTCGAGGGGTCACCCATTTGAATATATTATACCATTGTCATATATATATATATATATATATATATATATATATATATATATATATATATATATATATATTCCTGGACTATGAAAATACAAACAAGGACACTATAATTACATAATATTTATATTTAAAATTATTTCATACCTCTTTTTGAAAGGACAGACCGGTAAAGAAATTTACTACATACTTAATACATTGAAGGAACAATGTCCTCCCTATACCACTATCCAAAATTAAGTTGCGCATTTTAAGAGAAGAAGAACCAACATTAGTCATAAACACCGTGCTACAAATCTGCGTTTACCCGAGCAAATATTGAGGCTGCGCATGAAATGATTTTGGATAATTGAAGAATTAGGCTGAAACGTATAGCAGAGTCTGAACACCTTACACGAACGTATGTTTCACCTTGTCAATTATATGGGAAAATTGGAAGTTACCTGGATTCCTAAATGACTAAGAACAGACCAACAACGACTGAGAGTCACAACATCCAAGCTGATGTATGGCAGTTTCGAAGAGCATTCATCTAACTGTTTAGATAACTATGGATGAATGTGGGTCTATTATTATGGTCCAGGGACAAAGGGATAGTCGAAGGAGTGAAAACATGCTGGCTAACCTTGCCCTAAAAGTGTCTCTTACAGAAATCAGCAAAATAGTTTCTTGCTCCGGTCCTTAGGGATAAGGATGATATATTTCTTACAAATTACTTGGAAACACGACGAAACAGTAACTGGAGAATATTATTCTTCATTATTCCCTAGGCTGTCTAAACAGTTTTCGGCCTGATCCATAGATGGCGTTAGAAACTGTGAAACCATAATTGTATCGGAAAGTTTCATCCTTTATATAAACACATGTAAAATTTATTTCGATTTATCAATTCATTCGAATAGTAGCAGCTGTTTAATATTTACGTGTCATTAATTTTTTTAAATGGAAAAAATTGAATATCGTGCAGTAATTAAATTCCTTTGTTTTGGATGATTTAACACCAACAGAAATTCATCCGACATTATTAAAAGTGTTTAAGGAGGCATCATCTTCACTTTCCACGGTGAAAAAATTGGCTTCTCTTTTTAAATCTGGTCGTACAAGCCTCGAAGATGATCCAAGCGAAGGTCGTCCAAAAATTGCTACAACACCACAAATCATTCAACAAGTCCATGGTATGGTGGTTGATAATTGATGAGTAAAAGTGCTGAAACAGAACAAAGTGGAAATATTTTGCATGAAGAATTATATATGAAAAAGTTTTGTGTAATATGGGTGCCGCAATCGCTGACAATTGACCAAAAACGCATTCGAATACGTATTTCTCAAGTGTGTTTGGATCGTTTTGAGCAAAATAAAATGGATTTGAAGCATCGTTTCATAACTATTGATGAAACTTGGATCTACTATACATTAGAGCGAAAAAAAAGAATCGAAACAATGGTTTTGAAGCCAGTGGAAATGCACTAAAGAAGGCAAAAACGGTTCCATCAGCAAGGAAGGTTATGGCAATAGCTTTTTGGGAGTACAAAGGTGTTTTGTTGATTGATTATCTTCAAAAAGGTAAAACAATTAACTTTGAATATTATTGTATCCTTTTCGATCAGTTGGATGTAAAAATTCATGAGAATAGATCTGTTTTAAAGAGGGAAAGAATCATTTTTCATTAAGACAATGCACGTGTTCACACAAGTGTTTCACCGATGGCAAAATTCAACGAATTAAAGTACGAATTGCTTGAAAATCAAGCGTATTCAGATTTGGCTCCCTCTGACTATTATCTATTTGCAAATCTGAAAAAATTCCTCGCTGGAAGGCGTTTTACATCAAATGATGAAGCTATTGCAACCGTGGATGGATATTTTGCAGATCTTCCGGAATCACACTTTAATGATGGTATTGAATTACTGAAAAAATCGTTGAAATAATTGTATTAAAGTTTCAGGAGAATAGTTTGAAAAATAATCCATAACCCCCTGTTTTAACTCCGTCGGATTATCTATTCCCAAAACTGAAAAGACATTTGAAAGGACACAAATTTCATTTAAATGAAGAACTAACAAATTTCGAAGACTGGTTTGTAAACCAAATTAAAGAATTTTGTTTAAAAGTTCTAAAGTTACTTTATAACCTGCACTAAGTTATAAAGCTGAAAGGAACTTACCAATATGGTTCCATAAAGAAGTTATATATTTTTTTATTTCTCAGCATTTAAATTTCAAAAAAAGGAAACTCTGTCAATAAGAAACTGCTACATATTCATTGTCAATTTCAACCCATTTCCCGCTTAAAGAATACGCAACACTTTTCCTTTAATCCATTTGTTAAACATTATTCTTTAATTACAATTATAACTCGTCAAGCGTTTTATACGATACATACACATCCTTTTACTTTCTGCGGAACAATAGGAAAAAATGCATTTGTGTAGTTTGTTGACATTTTTTTAAGGAATTGCATGTGACGTTACTTTATTTAACAGCATGTCAAATACCCTATAATACAAGGAAACAATTTTATCTTCCATCAATTACTTCTATTCATGATTCTTATTATTATTATTATTATTATGCTTTGGCTTTGGCACTCTCATTACGGAAGATATTAACTTGCCACAGATATACCTATTTAGATACAGTCGGTCAAGCAAGAAAATATCGCATATGGTTTATTAAAAAATGTATTTATTTCTAGGTTTTTTACATCGTTTGACAATAAAGGTTTGCTATTAAAATGCTATTGATTCAGTAGCTCATCAAATCTCCATCAGCGTCGATGATTGCCTGGCAACTTCGGGGCATACTTGAGACGAGATTTTCCGCGGGCAGAGATTAGGGCAAAAAATTTCCAAATTACTTGAATTTACCGTGACAGTGTGCGCCTTTTTACTTTGACGCTTTTGCTTGATGTATGACCAAACGTTCTCGATTGTTATTTTCATTTCCACTTACCATACGTCTTACTTCGATGTTTGGGGTTGTTATCCTCTTAAAGAAACCATCGTTTGGCAGTCGATACTAATGCCTTCTTGTAAATCTGGATTACCTTTTTAGCGTTCAAATTGTAGGTATAGATCTTCGAGTCTTCCAAAACCTTTTTTCGAAAGACATCCCCAAACATAGATCATCACAGGGTTTTCGTGGTGCGTTGAACTAATCGGTTAGGGCAGGGGTTCCGTACCTGTGCATCGCGACGCCCTGAGGCGTCGCGGGGCTATCCTAGGGGAGTCGCGGGACGATACGCACAAGTCACCTGCACGCGAGCTAGAGCGCGGAGCGCCGCGCCTCTCATCAACGACTCAGTAAGCTGTAGAGATATTGGTTACAAGCGTTGATGAATGCAGTGTTTTGATTTCAAGTGTGTTGTATTTAATTTACTCGCGCGTATTCATTACTTAAAATGTATAACTTTATTCAAATAAATAGAAAACCTGTTGAAAACGCAGGAGAGAGTAGAAAAGAAACTGTAGAAATACGAAAAAAAATACAGAAAAGATGATGACCAATATTTAGATTTTGGATTTACCTACATTAGCAAATGAAATATGGAACTTCCCCAATGTGTTGTTTGTCATAAGGTGCTGGCAGTCGAAAGTATGCTTGCTAATAAATTGAAACGTCATTTAGAAACAACTCACAGTAATCTACAAGGAAAATCGAGAGATTTTTTTGCAAGAAAATTGCGAAAACTGAAACATCAGTCGACATCCTTGTTTTCCAGAGCATCTATTCCTTCCAAAGCACAGCTTACCTCTTACAAGGTCACTCACCGTATTGCCAAATTTAAGAAATCATTATTTTACCTGCAGTGATTGATATGGTATCTATCAGTGATGTTTGGAGAATCGGCGGCTAAAGAAATAAGAAATATTCCTTTTTCTAACAATACGATTAGTCGTCGCATTCATGACATAGCTGAAGACATTAATGAGCAAATGGTGGAAAATCTTTCTGATTTATTTGCTATTCAACTGGATGAAGCGACAGACAGTAATAACGACGCTCAATTAATATGTTACTTGCGGTACATGGAAGAAACAAATGTACGTGAGGATTTGTTATTTTGCAAAATAATGACTGATACCGGTAAGGCTAGTGATTTGTTTGAGATCACAGATTCTTACGTGGAAGATAAAAACATCCAATGGAAGAAGTGTGTTGGTATATGTACAGATGGAGCTCGCGCGATGTCAGGGCAGTATACAGGACTTCAAGTTCTCATTAAAACCAAGGCTCCAAATGTAAAATAGACATATTGTGTCACATATAGGGAGACCCAGGCTGCAAAAAATATTAAATTTTGTGATGGATATAATTATAAAAGTGGTGAACTTCATAAAAAACAAGACCTATGAAGGCAAGATTTGTGAAGATTTGGGTGTCGAACATACATCTCTCGTTGGTTGTCGAGAGGTAAGGTACTCTCATGTGTACACGAATTAAAAAAATGAGTCGTACACGTATTTATTGACAGAATCGCATCGTGACGCAGAAAAGTTTAAAAATACTGATTTCTTAATAAAACTGACGTATCTTTGCGACATATTTGAGAAATTAAATGTCCTTAATAAAGCGTTGCAGGGAAACGAAACGCATATACTGCAACTGACTGATAAAATTGCAGCGTTTCAAAAGAAGTTGCTGTTGTGGAAAAGAAAAATAGAAGAGGAACAAGGAAATACTGACTGTTTTCCTGTTTTAAAAGGCTTTCTGAAAGAAAAATCTATTCAAAATCTGGAGCCAAGTTTGCAATTGATATTTATCCAACACTTATCAACATTAAGCACCAATTTTAATAAATATTTTCCAAAAAATATGAATCAATACGACTGGATTAGAAACCCATTCCAATCGACCCCACCACCACCTACACTTTCAACAGTCCGAGAAGAACAGCTGTTAGAACTATCTTGTGATAAAAAAACTACGATTCGTTAAAGACAATTTTGGAGCACTGTATCCCAAGAATATCCTACTAACAGTACTATGGCTTTGAGGGTTCTTTTACCATTTGCTATGTCGTACTTGTGTGAAACTGGCTTTTCTGCAGTTGCAATAATGAAATCGAAGTACAGGTCCCAAATAAATTTAGAAAAAGGAATCAGAATAGCAATTTCAAAACTTCAGCCTCGATTTGAGAAGTTATGCTCAGAAAAGTTGTTTGTAGTTTTTTTATGTTTTCTAATACGAGGCTGGTTTGAGAAGTCCGTGCAAAGTCCGAGAGATGGCACCACCGGCGCGTATCGAGGTCATGTTTAGTTAGTAGCATCTCTTGAATGAACGCACTCCAAGTTTCAGCCATATTGGTCTATTTCTTTGTGTTTGACATTCGTGTGAATCAAGGAAGTCGAGTGATTTTCAAGAAATGGACGAAAAAGAATTTCGTGTGGTGATTAAACATTACTTTATGAAAGGCAAAACGCCTCAGGAGACTAAAGAGAAGCTTGATAAACATTATGGTGACTCTGCACCTTGGATTAGAACAGTTTATAAGTGGTTTCAAAATTTTCGGACTGGCCATATAGGCACAAGTGTCGCTGAACGTTCTGGACGGCCTGTGGAGGTTACGACTCCAGAAATCATTGATCAAATCCATGATATGGTGATGGATGACAGAAGAGTTAAGGTGCGTGAGATTGCTAGTGCTGTGGGCATCTCGACTGAACGGGTACATAATATTTTGCATAAACATTTGGACATGAGAAAGCTATCCGCAAGATGGGTGCCGCGATTGCTCACGTTTGACCAAAAACGGAATCGTGTGAAGTGTTGCAAGGATGGTTTGCAGCTGTTCCAGAAGAATCCAGAGGACTTTAAGCGTCGTTTCGTCACTGTGGATAAAACATGGATACATTACTATACTCCTGAGACCAAACAACAATCTAAACAATGGGTTACCAAGGGGGAATCTGCACCAAAAAAGGCGAAGACCGTTCCTTCGGCCGGAAAGGTTATGGCGTCTTTTGGGATTCGCGACTATCTGGAAAAGGGTAAAACTATTACAGGTGAATATTATTCATCGTTATTGGACCGTTTGAAAACCGAGCTGCAAGAAAAACGCCCGCGATTGGCCCACAAGAAAGTCCTTTTCCATCACGACAACGCACCAGCACACACCTCAGCAGTTGTGGTCGCAAAATTAATGGAAATAGGATTCCAACTCGTTTCACATCCCCCCTATTCTTCAGACTTGGCTCCCTCGGACTACTATTTGTTCCCCAATTTGAAGAAATGGCTGGCGGGACAAAGATTTTATTCAAACGAGGAGGTGATTGCAGGCACTAATGGATATTTTGCAGACTTGAACAAATCCTATTATTCGGAAGGGATCAACAAACTAGAACATCGTTGGACGAAGTATATAAGCCTAAAAGGAGACTATGTCGAAAAATAAAAAAGGTTTACCCCAAACACATAAGTAGTTTTTATTTTTGCACGGACTTTTCAAACCAGCCTCGTAAATAATAATTAAGATTCTATATTCTTTGGAGTTTTCTTTGAATAATAAAGTAATTTTATTGTCTGCTAGAGCTTCACGCAGGTATCTTCTTTTCGAAGGGCGTCGTTTAAAAATTGCAACATGTAAAGGGGGTCGCAGTAAAAAAAAAGATTGGGAACCTCTGGGTTAGGGGAAATTGATCAGGTTCGTTGGGAGGTAACATAGTCTCAAAATAAAGCTTCATTGGAAAAAATTACATTGCAGCAGTCTAGATCTATGTGAATTTCTCTGGTCACGCGAGTCGTTTCTCTCTGTGTTTTTCGTTCGGCAATAGTTTCTTGATTGTACTTCGCCGTTTCAAATCGTGAGCCCGGCGATAACTGGGAATCGTTTCATACGATATATTACCATATATATCTTTCTGCTTTAGTTTTTACTCCGCTTGGCGCAAAGTTAATTGAGGATTTCGGGAAAATATACTCGTATTAACATTAAGACAGAATGCCAAACAAATATAAAAGTGGTACATCTACTGAGCAAGGAAGTGAAAATAAACGCCGGAATAAGACAAGGCGATTCACTTAGTCCCTTTATTTTCAACCTCGTCATGGATAGAATAGTGGAGAATCTTTCAAAAACCAGAGGATACAAAATGGGCAACACACACTTCCACACAATCTGCTATGCCGATGATGCAGTCTTCATCGCCAATTCTGAGGACAACCTTCAGAAGATTTTTCATGCCTTCAACATGGTAGCGAGAAAACTAAACTTGATTATTAATACAACCAAGATAAAATGTATGGTAGCTTCAAAAGAATTATTAAGATGCAAGCTGGAGATCCAAGGAAGTATTATTGAACAGGTTCATAATTTTAAATACCTGGGAACAATGATAACAAGCTACGGAGACTTAAACAGGGAAGTAAAACAACAATCTGTGAAGCCATCACTAATAGCAGGTTGCTTGACGGATATAGACTGGAAAAAATAAATACCTCACAGTGGAAAGCAAAATAAGAATATACAAGACAACAGTGAGACATATCCTGACATATGCTGTAAAAACAAGAGCTGACACATGTAAAACAGCACAAATGATGAGGACAACAGAAATAATGGAAAGCGTTTTACATCAAATGATGAAAATATTGCAGCCGTGGAGGGATATTTTGCAGATCTTCCGGAATGACACTTTAATGATGGTATTGCATTATTGGAAAAACGTTGGAACAAATGTATTGAAGAGTTGATTGATTGGTCCGTTACTTTGTGGCAGTACATTTTAACAATAAAACTACTTAATTACTTTGTTAACTGTCACTAAATATATTTGTAAAGATTTTACAATTGCGTTATCGCGATTTCGTAGTACAACTACATTGTCAAACGCTTAACTAAGACTGAAACAGATTTTTGGTATTTTTATGTTTTTATGATGAACAGATGTGGGTCTATTATATGTTAAAAGAGTTGAAATAAAACAGAATTTGCTACGTCTAATTGACTATTCAGTAAATTTATATTATGGTCCTTTGAACACAAATAAACTTAAAAATATCTCTATCCAAAATAACGCCCTTCTAGCTTCATTCGATGTAACAAATATGTTCTCCAATATCCCAAAAAAGATTGTTTAGAAATTACAAAAACTATGTTACAAAAAAGCAACGTCAATATAATAATACAACAAGATATATTGAAACTGTTCGAATTTTGTATAACCGGAAATTATTTTCAGTTCAATAATCAATTTTTCAAACAAAGAGATGGTCTTGCCATGGGGTCTCCACTTAGTCCTTGCTAGCCGAAATTTTTATGTCAGAATTGGAAAACAGTTTTCTAAAAACTCAACACGCGAAAAATATTCTCTTTTGGTTTAGATATGTCGACGACATCTTAGTATGTTTCCTTGGAAATGATATTGAACTAAATTCCACTTTATATCACCTAAATAATTTACACCCCAACATAAAATTCACACTTGAAAAGGAAACAGATAATAAAATAAATTTCTTAGATGTTACAATTTTGAGAAAAAGAAATAGACTAGAATTCGATATCTTCCGCAAACCAACCTTTTCCGATGTCACCATCCCAGCTGACTCAATACACCCTAACTCCCATAAACTGGCAGCCTATAGATCTATGATCCATAGAGCCTTCAATATCCCTCTTAGTAAAAATAATTTTAAAAAAGAACTGGACACAATTAAAAATATAGCACTCAATAATGGCTTCCAACCTAAAATAATTAATACCTTAATAAGCCGTAAACGAAAACAAATCACTTTCAGCTTAATCTACCCCGTAAAAGAATACCGAGAAAAGAAAACATTCATACCTTTGACATATTGGTCCCATCTCGGATAAAATATCCCAACTTCTCACGACCGAAAAAACAAGAATAGCTTTAAAACCCGCTCAACAATTATCCAATATATTTTTTAATGCCAAAGATAAAACTAACAAATACAATAAATCAGGAGTTTATAAACTTAATTGTCAAGAGTGCAATAGCTGTTACGTAGGCCAAACGGGACGGAATTTCAAAACAAGATTCGCAGAACACAATGCCTCTTATAGGTTAAAAAATGAAAAATCACACTTTGCTAAACATTTCTTAGAAACAGACCATACTTTTCCCAACATCAATTGTTTACAAATACTCCATATGGCACCTAAAGGGTCAAAACTCAACTTCTTAGAATCCATAGAAATTTACAGACATTCAAAGGACCATAATATAAATTTACTGAATAGTCAGTTAGACGTAGCAAATTCTGTTTTATTTCAACTGTTTTAACATATAATAGACCCACATCTGTTCATCATAAAAACATAAAAATACCAAAAATCTGTTTCAGTCTTAGTTAAGCGTTTGACAATGTAGTTGTACTACGAAATCGCGATAACGCAATTGTAAAATCTTTACAAATATATTTAGTGACAGTTAAAAGTAATTAAGTAGTTTTATTGTTAAAAATGTATTGAAGTTTCAGGAGAATAGTTTGAAAAATAAAACATATTTCACGTCAAAAAAAATTCTTTCATTGTTAGGCCGAGAATTTTTCAGACCATGTTAATGCTAACTGCTCTGCTAAAAAATTATGGAAAGACACCGACAAAAAGTGTCTACAGTTTGTGCGACACAATGGGCCTGCTCTCACATCCCTGTTAGTTTTGAAAATAATAAACGAATTAGGCTTTGAACTGATTGACTGAAATAGGGAAGTAAAATGACAGTCTGTGAAGGCATCACTAATAGCAGTGGAAAGCAAAATAAGAATATACAAGGCAACAGTGAGAGTTATCCTGACATATGCTGTAAAAACAGGAGCTGACACATGTAAAACAGCACAAATGATGAGGACAACAGAAATGAAAGTGATTAGCGACGTACATGGAAAAAAAACTATCCACGACAAAATCTGCAACAACGATCTACAAAAACTAAGTAAGATCCAAAATATATCCAAAGAACAAGAAAAAAAATGGATAAACACGTAGATCAGATAGACGACAACAGACTGATAAAAAGGGCTAAAATCAATAAACCTTCTGGTAGAAGAACTAGGGGCGAAAAGGCGGAATGACTGCTGGACGTCTATATCAGAAGAGACCTAATTGGGATAAAACAAGCAGTATGCCTATTTATATGACATATCATATAAGGAAGAAGAAGAAGAAGAGATGTTAATAATTATTTTTTCGTCATTGTCCGACACTTTTCCTCTTAAACCATGTTCTGGTAAATCATCAACATTTTTTACCTGAGAGTACCGTTTCACACACTTGCTAACGAATGTCCTCGACGGCTCATATACTTGACAGCCACTGTAGGCATCATTTTCGAACCTCTTGGATTATTAACTAGGAACATAGCATCGAAGCATGAAGCGAATGCAGCGCTCGTGTTTGATATTGTACTATTTGACCATAAATAGGTTTAGAAATGAATCTCTTTCTACAAAGCATTTTTTGCAGAATTGCCACCAATAACTTCAAAAAAAAGGAATTTCTTTTAGTAATTACAAGTTATAGGCGACACAGTCTTACTTGACCCATTGTATCATAGAGATCGAGCCATAGATAACGTGCTCACTCACAACAATATTGTAAGCTATTATAGTTCGATCCCACTCCCCACTTGTAGTTGTATTGAGGATTGTCAGGGAGCTTATTTGGAATAAGGCAACCTATCCACTTGTAACAACTTCAATTTTTATGTTTCAAAAAACAAGAACCTAAGTCAACCATAATAATGCTTTGCAGAGCACCGCTTAATAATTTTTACTTTTGCCTATTTTTATTCTTCTATTTTCATGCCTGGAGAAATTTTTAAGTTAACCTTAATACCAGGTTTACAAGTATGAAATACGAATTTTTTTTTCTAAAAAAACATGTTAAATTCGGAAGAATGATAAAAAGTGCTTTATTCAAAGTATGCTCCATTGCTTGTTATACATTTTTCTCATCTTTCGGGCAATTTGTGAATACCACGCCAGTAAAAATCTTCCCCTTTTGCTGCGAACCATTCATCGAGCCATTTTTTCACATCTTTGTACGTACCTAAGCGCTGCTCAGCAAGTGTGTTACCCATCAATGCAAACAAGTGGTAATCGGAGTCAAGTCTGGTGAGTAAGCCGCATGGGGTAGAACTTCCCAGCTGAGTGCTTCCAATGTGTCGCGAACTGGTTTTTCCGTATGTGATGGAGCATTGTCATGAAGAAAAATGACTTTGTGTTGTCTCTTTCGGTATTCTGGCCTTTTTTCAAGCAGCGAACGGTTCAAATCGGTCAATTGTTGTTGGTAACGTTTAGTATTAACCAAACACAGAGCATCGTCTTTCTGCCAAAGCGATTCGGTCGTCCGGTCGATGTGGATGGTGCGCCTGGGTCTACCCATGATTTTCTTGGGATTTTCAAAATAAATCCACTTTTCATCCCCTGTAACTATACGACACAAAAACGACTTCCTTTTGTACCGAGCGAGTAAAATGTCACACGTGTTTTTTGCGCTTTTCCATTTGCCTGTCGTTCAACTCATGTGGTACCCATCTATCCGTCTTCTGAATTTTTCCCATCTCTCGTAGCTTATTGACTAACGCCCAATTGTTCGGCGAGTTGTTTTTGTGTTTGCGAATCATCTTCGTCCAACCATTCTTGCAATTCCACATCTTCGTATTTTTTTGGCGGTTTTCCACGTTCCTTGTCTGCAACATCGAAGTCACCACTTTTGAAACGCCGAAACCATCGTTCACACGTATCTTGCGATGGAGCATGTTCACCATAAGCTTCTCGAAGTAATCGGTATGATTCAATAGCAGTTTTTTTCTTCAAATGAAAACAAAAAATTAATGCTGTCCGTGAATGCTCTTTGTTCGGTATAAATTTCGACATATTGAACACAACAACATAACACTATGCACACATTTTTCCAATTTATCACTCATGCACGTCTGACACTTGTTGATGACACAACAAAATGGCGCACTGTCAAATCTTTATAGCACAAACTGCATTGGTGCACCATCTGTTGTCTGAAATCTGCACACCTGGTAGTTATATACGGTCAGTCCAAAAATCTTCATACACATACTACTTTCTATACTATTTTTCGGTTATGTTTAACTAATTAATTGGAACTATGAGAAAACATGTTTAAATTAATATTTGAAACGTAACCAACGAGGATTAGTATTAAAAAACAACTACGGAACGTTTTATTTAGACGTTACATCACTGTTATAAAAATGTAAACAAAATTAATGTCAAAAAAGTCTTCGGACACTTCACAATTACTAATAACAGTTTGACGGAGTTTAACGGAAAATAACAACTTCGTTTAAACTAATATTTAGTGGGACCGCCGTTGCCCTTGATAATCTCCTGTAACCTTATTGTCATGCTTGTAACCAGCTTTCTTGTAACTACTCTTGGCATGTTCTCCCATTCGTTCAATATTCTGTTTTTTAATTCTTCTCTATTTGAAACATTATGTTTGGGAACGCGCCGTTTAAGTCCCTCCCATAAATACTCAATGAGGTTAACATCGGGTGATTGCGGAGGTGTATGAAGCTGCTGTCGCACATTATGGATCATCCATTCTCGCGCCAAGTTTGCAATATGTTTCGGATCATTGTCCTATCGGAAAATGTATCTTTTTTCGAGTGCTAATTTTTGGACAATTTCTTTTAAATTGCCTCTCAAAATGTTCAGATAAACATGCTGATTCATGGTACCAAAATGTAAATTTCCAACCCCTCCAGCGGACATGCATCCCTAAAGCAGAACACTGCCACCCCTTGTCTCACCATAGAACAAATGTTTTAGTATCGAATGCGGTATTCTTCTTTCTCCAAACTTTAGTCAGCCTGCCCTGTGTAAACAATTTCTTACTGTTTGTGAACAAATATTTTTCGAAAATAGTACTTCTTCTTTTAATTTTGGCGCACTTTTCTTGGGATCTATAATTATTGGTCTAACAATACTGGCCTCTTCGCGTGGAGTCACTTTCTTGGGACGACCGGAGCGTAGTCGAATTTTATAGCAACCTGTTAATTTATATTGGTTTAAAATGTACTGAACAGTAGCATGCGACTTTTTAACAATTTTTCCTATATTTCTGAACGATTTTCCATTTTTCCACAAATCAATTACGATCTTTCGAACTTGAAATGGAATTTCACAATTTCTCTCGCTCATTAGTGTTCCGTACGGAACACTTATAAGATCACTTCGGTGTCTGTCTGTCCGTCTGTCACACCCGATTTTCTCCGAAACTATTTGTCGTAGAAAGTTGATATTTTACACTAATGTAGGAACTGATGGTCCCATCAGAGCCAGGTTAGTTTTGGGGGGTGAAATCGGAAGCGAAAAAAAATTTTATTACTAGGTCATCGAGTGTGATGTCAAATGAAAGCTTGTGAAAACACGAGTAAAATATACGTATATATATATATATATATATATATATATATATATATATATATATATATATATATATATATAAAATACAACGTCTCTCTGTCTGTCTGTCTGTCTGTCCGTTAGTGCGCTTATCACTGGAGAACCACTTATGCGATTTACGTACTTTTTTTTAAAACATACATATGTTCTCTGGCCAGGTTATAGGCTATTTTTTATTACGATAGGTGGCATAAGGAATGAGCCGTGACGATAATAGTGAATGAAGTCGGAAAAAAAAGTTGGCCGCTAGCGCGTTCCCTTGCAATACCCAGCCTAAATCATTAAATATGGAACTATTATGTAGCAGTGAATATCTATAATCTATAAGATATATAAAAAATGTAATGTCTCTCTGTCTGTCTGTTCATTAGTGCGTTTTATCACGCGAGAACCACTTATCCGATTTACGTATCTTTTTTTAAATTCATACATATATTCTTTGGCCAGGTTATATAAGAATAATAATAATCTATATCTATAATATATATAAAATGCAACGTCTCTCTGTCTATCTGTCTGTCCGTTAGTGCGCTTATCCCTCGAGAACCACTTATCCAATTTACGTGATTTTTTTTTTAAATTCATACATATGTTCTCTGACCCGGTTATAGATATATATTTTATTACATCTATAATATATAAAATGCCACGTATATCTGTCTGTCTGTCTGTTTGTCCGTTAGTGCGCTTATCACTGGAGAACCCCTTATTCGATTTACGTGCTTTTTTTTAACATACATATGTTCTCTGTCCAGGTTATAGGATATATTTTATTACGTTAGGTGACATAAGGAAAAAGCACGATAATAGTGAATCAAGTCGGAGAAAAGTTTGCCGTTAGCGCGTTCTCTTGCAATACACTGCCTGAAGCATTAAATATGGAACAATATCATGTAGCAAAGAATATAATATATATAAAATGCAACGTCTTTCTGTCTGTCTGTCTGTCTGTCCGTTAGTGCGCTTATCACTTGAGAACCACTTATCCGATATACGTGTTTTTATAAACTTATACATATGTTTTATATAATTCGATATAAGCCTAGATAATGGGAGATAAGGTGAGATAATGGGAGATAAAATATAAATATAGATAGTGGGAGTTATGGTGAGATAATGGGGAGATAAGGAGAAATAATGGGAGATAAGGAGAAATATTGCGAGACAAGTCGAGATAAGCCTAGATAATGGGAGATAAGTATAAATAATGGGAGATAAGGAGAAATAATGAGAGATAAGGAGAAATAATGGGAGATGAGCAGAGATAAGCCTAGATAATGGAAATTTTGTAGAGATAATGGGAGATTAGAAGAAATAATGGGAGATAAGAGGAAATAATGGCAGATATTTTATTACGTTAGGTAACATAAGGAATAAGCAGTGACGATAGTAGTGCATCAAGTCCACGCGAGCGGAGCCGCGGACACGGCTAGTATATATATATATATATATATATATATATATATATATATATATATATATATATATATATATATATATATATATATATATATATATATATATATATATATATATATATATATATATATATATATATATATGATGTAATACTTGCGTACACTTTTCTTTGCCTTATTTTTAAAAAATTGTGAAAAATCGCTATCTCCCCCCTTATCTCGGAAAGTTCTGATCAAAAAATTTTGAAAAAAATTCTGGAATGTTCTCTACGGGGTGTAGATTGAACGAAAATTATCATTTATATTATAATTATGCATTACCTTTAATAATTTATCTAGTATATAAAAAAAAACAAAATTTCAAGGGCATGAGTTTTCAGTAAAGATTGGAAAGAAATTTTGCTGAAAACTCATTTGGGGTGTGGGGTGTGGTTTTATGAAGTCACTGATCATTTTATACCTCCGTAACAATTTTTTTATTTTAAAAGCAATTAACGTACGGAACACTAATTGCGCAAGTTCAACTTGCACTTGACCGGTTATTTTTTTAATACTACTTTGAAAACCCACTGCAAAATTACTAGCAACAAGTGACAGATTATAAAGTATGACCGAAAATTATTCGTTTGTTTTCCGTGTAGCGAGCAATAGATAGCTTGATAAAATGTGGCTGATTATAACGTGTTTTTTTCAATGCAGTTCTTGAGTGTATGGAGACTTTTTTGACATTAATTTTGTTTACATTTTTTTAACAATGATATAACTTCTAAATAAAATGTTCCGTAGTTGTTTTTAATACTAATTCTCGTTGGTTACGCTTCAAATATTAATTTAAACATGTTTTCTCATAGTTCCAATTAATTAGTTAAACATAACAGAAAAATAACCGGTCAAGTACAAGTTGAACTTGCACAATTAGTGTTCCATACGTTGATTACTTTTAAAATAAAAAATGTTGTTACGGTGGTATAAAATGATCAGTGACTTTACAAAACACACCCCAAATGAGTTTTCAACAAAGTTTGTTTCCAGTCTTTACTGAAAATTGATGACCTTGAAATATATATATATATATTTTTATACCAGATAAATTATTAAAGGTAATGCACTCGTGATAATTTTCGTTCAATCTACACCCCCTGGAGAATACTCCAGAATTTTTTCAAAATTTTTTGATCAGTACTTTTCGAGATAAGGTGTGGGGACAGCGATTTTTCGCGATTTTTTAAAAATAATTCAAAGAAGTGTGCGCAAGTATTACATTATATATATATATATATATATATATATATATATATATATATATATATATATATATATATATATATATATATATTATATATATATATATATATATATATATATATATATATATATATATATATATATATATATATATATATATATATATATATATATTTTACTCGTGTTTTCACAAGCTTTCATTTGACACCACACTCGATGACCTACAAAAAAAATTTTTTTCACTTCCGATTTCAGCCCCCGAAACTAACCCCTTAAGTCAAAATTTGACTTTCAAAACTACACGGCTTTGATGAGGCCATCAGTTCCTAAATTATTACCAAATTTCAACTTTTTATGACAAATAGTTTCGGAGAAAATCGGGTGTGACAGACAGACAGACGGACAGACAGACAGACACCGAAGTCATCTTATAAGTGTTCCGTATGGAAAACTAATAGTATACGAAGCAGGTGGTGTATAGAAACTTTTTGGACTGACTGTATATTGTACAAACATTGAAATCTATTTGTGCCAACATTAGAAAAATCTGGAGCGCTTTTAAATTTAATTGAAATTAAAAAAAAAGAGTTCATTTTTTAGTGTTTCGTACGGAACACTTATAAGATCACTTCGGTGTCTCTCCGTCTGTCTGTCCGTCTGTCACACCCGATTTTCTCCGAAACTATTTGTCATAGAAAGTTGAAATTTGGAAATAATATAGTTAAATTTTGACTTAAGGGGTTAGTTTTCGGGGGGTGAAATCGGATGTGAAAAAAAAAATTTTTTTACTAGGTAATCGAGTGTTGTGTGTCAAATGAAAGCTTGTGAAAACACGAGTAAAAATATATATATATATATATATATATATATATATATATATATAATGTAATACTTGCACACACTTTTCTTTGTATTATTTTTAAAAAATCGCTGTCCACCCGCCTTATCTCAAAAAGTACTTATCAAAAAATTTTTGAAACAATTCTGGAATATTCTCCAGGGGGTGTAAATTGAACGAAAATTATCACAAGTGCATTACCTGTAATAATTTATTTGGTATATAAAAAAACAGAAATTTCAAGGTCATCAATTTTCAGTAAAGATTGGAAATAAACTTTGTTGAAAACTCATTTGGGGTGTGTTTTGTGAAGTCACTGATCATTTTATACTTCCGTTACAACATTTTTTATTTTAAAAGCAATCAACGTACGGAACACTAATTGCGCAAGTTCAACTTGCACTTGACCGGTTTTTTTTTATTTCAATTAAATTTAAAAGCGACTGCCTTCCACGCAAATAGTAAGTATTTATAAACATAAAATTATTGCTACCAATAAGCAAAACATTATTACATAAAAGTTTCCTATTAATTAATCCTAAATGACCTGTCCCAAATTTCAATAAACCCTTCAACTGAAAATAAAATCCATTGCCGAATTAGCAAATGAGTCGAATAATCATTAAGGATCATCAAAAAACTATTAACGACGCGACGGTTTCATCATCATATTTGGCAACGTAAATAGTTGGCAAAAATTTAATGATCAATTTATTAAATTATTAAATTAAAATACTTGACGGAAAGTTATTACTGAAATAAATATAAACGAATGTTTCGAAATTTCAAGATTGACATATTTCCTTTTCCTAACATAAACAAATGCTACTGTCGATTTGCTTTGTTATCAAACGTGCACAGCCTACTTCAGCAAAGTTAGAAGTAGCGTTTTTTGTATCTATTCAGTTTAAAAAATACAAAGTTTATGTCATATGTCAAAAACGCGATGCGCGATTGTTTCCGTTTTAACTCCGTAAAAAAATATTTAAAAATGCTTCAACTTATGTATTTAACATATTTGCAGTTCACCTCTTCAACATTATTTAAGCAATATTTATGTACCAACTCTTTAAATATCAACTGTGTGATTCACTTAAAAGATCTACCTTTCAAGTTGGTCTAATCTGGCAATTAGGTCTTTAATTTGACTAAAGCACCAGTAAGTCAACTAGAGTTATGATGATGTACAGGGTGAGTCAACAATAGAGTGAAGTTCATTATCTCATTTGTTTCGGGAATGACAAAAAATGTTAAATACAACAGTTTTAGGTAATGTTAAGGTGCACAGTTTAAAATTATTTTTGAGCATACTGGGTACTTCAACAAAGTGTGGCCGATATAACATATGTTTTTTTTAAATGGAACATCCTATTTTCTAATTTATTCTTAAATTCTACGTAAAATTTTATAACTTTATTATTAATAATTTTATATACCTAAACCTAATATTTCAATTTTTTTTAAAAAAACACTAGTTTTCAGTTTTGTAAAAAATTGCCAGTAGCGTCATTGTTTCGGAAGGTGGAATACTCATAATTAGTACGAGCGTTCTATAGGTATGAAAAAAAAGATATATGTAAAGAAATTTGATTTAGATGTTACAGGGTATTCAAAATAAATTTATGCATTTCGACTATTTTTTAATTGGCACACCCTGTATATTATTATTTTTTCTGATAGATTTTACAAAATCCTCCAACTTTTAATAAGTATGTCATATACGTATTTCTAATAGTTTTCGATTTATTTTGAATTTTTCAATTTTTACCCTTGCTTTTAATACACTTACGCTATCATAGTTGCCAAGACAAAACAAAAATATAGACATTGTCAAATTTTGACATGTCTATTAAGAAAGTACAAATAGTTTAATTTCTTGTAGTAAGTAACGTATAATGGCAATAGTTATGAATTTTCCTAAAAATGAATTTTATATACTGGGCGAGGCGGCAAGAAATTGTCTTTTGGCAGTGAGGCTTTACGAAACGAAGTACCCTAATAGACGTATACCATCTAAAAAATCTTTTCAGTGCTTAATGGAACGGTTTGATGCTAGTGGTAGCGTTGGGTATACGAAACAGAAAGTAGTAAACCAGAATGTTACCAATGAGGAAAAAGAACTGGAGATTTTTTACTTCATGTTGAAGATAATCCGCAGGTCAGCAGCCGTCAACTAGCTGACTTATCTGACACATCCCCATCTACGGCTAATTGCACCACGAGAAAATACAAGTATCATCGCTTTCGTATGGAACTCCACCAAATCAAGACCGTGATTTTGAACAACGAGTAAACTTTTGTATCACCATGAATCGAGCAACAGAAGCCGATCCAAATTTTTTAATCCAAAATAATGTTTTCTGATGAAGCTACTTTTCGCAGGAATGGAGCAGTTAACAGCCATAACATGCATTATTATTTAACAATTAATCAATTTTGGGCCCGGGAAGTTCAAAACCAAAACCATTAGTCGCTTAATGTATGGTGTGGAATATTAAATTTTCCAATTATTGGTCCTTATTTTGTCAGCGAACCGCTTAACGGGCCTAGATATCTAAATTTTTTACGAAACGAATTACTCCAGCTTTTTGAAGAAGTTTTTAACTTTGAAAGGAAAGAAATGTAGATTCAACAAGACGGAGCTCCCGCTCATTACCACCGGGAAGTTCGGAAGACTTCTTTTTGTGGGGCTACACTAAAGATAATGTTTATGTAAATCCCCCTACAAGATACGGAAAAGAGGATACGGTATGCGTGTAGGACAATAACGCCCTTTAAGCTAAAGAAAGTGAAGGAAATTATAGTAAAACGACTAAACATGTGTATTCAAGTAGATGGGCATATTTTTGAACAATTATTACGTTATAATAATTAATCATTAGATAAGTTAATCTATATTAAAATTATTATTAATTATTTATGTTTATTACAATAGCGCAAGTGTATTAAAAACAAGGGTAAAAATTGAAAAATTCAAAATAAATCGAAAACTAGTAGAAATAGGTATATGACATACTTAATAAAAGTTGGAGGGTTTTGTAAAATCTATCAGAAAAAATAATAATATGGGGTGTGCCATTTAAAAAAGTTGAGATTTTTCAATTTAAAATAGTCGAAACGCATAAATTTGTTTTGAACACCCTGTAGCATCTAATTCAAATTTCCTTACATCTTTTTTCTCGTCTCGATAGAACACTGGTACCAATCAAGAGTATTCCTTTAGAAACAATGCTGCTAGTGGCAATTTTTTACAAAACTGAAAACTAGTATTTTTTTAAAAAAATTGAAATATTAGAAAAACTACTAGGTTTAGGTATATAACATTATTAATAAAAAAGTTATAAAATTTTACGCAAAATTGAAAAATAAATTAGAGAGTAGGACGTTCCATTTTAAAAAAACATATGTTATATCGGCCACACTTTTTTGAAGTACCCTGTATACCCAAAAATAATTTTAAACTGTGCATCTTAATATTCCCTAAAACTATTGTATTTAACATTTTTTCCTCATTCTCGAAATAAATGAGATAATGAACTTTACTCTATCGTTGACTCACCCTGTACAGTACAAGACCACCTATTACACAAAAAAGCTACTTTTCGTCAATTATTTGCCCAACACGTGGCCATCTCCAAAAATTCTAATAACATTTTCACCCAGCATCCCTAAACGCCACCCAGAAAAGTAAACAATTTCATTCGTAATTGATTATAGTTCTATTTTTATCTAACCCCCCTGGATAAAAACCGGCCAAGTCTAGCTTGCGCAGTTAGTGTTCCGTAAGGTGATTGCTTTTAAAATAAAATAAAATCCTTATCTAGTCTAAGTTAATTAGGCCGCTAACATGTATATATCTGAAGATCCAATAAGTATTTTCACGTTTTCTTCTTAGTCAATAATAGTTGTAGCATTTTCGCTACCTAATAGCCAATCAATCAACCTAGTAATAAAAGCGTAAAACTTTTACTACCCAAAATATTTGTTTAATTATAAACAAATGATGTCTTGCTACAGAAGCGGTGGGCCACTCGGTAACGGTAATGTACTAAAAAATATATTACAAGGAGCTCCACCATATCGTCAAGTAACATAGTTTCTTTTAATACCACATAAATTGTCAAACCTAATGCACTCGTGATAATTTTCGCTCAATCTACACTTTATGGAGAATATCCCAGAATTTTTTCAAACTTTTTTGATCAGTAGTTTTCGAGTTAGGTGGGGACAACGATTATTGGTATTTTTTTAAAAATGATACTAAGAAAAATGTGCGCATATATATTTTTGAACTTCTGTTTTTACAAGGTTTCATTTGACACCCCACATGATGACTTGGTAAAAATTTTTTTTCACTGCCAATTTTACCCCCCAAAACTAACCCCTTATATCAAAATTTAACTTTCAAAACTACATAGCCCTGATTGGGCCATCAATTCCTAAATTTGTATCAAATTTCAACTTTCTATGTCAAATACCACTCTGTACGAGTATATATCACCACTTTACCAAACACTTCATTTTTGCGCTCAATGCTCGTTGATTGCACTAATTGACTTGAGTCATTCATCGTTCCTGATGAAGCTAACATGGTTAGCGAAACGCGCGTAGAGTGGAAAAATAAAGTGTTTGGTGTAGTGGTGACATATACCGAGTAGTGTCATTATTCCAAAAATTCCTCATTCCAGTTTCTATGTTAAATAGTTTCGGAGAAAATCGGGTGACAGACAGACCCAGAGACGGACTGACCGACACCGAAATGTTCCGTACGGAACACTAAAAATGATAATCGATCAAATATCTACGCGTTCTGAAGGCCGTCGAGGCCGTTGTGACTGTTATGTCCTTGTTCTGTTAACACGGAATAAAAAAAGATAGGAATAAAGGAGGAATGTTATGAATGGAATTCTTGATGTTTGTATTTTGTTTAGTATGCGTAGTACTAGTACTAAGATAATGAATGACTGGAATATAGCAATGCATCAAACATATGCAGAAGAATTGGTTATATTTAAACGTAAGTTTCCTTCGTCAGTTATCTTAAAAAAATATATTCAATTAAAGTAATTATTATAAAATATTATAATATATATTATTTTCGATTTCCTGCAAAAAAGATGACTAGACAATATTCAGTTGGTAAATAAGTTTGTTCGATTTTTGAGGGTAAAAAAAACACAATTTTTAGTGTTCCGTACGGAACACTTATAAAATCACTTCGGTGTCTGTCTGTCTGTCCGTCTGTCACACCCGATTCTCTTCGAAACTATTTGACGTAGAAAGTTGAAATTTGGTACTAGTATAGAAATTGATGGCCTCATCAGTCATGTAGTTTTGAAAGTTAAATTTTGACTTAAGGAGATAGTTTTGGGAGGTGAAATCGGAAGTGAAAAAAAAAAATTTTTTACTAATTCATCAAGTGGGGTGTCAAATGAAAGCTTGTAAAAATACGAGTTCAAAAAAATATATAATGTCTTACATGCGCACACTTTTCTTTGTATTATTTTGAAAAAATCGCGAAAAATCGCTGCCCCCCTCTATCTCGAAAAGTACTAATCCAAAAATTTTGAAAAAATTCTGGAATATTCTCCACGGGGTGTAGATTGAAGAAAAATTATCACGAGTGCATTACCTTTAATAATTTATCTGGTATGTAAAAAAAACAAAAATTTCAAGGTCATCAGTTTTCAGTAAAGATCGGAAACAAATTTTGTTGAAAATTCATTTGGGGTGTATTTTGTGAAGTCACTGATCAGTTTATACCTCCGTAACAAAAATTTTTATTTTAGAAGCAATCAACTTACGGAACACTAATTGCGCAAGTTCAACTTGCACTTGACCGGGTATATTTACATAAACTTTATTCTATTCATTACTATATTCATCAATATTTTTGATGACTTCTTCTGACAATCAATTTCTGCAAAACTAACCGAGGTGTCTTCTGACGTTTCTCTTACCTGCGAAGGTTTTCTCGTTCATAAAACTTTGCTACTCGTGGAATAAATGATATTCAAAAGGAACAAGGTCTGGCGAATATTGGGAATAGGGCCCAGTGTTGACATGATAGAATACAACATTTCTAAGATCTTTTGGTAATTGTAGGCAAAATAATTGGAGCATTAGGACGCAAAATATTTCGCTTACCGTATCATGCTAAGGTTAAAAAATATCGCCAATGAAAAATAATGCACGCTGACATTAATCCGAAGGTGCATTACGATTGTAGAAATTTTTTTTTTCAAAATTTCTACTTTACAGTATTAATATACATCGGTGAACAACGTCAGGCACGAACGGCTAATGGAAATTCTTCAAGAAGCCGATCTAGATGGCAAGGATATTCGTATCATAGCAAATCCCTATTGGGGACAAGCTGCTAACATAAGAATAGATAAATCCTACTCTGGCAATCAGATCAGATCAAAAAAGGCGTACGGCAGGGTTGTGTCTTATCTCTCCTCCTCTTTAACCTATACTGCAAGGAAATATTTAACAAAGTTCTAGAGGGAGTTATCAAAGGCATCAAAATAAATGGCGAGATGAATAACAACATAAGATACGCCGATGATATCATCTTACTGGCCAGTAACATTGAAGAACTTCAAGATCTTGTTGAAAGGGTGCAAAAGGTTAGCGAAGAGTACGGTCTCTACCTGAATATATCTAAAACCAAGTGGATGATAATAAGCAAATCTCCACAAGCAGCAAGGCAGCTTCAGTTAAATAACCAAATAATCAAGCTCATGGAATCCTATATATACTTGGGGATAGTAGTTAATGCAATGTGGGAGCATGAGAGCATTCGTTACTTTTAATAAATATTTTATTTATTAAATGGAAGCCATTATTTGCCCTTTAAGTATGGTATATCTTAATTTTGAGAATGGATTGAGCGGATATTGATACTGATAGAGGACATAATTAAGACATCAGCTAGCTCTTTTTTTACTGGTAGAGTACATGGACATCGAGGTAATTTTTGTATGCCTTTTGAAAATAGTCTCTCTAGTTGTTTAAAAATTTGGCTGTACAGATTGGGGCACCATTCATTTTAGGATAAAAAGAATCTAAGTTCAGCTCAAAAAATGAAAAAATACTGATGAGTTATTTAGTTGTTGAAATAAAATTAATTTACGTACAACCGTTGCGTCCTGAAAGAAAGAGCAGGAGTTAGTGAGACACTAGGCATTTAAATAAAAAAGGGTATATTTATTAACAAAATAAAAATTCATACCTTTATTACACTTCTAAAAATTACTTCTGCTAAATAAAAAACCCCTTTAAGCTAGAAGAGTGTACACTATGGCATAGAGTCTTTAATTTATGATTATTAAGTTCTTAATAAAAGGCTTGATAAAACACGATTTTAAAAGTTTGTGAAATTAACTCTGCGAGTTAGGCGTGTTGAGTAGTCGTTGGAAACGCACTTGGAGACAGGAAGTGAGATTTTTAGTCTGGTGTGCTTATGACTTACGATTGGTTTCTCCTCGTGGGTTTTCCATAAGTTACTCGCCTCTCCTGGTGAGACTCTCATAAAAATATTGTCTCAGCCATCACCATCCTAGTTTCATTTGGGCTGCTAAACACTTTTTGACCCTAAATGCGCAAATGAGGATGAGTAGGATATTTCAAAAAAGGGAAAAGGCCTTAAACTTGAGAGCTAGAAACCGATACTGCACTACAACATCACTGAGAAACAAAACACTCTCTGGCGTGCTGGAGAAGAAAGCCACTACGGCCTAATGCTTCATGGTCGAAAAAGCCACTCTTGCTTCTTGGTGGAAAAAAGCCCTTAAGAATTCGAAATGGCTGCTTAAATATCTACGTCCCTTCTCCTTAAAGCGACGTCTTTAAAATGGCTCACTTCCGAGCGAAAAATTAATTCAAACTAAATAAGTCAAGTCGGCAACACGCGTTATACACTGCCGGTTTAAATTAAACTGCTCAAAAATTTAAAACACTATTTTAAGCTACACTGCTCAAAAATTGAAATCACGGCAATAAATATAAAAATGTAATAAATAGAGACCGGATTATATGCATTTGCATATTTTCATATGCATTTGCATATTTTCATATGCATTTGCATATTTAGACCATTCTCACCGATTATTGCATATTTTACCCAAAATCTAGTAATGATGCATATTTTCCCTATATTTACAATATTTCTCGGTATTACTAGGCAATTGAATTGCTCAGGGTATTAGGTTATAGTGCCAAGGGAATACCCAAAATTACGACGGTATTTTATTCCTTTGTTTCTTGGTCGGGATATTAAGTGATAAGTAGTTAGTTTCTAAGAATATAAGTTTGAGCGTGGATCAAATAAAGAATTTTCTCGAAGACGAATTTTTATTTTAAAACAAGATATCAATTTTAACATTATTGTTGACGCGCTTACATCAGTGTAATCTTTTTGCAATTTTTAACGTGTTGTGTTAAAGTTTAACATCTACCATGCCACCCGCAAAAAAAGTGTCGCTTCATGGGTAGCTGATTATCCTGGAACATTTACATACGACGGAAATGTTTTATATTGTCGAGTTTGCGAGAAAAATGTTTCGTGCACAAAAAAGTTTCAAATTGACCAGCATGTCAAGACAAGTCTTCATATCATAAGATTACAAAAAAAGGCCCACGACAACAACTTATAACAGCAGAAAGTAGCAGTGATTCCACTTCTATAGGCAAACAAAAAAAACACTTTAGCATGGATTTATGTGAAGCATTGCTAGCAAGTAATATTCCTCTCCACAAACTTACAAATCCTACATTCAAAGATTTTCTGTGAAAATATTGCTTGAATCAAAAAAATACCAGACGAATCAATACTGCGTAAAAATTACATACCAATAATGTTCTGGAAGAAATACGTAATGAACTTAAGGATGAAATTATTTGGATTTCAGCTGATGAAAGTACCGACAGTTGTGGTCGCTATATTGCGAATTTAATTGTGGGTGCATTAAGGTTAGAGCCTTCTTCTTCCTATTTGGTGGCCTGCAAAGAACTTGACAAGACAAATCATTCTACGATCGCCAGATTTGTGAATGAGGGTATTAAAAAAATATTTCCTGAATCTTCTGCAGATGAAAGAGTGTTTATATTTCTCTCAGATGCTGCTCCCTATATGAACAAGGCAGCCAAAATCCTCCAAATATTTTATCCAAATTTAATTCATGTGACGTGCTTTGCTCACGGAGTCCATCGACTCGCTGAAGAAGTACGATCCACGTTTGGAAATGTAAATAAACTGATTTCATCAGCAAAGAAAGTGTTTCTTAAGGCACCTGCTCGCAATAACGCCTATAAAGAAAAACTGCCAAATGTGCCTTTACCTCCCGAACCAGTGGTAACTCGATAAGGAACATGGATTGAAGCTGTACTATTTTACAATGAACATTTCGAGGCCATCAAAGGTGTAGTAAATGACTTCGATAGTGCCGAGGCTATGGCAGTTCGTCAATCCAAGGAAGCATTTAACGACTCTGATATTAAAAAAAACATAGCTTTGATTAGCACTTACGTTTCCCACATACCTGCGGGTATTAAAAAGCTTGAAACTCGAGGTTTGGCGTTGACCGAATCAATTCAGTTAATGAATAAAATCCGTCAAATAAACTCCACATTGCCAGATGTATTCCCGCGTAGAGTTAAAGAAAAGTTTGAAAACATTTTGTGTAATAACCCAGGCTTTGAACCTTTGTGTCAAATTGATAGTTTTATTAATGGGACGGGTGAACTTTTGCCAGAAACAATAAGTGCTAACATAGCACCCAAATTCAAATACTGTCCAGTTACCTCAGTGGATGTGGTCTTTGTCCACTTATAAAAATATTTCGTGTGATCGAAGACACAATCTTACTACCCAACATTTGGAACAATACCTCATTGTTTACGTGTACAAGAATACAAATGTTAAATAATTTTAAAAAATGTTAAATAATTGTTAATTAAATTTAAACATGGTCGATAACTTGTTAATTTTATGCTGATTTTTAAATAAAAAAAACTAAAAATTACTACTTTTATTATTATTTAATATTGCATATTTTGACCCTTTTCATGCATATTTTAAGCATTTTTCATGCATATTTGCATGCCTATTTCAAGATTTTTATATTGCATATAATCCGGTCTCTAGTAATAAAATATGAATTATAGGGAGAAAAACAGTGCCGTAACATGATCTTAAAATTTAGGAAAAAATTAATGTTACTGTCTGTCAAAATAAAGTCAGGAATCGAAAAAGCTCGAGCATCTTTTAATAGTATTGGAAGACTATTTATATGCAATGATTTGTCATTCAGACTAAAAACGAAATTAGCCAAATGCTACGTATGTTCTGCTATACCGTATAGCCTTTGAGATATGGGTGTACCGCCGGATTTTGAAGATTTCATGGACCAAACATATCACCAACTTAGAAGTTCTGTGCCGAATAGGCAATGACAAAGAAATCGCACTCACAATTAAAGGGCAAAAGCTTGAATATCTTGGCCACGTCATGAGACATAATAAATACCGTCTCTTGCAGTGGGTAATACAGGGAAAAATAGATAGCAAACGAGGTTCAGGAAAAAAAAGACATTCTTGGCTTAAGCTTAAGACAATGGACCGGACTTGTTTCGAAGCGCCGTCAGTAAGACCAGGATTGCCATTTTAATTGCCAGTGTCCGAAACGGAGCACTAGGGCAGAATATAAAAGATTATTGAGTATTCTTGACTTGCTAAAGATTACTAATAAACCTTACATGTTCGAACATGATCCGTTAAAAGCTTGGATGAAAATCGATAATGTCTTGAAAGAATATTGATAAAGTACAATTTAATAACCATGAGATGTTTTCCGCAATGTGGAGAAATGATATTTTGTTTCAATAATAATTAAGCGGGTCGCCCCGTCGCGTCGCGTCCTCGGCTATTTTGTTTTTTGAAATAATCATTTGTTTTCCATGTAATTATGGGTTATTTCTTGTTTGTTGGAATATTCAGGTTTAAGATAATAAATCTTACGTAAAATTTTAAGATTTGTAAGAATGAACGAGCAATAAAGTTTTAGTACAAAAATTTCTACTATTTATTAATAAATAATGATAAGTTTTTTGCGTAAAAGCTAAGAATTTTACGCAGTCTTTTAGTTACGGTTGTAAATTAAAATACCTAAGTTATCAAATATAATAATTACTGATATTATTGTAAAAATATATCTAATTAAGAGAAAGTAAAAAAAATGTGTAATAATTATTGATGTTATTTGATGTTACAGATCTTTATTGAGCGCATTATTATTACGAAACGAAGGCGTTTAATCCTGTCGGTGTTTCCTATTTAGTGTTCCATACGGAACACTTATAAGATCACTTCGGTGTCTGTCCGTCTAGCCGTCATACTCGATTTTCTCCGAAACTATTTGACGTAGAAAGTTGACATTTGACACTAATGTAGGAATTGATGGCCCCATCTGAGCCGTGTAGTTTTAAAAGTTAAATTTTGGGTTAGCTTTGGGGGGTGAAATCGGAAGTGAAATAAATAATTTTTTAACAGGTAGGGTGTCAAGTAAAAGCTTGTGAAAACACAAGTTCAAAAATATATATAATGTAATACTTGCGCACACTTTTCTTGCTTTTAAAAAATTGCCAAAAATCGCTGTCCTTCCCCCCTTATCTCGAAAAGTACTGATCAAAAAATTTTGAAAAAATTCTGGAACATTCTCCACAGGGTGTAGATTGAACGAAATTTATCGCGAGTGCATTACCTTTAATAATTGATCTGGTATATAAAAAAAACAAAAATTTTAAGATCATCAGTTTTCAACAAAGATTGGAAACAAACTTTTTTGAAATTTTTATTTTAAAAGCAATCAACGCAACGTACGGAACACTAATTGCGCATGTCCGATAGCACTTGGCTGGTTTTTTAAGTTTTGGGTGTGTTATCTAGGTCTTCATTGAATGTTCTTCGTGAATTTACAGCCCTGTTTATTGTATGTTGTTTGTATCCAGTCGTTTTTAGGGCTGTGGTGATCTTTTTTAGCTTTCTTTTTTTACTTGTCTGTGAGGCGGATTAACATGCACAATAAAATTTGTTCGTCACGGGCTGTAACTGTCAGAAGTGTGGCGGAACTTACCACTTCGATGTCTATTTGTATACGTTGGTTTCCTATATAGCGTATATTCCAAATGGCTGTCTTCAGTTTTGGTTACATATACGTCTAGAAAAGGTAGCGGGTTGTCTTGTTCCATTTCTACGGCGAGCTGAATATCTTCATGAATTATGTGCAGATGGTCTAAGATGTTCAGGAGCTGTCCGTCTGTCTGTTAAATTCGATTTTCTCCGAAACTATCTGACATAGAAAATTGAAATTTGACACTAATATAGGATTTTTTCATGGATCTAGCACACGTGCTGCAGGGAAGTCCCTAGAGCGCTCCAGGAGCGGCATGTGTGAGGAAAAAGCATTGTTCTTAAATCGCTGTAAATTGTACTCGATGGGAAACACAGCCCAGGGCCAATTCTTCCAAAGGGATGATGTTCTCCATATAAAAGACTGTTTGAAAAGCGTTGTACGCGGAGTAAGAAGCTGAACCTCACACGGATGTGAAGTATTAGCGCGACGTGTATTTCTAACAAGCACCGCTCTGGGAGGAATTAAGCGGGCTACATCCTTCGAACACTTTCCATGAAAATACTTGTAGAACATACTCAAGTCGCCGACCGTTCTTCGATGTTCCAGCGAATCAAGGCCGCCGGTCACTTCCGGGTCTCCAATCAGACGAACAGCTCTTCTCTGAACAGAATCCAACAAATGCAGTGTATGTTTGGGAGCGGAGCGGTCTAAGATGTTCAGGAGCTGGTCTCTACCGAAGGGTCGTATGACGAGTAAGGCATCGACATATCGAATCCATAACGTCGGTTTCATGGTTATCGTCTCAATGGCTCTCCTCTTGAAGTAGATTATGAAGAGATTGGTCACTGACGATGAGAGATGATCCCATGGTTGCACCTTCTGTTTGTCGATATATCGTTCATGAAATAGGCGTTTTTCAATGTCCTGACAAAACGAAAACATTCCAGCACATGTCATAGATTGTCCCTGTGTATTTTAATCTCGTCATATAATCTTATAGGGCATTTAAAATAGTGGCTACTGAATTTTTAATGTTAGGAGGAGTACTATATGGGGTAAAAATCGATTTAAATCCCCAACTTGGTTTCCTTCAAGGGCGATACACTTACTTCACCGATGTTCCAACATTTGGATAGTTTTTATATAGTATAATTCGACTTATTCATTTGAGCCAAATCTCTCTCCCTGGAGTCACCTTTTCCAATTTGGAAAGAGGTAATAATCTCTGAATAATATAAAATACTTCATTTAAAATTAGCATTTTTTACTGTATTGTTAAGAATTCCTGAATATATAAATATTAATTATATATGGTCGTTTGACGGTAATATGAAAATAAAACTGGATTGCAGAAGCTAAAAAAACTCATTTGGTGAAACATTTCAGTCCCTGAAGATCATGAATTTAAATTACAAAATCCTTACATGAGTTGCACATCCGTCTATCTTTAAAAAGAATATCACTCTCTCACATGTGCTTACTTATATATTGAATTAGAGTACAAACTACTCCTACGGTGCTACCATTCAGGCCAAAAATGGCCTATTTGAATTGAACCTTATTGGATAATGGGCCAGTACCGATGGCCCAAAATATCTGAAAGTTGAACAGTTTCTGTGCCAGATAAACCTATCAAAGGGGCAAGTTGTTACTGCCTACGCCACTTTTTTCCCGCAGCTCTTGGTCCAGTAGTAATCAGAGGGAACCAAACCTGGAGAATATCCGCATGTATGAAGATTACCCAGCCCAAATATTAGAAAGGTGGAAGATTTTTTTGCTATATGAGGCACCTAGTGTATCACTCATATCGATTAGCTTTTGTTGGTAGTGTCCGGAAATAACACACGCCTCTCTAATCTCACCGATTGTATAGCAACCTTTATTTTTTCTTCACACGGCTACTGAACCACTTTATTCACATGTCGTATAGTACTTTTTCATCCAAAACTGGACTAACCATTTCTTCACTTAATCCGCGAAAAGAAGTCATGATCTCAAATGATGATTTTCTAACGATGCCGCGTTCACAATGAATTTTTCAGGTTATGTTTATTCAGAATCATCAGAGTATACCTAATATTGAACTATAAAATTTCTAAAGTTACATGTTTGCCATAATAAACGTTATGCAATTCCATATATGTACTGTAAATTTTGCAAGAAAATATTTTAACCTACTTGAAAGGCGTTAAAAGTGAAATTGAAAGCAACATTAATTTTTTTAATGTGTGACAATGTAAACTACTCCCTATGAATGCTAAATAGAAAAACAATTGCTCATGGCTGCGATTACAATTTAAACCGATAAAACATTTGATTATTTGCCAACGTAATACTACGATACTGATAACTAATTCGTCTAGACTAGAGTTGCCAACAGTCCTGTTTTCCCAGGACATGTTCTGGTTTTCAGGGTGTCCTGGATAATTTTAAAGTAGTGTCCTTGGGTTTTAAAGCGTCCTGGTAACAGCCTGTGTTTTAAATTTCGCGCACCAATGCCGTCAATCTTACATTTTATCGGTAAGTCTCGCGTTGCCTCGCGATTGTAACATTCTGCCCGCAGAAGTGAAATTAATAATTGTAACAATTTACAATAATTTTTTTTCATACACTGTTCGAACAGAAAAACTACGGCAGTTTTGCAATGATGTCGGGATATAGTTTTCTCAACTCCAAACTCACTCCAAAACACGCTGGCTAAGTCTTTTTTCGGCAAATAAAAAACTTTTAAAATACTACGAGTTTAGGAAAACCCCCGCAGTATATTGTGCAGTTTTTTAATAATAAATATGGGTTACCTACTCCTCATTCACTCAGTAATGGCGATAATTCACACAAATATTGAAAGAGTGGAAAGAAAAGAAAGCAATGTTGTTGAAATCAGGAAAATTCTAGACACAGTTATTTCATTACATGAGGAGAGGATAACAAATAATTTTTGTCCTCTGAAAGCAAAAACAATTTTAAAGAAGTTGGAAGACGAAGGAAAGAATACTCAAGAATTTTTAACTACAGTGGAAGATTTTTATAATGAAATCAATGCATATTTAAAAATGTGGATTGAACCATTTGAGGATCTAAAAGTTTTCAACTGGACTGATCTCACAGAATCTGATTTGAAAGAACGGATCAACGTGGAAAAATCTTTGGTCTCTTTAAAAGATCACGGCATTGAATTAAACGAGTAGAAATTATTTGACGAGTAGGTCAACCTGAAAAAGTGTAGGGAAGACTTAAATAACACACAAAGAGACGACAACTTAAACTCCTTGTGGCTCCAATATTTCACAACAGTGCATCTCTGAGGAACAATATGCAGAATTAAGGAAGGTGGCTGAATATATCTTTTGTATTCCGGGACATAATGCTAAGGTCGAGAGAGTTTTTTCTCGTATAAACGCACAATGCTCAAAAGAAAGAAATCGATTAATTCCTGCAACACTATCTGCAATAATCAAAATTATCTATAACATAACATAAGATGAAATGTGAAAAATTTTATGATTATTTATTAACTCAATCACAAATATTGAGGGAAATTGGTGGAGTTGAAAAATACAAGAACTAGATATAAATAAAGAAGTTTAAATAAATAAATAAAAGTTATTATAGGTATTCAAGTTATTGCATAATTTAATTAATAATTTATAGGACTATAAGAGTTCATTTCGTATATAATTTGAAGAAAAATTCCTAACATATTGTAATTGATGTAACATGTAGGCTGAAAAAATTTTGGTATGACACGTAGATCCATATGATTTTTAGACAGTACCAACTTTCAAACGATACGTGTCAAAATTTCATGACATTTCGACGATTAGTTTACAAGTTACAGTAGTTTTAGTGACGCTGGAAAAAATCGAATTTCGTATGTTGATTAAACACTGTTTTTTGATGGGATAAAATACCGCTCAAGCAAAGCAATGGCTTGATAAGGGTTACGGGGACTCTGCCCCTGGAAAATCACTCATTATTTACTGGTATGCTGAATTTAAACGCGGTCGTACAGCCACAAATGATGCTGAACGCTCTGGACGCCCAAATAAGGTGGCGCAATAAAAAGGATTTTTTCATACGATATGTGACAATGGATAAAACGTGGATCCACCACTACACACTGAAATCAAATCGGCAGTCAGCTGAGTGGACAGCAGCCGGTGAAAGCCGCCCAAAGCGACCAAAGACACAACAGTCTATTGGGAAGGTTTTGGCTTCTGCATTTGGGGATGTGCGTGGAATAATTTTCATTGCCTACGCGGAGAAGAGAAAAACCAAGTTATTGATGCCTTTGAAGGCAGAAATCACAAAGAAACGGCCTCAACTGAACAAGGAAAAAGTGCTCTTTTATCAAGGCAGTGCACCGTATCACAAGTCAATGGTTACGATGACAAAATTGCATGAATTGAAGTTCGAATTGTTTCTTCCTTCACCGTATTTTCCAGATTTGGCCTCCAGCGACTATTATTTATTCGCACACCCCAAAAAAATGCTCGAGGGAAAGAGATTTGGCTCCAGTGAAGAAGTTATCGCCGAAACTGAGGCCTATTTTGAAGGCAAAGACAAATCCTTCTACATGAAAGGTAAAGAAATGTTAGAAAAGCGTTGGACTGATCGTATCGCTCTTAAAGGATGTTGATGAATAAAGTCGATTTTGCAAAAAAATATGTGTTTTAAGTAGCCAGACCAAAAACTTTTCAGCCTACGTATTACAGTTGACAATTATCAATAAAAATGACCTGTTTATATTGCGTATTTTACCGTTAACTACTGCTCTTATATTGCGTCCTGTTTTTAAACTAAAACGTCCTGGTATATTTACCTTCAAATCCTGGTTTTTAAAATTTTGAAACGGCAACACTAGTCTAGACCAGGACTGTCCAGACCGGAGACGTTTACGGGCCAGTACAAATTACGACATGGACCAGCGGGCCGTAGAAACTAAATATTATCAGTCTTCAATTAAAAGCAAATAAAAAAATTCAAGGGATGTTATTCATTCAATTTTTTATTGTTTTTTCGTTAATTTATTTTTTATAATTCTGTCAATATCAACTTCAATATTACTCATTGCCAAACGCAATGCGTAAACAAGTGACTTATCCGATAGTGAGGACCCATATTTAGATCTTATAAAATTCATTGTGAAGTAAGCACTTTCAGATAGGTAAGTACTGCCCATCATCGAATCCATTTTTAAGCTAAAATTGGTAAATTTGGGAAAATTACCAAGGAGCTTAAAAAAAATCTAACCCTGTTTCAGTTCTGCCCTTGTAAAAGGGATCGGATTATACATCACATAGATCCATTTGATAGTCGGTTTTTACGCTTTCAATAGCAATCGTTAATGGATGAGTGAAAGGTTACAAATTGTTCTCTAATTCTTTGAAAACCACAAATCGCTACTTTAACGTAATGTACTTAATGGGACCGGAAAAGTTGGATTCTTCGAAATTTCCCATCTCAATGTAATGTTTTTGTAACTTGAAAAAAAAGGAAAAAATCTTTTCTAGTGACATTTTGAACAATTTCAGTTTACTAAACCCAGTCACATTTCCATATAAGTTCGCTATGTTGTGTTGTTTGCCTTGTAACTTCAAATTCAATTCGTTCAAGTGTTGTTTCATGTCGGTTAAAAAACGCGAGGAATTTAGGATCTGTATTTTATTTTCTAGTTTAGTCGTAGCATGTCTAAAATATTTTTTAAGACAGTTTAAAATATTTCTTTATACACCACATTAAGTGTATCTTCCTCGGGTGCCAGAACAAACAGTCTTTGTGAAACATTCTATCCATGAATGAAAATCGGTAAAGAATCCGGTCAGTAGTTACTAAGAAAATCAATAATTATTTTATACTATGTATTGCTACTTAATGTTATCTAAAATGAGGGTAAACATTATTTTTAGCATACCCCTCAATATCTTTTTGGTCAGCCGACCTCTAATTGTCGTAATAAGGACTTTTTGGCTCACTCTTTTCTATCCTAAGCCAGAGCCCTTCTAATCCCATATAATTCCTTTTTTAGCACCTTTTAAACAAGAAAAACACATAAAAACTTTTTGGTCCGAAGATCGTATCCTCATCTACCCTCACATAAAGCTCTACATATTATCAAATAACCGGTCAAGTGCAAATTGAACTTGCACAATTAGTGGTCCGTACGTTGATTGCTTTTTAAAATAAAAAATGTTGTTACGGTGGTATAAAATGATCAGTGACTTCACAAAACACACCCCAAATAAGTTTTCAACAAAGTTTGTTTCCAATCTTTACTGAAAATTGATGGCCTTGAATTTTTTTTTTTTTTTTTTATATACCAGATAAATTATTAAAGGTAATGCACTCGTGAGAATTTTCGTTCAATTTACACCCTCTGGAGAGTATACCAGGACAACGATTTTTCGCGATTTTTTAAAAATAATACAAAGAAAAGTGTGCGCAAGTATTACATTATATATATTTTTTACTCGTGTTTTCACAGGCTTTCATTTGACACCATACTCGATGATCTACTAAAAAAATTTTTTTTTCACTTCCGATTTCATCCCCCAAAACTAACCCCTTAAGTCAAAATTTGACTTTCAAAACTACACGGCTTTGATGGGGCCGTCAATTCCTATATTATAACCAAATTTCAACTTATTATGACAAATAGTTTCAGAGAAAATCGAGTGTGACAGACAGACAGACAGACACCGAAGTGATCTTATAAGTCTTCCGTACAGAACACTAAAAACAACCCATATTAGACCTTCTTGACAACCTTTTTTTGACAAAAAACACCTCATATTAAGCCTTTTCAACAACTACCAAAAAAACAACTAACTTCGTTAATGCCTTTTTCACATCTACCCTATGTTTTTTTAATAACATTTTTATCAAATAACTAGTAACGCTCCCTGATGCCTTTTTGACCAACTTTTTATCAAAAAAAAGAACTACTAACTTCATTAACACCTTTTTCACATCTAATCTACTCCTATTACACACTAAAAATAACCAAGATAATTCTAATACTAAACCTCATCGTCATAATACAGGCTTCTTAACCGAGTCTAGCATACTCCATCACCATAATAGGGACCTTTTGCTCAACCAACTCCTCATCATTATTTTCATTACCGCCCGTTTGACTTACAACCAACGGCACACACATATACCTCGAGGACGATGAACATCTTCAGCCAAAAAATATAACTTCGCATAGAGTTGGCAACACTGTCTCATGACGCCCTTTTGACATCTAACCTAACTCCATTACACACTAACAATACCCTAGACAGCCGAAAAACTACTTCTTCACGTAAAGTTGGCTCATCTTTGCGCCTGCGCACATACACCCGAATGCGTCCAAAAATGGCATAAAAAAAGCAGATTTGAGGACCATAAGAAAATACATGCTAGCAATATTACAGGAACCCCTACGTTTAAAATTAGTTTGTGGGCGGCGCGAGTTTAGAAACGCTCTTGTAAAATCTAAACTATTCATCCAAATGTTACAATTTAAAGACAGTTTTTATCTCCGTTAAACGCACAATACAAAGAACGCATTTAATTTAATAAGGAATTATATTTTCCTACCTAAAATGCTCTCTTTAGTTGAACTATTTTAGCACGTCTATTTTTAATATCTTTACTTCGATAATTTGGATTAACCTTTGTCATGGGTTGTTTAATTTAAAAAAAAATATCCACAAATTAAACACCTAAACCTTCCTCGTGAAACACTCTATCCATTAATGAAAACTAAAATAAAATCCGTTAAGTAGTTACTGAGAAAATCGCGTACAGACAGACAGACGCGGCGGGGGACTTTTTAGTGTTTCGTACGGAACACTTATAAGATCACTTCGGTGTCTGTCCGTCTGTCCGTCTGTCTGTCCGTCTGTCACACCCGATTTTCTCCGAAACTATTTGTCATAGAAAGTTCAAATTTGGTAATAATATAGGAATTGATGGCCTCATCAGAGCCATGTAGTTTTGAAAGTTAAATTTTGACTTAAGGAGTTAGTTTTTTTTTTTTTGGTCTGGCACACGTGCTGCAGGGAAGTCCCTAAAGTGCTCCAGGAGCGGCACGAGTGCGGAAAAAGCGATTCACGTTGTTCTTGAATCGCTGTAAATTGTACTCGGCGGGAAACACAGCGCTGGGCAAATTAATCCAAAGGGATGACGTTCTCCATATAAAAGATTGCTTGAAAAGCGTTGTACGCGGAGTAACAAGCTGAACCTCATACGGATGCGAAGCACCAGCGCGACGTGTATTTCTAACATGCACCGCTTTGGGAGGAATTAAGCGGGCTACATCCTTCGAACACTTTCCATGAAAATACTTGTAGAACAGACTCAAGTCGCCAACCGTTCTTCGATGTTCCAGCGAATCAAGGCCGCCGGTCAATTCCGGGTCCCCAATCAGACGGACCGCTCTTCTCTGAACAGAATCCAACAAATGCAGTGTATGTTTGGGAGCGGAGCCCCAAACGTGGGAGCAGTATTCCATAGTTGGTCGAATTTGGGCTTTGTAAAGAATTAACAGTTGTTGTGGGGTGTAAAGCTTTCTGGTTCTAAATAATATTCCCAACTTTTGAGAAGCTCTCCTTGCTATGCCTGCAACATGTTCATGCCAAGACATATTTGCTTCCAAACTAACGCCCAACAAATTGAGCGACGATGCTAGGGGAATGGAGTGCCCCGACATAACTATGTCGGGTTCAGCAACGTTAACTTTTTTAGAAAAAACTGCCGCTTGGGTTTTTGTAGCGTTAAATTCCACTTGGTTACTGTCACCCCAAGATAGACTTTCTTCCAGGTCTTTGTTAAGTTGAACGACCTCCTGCTGTCTGCGGATATTCGCCTGAGCAGCCGATGTCCGAGCGTTCAAGGTGAATGAAGAGACAAGCGTACTGTCATCTGCAAAGCTATAGATTGGATTCCCGGTCCCGGTTGATACTGAGGGTGTTAGAAAGAAATCTGTCGACCGCCACTCGTAAAGAACGCTCTCTGAGGAAACATGAGAGCCACAAACAGAACCTTTCAGACATACCATAAGAGCGCAACTTAGCCAACAGTCCATCGTGCCAAACACGGTCGAATGCCTTGGATATGTCAAGAGCAACCGCTCGAGATTCTCCAAAGTGTTCAATTGCGTTGTTCCAAACATGTGTTACATAAGTCAGAAGATCTCCTGTTGATCTATGTTTACGAAAACCATATTGGTGATCGCTAATAATATTGAATCGTTCAAGATATTTTAGAAGATGCTAGAGGGTGGGGGGGGGGGGGAAGAAGGGGGGTGAAATCGGAAGTGAAAAAAAATTTTTTTTACTAGGTAATCGAGTGTGGTGTCAAATGAAAGGTTGTGAAAACACGAGTAAAAAATATATATATATATATATATATATATATATATATATATATATATATATATATATATATATATATATATATAATGTAATACTTGCGCGCACTTTTCTTTGTATTATTTTTAAAAAATCGCGAAAAATCGCTGTCCACCCTCGAAAAGTACTTATCAAAAAATTTTGAAAAAATTCTGGAATATTCTCCACGGGGTGTAGATTGAACGAAAATTATCACGAGTGCATTACCTTTAATAATTTATTTGGTATAAAAAAAAAAAAAAATTTCAAGGTCATCAGATTTCAGTAAAGACTGGAAACAAACTTTGTTGAAAACTCATTTGGGGTGTGTTTTGTGAAGTCACTGATCATTTTATACTTCTGTAACAACATTTTTTATTTGAAAAGCAATCAACGTACGGAACACTAATTGCGCAAGTTCAACTTGCACTTGACTGGTTATTTTAATATGTATTAATATTATTAAGATGTAATTTGCTAAGAAGTCGAATTTGATACTATCACAGATTTTTATGAATATGTCTTACAATAAAATGGTATAATAAAAGAACTATAAAATTTGAAAATTAAACTTTTCTATGGAACACTTTGTAGCGGCTGAAGTACACTAAATATTTCTCTGTTACTGCTACTACTTCCTGTAAAAACAAGTTAGTTAACTGCTTCCTAACATTACACTTTATACATTTTTAACAAACATAGTAAATCCAAGTGTTTAATTTTCTAATCACCTTTTTTTTCTAAAATGTATCAGGTTTTAACCACTCTACTAGCCCTAGCCTTCGCTAAGCCTCAAGGTTATTCCTACCCTTCAGCTCCTAGCGGTCCCAGCGGTCCACCATCAACAGGCTACGGTGCGCCACCGTCTGGTCCCTCGGGGCCTCCATCCTCAAAATATGGTCCACCAGCTCAGACGCCTGTAATTCAGAAGCACGTATACGTTCACGTGCCCCCTCCGGAAAAAGAGGTACCAAGACCAAGGAAGCCTATTGCAGTGCCACCGGCGCAGAAACATTATAAGATTATCTTCATTAAGGTATTTAATATGAATATTTTGAGTGAAATATCAATGCGACAGCAGCTTAAGGCAGTATTTCCCCAAGGGTCCGCCACGGCACATATTTAATTTACTTTGATAGGGCTCAAATTATTCCCTATTTTACAAAGTGCACTTGTTAGAATTTGACACAAGGCGCCTAAAGAAATTCAGCAAGGGTACCGAGAATCGAAACAGTTTGGGAACTACTGGCCTAGGCCATAAAATTTCATTTTTTGTTGATTTTCATTGCTTTCCTTTAAATGTTAAACCTTATCGTAGCTGTGCCATTAATGCGTGTAAATTTAATACTCGTATTGATTTTTATAATAGCATAGATCTAGAGTTGATTAAGAGGTCTTTAATATAGATCACTGATGAGTAGTAACTCCAAATTTACGATTTTATTGGTGAAATTTAGACCCTAATATTTTTTAACTTAATCTAATTATAATCGCTTTACGAGTAAAATGAATTAAATACTATTGAGTTACTCCTGGATTTGCTTCGGTTTCAATAAAAATAAAAAGTTTCCATGGTCGGTTTTCTTTTGATTATTCGAATGCTTCCGGATTTGCATTCGACAAATTAGATAGAGGATTATATTCTTTCAAATAAATATGCTCAACTGAATCGTATTCTGTTGGAAATTTTGAGCTTTATGTTGCAGAATGAATAGCACTTGCATGTCCCAAAATGAAGCTAACAAATGGAAGGTACATGCGTTAAAACCCTTTAAAGCCACTACATTTAGAAATGTTTCACTAATAAACATTCTGAAGAAGATATATAACCCCAATAATCCATTCGTCCAGTAAGATAAAATATGCATTTAATTTATGGATTACTGCATATTTATTTTGCGTATTTGTTATTAATGTTGATCATTAATAAAACTTTTAACACTGATGAGTTAATCTTGGTTTCCCGAAGAACTTCTTCAACTTTCTAACAGTCATAGGCTTTACGGAAATCTATGAACAGTAGGTTGGACTCTGAGTTTTTAACTGACTTTTCTTCTATTAGCTATTTCTACCAGCTCAAAACCCGGATTGTTCTCCCCCCCTTTTTATATTCAATCTTAGTTAGACTTTTAAGAAATCTTCGATATGGATCTTTTTATCGCTGTGCCATTCATAACATTGTTTCTCGCCAAATCAATGATCTATTATAAACTTCAATGAGTGCGTTAAAGATAAGTAGAAAACACTAGCTAGAATTCCTTGTCTTATGGAAAAAATTACTTGGTCTCAGTTTCCATGCGACTCCGCTAAAAACCGAAATGATCATACATGCTGTGCTAGTAAAACCGGCTGTGGATACATAACAGTGTTGTCACTTATATTGGTTAATTTTAATAGCAGGTTATGTGGTTATATATAACTTAGGAAAGTACCAATTTAAAAAATATTGAACTGTTAATTATAAATATAATTTTATTTATTTTCTTCGGTATTTGCTAAAATTATGTACGACAATTTTACTTTATTAGAATAGAGTTTTAATAATATAGGGAAAGTCAGTGAATTACACAGGCCACCAAAAAAAATATTTGTAAAAACTTTTTAAACCAATACATCTAGGTATTATGTATTTTTAGGTGCTGAAATTATATCTGGTATCAGTTTTTTTTGTATCATCCACAGTTCTCTCACAATATGACATCGATTCAATTTGAAAACCAAATCCTTTTCCTGCTTGAAAAACTGAGCAAACTTGTTCTGTAATGATTAATAGATGTTCCGAATTCCAATAAATGTTTTGCTTTCAGCCTAGAACCAAGCAATTCTGCTTTTTCCTTAGTCAAACCCAAATCTCTTACTAAATCATTTAACTCAGCTTGTGTAATCAACTGTGGATTTAAATTTTCTAGAGAACGTTGAAACTCATCATCATCCGGTCGACTTTCATTAAATTCGGGACTGGACTGTAAAATGTCATCACTAGACTGAGGTGGTTCAGGGACAGGAAGTCCCGGTCCATGTCCTACCGACCGATTAGCTGAAGTAAAGTTAGGATAGACAATTACTTTCTTATTTTTGGAATTATATCCAGAAACATCAACGCTGCAAAAATAACAACCATTTGGATGGTTTTCTTGCTCTCTCCATACCATGGGTACTGCAAATCTTCTTTCTTATACCATTTCTTAAGATCCTCGACACAAACATAACATACTTTGTGAGGAGCCCAACATTTTTCTTGATTACCGATTTCTACACCAAAATATGCAAAGTATACTTTTTTTACAAAGTCAGTAATGTTTCTTTGATGTTCTTTAACTACAAACTCATCACATATATAACCAAAAGTGTTGGGAGAGTTTTTACAACCACGATTAGCCATACTTTGAGTGTGAATTGAAGCACATGAGTTAAACACTGCAATACGAGGTTATATGTATTGGAAGAAAACAAACAGCTGTGACATTTATCGGAACTGTCAACCTAATAACATTCGATTTTACTGCCAACCTTATAAAATTCTGATTTTATTGCCAACCTAATAACATTCGAATGATAAAAAATAAACTTTTCACATTTTGAACATTAAAATGTGAAAAATTGATGGGTGATACGACTTTTTTATTATTATTTTCGGACTCAGCACACCAAAAAACATAGGAATCTGGTAAAATTATTAAAAAAGTTTTTTCATCGTTGGCCTGTGTTATTGAGTATTTGAAATTCTGGAAATCTGACAACACTTACAGTCAACCAAATCGTTACTCGGCGGTTTTAAGGTCGGTATCGTCGCCTTAGTTTGAGACAAGTTTTAAGGGAGCCTTGGTTGCTTTACATAAAATACGTTATTAATAGATGTCGGTTCGACTCGGAACCCATATTGTTCTTCTCTCTCTTGCTCTTTATATTTAATCCAATTCGGTCTTTAAAAATTCTTTACCAGACTTATCAATCCACCATCGTATACTAGGGCATCAACGATAAAAAATTAGTAATAATAAATAATAAAAATCTAAGATTATCATGGTAATTTAATACACTAAAATTGAAATTATATTTATTATCTATAGTTTTACTTTTTTAACTTAATTTGATTTGATACGTTGTAATCGATCCGAAGAGACAAATTTAAAAAGCTACAGTTTACAACATGTTATAAAACATATAGAACATTTTTACAGCTAACAGAATCATTAAAACGGTTGTTACATTTTTTTAATCAACTGTACAACTTGCTTCCTCAACGTTGTCAGCTCTAAAGAAAAAGACGAGAATAAGACATAAATGTGATCTGCATACAATTTTATTTTATTATTATGTAATAATAGTAGAGAAATCATATAGGATGTTATTTGTACGTATATTTTTATATCTTCCGTATATGTCTTGAGGAAATCAACGTATAAAAGTTGCAAGTTTCATGTATTTATGATGCAACAAGTTTTTCGAAACTTTCTAATTGATTAACCCTCCAGTCTAGCTTTTGAATTTATTGGATGGTCAGTATTCTGAATTCTTATGCTTATAGTGTTGCAAGTTTAAGTGATATCCAGTCAATGAATGAGGCTTAGGCCATTATCATACTGCCTATCGCAGTATGGGAAGTTTAAAGTTGTACGCACGTCTGATTTTAAAGGAACTCAAATTTACTTTAAGCAGGATTTCTTGGATTCATGGTCTATGGTGTCGACGTTTTTATTTGAATTTATGATCGGTTTAGTACGTTGCTGTAATCGGCTTTCGAAGTTTTTGTTTATAGTTGATTTATTTTGTGTTATTCCGAAAGTACTTTTTCGTCTTATTTGCGGGCCATTTTTAAATATAAAAAAAATACTACAAAATTCTATATTTAACGTTACGTCTTTTTTTCTTCTTCTGGTCAAGGAGAAACTCTACTTTGCATGCATAGTTACTTCATCTATTATTACATTGAAAGGTAGTAGACTCAAAGATTCTTCTTAGTTAATTTATCTTTTTACCAATATTGGATTTAAGTTCGCCATTTCTTTTACCAAAGGTGACGTTTTTTGATTAAATCTTCGTATTTTCTAATTTTTGGATGATGATATAGCGTAGCTGTAAGTATTGTTTTCTGGGGATTTAAGTTTGCTGAATTTAAAGTTACAATCAGCGGTACAATTCTGTCAATACACTTTTTGATAACCTTTCTCCTCATCTCATTGAAAAGATTGACAAACTTATAATATTTAACACAAAACCACAGTAAACCGAATACAGTAGCCAAAGCGAGATCCAAGTTGGTGATTAGATTTTGACGGCGCGTGCGTCGATAGATCCCTTTTTCAAAATGGCTGCTCAGTTTACATCTGATCTTCAAATGTGTCTTTTGAAATATATTGTCGATCGTTTCTTGATGTGACTGCAGTTTATATGAATTTGAAGATAGAACGAAGAGAGAGTTTGTATAAAAAGAGAAGTAAAAACGTTTGTAAAGAATCGAAAAGGTTAACTAACAATTTATATAAACATGGGGAAAGGCAGTTATTATTGTGCCGCTGACAACTCCAAAAAATAATTCAAAAAGTACGCTGGGAGTAAGTTCCTTGTTCTTCCTCGAAGATGTTGAAAGGTATTAAAAAATACATAGGACCACAAAAAATTTTTTTTTGTCAATTTACTTTGACTACAATAGGTCTAGGTTATGTTTTTGGGTGGTTGATCACGAATTCGAGGTCCGTGTTGATCCATCACATCTGGATTTTGCATAAAATAGCCATAAAATTGGTAAAAACTAGCTCAAATTGAGATTTTCCTCGTTTTAAAGGGTATAGTTCCGAGATGATCAAATTCGCCATATATTCGCCACTTTTAGGGTCTGCAGGTATTTCTTCAATGTCTCAAATAAGTTTTGACAGCGTCCATATGTTCTGCAGTTCTCAAGTGCCAAAATGCCTTGACGAAGAGATTCTAATTGCTGGGAAAAACCCCATGATAGGAAGGCAATTCGTAGATTTTTCCTAACAAAGAAGACCATCGGGTCATTCGAAGAGAAAAGAATAGTTTTTTTTCTCACAGTCGATAGATGCTGAGCTTCGACTATGAAGAATTTTGATCCACTTAACGTCCCAGGCCAACCCAACAATCAAATCTTGTAAATAGAGAAAAAGATAAGTGAGCAGTAATAAAACATTAGTGGGGGACGCTATTAATATAGGATGTGATATTGACAGGCTATACTGCTCTGAATATATTGCTTGACAAAAGATGCCAAGATCATGAAAAATTAGGTGACTTTGTAAATCAGATCTGCGACATAGAATACACTCGTCATCGTGCTAGTAGTGTCCGTCATTCGATAGCAGTCAAAGTACACTGATAACTGCTGACTAACATCGTTTAAATGAGAATCCTGACTAAAGCGGATGAAAGGATAACGCATTAGTGTCTCCAAAGGTATAGACTATTTTTATGGTCTTCGCAGATATCAGAACTGGAACAGGACGCAATTAAATCATAAGCTATAGTATTCTTGTCAATGATATGTATTATTCTTACCATCTTGATAGTTCTGTTCGCCATCGCTAGCTGTTGAATTATACTTGAGAGCTGTCAAATATAAACTTATATGTAAGGACCATTACAAGAGCCTCTAAGTTTATAAAGTATAAAAGAATTTTTAAAAAATAGGATAACCCTGGCATGTTGACAGTATCATTTGTCATTTCTTTTATGTCAAATAAGAATCGCAATTACCAATAAACGTGCGTGGATATTAGAACCATAACAGCTCGATAAAATCATAAGACATAGTGTTCTTGTCAACAATTTAGAAAATTCTCACGGGTTTGCAAACTGTTGAAGTGCACCGAGTGCTGTCAATTAACATATTATGTCAGGCTCCTTACTATCACGAATCCAGCATTATAGTAACACGATTTTTCAATGGGAGAGAATAGTCACATTGTTTTGACAATTTCATTAGATATTTGACGGCTGTCAAAGTAAATTTCACAGTTGTCAAAAGAAACTTGGCAGCTGCCAAAGTAAATTTGACCCTGTAAAATGATATTTTGCATTCTCTCATCTTGATCAGAATCGCTAATAGCATCAGGTAGCATGGTTGCATTAGCAATATATAATCTCTTCGCCAAGGCATTTTGGCTGCTGCGGAACATATGGTCGCTGTCAAAACCTATTTAGGACATTAAATACTTGCAGACCTCAAAAGTGGCGGGTATATGGCGAATTTGATCATTCTGGAACCATGCCTTTTAAAACGAGGAAAATCTCATTTTGAACTCATTTTTTACCAATTTTATGGCTATTTTATGCAAAATCCAGATGTGATGAACCAAAACGAATCTCGAATTCGTGATCAGGGACCCAAAAAACATAACCTAGACCTATTGTAGCCAAAGTAAATTGACAAAAAAAAAATTTTTGTGGTCTTGTGATATCAATTGCGTAAGAAATCATACGCGGATAAAATGAATAATTTTGAGAAGCTATTTCAATTATGACATTTTTTGGTTATGGAGCAAAGATTTGGCTTGCAGCAACCCAACGGGTCATCAATTGTCGGATTAAAAATTTGTTCAGAAATTTTAAAATATGCGTCTCATATTTTTTCTGAAAATGACTTCTTGTCAAGTTTTTCACTTGCACTCATCTCTTTTTTAACCAGACGCTCCATTCTTTACGTTTTTTTTATATTACTTATGCTGCATTAACTTGACATTTTATTAAATCAGAAATTTTCAAACATTTGTTTAATATTTATGATTTTGAATGATAAAACTTTGCACAGTAACATTATTTCTATTTAGAATCTCCCGCTGGTCCCCTTTTTAACACGGCGGACTCCCATGTGACCTCTTGGAAACTGAGACCTGATTTTCCTATACGGTTATCCCTCGCTACTATATTGGGTTTACTGTGACAAAACTACAACAATCGCTTTCCTTATTTTTTATAGAATCTCAGAATTATCAAATAGAGGACATTTAATGAGAATTTATTTTCAGAAAAATGGTCCATATTAGAAGGAGAAGTCTGAGAATCGTGGAATATGAATTGAAAAATTTAAAATTTTTGCCAAAAGAATCTGCATAACCTATAATTATAAGCAAAAAAATTAAAAGATTGTACAACAATTTTGTTACGAGATGAAATGTTTATTGTTATGGTTCTGCACTAAAAAAATCAGTTTTTTAGTAGGTTACATATAAAACAAACACCGGAATTAAATATTACGAAATGCAAAAATTAAAGCATACATGGACTAAAAAAAACATAAATTATTAAATTATAATAATCAGAGTTATTACGTATAATGGTTATGAGGACAACATGGATGACCTACTCGATATGCTATTGGGCTTTTTGGTTTAAAATTCTATAAACTCATTCGTATTTAATTAATATCTTAGTAATAAGATAAATTACAACCAACCTGTAGGCTAGCTGAATAGTCCCATTCTTAAGAACTTATTGATGTTAATGATGAAAATTATGTACAAAAATGTTTTAATGTTGGTTTAATAACAAGGATATAAGCAGTTTAATGATAGTAAATTTTTTTAGGCTCCAACCCCACCGACTCCAACCGCTCCAATCATACCAGCTCAACCACAGAACGAAGAAAAGACTCTCGTCTACGTGTTGGTTAAGAAACCTGAAGAAGCACCAGAAATTACCATTCCTACTCCAGCACCAACACAACCCAGCAAACCAGAAGTTTACTTTATTAGATACAAGACGGTAAGCTACTAAAAATACTAATATCTCTGAATGGTCACATATATTATTACTAATTTACCAAATTGACCCTTTGTGACAAGCTTCTTTTTATAGAAACTTACCTGTGCTAAACGGTTGCTCTTATGTTGTAGAGAATGGGTTCTAGCTATAAAGCCCCTACTAAATATGCCTTTTTATAATTTATTTTGGGCACCACCTATTTTTATCCGTAACTGTGTTTGCCTAGGAAAAATTAGGAAATGCTAGGGCCTATAAACGTTGTTAAACAACAGATGCTCAAAATTAAAGTAAAACACCTAGCGTTCGAACAGATCTCGAGCTGCAGCCGACCTGCCTGCCAAAAACCAGTCGTGCTGGTTTCAACGTTTGCAATGGTATATTCTATAGTACCATTAAAACCTGTAATGTTAATAAAAAATTCGGAACGTTCAAATAATTAGAGGTTCTACAATTATACCCTAAACTAAAGTATGTATTAGTAACTTGTAAGGGTTGTTAGGAAGACTAAGCAAGAGCCAATGGTTGCGCTAGCATATTGTTTCAAGTTAAGAGAGCTACTAAAAGACAGAGGGACGGTTGTATAGGAGCCATATTCAGGTGTCCTTTGCAATTTGAATCTTAAAAATATATTACGAGACAACAACATAGTTTTTAGTTGGTTTGTTGTTGTTTCCTGGAAAGTTACTAAAAATAAATTTCAATTATTTGATGTAAGGGTGTCGATTTACGCGATCTCTCATTTAAGACATATACAATTTTGTTGGAAATAAATTTTATACACTTTATTTTTATCTTGTTTTTAGAAGAAAGAACAAGGCGGCAATGGTGGCCCATATGCAGACAGTGGCCAACCAGAAAACGGGGGATACCCAGCAGCTGGCCCGCCATCTACAGAATACGGCGCACCTAATGGTGGTAGTTCTAACGGTGGTTACCAATAAATATAACAATTTTGTTTTAAAGAATTTAGGATAATAAATACAAAAATAAGTAACGAAAGAAGTTCTCAATATATAAATCTACCTGGATTTTTCGATAATTTTTGCACATCGTTCCAGATTATCCTTATTTTTGGATGATCAATTTTTAGGAACTTTTGATAAAATTAAAGTAATTAAGTTGAGAAAGAAATAGATCTTTTGGTAAAACTGGAGACTAGAATAACCAAAATTATGATTTAAAAATTTAAAAATCAGTTTTTTAAAATCTTGAGAAGGTGCTTTTTTTCTCAAAAATATTTTTAAATGCGTGATTTAGCAGGAAAGTAATTAGGTTAATTTTTTTAATGACTTAGTTTAATTTTTTCAAGTAATTTTCTTGGACAGCTATACAGTGAGAGACACATTTTTTCCCTTTTTCGTAGCAGTGCTCAAATATTTCTGCCGGAATGCTGTTTAGCAGCATTTGACTTACATTCAAGTTGTTTTTACTCTGAAAGAATGGCAAACTACCAGAATATTTTTTTGTATGCCTAAAAGTCATGGAATGGAGACCGCCATCTAACGTGGGGGGTCATTGTCGAGATGCAGCATCCACGAGCTTGCATGCCTGGCCGCCCTGTGTGACCCTCTTCAAGGACTTCCCAATAGAAAGTTTAATTGACCGAAGAACTTCAAATGAGCCTATTTTATTAAGACATTTTATGGTAAACTCTACATATTATTGAAATACGGGGTCCCACCTCCTGTCCCTGTCGCCTTTGTTGTAAAGAGTTTAGCTCCCTTTTTACGTCTACTTTTGATAGTGAAGTTACATGTTCTGATACAACAATGGGTCTACAGTAGAAGTTAACCTAACTATCATGTCCAGCAGGAAGCAGGAGCGTCGTCGGTTTGTATACAGCAGTGCCAATTTTAATATTCTTCTGCTGCACCAAGTACATTGTGTATTTTTTATATCTTAATACTCTGTCGTTACTTATTTTTAGTGTATTTTATCCTCTATCTAATGCCAATATAAAAACAAAATTGTTATAGGATGTACTTTATATACCTGATCTGCCTATATTTTAAAGACATATAAATATTTTTTTTTATTGAGTTATTAGTTATACTCATATTTTGTGATTTCTTTTTATATATTTACCAATTTACGATAGATTAGTTATGTTCAACTCATACTCGTACATATACTTTATTTTTTTTACTCCTTATAATATAAGAAAAAACGGTGACAAACGTATTTTAGAATTTAGAATCAACCATTTCTCATAAAATTGTAGGGAAATGGCGGGTAGTTTCAGACGAACGGTAAGACTGGACGTGAGTTGCTTTAAACTACCAAAAACAAAAATATTGTTTTATGATATCATATCTTTCATTATGAGCTCGAATTTTTTTGATCTTTTTAACTACTTAATGTTGTCTATTTACCGTTTTAATCTGCTTACCGTTCCCCTGCGACTCACATTGTAGTTAGTTGGCTGTTGTTGAGAATCTCGTGTTGTTATGTTTTTAATTATTGTATATATTCTTTATTGACGAGCCTTTTATAGTTATATTTTTTTATATTTTACGATATAGATTATATATAAAATATATATTTTTTTACTGTGACGATAATCACCACATACATAGGTATTATGTGTTAGATGCTAAGGTTTTTCAAACAGTTTAAGATCAATTACAAGTATTTCTTGAAAGAAGGAAATATATTTTTTACTTTTAACATCTGTTGCTTTCTTATTTATACGTACCTGTCAATGATTTGAACACCGATTTCTTCGATACCCTTGAGTCTAAAATTAACTGGTACTTCCGGTTTTATGAGAAATCAGAAATGGGATCGAGGAGTCGATTTAGAGAGTGAGAAAAGTGAGAAATTTGACTCTAAAGTTCGGTAAATTTATTACCGTCATTGTTTAACATACAACACAAAAACACTGCTGAAGTCATTTAATCTGTAACTGATGAAAAACAGTTAAAATTAATTTGAAAAATCGGCAAAGTGATTTACCCAGTACTTTCGTGGCAAAGAAGTAGTTCTAAAATAAGTAAGTATAAATCGTTGAAATTACTTAAAATCCAAAATGAGCGTTGGTATGAGGCAGTCTTTCTTTGTTCCCATCCAGAGGGGCCTAAAATGATACATTCCGTGGCCGCTAAATATATTAAAAAGTCGGTATCGTTTGTGAAGAAGTGGGTAAATCATTTTAACGAGGCGAAAAATATCGCCGAATTGCCAAAACAGAGCTCGGTAGGTAAAGTCACTTCGAAAGTCGAAAAACGAATTGTCTTTGTTTTCTCAGGATCCGAAATTGACGCTGCGTCAAGGAGCTGCAAAATTAAGAAAATCGGGTTTGAATGTGTCACATGAGACCGTTCGACAACATCCTCGTGCTCATGATGTCAAATTCCAAAGCATGTTGAAGAAATCCTTCGCTGGATAAAAACACGTCGCGAAGCGGCGCACATGGGCCCACGATAAGATGCTAGAGCGGCACTAACAACCACTGGATGCCAACCCTATTGAAAATGTTTGGTCTCTTGCTCAGAGGAAAGACTCTGAGGACTTTGGCTCAGTTGTCTCGCGAGATTCGAAAAATTTGCAGAGTATGCAGAAAATCTTGTCGACAACATGCCTCGAAGACGCCAAGCGATTGTTGATGTAGGAAGCGATTCGATAACTTACTAAGGTAATTACGCCGTTGTTAGCACACCAAAGAATAGATTGATGGCAAAAAATGTTCTCGAAACACATTTTTTCAAAAATACGAGCGGTCACTTTCTTACTTGACAGACTGTATATAGATTTTTCATTAAAATGGCAGCTACTCAACAGGAAATAAAAATCCCGAGTAGGTGTTAAGAACTTCAAAGACACCTGTTTTATTAGCACATCTTCTGGTAAATTCTAGCCGCTGTCGTTATTCATTTAGGTCTGCTTCTGATGCCCTAGCTATTTCTGTTAAAATTAAAAATAACGAGAAAATAACACAGCTTTCAGATTCTCCTATTCCACGAATCTTGAAAAACACGTATAATACGTTATATACGAAGCAACCCTTTTAAACCCCTCCACCTTATTTATTTTTTATATTTGTCACTATAAATATTTTAAAATAATGAAAGAATAACACAGTTTTCGCATTTCTCATACCATATATATACCATACATACGAAGTATCCCCTGTCATTATTCTCAATACCGTTAACTACTTCTATTTTGATTATAAATAATTACACTCAATTCGTTCATTATCTCAACCAAAATCCATGGTGATGAATAAATTTTATCGACTCTCACCCCCTTATACATGCCATGATATATCTTAGTGCAAGTTGAACTTGTGCAATTAGTGTTCCGTTCCGTACGTTGATGGCTTCTGAAGTAAAAATTTTTGTTACGGAGGTATAAAATGATCAGTGACTTCACAAAACACACCCCAAATGAATTTTCAACAAAGCTTGTTTCCGATTTTTACTGAAAACTGATGATCTTGAAATTTCTGTTTTTTTTATTTTTATATACCATATAAATTATTAAAGGTAATGCACTCATGATAATTTTCGTTCAATCTACACCTCGCGGAGAATATTCCAGAATTTTTTCAAAATTTTAGGATTAGTACTTTTCGAGATATAGGGGGGGGGACAGCGATTTTTCGCGATTTTTTCAAAATAATACAAAGAAAAGTGTGCGCATGTAAGACATTATATATTTTTGAACTCGTGTTTTTACAAGCTTTCATTTGACACCCCACTCGATGACCTAGTAAAAAATATTTCTTCTTCTTTTTTGTTTTTTTTTTATATACCAGATAAATTATTAAAGGTAATGCACTCGTGATAATTTTCTTTCAATCTACACCCCGTGGAGAATATTCCAGAATTTTTTCAAAATTTTTGGATCAGTACTTTTCGAGATAGAGGGAGGACAGCGATTTTTCGCGATTTTTTCAAAATAATACAAAGAAAAGTGTGCGCATGTAAGACATTATATATGTTTTTGAACTGGTGTTTTACAAGCTTTTATTTGAAACCCCACTCGATGACCTAGTGAATTTTTTTTTACTTCCGATTTCACCCCCCAAAACTAACCCCTTAAGTTAAAATTTAACTTTCAAAATTACACGGCTCTGATGAGGCCATCAATTTCTATATTAGTACCAAATTTCGACTTTCTACGTCAAATAGTTTCGGAGAAAATCGGGTGTGATAGACGGACAGACAGACAGACATACACCGAAGTGATCTTATAGATGTTCCGTACGGCACACTAATAGGTTCCATTCCTACTTTTAGTATTATACCTAAGTGACCAAATTCGAAATCGATATCTTTTTTCACTGGAGGGTTATTGTGCCAAAAGACAGAGAGACAAACTTGAAAGACCGACAGATGGACAGGCAGGCAGACCGACAGATTAATAGACAGATAAACTGATGAAAATAAGGGACTATTATTTACGTGACCTAGAGATACCGAAACGTAAAAAATTTTATAGTAAAAATTAATTCCCAATATAAGGAAAAAGTACGAAAAAAATGTAAGATTCCCTTCAGCCTAAACTTTATATCCATGACCCTGGAAAAGTGTTGTTCGAAAAGTCCGTCTAAAACGCCCTCCATTGGCATCTAAGTGCAGCTAAGCCTCATCTAATTACTATCATAACTGTAAACATAGTGCTTTTCAGTCTCCCAAGTTGTGTCATTTGGTCAACATGAACAAAAAGGAATTTTACGTCGTGATTATACATTATTTTTTTTAAAAAGAAAACGGTTCAGAAAATTGAAGTAAAGCTTGTCAAACACTTTGGAAAATCCACACATTCGATTAGCATGGTTTGGATACTTTCGAATCGGCCATATGTGCACAGAGGAAGGAAAACGTTTGAGAGGGCCTTCTGATCTCCCTACGTCAGAAAGCATTACAAAAATTCATAATATAGTAATGACGACAGAAAATTGAAGGTGTGTGAAATTGCTAAAGCCTTGCATATCACTAATGACCGAGTTCACAATATTTTGCAAGAACACCTCTACACATGAGAAAGCTCCCGGGAAGACGGGTGCCGCGATTGCACTCTGCCTACAGGAAATGAAAACGTGTTAGATTGTGCTTGGCCAATTTTAAGGTGTATCAGAGAAACTTCGACAAATTTCTGCGACGGTTTCTTACTGAAGATGAAACTTGGATTCACCATTACCAGGAGGAAGTTGAAAAATGTCCTGTCAGCAAGAAAGGTCATGATGACTGTTTTCTGAAACGCAAGACGTATTATTTAAATATATTTAATCGAAGGGGGAAACAATTACACTACGCATTTCTGCTCAATTATTTAGATGCTGAAATAAAGAAGAATCGTCGCTATTTTCAAAGAAAAAAATGTTTTTCTATTTTGCTATAGCAAATTGGCTGAATTGAAGTATGAACTTCGTCCTCACCTTCCATATTCTCCAGAGTGGGCATTATCCGACCATCATCTGTTTCCGAGCAAGAACTTTTCGTCGAATGACCTCAACAGAGTACTACGGGAACGACTTAAAGAAACTGGAGAAGCGATGGCTGTGTTGCAAAATAAATAAAAAACTTTTGATAAAATTTGCTGTTTGTTGCAAAGAGGGAAATACGTCAATATTTGAGACAATAAGGGATTTTCACATTATATGCTAGTTTTCGCTGGGATGGCGGGTTAGATTTAGGGGAAGGAATCAGATTTTGAGTTATAAACGGACAAACAAATAGACAATATAAATCCAATAGTGACCTCCTAATCATATAGGGATCCGCAAAAAAGGTCCCATATTGTTTTTCCTGGCAGTTTTTCACATGTTAAAATTATTATTTTTCTTTTTATATATTTGAATGGTTAAGTACTTTATACTTCTCTTACCGAAGGCACAATAAGTTGAAAGGAACTTTTCCGTAGGTGATTGAAAACGGTCATGTAAAGTGCCTTTTTAACTTTGTCCTCGCTATAAGTATAAAATTACTCAGAAATGTATATACACTTACTGACCTCTACTTGTGATAAGAGCAATTTTAGCAACTCAGAACTGATAATTGACAATTCTAAAAAAAGAAGAAGAATGTTTATGTTAAAAATGGTGGATCTTGTGTGTGTATAAAATCATGGCTAAAAAAAATAATTTTTCTATCGATTTTACAAAGAAAATGAGCTCAGATAGTTCAGATGATGAAAATTTAGATCTCCTTAGAGAAGCTACTGACTCCCAATTTATTAATGATTCTATGTTTAAAGAGAAATCCAGTAAGTTATGATTTAGTAGTCTTGTTATTACTCCTTATTTTTTACATTTGATATTGTTATTTCAGATAATTCTGTGATAAAAGAAACTGTTTCCACTAAGAAAGAAACTTTACCATCTCTAAGAAAGGCCCAAGATGAAGATGAGCAATTCAACTTGTTTCATGTAACCCCAGAGTTTCAAAATTACATTTCTAAGCATTTATCAATAGCTTTAGAAGAAAAACTTCAAAAACTTTTAACAAGCGTAAAAAATACTGATAATACTATTATATGTAAGAAACAGAAGCAAAAGTATGGTGTAAGATTGTTTAGTGATTCCAAACGATTCTTAAAAGTAGCTAAAAATGTTAATGTGAATATTTCTAATACAAATTCTACGCACACTATAAAACTGAATAGGCATCATAAATTAGCTAGTAAATACAGTGAAGTCATTAGCGAGGATCTTTTGAATGAAGTAGCTGTATCCCCAGAAGATATTTTGAGCAAAAAAGAAACAAAATATTGGTCCAGTCGTAGTAAAGCTCCAGTGTTTCATTACAAAAAAGCTTCAGATGGCAAGCTAGTTTTAATAGAACCTGAATTCAAGTAATAAACTTTAGTTAGTGACAATTTAAACTGCAAAAATGGCTAATATGTCTCCATTTAGGTTAAATGTACCTAACTTAGGGCCAGATATTATAGGAGCTCCAAGTAATCCTAAAAAAAGACGTAAAAATAATCAAGCAGCTCCCATACAAACTCCACCTAATGTTCAAGACTTATTACCTCCTACTCCTAGCGGTTATGGTGATACAATTGTGGCGTCTAATCCTTTTGATGACTGTCCTAGTACTGTTAATCACATGACCATTCATAGGGGGCCTCAGATGAGTCCCATGGGTGGACCTATGGGAATGCCTCCAAATATGGCTTGCAATATGGCAATGGGAAGACCTCCTATGGGACCAGGTATTCGAATTAGCTTATTTTTTGTTAAGTTTCGTTAAATTTTCATGAAACAGGAACAACCTTAAATAAAGAAGTCCTTGTTATAACTATATTATTAGGACCCTAAAAATAATGATTTAAATTTCTATTACACACACATATATATATATATATATATATATATATATATATATATATATATATATATATATATATATATGTATATATATATTTTATTTTTCTTGTTCATCAAGAAATTTCAGGTTTTTAAAAATGTGTTGTTAATGTAAACATCATAAAATGACTGGTTCATGCTTTTTATTCATAGCTCTATGTTCCTAGGTATGGGACCCATGGGTTCACCAATGATGCACAGCCCAAATGCAATGGTTAACCCAATGATGTCTAATGGGCCAAGAATGGGGGGACACATGGGGCCAGGACCTGGGCCACATGGTGTGCCTCATATGATGAATAGTCCTAATGGGCCAGGTCCCGGTGGGCCAATGCATCCAGGAATGACTGGTAAGGTGCAATAGTGAAATTGATTTTATTATCTATAACTAATCCCTAAAATGGAAGGCAAAGGTGTAACTTTTGTATTTTTTAAATGAAGGTTGCATAATTAATAAGATCTTTTTAGTGTTCTGTACAGAACACTTATAAGATGACTTCGGTGTCTGTCTGTCCCTCTGTCTGTCATACCCGACTTTCTCTGAAACTATTTGTCATAGAAAGTTGAAATTTGGTAATAATATAGGGATTGATGGCCTCATCAGAGCCATGTAGTTTTGAAAGTTAAATTTTGACTTAAGGGGTTAGTTTTGAGGGGTGAAATCGGAAGTGAAAAAAAAATTTTTTTACTAGGTAATCGAGTGTGGTGTCAAATGAAAGCTTGTGAAAACAAGAGTAAAAAATATATATATAATGTAATACTTACGCGCACTTTTCTTTGTATTATTTTTAAAAAATCGCGAAAAATCGCTGTCCACCCGCCTTATCGCGAAAAGTACTTATCAAAAGATTTTGAAAAAATTCTGAATTATTCTCCACGGGGTGTAGATTGAACAAAAATTATCACGAGTGCATTACCTTTAATAATTTATCTGGTATATAAAAAAACAAAAATTTCAAGGTCATCAATTTTCAGTAAAGATTGGAAACAAACTTTGTTGAAAACTCATTTGGGGTGTGTTTTGTGAAGTCACTGATCATTTTATACCTCCAAAATTTTTTATTTTAAATAAATAAATAATTGATGCAGGTTTTGAAGATTTACCTCCATAGTTAAGATTAGTGAAGCATTGCATTTTATTTTTGATCTATTTCTGAGTTCTGGAATATTTGTAGAAAAGTGAAAATGAGTGACCCCAAAAACTGGCCAAAAATCGCCCGTTTTGGCACCCCGGTACCACTCATTCTGAAACAAATTGTGTGTTAAAAGATTGTTATTGATGAGTACTTACTCATGACAAAGTTTTGAGTTGAGTATACTTTTGATTTTTGAGGTATGAGGATGGAAGTTATAATATGTCAGTGATATAAGCAAATATGTGCTGTCAAATAAAGTTCTATAGCTTGTACCTCACTAGATATCAGGACTTCCAAAAACCTCCCAATACGAACTTGCAGAACAAACAAGATGTATTTTTGCTATTCTGATTTGGCACCTCATTCACCCCCGTTTCACTAGATTTTCACCCCTACAAAATATGGCTCGCTTTTGGCATTGCAATGTGTGTATGTGTGAAAATGTAAATGGGCTATTTTGTTACATACATAAGATATGTATATGTATATCATTTATAACACAATTTGTGTAACCTATATCCATATTCCATTTCTTTTACCTTAAAAAACAAATATACACTCAACTTGAAACTTTGTCATGAGAAAGTCATCATCATCAACAATATTTAGCATACAATTTGTATCAGAATTTAAGGGTGCCAAAACGGGCGATTTTTGGCTTTACTCTTTAATTTAAATTTTTAGAACTAGAGGGAAAAGATGAAACTGTAAGTAATTATAAATTTGCATTTTTGGCTAGAATGGTTAAACGAAGTGGGTATAATGATGTCATTTCTTGTGCTATTATCAAGTAATATGTAATGCTATGGATTCTAGAACGCAAATTAGACTGCATATATACTAACTTCAGCAAGGTTTTTGATAAAACCAATCATAAAAAATTGATTTGAAAGCTTGCTGCAGTTGGTGTTTGTGATGGTTTGCAAAAATGGATGTGGTCCTACATTTACGACCAAAAGTAGATCGTCTCTGCTTATGAGTACTGTTCAAACTTACTTCTAGAAACCTCTGGTGTCCCTCAGGGCAGTCCCTTGTGGCCGTTTCTTTGGTATATTAATAATTTTAAATAATGTCAATTTTCTATTATATGCTGATGACCTAACAGTCTGTAACATATTAGACTGGACTGCTTTAAATCCAAGAAGATCTCGACAGATTTTCTATTGTAATAGCAAGGTTTATGTTTAAATATAATGAAGGGTTCTGCTATAATTTTCATTACTTATACTCTATTCATAATACTAGGTGTACAAGTATGAAATGCGGATTTCAGACAACAGATGGTGCACCAATGCAGTTTGTGCTATAAAGATTTGACACTGCGCTATTTTGTTGTGTCATCAACAAGTGTCAGACGCGCACGAGTGATAAATTGGAAAAGTGTGTGCATAGTGTTGTGTTGTTGTGTTCAATATGTCGAAATTTATACCGAACAAAGAGCATTTGCGGACAGCATTAATTTTTTGTTTTCATTTGAAGAAAACTGCTGTTGAATCATACCGATTACTTCGAGAAGCTTATGGTGAACATGCTCCAACGCAAGATACGTGTGAACGATGGTTTCGGCGTTTTAAAAGTGGTGACTTCGATGTTGCAGACAAGGAACGTGGAAAACCGCCAAAAACATACGAAGATGTGGAATTGCAAGCATTGTTGGACGAAGGTGATTCGCAAACACAAAAACAACTTGCCGAGCAATTAGGCGTTAGTCAACAAGCTGTTTTCAATCGGCTACGAGAGATGGGAAAGATTCAGAAGACCGGTAGATGGGTACCATATGAGTTGAACGACAGGCAAATGGAAAAGCACAAAAACACGTGTGACATTATGCTCGCTCGGTACAAAAGGAAGTCGTTTTTTTTTGCATCTTATAGTTACAGGGGATGAAAAGTGGATTTATTTTGAGAATCCCAAGCGCAAAAAATCATGGGTAGACCCAGGCGCACCATCAACATTAACCGCAAGACCGAATCGCTTTGGCAAAAAGACGATGCTCTGTGTTTGGTGGGACCAGAGGGGCGTGGTCTATTATGAGCTGTTAAAACCTGGGGAAACGGTTAATACCAAACGTTACCAACAACAGTTGACCGATTTGAACCGTTCGCTGCTTGAAAAAATATACCGCCAGAATACCGAAAGAGGCACCACAAAGTCATTTTTCTTCATGACAATGCTCCATTACATACGGCAAAACCAGTTCGCGACACGTTGGAAGCACTCAGCTGGGAAGTTCTGCTCACCAGACTTGGCTCCTTCCTATTACCACTTGTTTGCATCGATGGGTCACGCACTTGCTGAGCAGCGCTTTGGTTCGTACGAAGATGTGAAAAAATGGTTCGATGAATGGTTCACAGCAAAAGGGGAAGTTTTTTACTGGCGTGTTATTCACAAATTGCCCGAAAGATGGGAAAAATTTATAACAAGCGATGGAGCATACTTTGAATAAAGCACTTTTTATCATTCTTCCGAATTTAACATGTTTTTTTTAGAAAAAAAATCCGCATTTCATACTTGTACACCTGGTATTATTTTGAGAGAGATTAATCAAATAAATAAATGATGAGTGATAGCGGATTCTAAGTGGGCCTTTCTATAAATATTTAATGTATCTAATAATAATAGGATTTATTTTATAGATGAAGAATTTAGAAATCTAGTAATTATGGCCGATTTATACTTTACGTTCATTAACAGTAAATTGTCATTTTGTTATTTGGAAACACAATATGTAATGATTATGAATGGAAGCAGTTGAAAACAAAATCTTAAGTGTATTTAAATGTCAATTATTCTGTAGGGCTGGTAGCAAAAACTTATAAGTTATGATTGATTTATACTGTCACCGTAAATTCACCATCCGGCTCTTTCGACCATAAGTTTGTTGTTATATTTAAAATAATTCTCATATAAATATTTTACAATGAATGTTAATCTTAATTTGGTTTTATTTTGCTTAAAAAATTTGGCAGGGTACAGTTGGTCAAGTAAGAACATGCCGCCTATAACTTATAGTCGGTAAAAGAATTTTTTTTTTGAAGTGGCGTAGTGTAATCAAGAAACCATTGCTGAGCGAAAAACAGAGAGATACGACGCCCGTGTGGCCAGAAGAAAACAGATCGATAAAGCTTCATTCTAGGGTTATGTTGTCACCCCACAAGCCTGGTCAGTTTCCACTAACCGATTGGTTCAGCGCAACGTGACGCGCCCTGTGAAGGTTCACGTTTGGGGATTTCGTGTTTCAGAAAAAGGTTTTGGGAGACTCTTCATCTTTACCCAAAAATTTGAACGCTGAAAACATGCTCTAGATTTACAAGAAGGCATTAGTATTGATTGCCAAACGGTGGTTTGTCGATAAAATTAACATTTTAAATAAATACATTTTTTATTGAACAATTGGCGACACGTTTTTAGTTGATTGTAATAAAGTATCCGGCCAAACCGGGTACCCGGCCAAACCGGGTACCCGGCCAAATCGGCCTGGTACCCGGTCTTGGCCGGTTGACCAGGTATCCGTTACATCTACATCACTTAGGCTACTGGCCAAGATTTTACTAAATTGCCTATACCATCACTTACACTGCCAAATAATACTATTGGCATGCTAAAAAAGCCATTTTGTTAGCTAAATCTTTGCTCCACATTCCACACCGAGAACAGCTGATAACCCAAAAACGTTACAAGTAATATTGAAAGTTATGAAAATGGCTATTAATTAGCATCTGGAGGGATTTAGTGTTATTACTAACCATTAATATGGTTTTCGTAAGCAAAGATCCTCTGACTTAGGAACAATGCAATTGAACATCTTGCAGAAACTTGAGCAGTTGCACATGATGTATCCAAGGCGTTTGACCATGTTTGACATGTCGGATTGTTGGCTAAGCTATGCTTTCATGGTTCGTCTGAAAGATTTTGTTTATGGATCTCGTGTTGTCTTGGACAGTATTCTTTATGAGTGGCAGTTTTATATTAATGACCTGATGGAAGAGACCAGAAATGTAATCTTGTTATCACAAATAAATTTCAATGTCTTTCATCATTATCACTATCATCATCATCCATCGGCCGTCCTCATCGACTGCTGGATATAGACTTCCTCTATAACTTCTACTGATTTCTGTCCTGAGCGGTATTAACCCAATTTCCTGCCACTCTTTTGATGTCATCGCTCCTTTTGTTGGTGGTCTACCTCTGTTCCTTTTGTTTTGTCTATTCTGTTAGTCTTCTACACCATCGGTTATCATTCCTTCGGGCTATATGACCTGCCCATCTCCATTTAGCTTGCGTAATTTTTTGGATAATATCTATTACTTTTGTTCGTTGTCTGTTTGTTACTTTGTTCTTTCTTGTGATATCCAGCATAGCTCTCTCTATTGCCCGTCGTGATACTCTCAGTTTGTTTGTCGACTGTTTTGTTAATATGCGTGTCTCGGCGCCATATGTGATTACTGGCAAAACGTATTGTTCATAAACTGTCTTTTTTAAGCACATTGGCAAATTACCTTGCAGCGTATCTCTCAGTTTCTCAAAAGCCGTACATCCCAAACCCACACGACGGTGTATCTCACGGGTCTGGTTATCTTTGCCAATTTGTAATTCATGACCCAAATACTTGTAATTTTAGACGTGCTCCACCTCGCTTCAATGTCTTTACCAGAAATTTAAGAAATTTTCCTTTATTCAATTCGCCATGTTAATGCACAAATTTAGGAATGAACACTCCTAAAACAAGGTTGGGTACACTTGTATGCATGGTGATGGTACAGATATTTTTTAGTGTTCCGTACGGAACACTTATAAGATGACTTCAGTGTCTGTCCCACCGATTTTTTTCGAAACTATTTAACATAGAAAGTTGAAATTATGTACTAATATAGGAATTGATGGCCTCATCAGAGCCGTGTAGTTTTGAAAGTTAAATTTTTTACTTAAGGGGTTAGTTTTGGGTGGTGAAATCGGAAGTGAAAAAAAATTTTTTTTACTAGGTCATCAAGTGGGGTGTCAAATGAAAGCTTGTAAAAACACGAGTAATATATATATATATATATATATATATATATATATATATATATATATATATATATATACACTCCTGGACAAAATTAACGCAACAATATATTAAATCATACAAATCTCTATAATGAATTAATTTTAATAATTTTTTAGAACATTGGTTACACTAAAAGTTAGAAAAAACTTATTCGGATACTTTAAAAGTGAATTAGCTACCAAATTTCTCTATAAGATTCGAATTAAATTATTCTTAAGACCTAATAACTAAATCTTTGAAATTATGTAATAATGAAAAAAATAATCTGGGACACTAGTAGCAAAATTAATGGTGTAACTGGGACACTAGTAGCATGTGTTGCCTCCTCTACTTCGGCTGACAGCGTTTATGCGCCTAGGCATGCTTCTTATTAAATTTTGGATGAAATTTTGAGGAATTTGCTCCCATTCTGTGATAACTGCATTTTCAAGTTCCCTC